>OU611918.1:4342570-5542570 GCA_914767705.2 Tenthredo notha | reverse complement strand
TGGAGCTTATACGAGTATTGTGGTGAGACAAAAACTCAGTTTAATTGTAGAGCTTATACGAGTATTGCTATAGTAACGAAATTTATCGCTGTAGGATTTATACTTTTTTTTTTCAGTGCATGAATGATCTGAATAAAACCTTGGATATTACTATTCCAATTCAGGACAAATTGGCTGAGTATTTAGTTTTTTTCAAAATCTTCAAAAAATTATTACAGGTTCAGGTTATCATCGGAGAATTTTATGAATTATTTACAGATACACTCGATTTATTGAATTTTTTTAAATGCTTAGCCCCACAAAAACAAAAAAAGAAAAAAACGACATCTTCGCAACCACATAATCAGGCGGTAAAAATGTCTCATGTCGAAGTTAACACGTGACTACCAAAGCCACTTAAATGGGATTTCCATTTGTTCGCAGTATATTTAACACAAGAAGAAATAAATTTTTATTGAAAAAAAATCATAACCCAGCTGAAAATTGAGATGTCGATTTTGTTACGGGTTTATTTTAATGAGGAACGATTAAAGTATTTAGAAGAAAAAAAAAAATAAAAATAAATGGGCTTCGAGGTGGAGCTTGATGAGTTACGGGACTCCGCTGGAACGAGGAATTGCTTCAGGGTGCAAAAGTATTTCAAGCATCGTCTTGAAGCCCACTCGTATTCTTTCTTTCTTTCTTTCTTCCTTTATAAAAACTTCAATCCATTTTCTTAAAAATGAACCTAAAACGAACTCGATATCTCAATTTTCAACTCAAGGTATAATTTTGAAGTAACATAGTAGCAAAAATTTTTTCGAACACAAATTTTCTTTCTGAACATGCTCTTATGCACAGAATCGGGAAAATTAGGTTAAATAATTTCGGAATAAAAAAGAAAGCACTGCTGAACTGTTCTTCAATTTTTTTTCAAATTTTTGACAGTTTTATATAGGGTAAAGTTGCTATTGATGAACCGGTTGAATATTTCGAAAACGCGTTGGTCGGAAGAGATCTTTTCACTTAAAATTAGGTACAATAGTCAAAAAGAGTTGAAAAAATGTTGAAAGGAGTCACTCGGTTATAATAGGCGTGCTGAAATCTAGTAAAATAAGAATTTGCCTTCTCTGATCTTGTCTTTCATGATTTTGCGAATGTGTTCGAACCCTAATCCATTTATTGGGCTAAATTCGCCTTGCATGCTTCAATAGCTAAAGGTTTCAAGAATTGAAACGATACTAGATATTGATTTATATATTCCAACTAGGGGGTAGTAGATCTGGTTATGTGTTGCTTTGCAACTTTCCATGGATGGACCATGAAACTTTAAACTTTAAATTGATATCCAAGATTAGATAACCTACTAATACAGGATGACCCAGAAATGACGGGCCACATTGAATAGGCATATTCCCTATCAGGAGGAATTTCAGTTTAGAATTTGACAAAGAATATTCCTATTTAATGTGGCCCGTGGGTTCTGGGTCACCATGTATAAATGCGAATTTGTATGATATAACTTTTATGACTGCTGTTTAAACAAAGATCTACCCATAGTTCATCGATACATCATTGACACCAATAATATCAAATCATTGAACTGTTTTCAGTTCATTATTTCGGCGGGTCAACGAAGGAAACCAAGTAGTTCATTCATGGAGAGGAGGGGTTGCTATGGATGGACTAAATGCAAAAAATACAAAATCGGTTTTGCTGAGTCGATAATTAACGATAAATTTCTGTACATATGAACATTTTGTAGAAAAGGTTTCAATGAAAAGATTCACCATTGATTTTGCGTGTCTGACATGAAAATGCACTTTTTATGACCAATTTTGCTTAGCTGGTTCATCGATAACAACCTTACCCTACTAGTTATGTATATTCCGAAGAAATCTGATCTCTTTAGCTTTTTCGAATCCGACATTTTGAGTAGTTGGTTAAAATGTTGACGATGAAGTCGATGATGTACCTGAAAGGCACATGGCCATTTTTGTATACATTTCATTCCCAATTCCTGCAGGCTCGGTCCATATAAAGATGGAGGATGATCTAGTCATACCATGTATAGTACACACATATATGATGGATTAAAATATAACAAAAAACAGATAACAGAGAACAGATAGGAAAAAAATGGTTTCGGTTCAAAATGATCAACCATTTTTGTTTTTCAAAGTCATATGTTTAATAGTTGTAGGAAGAGGGAATAAGACGCCTGTTAAAACTTGAGCCCTCAATATTAATATTTAGTGGTTCCTGAACGCAATTTTTCATTTTCCATTTGATTAACATGGAAATTTTATTTGTTGTTGTTATTTTTGAATTTTGTAGCTCAGTAACGAGGCAATGTGCATAAAAGTCCGGCACATATTTTTATAGCAAATTTAATGCTTCACAAAAAAGGTCTCCTGTAATTTTCTGATAACTTGACTATTTCTTTTTGTTATCCAAGGTCAAAGCTGAATTTCAACCTTGAATAACTTTTGAAACAATTGAGTTATCAAAAAATCATAGAACACCTTTTTGGTAGAGTATTGAATTCCCAATGGGAATATGTATCGGACCTTCATGTATATTGCTTCGTTATTGTACCGCAGAATTCGGAAGTAACTATAACAAATTTTTCGCATGTTAATCAAATGGAAAATAGAAAATTGCGTTCAGGAACGACTAAATAATAATATTAAAGCCCATCCTTAGTCGCCCACCTCCTTTTGATACAATGTAACACATTTCGATTATTATCCGAGCCCAGGCGTCAAAAACGCAAAAAAGGCCAACGCTGCGCGAATTAAAATTCAATTCCAAACACATACGTCCAAAAAAATGTGCGTTTCATGCGAAAATAGAGTCTGCAGATGGTTTTTACCCAATTCGTCAAGGAAGTCGAATTCGAAAACATTCGAATAATGTAAAAACCATCTGTAGACTCAATTTTCGCATGAAATGAACATTTTTTTGGACGTATGTGTTCGAAATTGAACTTATATTCGCGCAGCGTTGGCCTTTTTTTTGCGTTTTGACGCCTGGGCTCGGATAATAGTCGAAATGTGACACGTTTCGACCAAAAAGAGGTGGGCGACTAGGGATGGGCCAGGGCTCAAATTCTAACAGGCGTCTTATTCCTTTTTCTCACAACTATTACGCATGTGACTTTGAAAGGGAAAAATTGTCGATTTTTTTAAATCAGTCTAAATGATATATTATAACTATAGATATAATATACCTGACTTACGATCATATATAGTATGTAAAACACACACTCAAAATCCACACAACTAAACATCGATCAACTATATGTATATGCATATGGGGAATTCCACGTGAACTCGCCCAATGATTTTCCCTCACCATTTTCGATTCGCTTCATGATTTTCAAAATGTTAAAAGTGCTGAAAAAAAAGAAGAAGAAATAATCCCTTCATGGGAGGGGTGTCAAAATAATCGAAATAAAAAATAATATTTTTTAGAATTTTTCGAGATTTTTAAAAAACGCCAATTTTGAAATAGGTGTGAATAATCATTGAAAATTAACGGTTGGAGGGAAAAATCTAAAAAAAAATTCAGCAGTGCTTTTTTGAGATCGTAGAATCGTATAAAAAGTCGTGAATTGAATCAAAAATGGTTAAGGAAAATCATTGGTCGAGTTCACGTGGAATTCCCCATATATGCAGGGTGTCCCGGAACTAAATGCAAAAATTGAAGAGGATAACAGCGGAGGTCAAGTTGAGAAAATTAACCTATGGAAAGTGTGGTCTCCGAAGACCCGGTCACGAGATACGGCTGGTTAAAAAATTCCGCTAAGCGCCGGCATGTAGACAACCGACTACACAGTTAGCATCGGTTAGCGCTTCATTCATAACGCTTCAGAAGTCAAGAATTCCGAATGAAAACAGTTTCGACATTGAATTTGCGACGAACACAACAACACAAACCGCTGACGAATACTTGCTGTGTAGTCAGTTGCCCACATGCCGGCGCCTAGCGCGATTTTTTAAACGGCCATGTTTTATAGGTTAATTCACTCAGCTTGATGACCCCCTTAACCTCTTCAATTCTTGCATTTAGTTCTGGGACGCCCTGTATAGGTATATTAGGATGTGCGAAAAAAAAAAAAAAATTTAAACGCGCATCAACATTCTGGTAGGGTATTTCAGGTAGAATATCTCAGTCAAATATGAGCTCCTAATATTGATATTTAGAACTGCCTATTTTGGTTATAAATTTTAGTTACTGAAATAGGCAGTTCTAAATATCAATATTAAGGCCCATCCGTAGTCGCCCATCGCCTTTTGATACAATGTGACACATTTCGATTATTATCCGAGCTCTGGCGTCAAAAACGCAGAAAAAGGCCAACGCTGCGCAAATTCAAATTCAATACCGAACACATACGTTCAAAAAAATGTTCGTTCCATGCGAAAATAGAGACTAGAGATGGTTTTTACATTGTTACGAAAAACATTACATTATGAAAAATGTAAAAACCAACTGTGGAGACTCTATTTTCGCACGAAACGAACATTTTTTTGGACGTATGTGTTCGGTATTGAATTTGAATTCGCGCAGCGTTGGCACTTTTTGCGTTTTTGACGCCTGGGCTCGGATAATAATCGAAATGTGTTACATTGTATCAAAAGAAGGTGGGCGACTAGGGATGGGCCTGAAGAGCTCATATTTGGCTGACAATGAGATATTCTATTTGAAATGCTCTACCAGAAACTTCATGCGCGTTTGAATTTTTTATTTTTTCTTTGGCACACTCTAAGGTATATAGGTATACAGGTTGGTCCATTCAACGTAAGCAGCCCTAACGTAAATATCTCCGTTGCTTGTGGAGTTACAAATAAAATTTGGGAAGATAGTTTACTTGATTCAAAGGGACTGATACATTGTTGGAAAAATCATTCTTGTCGAGATAATAGTTTTTGCGTTCTCAAGCTTATCAATGGTTTTTTAAATGGAATCATGTATTTTTTTTTTTTTTCATTATGAAGTTGTAGCTGATATTAAGACGAATCCAAGAACATAGAATATCATGACCTTGAAATAATTATGCACCCAAAACACACTAAAATAATACCCCTTGAAATCAAGTAAATTATTTCCCACAATTTCATCCGTAACTCCACAAGCAACGGAGATATTTGGGCTGCTCGCGTTGAATGGACCACCCTATATACCGTGACAATTTGAGGATGCGGAACGCCACGGATACCAATCCAAAACTTGTGAGCAGCAGTTTAGTAACTTACTAGATGTTTTTAGTAAGATCACTAGATTTTCAGTGATTCTTACTAGGAAAATCTAGTAAGTTACCAAACTGCTGCTAACGAGTTTTGGGTTGGTATCCGTGGCGTTCCGTATCCTCAAATTGTCACGGTATAGTTAAACGTAATTTCTTTTTTATATACCGGGTGTCCCCGACGTGCTATATAATAAAATATGATATTCACAATCTCGAAATTAAAACGTTTTTTTGTTTCTTTCTTTTTGAAATAACAAGATATTGGATTCGAGATCAATATGTTGTACTAAAAAATTGCTTAAGTTTATAAAAAGCAAAAAGGAAAAACAATTTATCAAATCAGAACGTTGTATTTGGGACACCTGGTATGTCAGAAAAAAAAAAAAAAAACACTATTTCGCTACGTTTCGAACGGATAGTTCTCGTCAAGACAAAGAGATTCCCCGCTCGAAAAATTTCTCATGTCCAGGCTAAGTGGTTCAGGAACTTTTTTTTTTCGTGTGTTATTTTTTTTTTTTTCCTTCTTTCCGAAGATAGATTTTTTTGTGTGTTAAATGAAAAGGAAACAAAATGAAGTTTCGGAACCACTTAAATTTGACGGAAAAGAATTCTACTATGCGGGGATGTCTTCATCTTGATAAGACCTAGTGACTTAGAAAGCAGTACCATGAAAATTAGAAAATAAAAAGTCAAACACACCCTAATATATATATGTATATACTTTAGGGTGTCCCTTATTTTCTTCATTTTTCGCAATTTCAGAGCACGATCTCTATATCGATTTTTTGTTTAGAAAAAAATGAGTTTTGGCGCCAAAAAAAATGTTCTGTCTTAATATTAACACGTGCGTGCAAGCACGAGATTTTTCGGAATATCCCACCATATGTTATGACATACCCCAGTATATTTCAGATATGAGTATTTTTTTTTTGTGTAAATGCATCGTCCTTCAACAACATCCTACATTTTATATTCGGAAACATTTAACTTGTAATGTTGAACAAAAATAATCATTGAAAATCCAGAAATATCCCTTGTTATTTGCATTCGAAAAATCTCGAGCTTGCACGCACGTGTTAACATTGAGATGAAACATTTTTTACTTCACTTAGTGCGATGATGGATGTTTTACGCACGCTTCGCGTGGGGGAAAAACACCCATTTCCACACCTTATAAAGTAAAATTTTGTACAATACTCGACGGAAAAACTTCGTCTGATCTCGTGTGATTGCCACACTAGTCAGAAAAAGTTTTACCGCACTCGTATCGTAATGTACTATTTTGCGGCAAATTTCATTTTTTTTTTGAATGAAGAATTGATCTAGGGGGCTCGTTCCGAAATTGCAGAAAATGATGAACATAAGGGACACCCTAATATATATATATGGGGCATTGTACACCGATTTCACCTGGGTCTGACCTTCGACCCCTTGGACTTGGTCCGTAATTTTTCCTATGGTTGTTCTATCCATCGAAAGCACGCTGAATTTTTTTTTGAATTTTTTGTTCGAGTGACTTCGTTCAAATAGAAAAACAAAATCACTTGACCAAAAAAATCAGATGTAAAGAATTTTGGCATGTGGACCAGAGTGGGCTACCGTTCGCTTCTATCTGTAATTTGCGATTTCCTGATAAAAAAAGAAAAAAAAAAAAGACGCAAAGATCAGTTCACTGTGGGTAGATGAAAAAATCTTTAAAAATTCTGAAAAATTCAGGGTCGCATGTGAAGATGTTCAAACAACTGTCCACAGTGATCATTTGCGTCTATTTTTGATTTTTCAGAAAATCGCAAGGTAGTGATAGAAGCGAACGCCAGCCCACTCTGGTCCACACGCCAAAATCCTTTACATCGAATGCAGGATTTTTGAGAATTTTTTTTAGATTTTTAAACCGTGTTCTTTGATGTGATTTTGTTTATCAAGTGATTTTATTTTTCTATTTGAACGAATTACATAATTCGAAAAAAATCAGCGTGCCTATCAAAGATCGGACGATAGGACAACCATATAAAAAAATCACGGAGTGAATCCAAGGGGTCGACGGTCAGGCCCATATCGAATCAGTGTGGAATGCGCCATATGAATATAATGTCATATTTGTTAGTTACATCAATCAGTTGAAGATCTAAGCTTGGGATCATAGTAACAACAGCTATTATATGCGTTAGGTTAGGGGGTAAGTATAATGTATATAATATATAGGTACGAAATAAATATAATATAATATAATATAATATAATATAATATAATATATAATAGGGTCAAGCGGTGATTAAGGTGGTGTTAGTAATTGCTTCATACTCGGAAAACGATTAGTGTATTCAATAGAATATATAGAAACTTAACGAATAATAATAACGAACAATAATAATATAATAATAATAAAAATAATAATAATAATAATAATAATAATAATAATAATATAAATACAAATGTAGTAGAGGGTTTGTTGGATGAAAAACTACGCTCTAATCCTAATGCAAATCAAATATTAACCAACCTCCTCGCCTATCCGAAATTGTTCGCGGGATCCCTGTAACAAAAACATATTTAAATCATAAGAAATCATAGAAAATAAATGTTGAATAATAACTAATAGTATAAATAAAACTATTAATTAAACACCACGCTTTTTTTTTTGTTCTTTTTTTTTTTTTTTTTCATATTCATATCGAATTTTTATATTTATTTCTCATTTTTCTACCTGTATGTATAAGTATGTGTGTATATGGGGAATTTCACGACAACTTGACCAATGAATTTTCCTCACGATTTTCGATTTAATTTTCAATACTTTACATGTTATTATTTGATGTCTGGAGAACCTTGTAATTTTTTTTTATTGCGGATCTTTCAAATCAATGCTTTCGGTACTATGAATTTTTTGATCCTTGAAAAACAAAGGACCTTTTCTTAAAATTCCAAAAAAAAATCACAACAATCCTGATGATGATACAGAACAACCTCCCACTCGCAGAAACGTGGGCAGAATTTTTATAATACTTTTTTTTCAATTTGAAAAAAAAAAAATTTATTCCGAAAAATGCTTCACTTATGACTTTTATCCTACCACTTATTCAACCACGATCAAATTTTCTCTTCGGAGTCTCAAGGTAAATACAATGTGAAAATCAAAGGCTTTAAAAAATCTGATGGTTCAAGTTTGCAAGATTTTCAGTAGCACAATTGTCATTAGGGAAGCATTGTTCGGAATAGAATTTTTTTTAAATTGACAAAAAAAAATATATATATAAGAAAAATTCTGCCCATGTTTCTGCGAATGAAAGGTCGTTCTATATAATCATAAGGATTTTTGTGATTTGTTTCGAAATTTTAAAAAAGGTGCTTTTTTAGGGATGAAAAAATTCATAACTCCGAAGGCGTTGATTTGAAAAATCGAAAAAAAATTTGAAAGGTTCTCCAGACATGGAATGATAACGTATAAAATCAAAGATCAAATCGGAGATGATGAGGACTGCATTAGCCGTGTCGAGTTGACGTGGACCCAAATCGGTTTCGACTAATTCGAATACAATTCCCTAATCTTTTCAGATTTTTATCTCAACTTGAACCTCTCACTAAGAGGGTGGATTTCCCCATATAAAATACACGTGTTTCGGTTTTATTCGCAGTGTATATTTTATTTTAAGGGTAATAATTTTCGAAAAAAATCTGTAAGTGCGAGATTTGGAATCACGTCTATTTTGTGTTTTTCCATGTCGATTCTACCGTGAGGTTACGTGAAAAGAGCTTGTTCCAAGCGCGCAGGCGCTGATTTATTCGAATATTACGATAGCCGCGAATTTCAGACTTGCAACGAATATCCGTAAAATCCGTCCGCTATTTGTTTCCGATTGTTGTCAGATACAAATGGCGGCAAACCGTGGCAGGAATAGGTTATGTTTATTGTGAATCTAGCAGACGACAGAACTAGGGATATTATTGAAAAGTTGGTAGAATTGCCAGCGCTATTCTGCCGGCCAATGATATTCGAATAAATCAGTACCTGCGTGCTTGGAACCAGCTCTTTCCACGTAACCTCACGGTATAACCACTTGATTCAAATAGTTTGAAAACGAAAAAAAAAAAAAAAAAAAAAAAAAGAAAAAGCGGAAGCTTAAAAAAGTTTGATAAGCATAAAAAAGACCGGCTGCGAAGAAACCCTTCAGAGATGAGATATAACTTAGCCTGAGCTTCTTTTCTGGGGAGATTTTGTTTTGTGTGAAAAAAAAAAAAAAAACAAGAAAAGAAAAGAAAATAAAAAAACCCTAACGTTCGGAAGGAATAAAAAAAGAAAGAAAAAAAAAATTGTAAGAATTACTTTATTCATACATCAACTATATATTATGTACATTGAATAAAAAATTATACATATATGTGATGGTATAATAAATGTATAGGTGTTAAATTTATGGAATGAAAATTTAGTCCGGCAAATTTTTTTCCCCATCCGTAATATCTACATCCCGCGACTTCCCTTCATGATCCAACACAAAAACTCAAGATTGTCTCCATTCTAGTCCTGAGGTGTCAGGGGATGGGGGTGGGTAGGGTAGGCGGAGTTCAACAAAAAGCTCGCGAAACGCCATCTGTGAATCCCTTGGCTTTCGCAAGTTCTAAAGAACCCGGAGTGAGGAGAAGAAGAAGAAGAAGAAGAAGAATAAGAATAAGAATAAGAAGAAGAATAAGAAGAAGGGATGGGGACGGTGGTAATGGGCCTGTAGTACGTAGGTGTAGACACAAGTGCGATCGAGAGAGCTCTCATAACACTTAGAGCCAGGCGGCACCACTGTCTTATTGCCAAGCGAGCCAGCGAACTGGAATCCTATACATGGTAAAGGGGAGAGGGTAGGGGGTGGCTGGGTGGCTGGGTGGCATATAAGGGAAAAGCGGTTTTAACCCTCTTTCCACCCCCTACAACACACACGCACTACATATTATGTAAAGAAAGGTATACGGATGTATGTGTTCATGGGGGGTGACTGTGTAGGCGCGGGGAAGAGGGGCGTGGAATCGAGAAGTAAAGGTATTAGTTTCAGATTTGAGAGTTTGTTGCCAAAAGATACTTTATGGCTGTCATATGCCAGGAATGGGTTCCCCAAACCTCTGCAACACTCGAATTTGGCTCGGATCTCATCTCTGTCTTTTACTCTCCGTTTTCAGCTTGTGTTCTGCAGCTACCTCTTCACTTGGGGCACGGTCCTTCTGCCTCTATATCATCCCCTATTTTATACGCTCGAATTTTTGTCTTTTTCCATTTATTTCTCGCTCGATATCTAGCGGCGATATTTCCGAATGTTGACATTTCAAGTTTTTATAGAAAAAGGCAACGTTTCCAATGAGAAATCAAATTTGATCCTAGATCCCAATTTATTTCTTCTTTTTTTTTTTCTTTCCTTCTCTCAAAAATTTGAAATCTTCAATAATCCAATTTCGGGGCTTTGAAATATTGGATAAAATTTAGAAATTTCGGTAGAAGGCAAAAAAAGAAAAAAAATGGTTTCGTGATTCAATATTCGGGCGTTCGCTAATTTCTCTTGTTCTCGGAATAATTATTGGCCAGAGCATCTACGTAATTGTTCGTCGTTTTTTTCCTTCTTTTTTATTCTTTTTTTTGATATATGTATACAGCTGTAAAAAGAATGAGAATTTTCTGCTGATGTTTTGTAGCAACTTTTAATTGGCTTTGATTCGAAATTGTTTACCAAGGAAAGAAAGGACTTCGGGATATAAAGAACAACGAAAGTCCAACTCCCGTAAAACTTGCTTGTATTTCCTTCCTTTCCCTTACTTTGTTCACCTAAGAGTTGCTGGATTGGCGATAATATTTCGGCTTGCGTATGATGGCACTTACCTTGGTAATATAACGTTTCAACAATTTTTTTTTTTTCCAACTTATTATATAACTCTTGTTATTTATTATAGAACCATGAATTTATTGTTTCACATCATACTTGCCAATTGAACCTTGCGTACCCCATCTCTTTAAGACAGCAGCATCCAATTATATGAACAACAAACACGGCTTGAATGATGAAAATAAAAATAAAAACAAATATACAGGGTGTCCCAGAATTCGCGACGAGGAATTCACAGGGTAAATCTTGATCAAAAACGGGATTGAAATTTCCTGAGCCGTTTTTTCCGGAAATGCTTAGATTTCTCGCTATAATTATTTCAATTTCAGTCAATAAGGTGCGATGTATGAACGGGCGCTTGTCGGTGTGCTCGCCGCTTGGTTGTGTGCACTTTGTTTCGCGGCGACAATAGGCTGGGAGACGCGCATACAACCGAGCGGTAATCACATCGACGGACGTCCGTTTATAAGCCGCGCGTCATTGGCTGGATTTGAAATAATTATAACGAGAAATCTAAGCCTTTCCGGAAAAAACGGCTAAGGAAATTTCGATCCCGTTTTTGATAAAGATTTACTCTGTTAATTCCTCGTCGCGAATTCTGGGACACGCTGTATATGCAAAGATAACTTCGAATGATGAAAAAATTATTTTTTATATGATTTATTCTTATTGTTATCCGTGGCAATTCAATGGTTGTCATAATATTATTTATTAAGAAATATTAATTGATCATGCTCTCCAGAAATTTGCTATACCTTTTCGTGATTAACCTTAATTTAAGCTCGGCCACAATCGCAAATTAAATCGCCATTGATTCTTCTCCCCCCCATCCCGGGGCCCTGGGGTTCGGAAGTTCACCTTTCTCTCAAACCCGTCGATGAAAATAAAATCAATTTCGCCCGCGCAACCTAATTATTAATTTATAATATCGCAAATAATAACAGGTCTAACCTGCAGACCTCGTTCAGATCCGAAGAGCCAGGTATAGATAGAAAGGTGAACACAGGGCGTTGTAAATCGATACGAAAATCGAACCCTGGAATCCTGTAACAAGGAATTTAGAAATCGAGAGAATGCTTCTACGAGAATTAATGAACTGGTCAGAGAACCAGGGGGCCGATTTTCAATTTATTACCCCAGAACTGTCCCAAAAGCCGCCCAGCTATCAATGAAAAATTTCTCTCAATCGATTTCGAGCCGTTTGTCAAAGGTCAGGGTCTTGAATTGCCGATAAAATTTCATAGCTACTATCAGAATTCATTTTCGCCCCAAGAACACGCCAGCGCCGCCCCCATTTTATACCAAAGAAAAGTTTGTCGTACGGAAGATTCCCCCATCAATTTATCAACGAATATACTTTAAATAATTCGAATGATCGTGGCTAGGCTAGTCTTAACCCTTAGAAGCATGGTGGTAACCCACGTTACCACCTCGATTTTCTTGAATTTTTCTAATTTATTTACTTTTTAACGTATTCAAATCTAGTTTTTTTCACTTTTCAGTTACTTGAGTAATAAAAGAACATAAAAATACAGTCCAATTAGCATGATTGTTTATAATATAAGATTGATAAATGAACAAACTAAACGAAATGACGTTTTTTTCGGAAAAATTCATTTTTGGAGAATCGATCCGAAGAAATGACTTGACATTTCATACATCAGGGTTTTTGGGGTCGCTGATGACGAATCTGGAATCAGATTTTCGAAATTCAAAATGGCGGATCCAATATGGCGGACCAAAAAATTAAAAATATCGCTCGAGCTTTGAAATTTTGTACATTGGGGTTTTCGGGGTCGCTGATAACGAATATGGAATCAGAATTCCGAAATTCGAAATGGCGGACCAAGATGGCGGACGCCAAAACGTAACTGCACGAGAATGTTGCTGAAAATTTTCGTACAGTCACGTTTTGGCATCCGCTATCTTGGTCCGCCATTTTGAATTTCGAAAATCTGATTCCAGATTCGTTATTAGCGGCCCCAAAAACCCCCGAGTAACAATTTTCGCGATCATACGACCATTCAAAAAATGTATGCTTCAAAGGGTTAAAGATTTTTGAGTAACATTTTTTCTGATACGTCTTTGATTTTCAGAAAAAAAAAGGTCTTTCTTCATGCCCTGTCAAACTCGTGTCCCTCATTCTCCCTCTAAGTTGTAATTATATTTTTTTTTCAAAACAACACTATAATGACGTTCTGCCGTTTCTTTCTTACGGAATTGTAATTTCACCCTGTTGTTTTTTCTTTCTTTCTTTTTTTTTTCTCTCTCTCTCTCTCTCTCTTTCTCTCTCTCTCTTTATTTCTCGCACTCAAGGATTACAAATGAGAAAAGGTACGAGGAAACAAAGCAGAGAAGAAGGGATGACGAAGCCATAACGAATTGATGGTATTTTTAAACGTCTGTACCACAAACATCGTATAATTATGTGATTTATACCAAGGAAAGGGGGCGTCTTTGTATAATCTGAAGAGATTTTTAAGAAATTTTCTTAACCAGCAGCTATGCACGCTCCGCATAACACTCCAGACACTCGAGCAGTTGGTGAGTGCTAATTGGTATCAAATCATAGGTAATTACCATTTATCGGCTTTTATAATCACAAATAATTGCTGTCTGTACGTCTGTCAATCTATTCTTATCTGCCTATTCTTCTATTTGGACAAACTTGGTCGCTTTGACAGCGGACAACCGAATACTACTACTGAATGGTCATAATGTGTCTCGTGCTGAGGTAATCATCAAAGAAATTACATAGGTCCTAAATGATGGGTGTTTGGGTATTCGCCTATGTCCAGAGCCTGTTTCTCATTAAGCTTAAGAAAAGTGTTTGACGTGATGATATTGTAAAAATTTTCAACCTAACGAATTGTCACCCATTGAAATCATGTCCGATTTACGACTGAGATGGGGGGATAGAGCCGAAGGTAGTTTATTACAGAGTAAAGCTATTAGAATGAATAAATGTAAATAAGTACCAAGTAAGTAACGGATGAATGACGAGTTAGCGCGGTATGCTTGAATGAACGTAGACTGGGAACACAAATAATGGAAATAAATTAACAAAAACTTTAGTTTATTTAGCTATAATTGCGAAAGAATAGTCTTAAAGTAGAATATTTATCGTGCTAGAGAAGATAGCTTCAAAAATCATTTCATACATATTCATGAACGTTCATTTGGTATGGTCATTTCAAAAGTCAGAGAGTACCAAACAGTCGGTTTTATTTAAGAAATCATTGGTACGATGTGAGAAAAAATTTTCGTATGGATTTAGTTATTTATCTCAGCATTATAATGACCAGAATTTTAAAACGTAATTCGGAATCATTTGAATTATTTTTTATTTTTTTATTATTATTTTCATACGATGCAAATTTTGATCAAATTAAACGAAATGCACCATGCAAAAGGAGAGCGTGAACAAACTATCCTAAGAGGTCGCTCAATCGATGTCTAGTTTTATCGGTAAATATCGATTAGCACATCGTGAAAATTTTTTCCGGCAGATTCTATGTGCAAAGGTATATTTCGAGATTACGGATAGAGGAGTGAGGCGGAATGGCAGGCAACGGGGTAATTACGGCCATGTTAATATTTCACGAAGAACTAAAACCTCGAGCTAAGATAGCAAGCACGAGGTCACTGTTTGTATTTGCGTCCTCTGCATGGCAGCAGTAGAATCGTTATTTACAAATGCATAGAATATGAAATATTGAAATGACCGCCATTCCCGCTCCCAAATTTTTCAGATCTTTCAATTGAGGTCAAGATTTCCAAAATTTTTATCTCAATCGAAAAATCTGAAAAAATTCTGAAAAATCCTGCTTCGTTTATTAAAATTTTTAAGCCTCGACCCAGAGTGAGCAGACGTTCGCTTCTATGATGTTTAGAGTTTTTTTTCGAAAACAATGTTGAATAACATAAGAAGCAAACGTCTGCCCACTTTGGCTAGGGGCCCAAAAATTTTCAAAACTCAAGCAAGATATTTGAGAATTTTTTCAGATTTTTCGATGTGGTCATTTTCAAAAATCATAGATCAATCGGACGATTTCCTAAAAATCTGAAAAAAATTGAGAGTGTTTTGTCGAAAAGGTGGAACCACATAAAAAAATAATAATTCGAATCGAAAGGGGTGAGGGTCAAAAGTTGGGCGTTTTGGGGTGGAATTCCCCATATGCAAAATGGAAGTGATATAATCAGCCGTGCGAAAAGTTGAATAGATAAAAATGTGAATAGACCTCATGCAAGTGTATATTTGGGTGTTGGATGCTTGTTTTGAGTCAAGCTATTGCAAATAAAAAAAAAATGTGAAAAATGTCTGTCGCCCGATGACGTCTGAATAAATGTGGTTAAAAAACGGATTCCTGAATTTATGGAACGACCCAATTTCTTAGCGGTGTGAATTGGTTGACGTCTATGCCTCCGTAATATATACCGAAGCTTTACACAGCAGGATACATATTTCCCACGGATAAATTCTATCTTTATAGTATTCAGCTCGACGCCTCGAAGAAGCATCCCTGCAGCGCGAGCTCTACCATACCATACCTTAGCCCGCCCCATGAAGAAAGATATACGCTCTATAAGCTATACTGTACACACGTAGATCTGCCCATGCTCCTAAGAATACTATTCCATTTCTATATGTCGCAACTTGTGCGCTCACCTACCAGTACCGATCGCAGACACCAAATCTATCCTCAAATCCGACGAATGCTCTCTGCCCTGATACGTTTCTTCGGGGAATATCCGAATGCCCCCCCCCCCCCCCCCCCCCCCCCCCCCCCCCCTTACCGCCTCATCTCTGCACGTACAACATACGTCGTCCTGCCCTGCCACCAGCTCGATGCACCGTAATAAAAGAGGTAAAAAAATAAAAATAAATAAATGAATGAATGAATATTGGCACGAGATGTATCATGTGACGAACACCTTCCACAGGTACGCTAGATTCGCTCTTCAAATCCGTCGAGATTTTTTACAAATTCAAACCGGGTCGATTTCTACAGGGTGTCCCAGAATTTGTGACGAGGAATTCACAGGGTAAATATTGATCAAAAACGGGATCGAAATTTCCTGAGCCGTTTTTTCCGGAAATGCTTAGATTTCTCGCTATAATTATTTCAATTTCAGTCAATAAGGTGCGATGTATGAACGGGCGCTTGTCGGTGTGCTCGTCGCTTGGTTGTGTGCACTTTGTTTCGCGGCGACAATAGGCTGGGAGACGCGCATACAACCGAGCGGTAATCACATCGACGAACGTCCGTTTATAAGCCGCGCGTCATTGGCTGGATTTGAAATAATTATAACGAGAAATCTAAGCCTTTCCGGAAATAACGGCTAAGGAAATTTCGATCCCATTTTTGATAAAGATTTACTCTGTTAATTCCTCGTCGCGAATTCTGGAACACGCTGTATAGTTTTTTTTGGCGATGGCCGATATTTCATGAAGAGTGAAGAATTGTTGGTCCCTTTTTTTTTGTCTGGAGCTTGTTTCTGAAATAATGTTGACATATTTTGATTTGCAATATTACGTACTACATTGAAATTGAGCAGCAAGCGCAAAAATTACCGGATCAAACGATTCCAAAATTTACTTCGATTCAGGACGGAGCGATTTAGATTTATTTGTCTTGAAAATTTTGATTTTTTAATAACTCGAAAACAACTGGACCAATCGAATTGCAAATCTGATCATTACTAAGTGGTTCAGAATCGCATCGACTGATTCAAGGAGGCTATAAAAAAGAAAATTTGAATACCGTATGCATGTGGAAACTCGATCGAGGATTAACGAGACAAAAACGGCACCTTCGAGACTAAATATAACTTTACACCATAGCGTAGAAACGTGTATAGCTCGTGATCCCTATAATTAGGAGGCAAAGAATGAGCCAGAAAAAAAAAGGGGGAACGAAATTTTTTTTTTCACTAAATTAGAAACGACGGTTTTCGTCCCATCGCTCATATAATTCGTATCTTTTTTACCGTCGAAAAGTTTCAGCCATTTGAACAGGGTGTAGAATTATTTATGTTTTTTTATTTTTTTTTCCTCTCCATGCTTGCCAAATTTTGTATATGGTTAAAATTTCTGCACACATATGTTGTGACATCATTGAGGAAAATTTGATAAAGATCGGGTGTAAAATAATTCGAAAATTCGATTACCGAATGAATAATTGATCATTTATTTTCACGACACGTTACCAGAGTCCTACTGGATCATGGGGGCCCATATGTGATCCCCTAGCTCTTTGTAGCCGCTGGCTATCGGCAGGAAATTACCTGGCACGCCCTTTCGCTCAAGTCCCCACAGACAGCCGCGAATATATAGGCCTATTACCCAAGATATATATATACATCTGTTATGTATATATACTATATATACACAGACACACCATTTACCTGAAACCATATATAGAATATAGTACAACGTTCAGAGATCGCCGTTTAGCGGCTATTAGGTAGCTATTAGTACTTTTTTTTTTTTTTCCCACCTTATTCACATTAGCCACACATGTACTATGCATGTTCATAGATGGGGTGGGCATACATAAACATGAGATAAGGGTGTTGGGAAATTTATTGCTCTCTATATCCACTTCATTCTAAGCTTTACCCACTGGAAAACTATTTAGTCTCTTCCGTTGTTGAGTCGGAATATAGAATATCGTGCAATGAACTCTGTTCGATGAATTTTTCTTCATTTTATCTATTGGACTAAAGATGCTTGAAGAGGTACGTGTACGTTGTAAAAATTGGACACATCATCATGTTGCCGGATTCCGGATATTCCGAACTTGAAACTTTGTGATTTATTCCGAAATTATTAACTACTTAGTGGTAAATTCTGAACCTTGTTTTTCTATTTTTTCTTTTATTTTCTTTATGAGTGATGCTTATGTTTCATACGTCTCAGGCTAACATTGCTTTTCCAAAGAATATTGCGTTCGAATTAATGATGTGAATCGTTATTATGGCTTAGTTGAAAAGATTTCATTATCCGATCTAAAATTGCGGTTGAAGAGAATAGAATGAAGAATCATTAAGTTCGGTGGACTACGTGCCCGTACCTTAGTGAGTCTTACATTAAACAATGCGCTCGTTGTGTTTTGAACAAAGAAACCAGATTCTCAAGACGATTATCAGCGATGCAGAATATAACTCGTTTATACGCTCCGGCTGGTATATGGTATGCCCCCCCCCCCCCCCCCCCCCCCCCGTGGCAGGGTTTAGCTAACGACAGCTTATATCCACATTTTAGCAAAGATAAAATCGTGGCGTAATAGAAAATGAGTAAATTTTAATGTAGTCTAATGTAAGTTGAGAAGACTCGAAAACCGAGAAGTCCAGAAGTGTGGAAGTCTTAAAGTCTATACTAACTGTATGGTTGATACCGCATATCAGACGCGCGTAGTTTGCCGTAGGTGGTAGATATTCGCCCGGGACCATTTAGTTTCCGATAGCGCTATTTCCTGCGAGAGTCAGGATAATAAGATTTTACCGCCCTATATTGCCGTAGGCTAAGATTTGCGATAGGAAAACCCAGGGATTTTCAATTCCAGGTCAATCCAATACATCCAACGCTATCGGGGTGTGTAGTAGTTAAGCGGGTGTATATTTCATCACGACTTTTATTAATATAATAGAATGACTTTAGACACCGGAGATGATTTATCATACCTCATTTGGTATTGGCACAAGAATATTCGAACAGCCAATACAAAAGGGTCTTCCATAATTGAATTCGCACTATTCTACTAGCCGTAAGCGCCGGTGAGCAATAAGAGGTGGTATATATTTACTAGTGCGGTTTTCTGTCATTTCAGCAAAATATAAGGCAATTGACAAACAGGTTCAGAATAGTGCCTAGTCGATTATTCTATCAGTACGATTTTACATAGCAATAGTATGCGATGATTCACCGATGGACCTGGGTGTACTCGTCATCGATAAGAATCCCCGTTAGTTTTTGAACTAGTGAAACTGTTCTCATCATTGGCTTCAATCGTCTATACCGATGACGGTCAGGTGGCGAATGGTACCGACATTGGCCAATAGTGCAAATTCATAGTCATAGTATGCCGAAGAATATTGATCTTCAACAGCTACAATATCGAATCCAAAAATATCCACTGGAATCCAAAAGTAACCATGAGCATGTACTAGAAAGACATTGTGCAGTGTATTGCTGGTACCTTAATACTGTTCGGTCATAATTTTGCACACTAATTTGTCCGCGAATTGCCATTTCCTGAAATCCCACTCGTACCACATTCCAAGCCTACATACTCTACTAATTTTTTCGAAATGTAGGCTGAACATATAATATGATGAAGATTTCAGCGAGACAAACCTCTGCACCCTTAAATTTCGAACATGATATAGCTATTTTTCTGCATCTTTTGGCACTATTGGAACTCATACTATTGGATCACCCGTAGTGCACTATTCCAAGAGTAATTTTGCAGACTATTGGATTCACTATGTTCACTAGTATACTATAGTGTGCTGATCTGTTGTTCCAGCAAAATATAAAGGCAAACGATCGTTTTCATCCTCGACGAATAGTTTCAAAATAGTGCAAAATCGATTGGTCCATTAGTACGATTTCACATGTCGATACTATTTGGTGTTTCACCTATGGATCTGTGTGCACTTATCATCGCTAAGTATCCCCAGGAGTTTCTTACTCGTTGCACTGTTTTGATAGTCTGTACCGGTGGAGATGATTTGACTGCAAATTAATAGCCATAATATGCACTGTCAAACAATATTGATCTTCAACAGCTACATTATTAGATCCAAAAGTATCCACTGAGCCCCAATAGTTGCTATTGGCATCTCAATAGTATTTTCCCGCATGAATTATGAGATTTATCTTCTCATATGACAAGCACAGAAGTTTTTTTTCTTCTAATTGTTCCCAACAATTTTAGCAGTGTCCATAACAGAGAAGAACCAATTCTGATAATCGTGTACCTTTGCGGTTATTATTAACACGTTCGTAATGTCTACTTTATATTTTCATTAGGCATGAAGTGATTGAGTGTATAATCGTGTATCTGCGAAGGTGTACTCTAACTCCATAATTATCGTCAGGAGCTGGTGTGCTAATTTTCGCGATGTGGTTTAATTGACACAATCCGACATGTCTGAGATATACAGGTAAATAAGGTGTTTTATGTCGAACGTAGATCCGATTTACGTGTCGATTATCTTCTAAGGTAAGTACTTCATCAGATCTGATAGATTGAGCCTCGACCCACATAGGCATATCGATCCACAGTGGCATGATGAAGTACTTTTTCTTTTCATTTTATTCTCATATTTCCATATTTTTGTTTTTCTTTTATATCCTGGTCTCGATTTCTTTTTTTTTTTTTTTTTATTATTGTAAATTACCCATCCCGTGGCAGAATAATCAAAGGGGTGCGAATTGCGGATGCTGAAAAAGAAAATCGTGGTTGGAAAAATGGCGGGAACGGGAAAATTCAGTAACCGATATCCGTATCGAATACAGGAGGGATGGTACTGTATTGGAAATTAGAGACCACAGGCGTTGTATTTTTCCCGCTAACCACCGCGAATGAAAAATGAGAAACAGAAATAAAAATTAGGGGAATACCGTCTTTTTTTTTTTTCGTTTTTTTTTCGTTTTTTTTTCTTTGTCTCGCAACACGGCACAGATTTCGATGTACGCATATCTTTCGGAAAATTTCAACTGGCCAGTCTATAACCGACTCGGAGTTTTACTTTCCGACAAGATTTAGCTTTCGAAGTGTCGCGAGAGGGTAGCAATAGGGTAGCAATCGACTTACCTGTTAATAACAGTTTCGCCATCAATCATCGCGGCCTTTATAGCACGCGCCGTTATGTGCGAAGTAGGTAGGTACGAACCCGGGCGAGCTTTTTTCCTTAAACAAAAGTGTAGGTAGTCGCGATGCAATATCAATTTCGCAAACCTTTCTTCTCCGGTTAAAATCGATACCATTTTTCGTTTACCACCTGGGGTATAGGTACGAGTTCGTTTCAACTTTCATTTCGTCAATATAGTCAATATTTAAATAAATACAATACGAGTTTTCATTCTTTTCAATCAGTTGAATCATTCAAAATTCTACTCCGCGAATAGGTGAAACGAAAAAATTTCCCAATAATTTTTGTCAGCTGGAACTTGTTGTATTTTATTAAATAATAGTAAAAATTAGTGTGAAAATAAATCCCCTGGAATAGAATTTGCTATTTCTATCGAACAGAAATATATAAAGTAGTAGAGGCTCAAAATGGCAGAGTTTTTCACGTTTCGAAATGCCGCGAGGTTTACCTCTTCAATTCCCAACCAAACGCTTACGTTGCCGCATCCCACAATTCGCGTCCTGAATTTCCGAATCCCGTGGGTCTCGTGTGGGTCCGGTTTCCTAGAAGGCGGAAAAATTGAGTTGAGGGTAAAAAAAAAAGAAAAAAAAAAAAAAAAAACAGAAAAGGGGAGAAAAAAAAAAGGAATAGGCAAAGAGATTTGAATGGTGGAACCCATGTGTCCTTACTTCATGGCTGAAGGGGTTCGGAATAATTTTCAAGTACTTGCTACGAATCTGGAAAATTTTAATCAGCACGACACGGTCCTGTGGACTTATGTATATTTATGGTCTCGTATCTCGAGGTAGAAGCTTAAATATTGACAGAAAAAACAGAGTTTCAACTCGGCGACGTTACGCAAGCTTAAATTCGCATACATATATACCTATATCTATACGTATAACAAAGTTACGATATTAGCAAAAAGTTTGGTAAATTTTTCTCTTTTTCTTTCTCTCTCTTTTTATCTCTCTCTCTCTCCATATCGGCATACATTTGCGTATGAGGATATCCAGTCTGAAATTACGAAGCGTTTGTATATCTCAAATGTTCGGTAAGTCACGTTACAGTTATATTCAATATAAAACGTTGCATTCCGTGTAATAAACGTAACAGAACGTTTCAAAAGGACCGCCTTACCTGTGACTAGTTCCACGCTCGCCGCTAGGTTCAATCGAGGCGCGCCGGTCTCTCGTAGGTATAAATAAACCGTCTGACTACAAAAGACCTTGTATCTATCATTGTACAACATTTCTGTGCCATGTATGATACGTGATTAGTGATTTTGTTGAATGACAATCGATTTGACGAAACATCAGATTATAATTTCATCATAATAACTTAAAGTACCCTTCAATTGGTTTGGAAACAAGATTGTAGATACACGAAGAGTGGATAATCCCTTCTACTATAGCAGTCGCACAAGGAAAAGCGAGGCATCTAACGCTAAGGGTAGAACGTTTGATCCAGATTAATTAATTGGTTCGACAGTTATTTCCCGACAGGTTAGACGCGGGATGTACAAAGCTGCGTGTATATACACAAACGTGTATCTAGAATTCGGATAAATACACACGCATAGTAGGAGCACAGTCGCGGGGGGTGCGGATGAAGGGTTGATTGAAGAGGGCTGCACATCGGAGAGCGTGTAACGATTACGAAACTCTGACATCATTAGACGATAATACGATTGATAGGAGCGGTAAAGCCAATTAGGAGGCGAGCTGGTGGAGGTAATTTAGAGATAACTACGTGATGATACGGTTCTACGTGTACCTGCGTCTCTGAAGGCTCTTTGGTATGCCCTGAGAAAGAGATATATACAGGTAAGAAGTCTTTTGATCTCTCCACAGATACTGTGCGTCTTTGTATCCGTATTATGTAGTATATTATAGTAAACAGCTTGTACAATCTCTGCCCCTTTAGCTTTATGCTGACATTACATCCACACATTGTACATTGTGGTACTTTGTACAAGAATTTCAATTTTAATCCTGAGAAGTAATTTTTGAAAGATTTTACTCAAATCGCTGTAACTTCTGAACCGTTGAACCGATTCTGACGATTTTTTTTCTCTCAAAATTTACAAAATTTTGTAAGTAGCGAGAATAAAATCTTCAAAATATGACTTTTTACAATTCAAATTAAAACTAATACCGAAACACGTATTCCCTCAAATTGTGTGAAGAATGAGAAAAATATATTCCGAAACGATTCTGTGATCAGCCTGAAATCGTAGGTGAATTTGAAGAGCATTTTGATAGCTGCCTAATTTTCGACTATATATCAGGTCGAAAATCGGTTTGTCACTGTATCTACAATTAATGCTGCACTTCAAACGACCACCGACAAATCGACCAATCTAAGCTGTGGTTAATTCGAGCCAACCTAACGTTGATATTTACCAAACCCCACATCCTGTGGTTGTGGGAAAGGGATGGAAGGGATTACATCATGAGAACCTTGAAACGGAGTAACCAAAATATGGCGAACCCATAAAGTCCCGGTATCACGCGACATTCAATTTGAGAAAGCGTTCTTAAATCGTACTCCTTTTATTGCGGTACTAGGTTATTGGCATACACATATACATATAGCTATGTTATACAAGACGGGAAAAAAAAATTTATACGTATTCCAAACCGAGACACAGATATCACTCACTGTGTAACTTCAAGGCTTCTAAGGTTCGAAATATTGTTCGTCAGTTGAAAAAGTTGACTTTGCAATAAACAAAAAATATTAACGTTTAGTGGATACTATAGTATAACTGCAGTTGGAGGCTAATAGTCTTCACTAATGTAGCTGATGAAATTCAGTTACAGATTAATAATTTGTACTATTAGAGATAACTTTTGTATTCGAATGATCCCCATCGATAGAGAAAATTAGGACCAATGATGAAGACAGTGTCGCTAGTGAAAAAACTGACTGGTATTCCAGATGCATCGGTGAAACACCGAATACTATTGTCACGTAATGTCGTACTAATAGACTAATCGACTTTGCACTATTTTACAGCTATTCATGAATGATGAAAAAAATCATTGGTCTTCTATTTTACTAAAGTAACAGAACACTGCACTATTGAATCCAGTGTAAAATACTTCTGATTATCCACTAGTACTGACAGATAATGTAAATGCGAATAGTGCTCGACTATTACAAATTCCAATACTGTAATAGTTTTTTTTTTTTCCCACCGCAAGGGAGGGAGCTACTAAAACTGGAATACCCGCATTTTTTTTCTGTAGCTTTTTTTAATCGAAAGTGGTCTGAGATTTCTACCCATGGAACTTGAAGATGGTCTTCGCGTAGAAATAATGTTTGCGGGATATCCATGTCTTAGGATAGTCTTCATGTTAAGATATTCAATATCAAACCGTTGTTCCTTGAAAACAATCAGGAATCGATATTGTCATTGAACTTGTACAGCAAATTTGATTAAACAAAATTGATTCTCGAATTTTTCAGAGAAACCCAATCTAAAATCTGATATCCGTATATCTTCACTTCGGTGTCATGAACACCACCCTGAAACATGAACGTCCTGCAAATATTATTGATCTGAGAAAAGCGTTTTGAAATTTTGTGATCCCTGAATTTTTCCATTCAACTTTTTCTATCGGTATAATATTTTCTCAGACTTTGTTTCAAAAATCGACTGCACTTTGGTAAAAAAAATAAAAACTTCGCAGCTTCAGGATGGTCCTTCTTCCATTATGACGGACTATCAGGACTTTCGGGAACTGATAATATTCATGTTTTCATGGGATTATTTACAAAGGAATAAAAGCAATAATGGATTTCATTGATACCGGATGTATTGATTTGAGGGGGGGTACATACACACACCCTAGTAACCAAATCTTGTAAGAAACTGAGACAATCCTCTTTCGCACGCATCATTTCGGCAGATTTGCAGCAGACTTGTGTAAGAATATTGCAAGAATCTTGGACAATCCTCTGTCGCAAGCATCTTTCGGCAGATTTGCAGCAGACTTGTGTAAGAATATTGCAAGAAACTTGGACAATTCCTCGGTCGCAAGCATCTTTCGGCAGATTTGCAGCAGACTTTCGTAAGATCGTTTCGAAAGACTCGAAATCATCAACATCTTGCGAAAGATCATAGCATGCATGCGGAAGCAGACTACTAGTAGTTCATATGTAAGGATCTTGCGGAAGATGGTTACTAGGGCACTTAAGCAGCCATCAAAGTAAGCGTGTTTCCTGAAGCTTATAACAATAATAAATACGGGCATACATTTTGCATGTTTGGATAAACCCACGTTGTCGATATATCTAATCTACGAATAAAGGTCACAAATCACGTGTATGCGTATGGTTGAGTTTAGACATTAATGCAACATGATCTATTGGGCAATATCCACGCAGTCGTTACATGTTGTTAAGGTGTTAAAAAGATATGACCGTAATAACTATAGGATATTTCCTAGAGTCTAGACGATCATGTAGCGATCATATTATAGTCAATTGGAAACTGTAGTAAGTGATGAATAGTAATGCGGGTGTTAAACAAATCTATCGTGGATGTTGAGTGAAATGCAATTTTGAGCGAAAAATTGGTGTAATACAAAAAATAAGGAGAAGATCGATATGTTCGAGACACTTTGACGATATTTATTTTCGATGTTGGTAACGTTTCATAGATATTGAATACATTACGATCTAATAGTAATTGCACTATCCTGAGCACCCGCCATAAGCTCCATCCAACTTCATACAAAAGCATTAGCTAATCGTGAGCTAGATATGTTTTAGTCTCATATACCTCATAGCTGCAATATTTCATACTATGTCAGGTTGCTCTGAGTTGCATAACTTCATCTAAAGGGGTCCCTCGCGGAAAAATGCTATTGGCATTAGTGGTGCACGATTCCAAAAGTGATCCTGCACACTATTGGCGTTAGCACTCGTATGCAATTAGAAGTAGTATACACTGGATTCACTAGTGCAGTGTTCTGCCATTACAGCAAATGGTCGTCTCCATTATTGACGAATAACAGCTAAATAGTGCCGAGTCGATTGGTCTGTTTGTACGATTTTACATATCGATAATATTCGGCGTTCCACCGATGGATCTGGGTGCACTCGTCATCGTCAGTTTTTCACTAGTGAAACTAGTTTCACAATTCGCCTTAATAGTCTATACCGGTGGAGGTCAGATGGTTACTGGTAACTACACTCGGTAATAATGCAAATTCATAGTCATAGTATGCCGAAGAATATTAATCTCCAACAGCTACACTGTTGAATTCAATGGTATCCATTATTGGCCCGGGTGCACGAAAATACTAATACTATTTAATTATCAGTGTGTAACATATTCATGCATATAAAATCATACTCAGCACTTTTTCATGCTTAACGTATACACAATACAAACTTATTTTTAAAGTAGTATATGTGCGTGCACCTAGCCAATAATTCAATAGTTACAATTGGCATGTGAATACAGGTGTATGCTAGAGAAACGACGTGTAGTGTATTGTCGGTACTTCACTACTGTTCGGTGATGATTCTGCAGACTTATTAGTCTGGGAATTGCAATTTTCTGAAATTCTACTTGTACTACATTGCAAGCCCCGTTGTTTCGCCTATACTATTACTGATTATTTAGAAATAAAATGCTGAATGTATGATATAATAAAAACTTCTGCGACACAAACCTCTGCAGCCTCAAATTCCGAAAATGATATAACTATTTTCTTGCTTCCATTAGCACTATTAGTACTCATACTATGGGAGCATTCATAGTGCACTAGTAAAATTAATAGTCATCGTTTGCACTGCTGAAAAATATTGATGTCTAACAGGTACACTATTGAATCCAATAGTATACTCCAGACTACAATAGCTACTATTGGCATGGGATCGTCAGAAGGAAATCGGTGCTGATCATTATCGAGTAATATGTGACTTAGATTTTCAAATTCATTTTGAATTCTTCTATTTTCGAGAGAAACGAATCCCTGGATGTTAGGGATCACCGGACCTTCCATCTTGAATTTATCTTGTCGTATCCATGACGTTTGTGACGTTTCGTAGAGCGTGGCAAACGCCTCCTGGCACTCAAAGATGAAGAATATATGTCTTGTGAAATGGATAAGCACTTTGCGAGATAGATTAAATAAATAATTTCACCAAAACCCCCGTCTCAGTTTACTTCAGGAAAGACTGTGAAGTAAAAAAAAAATATAAAGAGAATATACCGGATGGGGCTGAACGAAGCTGGTTTCATTTTCATATAGGCATATGTCCCGCATACCATATAACATAATGGAAACCTTACTGAAATTTCACCTCCATCATAACATTCCAGGTTTCGTTATTTATTTCGCTGTATTTCTTTTATAACATCACAAACAAGACGTGAAATCAGGATTTGTCAAGGCATTTCTCATCACCTTACAAACCCCATGTGGTTACCGGAAATACGTACACGATCGGAATTTATGCTTCTAGTCAAAAATTAGAAGTTGAATTCTTTTTTCCCATCAGTCAACGTCCAAATCAAAATCAGTACAGCAATTTCATGATTTGAATGTGAAATTTTGCATGAATTTCAGATTCTTTGATCCATTAATCGTTCCTAAAATCATTGGGCGAGTTCCTCGGATAGGGCGATAATCTTTCTGAAATCCTATTTTTCTGATACTAGTACTCCGCACTTTTTCCAACCCAACTCGAAAATATCTTTCAATGGGAACAATTAGGTAGTTGATTATGAATTCTAATTATTCCTCAGCTCGTTGTGTATTGATACATGTTGAATGTAATGCAGTATCGACTTTTCAGGGTCTGGCTTGCGCCATAAGACTCAATTTCTATACGCAAGAGGGCTGCAAGGATTTTTGAAATCAATTCAAAAGTTGAATGATCAAATTTTCATGAAACTGTAATATGGTCGCATCGGTGTATATCAGGATGGTCCTTGATTCAGTCACATTCGAATTTCGATGCTCTAATGGGCCAGAACGTCTCGAAATATATAAAATACAATGTAGTCAAATCCCAGGTTCCTATTTCAATTCTAAGTACCACCCCAAAGCCTTTGAACGTTTTCGTCCAAATAACCCACGATTTTTAGTACTTTGGGGTTATTGTTTACTTCTTATCGCATTATCGCTTCGAATAGTCCGAAACTCCGCACCCTTCTCACCTATAGTAGTAAATATCCGTAAAAAATCAAGAAATTTTTAACGACAAAATTTTATTCATCACAATTTAGAGGATAAGAAGTTTTTAGATGCGATGTAGCTTCGAAAATGATATCGTTGTACATCTGTCAAATTTTAATGAAATATCTACTACTACAGGTAAGAAGTGTACCAAGTTTTAGATTTTTTGGAAATTTATACTGCAATAGGATGAAGAAAAATTGACCGCAAAATGTCAGAAAATTTCGAAGGCTTTGTGGCGGTACTTAGAATTGAGATACGAACCTGGGATTTTGACTTCATTTTTTTAAATGTATTTAGAGACGTCCTGGCCCATGCGAGCATTGAAATTCGAAAATGATGAAATTAGAGACTACCCCAGTGTATATATATTCACGTGTGTTCGAGGATGTATAGAGACATGTCTATAGCCAACACCCGTATATATATTGCCGGGTAAGAATTGACTAACACCAAGTAGTCCGGGCCGGAGTTCGTGTTTGCGCGTTAATTAAAGAGCGCTCAAAGCAGTCGAGTGGCCAGTTAGCGGAGGGCTGAAGCTTGAAGCAACTAGGAAATCTATGCTAGCTACACAAATACACGTTCAACGGGGCGGCCAGGAGTGGCTGAAGTAGGTACCTAATTAAATTCCTTGCACCGCGCTGTACACGTAATTGCAAAATTTATTTTCAGAACGGTAGCGCGCATTACATTATTCGCTGGCTAATCGGGAGGCGAAACTTTCTCGGACGTATATAAACAGCTACGAAATACTTTTAAACAAATTCGAATAGCTGCTCTACAAGCTGCTATAAGCTGCACCTAGAGGGAAAATCTTTTCAGAAATTATTCGGCAAAGATTTGGAAAGAGGATGTAGACAAAGAAGGAGGGCGGTTCTTCTCGCACCTCTTCTGCAGCACGGAATTAATTGATATTTATTAGACTTTCGCGGATTTTCATATGCTTTTTAATTATCTCGTTTTATTCTCTCATCACACATGACTTCAATCTTGAAAATCTTATCGAAAAAGAAGATCCTCTCCGCATGCAGAGAAGCGGGACGTGTGCACTTTGAAGAACGACCTCACTCGATCCCCGTACGAATTATAGGAATTTGTACTATTGCATATATAACATATACCGTGACAATTTGAGGATGCAGAACGCCACGGATACCAACCCAAAACTCGTTAGCAGCAGTTTAGTAACTTACTAGATTTTCCTAGTAAGATCACTGAAAATCTAGTGATATCCAGTGAAAATCTAGTGATTTTACTAGAAACATCTATAGTGAGTTACTAAACTGCTGCTCACGAGTTTTGGGTTGGTATCCGTGGCGTTCCGCATCCTCAAATTGTCACGGTATGTACGCAAAATACAAATATGTTTGATGTGTTTGACATGGTGTTGACATACATGCCGCAACATTTATGTTTACATAGTATATCTCGACATTTTTATATCAAATTTATAAAAATAAATGTTAGCGCAAAAAACAAATATATCACATATATTTTTCGCATATATATATTTCCGTGCGGATACCCCTATGAAATTTTTTCCCCCCATCTCCCGGTAACCCTTAGAATCAGGGGATGAAATTCTTAGAATCTAAATTTCTCGAAAACTAAAAAAAATACGCAAAATGTTATTTGAAGTTTGATACCGTATTTTTACAAATAAGGGCGTTAAACCGATGTGAAGATTCGGGGTTAACACATGCACAGACATAAGGAAAAGCGTGTCTGTGAATGCGAGCGGTGCAGCCATGTAGCTTTGTCTCTTTCTTCCAGTGGTTAACCCCGAATCTTTACATCGGTTCAACGCCCTTATTTGTAGAAATATGGGATTGAATTTGATATCAATTTTTGTGTATTTACTTTTATTCAGAAAAACTTTTTCTGTTGAATTGAAACGATATATCTTCGACGTTGAAGTAGTGATGAGCAAAAGCAAGACCAAGACCAAGACTATGGTAGTCTTGGTCTTGGTCTTGGTCTTGGTCTTGATAAGTCGCATGTGGTCTTGGTCTCGGTCTTGGTCTTGCACACTCAGTCTTGGTCTTGGTCTTGGTCTTGCTCATTCAGAAGATTCTTGCAAGATTCTTGCAGTCTTGCTTCTTTCCACCCCATTGCAATTGATGGCTTATTTACACGTATTCGATAGCGTTTGCAAGTAACGAGAGTAAGTGGCTTTTAACTACTGATACATAATCTGAACATTAAAAAATAATGAAAAGTTAATTCGGTTTTCAGCTAGTTCGGATATTACACAAGTGTAAAACAAAACTGCAAGAGTTTTGCAGTTCGGTCTTGTTCTTGCTCGTGTCTTGCAGGCGTGGTCTTGGTCTTGGTCTTGGTCTTGCGCACGGAATCTTGGTCTTGGTCTTGATGAGTCAGATGCGATTTTGGTCTTGGTCTCGGTCTTGCAAAAATGCAAGACCAATACCAATTTTGCTCATCACTACGTTGAAGGTAAACTTTGACCGGATACAATCGATCGATTATAAGTTTCTGAACTTTGACAATATACGGTCTTCTTACTCTACAGAACAATGTATTTTTATCTACATGCATACTGGTTATCAGAGGGTCCCAATTACCCAAAAGAAACTTTTTACTTTTTAAGTATCCAACCTCATTCATAAGCGTGAGAAAGTACGATGAATGTCGCTCGGTCCGTTTGATCGCATGCTCGTTTCTCTGATCAAAGGTTCACCCCCAGACTTTATAAAGCCGAATATTGCCGGAGTGACTCAGGGGCGGTAAAAAGTTTGAAATCCGTCCTCGATTGACGCCCAGAGTTCAGCGGGGCGCGAGACTCGCGTCACATTTTACTTCTGGTCGCGCTGTGTACTCTTCTCTTTTTACTTTCCACTTTTTACTTTTTACTTTTTCCTCTTTTCTCTTCACTCTTTTACTTTTTTCACGTTTTTTACTTCTTACTTTTCACCCTCTGCTTTTCCGAGGGTGCAGAGCGTTTCTTTACGCTCACTGCTTCGCGTTACCACCAACGTCTTCATTTTCTCGATAAGAATTTAGCCTAGCGAAAGGAACTGCAGCAGCGATTTTAAAAGGAGTTTCAAGTACCAGACCAGATCCTCTTCTGGATTATAGAATTCGAACTCTACCACCGCCGCAGCTAGTCGGTTGCGGTTAGGTAACTCATAACACATTTTTATTTCCTAATAAAACTTTCAACAAGCTGCTAGCTGCAAACCAGACTAAAGAGTATCGTTGATTTTCCCTTTCACCCGAACTATGAAAATTTTTATATACGTCATTTCGCGTCACTTCAGCCACTAATAAAAAAAATTGCAAAATTCTAACAACAAATTTTTTAACGTAATACTCAATTTTTATTTTTTCATTCATTTGAACAGTGATAACATCGTGGAAAGGGTTGATTGAAAAAAAGTCAAAAGATTTACATACATTTCAATTAGAAAAATTTCAAAACTGTTTAGATGGGTCCTAGAATTGGAATTAAGGACTCAAACATGGGGGTTTTCTTTTTGAGGACATAGATAATACCTCGTAGAATTTCCACCCTGTATATAGCCCGATTTGTTGTAAGTTCTTAGGATTTTTTTATTTTTTTTTTTTGTATTCTTTTTCACAAAGTGACTGAAGTTTCGCGGAATGTCCCAGCTATATAACATGAAAACCTCCTTCCGTGGATATAACTTCCTTCCTTTTACCTGCGTCACAGCATCTCTTTTAGATATCTATTTACCGTTAACTTATCGTGAGAATTGAAGTGAAACAATTTGCAATGCTGAATCGAAAACTTTTTCCAAGTTATACTATATAGACACGTGAGAGGAGACGTACGTATATATACGTCGATGAAAGCGAAATACCTAATAAAATAATTCCGTTGTCGACCGCTCTTCTTCACCAAGCTACCGTCGTCATACCATTGCACCAACATTTCCCAAGCCAGTAAATCGAGTTATTCAACTCCAATTTCTTACTGTCAAGAAAAGTTTCCATCCACTTCTACTACGGGACGTAGGTATACGTACAGACGCTAGACCTGCCCATGCAGGAGTCCCCAGAGTTGGACAAAGGGGCCATGCTTGGCCCAGCACTGGGAAACCCAGCTTCGGCGTACCTATATTGGCCCATGCTTGGGTCATAACTGGGTTCTCAACCTTGGCCATTCCTATGATTAGCCAACCTTGGGCCAAGACTGGCTAACCCAGGTTCGGCCATTCCTATGGTTTGCCAAGATTGGCCCAAGGATGGGTAACCTAGCATTGGCCATGCCCGTAGTTACCCATCCTCGGACCAAGACTGGGAGACCCAACTTGGGCCATTCAATGGCGAGCCAAGATTGGCCCAAGGATGGGTAACCTAGCATTGGCCATGCCCGTAGTTACCCATCCTCGGACCAAGACTGGGAGACCCAACTTGGGCCATTCAATGGCGAGCCAAGATTGGCCCAAGGATGGGTAACCTAGCATTGGCCATGCCCGTAGTTACCCATCCTCGGACCAAGACTGGGAGACCCAACTTGGGCCATTCAATGGCGAGCCAAGATTGGCCCAAGGATGGGTAACCTAGCATTGGCCATGCCCGTAGTTACCCATCCTCGGACCAAGACTGGGAGACCCAACTTGGGCCATTCAATGGCGAGCCAAGATTGGCCCAAGGATGGGTAACCTAGCATTGGCCATGCCCGTAGTTACCCATCCTCGGACCAAGACTGGGAGACCCAACTTTGACCATTCAATGGCGAGCCAAGATTGGCCCAAGGATGGGTAACTTAGCATTGGCCGTTCCTGCAGTAGACAAAGAAGTCCGACACTATACTTGCTCTTTCTGTTTCTATCCCGTGCTGGCTCTACTTGTATACGCTCCTATGACTCACGTACTCTATAGGTATATCTCTATGTTCCGCATGAATGGTGAGAACTCAAAGAAACAGTCGAATATTTTCTATGTGCATTCCTCACCGTGTTTCTTTGTTGTTAGCTTCTAAATATATAGTAAAAATATATAAGCTTCTAAATATATAATAAATATCATACTTTTTGTTGCTACTCAACATAACCATGTCTGATTCATATCTCAGAGTTAAAAGGTGGCGTGCGTTGAATAAAAAAAAAAAAGTTTTAAATGAAGAAAGTAATTTAGGTGTTAACACGAAAAGTTCAAGTAGTCAAATTGTTAACAGCTGTGTGAGTGAGGATAATTATCCTAGTGATACAGAACCATGTAATTTACAGGCGTTTAAAAATGATTTCGATAGTAGTAATAATAGTGATTCTGACGGTCGTAGTAATAGTGATTCAGATAGTAGCAGTGACTCTATTGAAAATAATAACAATGATGGTCGACTCTCAGATGATGCTACACATAGTTCGTTACAAGATAATAATGAAGAAGTTAAAACAAAAAAGACATTCAGTGAAAAACTCCGTTGTTGGACTTTAGATAATCTAAATATATTAACATTGAACGTAGTGACACAGTTATTAACAATACTACGAGAAGAAGGACATGAGGATTTGCCTAAAACTTCTCAGCAATTATTAAAAACCAAGCACTGTCGACCAATGAAATCAGTTTTGAGCAAGCGAGAAACAACTGGAAGTTATATTTATATTGGAATAAAAAATGTATTACAAAATATAATATCTGCAGATATTTATACCGAAAAAGATATATCAGTCCAGCTCCACATTGATGGAATTTCAATATACAATAGCTCATCAATTCAAGTATGGCCTATTATTTTAAAAGTTTGTAACCGTAATTACGAAAGTAAACCTGTGACGGTCGCATTATACTGTGGTGATTCCAAGCCATACTCTGCAAAAGATTTTCTAAAAGACCTCGTCAAAGAAGCGAATGAATACATTTCGAACGGACTCGTTTTAAATGGGATTAAATATTCATTTAAAATATTTTGCGTGGTTGCAGATTCACCTGCGAGAGCTTTTATTAAAGCGATAAAGAATCCAGGTGGTTTTTTTGCATGTGAAAGGTGTACTGTACATGGCACCACTAAAAATCATAAGCGTGTCTATCCCAACATGAACTGTGATTTACGAACAAAAGAATCATTCAAGTATAAACATCAAGCCGAGCATCATCTAGAGAACGTCAAGACTAAATTATCAAAATTAAAAGAGTTTGATCCAGTACATGACGTAGCTTTGGATTCAATGCATTTACTGTATCTGGGGGTGATGAAAAATCTACTTGAAAAATTATTAGTAGTGCAGAAACATAATGCTCGACTAAAAAAACCTAAGGTCGAAATTTTGAGGCAAACAATGCGATCCATATCATCAGACATTCCGGTTGAGTTTGAGCGAAAACTGTATGATATTGATCAGGTTTCCAAATGGAAAGCCACTCAATTTCGGTTTTTTTTACTATACATCGGACCTCTTGTTTTTAAAAATGTTCTGTCTGAAAACAAATATCGGCATTTTTCATTATTATACGTAGCTTGCAGAATTTTGAATGATGACTCGAATGCAGTAAGATACTCAGAATACGCTCAAGATCAGCTAAGACTTTTTTTTAGTTTATTGCCATCAGAATATGGCGAAGATTCGCAAGTATTAAACATGCACAATTTAATACACATAGCAGATGATGTTCGTCACTTTCAAGTTCCTCTGAGTGAAGTATCGGCATTTTGGGGTGAAAATTACATAAGTTTATTCAAACATTTGGTAAAATCACCATACAAACCACTGACCCAAATTGCAAACCGACTGGATGAGTTGGAGTCTGCTGATCAATTAAAAATAAAAAAAAAAACCACTTTATGCGAGTGCACTTATGGACCTGTTATCGATTCAATTGAATATAATCAAAAATATTATATCAAGATTGAAAAAGTTAAATTACATGGTATCACTCTTGCTTGTAAGCATCCAAACAATGTAATACAATTGCAAAATGATAAAATATTTGTGATTAACAGTATATTAAATGTTCAAGAAAATTACGCGACACAAGAAAATATTAATAATTTATATATATACGGCATAGTAGAAAAAAAAAGAAGAGAAGCGTTCGATTTTCCAACTTCATCAGTTGATGTAGGTTTAATAGAAATCATTTCTTGGGAAGAACAAAAAATTTTGTTGAAAGTTGCTAGTGTTAAACGTAAATGTATACTCTTAAACATAAATGACTCTAAATTTGTTATAACTTTACTACATGTTTAAATTTATTTGAAAAATGATACATAAAATATTTTTGACATATTGAACATATCAAAATTTCATATAATTATTTGAAGCTTTATATTTTCTTGAAATTTCATTTCATTTACAGATTCAATTAATTTTTATTTTTTTTCTTTATTATAAATAAATTGTTAATTTTTCATTTAGAAGTTTTAATTAATTTCATTTTAAAATATTAAATCGAAGGAAAAAATTTTTATCACACTTTATTCTACGTTGACAAGTTTATTTTTCTTTATTATTATTATTAAACTACTACAAGCCGTAATAGGTACACGAAAAGACTATGTCGCTGGCTTTACGCTGGTGTCAAATATCTATACATCGACAGCAGCTCTTGACTTGTCAATTTTTCTAACGCGCAGTCAGTCATTTGTTCACGAGCGTTAGTGAATTCAGTCGTGAGTGCAGCGTCCTAGCGTTCAGTATACATCTTCGGTTTTTCCTTGGACTATTGTGTGTTAATTTTATTTTATTTGTAAAAATGTCGGACAATGTGAAAGAATATGCAGTAATTGAGTTCGATCAACTGATAAATGATAAAAAATCGGTAGAATTAGTTCCGATCGATTGGCTGACCGAGAACCAAACTTTGTGTTTCTGGCCGCCAAAAAATCAAGAGCACAAGGTGCAAAGATGGGTTGAGCTCAAATGTGCACCAGGTAAAACGTGGGAAACGTATCCTGTCAAGATTATTAGCAAAGCTAGTAAGTATTCACGTACATCAACTACTTTATTTTTAATATTCTTATTATCCCAAGGTACTATCTTGTAATTAACCTTTTAAGGCCCATCCGTAGTCGCCCACCTCCTTTTGATACAATGTGACACATTTCGATTATTATCCAAGCCCAGGCGTCAAAAACGCAAAAAAGGCCAACGCTGCGCGAATTCAAATTCAATACCGAACACATGCGTCCAGAAAAATGTTCGTTTCATGCGAAAATAAAGACTAGAGATGGTTTTTACATTGTTACAAAAAACATTACATTACGAAAAATGTAAAAACCATCTGTAGACTCGATTTTCGCATGAAACGAACATTTTTTTAGACGTATGTGTTCGGTATTGAATTTGAATTCGCGCAGCGTTGGCCTTTTTTGCGTTTTTGACGCCTGGGTTCGGATAATAATCGTAATGTGTCACATTGTATCAAAAGGAGGTGGGCGACTAAGGATGGGCCTTAATGGTTATCAAATTGGATTTTAATTTTTTACAAGTTTTTAATGTTGTGTGATTTTTCATAATTTTTTTTTTCTGAAGTTTATTATACTGTAAAACTTAATTTGTTTTCACAGAAGTAATTGATTTTTAGTCTAGAAATAGAAGAAATGAAACCCAGTGTTGTTGATGGGAATGTGTGGGACGATGACCCTGGAAATTTCTGCATCTGCGAATTGTTGTACATTGTCAGCTGTATATTTTTATAGAAGCAAAGAATCCAAAAGTGTCTGAGGACTGTTTTTTTCATTGTTCGATTCTCTTCAGGGGTGTATTTTTTTTACTTTTTTTTATTTTTATTTTTCGTTTTAAGGCACTTCCGATTCATTCGTAAATAAATGTAACTTACGTTTCCATAGTACATAAAAAGAGGCATTATCTGTTTGTACATATATATTTAAAAAATCATAATAAAGTGAAAAGAGAGAAAACAAACAGGTCCCGGGGCATCTGTGCATAAGACCTGTGCGAAAGTCATAATAGGTAGTAATGTCATCAAGGTACTAAAAAAAATGGCTTATAATGCTTTCAGTTAAAAAAAATGAGAAAAATGTACAAAAATAAGAAACAAAATTACATTAAATAGAAAAAAAGCCGCCATTCAAAAATCAAAACATTGGTAACATTATCGGCGAAATCGGGGAAAAAGGGGTCAAAGTGCCGTAAAATAGAAAATAAAAATAAAAATAAAAATAAAAAAACACGCCTCAAGAAAATCGATCAATGAACAAAAAAGTACTGAGACACTTTTGAATTCGGTGCTTCTATGAAAATATACAGCTGACAATGTACAACAATTTGCAGATGCAGAAATCTTTAGGATCATGTGGGATGATCGTTTATTTCATTATCAGAAACATCTGTAACATAGTTTATTGTCATATCAGGTGATTATGATCAAGGGCTACGTAGATTGAAGAGATCTTACAAAAGAAAGGATGTTGACAGCACTGAGAGCGAGTCACAATCTAGAAATGACGATCAACCTGACATGATGAATTCTACGAGTGTAGCTCGGTTGTTAGCTAAGCCACATCCTTTAAAAACTAGAAAAAATCAGCTAAGGCGTAGTCAGTCTGCAGATCACATGGAATCCATTTTAGACCGCCCTGAAATTGATGAATTTGCTCAGAACGAGAATAATGGTTCAACTCAGAGTGGCTTGGAATTTGATTTTGATGAGAAGGCGCCAGAATCACTACCGATGGAACCTAAAGGTATTTATTATTATTTTATTAATTGGATGTAATTTCATTAGTGAAATATGATAATATACATATATATGAAGTTACGTGTGATAAATATTAATTCACATTATACAAATATAGTAATAATAATAATGATAATAATAACAAATGAGCATTATAGCAACGAGTGGCTATCCCCATGAAAATACGAAATATAAGGTGTCTGGGCGGACGGACCATTCTCTTTCACCTGGTCCTCGCGTATTATCACTATTATTTCATTATTATTATTATATTTGTTGAGCGTAATTATATATATAAATGTGTATTACATTAGGTAATTAGAGGATTGATGGTGGTCAAGAGTCTAATTGAAAATACAAAAAGAATAAAAATTAATCTCGGCGTGATTAGAAGTTATCTTCAATTTTGGATAATAATATTATCACGATTAATTATTGTACAATTTCTAGGAATCAACAATTACGACGATCTTGCAAAATATATGCAACGTGTTATTCACGCTGAGATGAGAGGCGTGAAAAAAAGCCTCAATTATCACATAGGACAGAAATTTCAGGAGGTCATGAAAGTTCTTCAATATTCAGCTGATCCACCACGTAAACATCAAGCGTGGAAGGACATCGGCGAAGAGTTGCCTTTTGAAGATATTGAAAAATTTGTCGCATTCGATGAATCTTTGAAAAATAGTGAGGAGAAACAAAATGCACTGGTATTCACAAATTATTAAAATATTACTTACAAATTATTAAAATATTATTTACAAGTGATTTACATATCATTAAATTATTCATCTATTATCACAGATTGACATCTTTCAAATGGTGTCGGCCGGATGCACCAAATGTGAGGAAGATGTCCCCAAGATAATGGGAAAAATGATAAAAAAAGATATACAATTGCAGTACAGCGGGTGCGGTAAGAAAATTAAAGGCGTCGGAAAAAAAAGTTTCAAGGATACGGAGACCTTTACAGCAATGGAAAGTAAGTTTATGCTTTATTTGAATATTAATTATGATTTTACTTTTTCAATTTACTTATTATTTATTTATTTTTTTAAATTTTATTGTTTTAGAATTCTTAGCGGCGAAATATCACGCGACTCGAGGAAAATCAGGGGTATTGACTGCAGTGAGTACCTATTTATCGGGGGCAAAAGACAGGGACGGTGGACGAGCTCAACGCAATAAAGAAGATTAATTTTTAGATTAAGTATAACTAACATGTACTTTAAGGAGGTTGGCTACCCAAATGCATATGTAGAGAAATCTTCGAAAATTTTATCATCGAAGGATGGATGAATGAAATGCTTCCTGCCAAAATCTCAAGTCGATTCACCACCCCGTTTTTGATAAATTAATTTTTGAATTTTCTTCTTATACACGTAGAGGTATATGGCTCCCTATACCTCTACGTGTATAAGAAGAAAATTCAAAAATTAATTTATCAAAAACGGGGTGGTGAATCGACTTGAGATTTTGGCAGGAAGCATTTCATTCATCCATCTTTCCATGATAAAATTTTCAAAGATTTCTCTACTATGCATTTGGGTAGCCAACCTCCTTAAATTATCATACTTTGATGTTTATAATTATTAACATATTATTGTCATTTATTATAATATTATAATTATATTTTGTTTCTTATTTTTAGTTATAAGATTTTAAATTTAAACATCTGTTTGCATTTTTGACTGATTAAAGTAAGCAACAATTATTGATAATTTTAAAAACAGCCAATATAATTTAAGAAAATAATTCCAAAGTATTATAAAAACTTTATGTAACATAAATATTGCATAATTACAATATGCAATATACAATTAATGAAAAAATAAATTCAATGTCAATATATGGATATAATTATTTATTTCATTACTTAATTATTATTTAATTGATGGCCTATTGTTGGCATTTAAATTTGGGCCAATTCTGGCAACTACGAATGGCCCAGTCTTGACAACCAAGCATGGCCCAGTCTTGGCAACCAAGTATGGCCCAGTCTTGACAACCAAGCTTGGCCCAGTCTTGACAAACAAGCTTGGCCCAGTCTTGACAACCAATCATGGCCCAGTCTTGACAACCAAGCATGGCCCAGTCTTGGCAACCAAGCTTGGCCCGAGATTATCATTCCAGACTTCTACCAAGGCTGGGCCAAGACTGGTTTACAAGCTTGGCCCAGAGTTATACAGAGTTGGGCCAAGCCTGGGCCAAGCTTGGGCCCGTCGTACTTTCCTCTATGGGTGATTAAACGTTTATAGACGCTACCCCTATGGGGTTGCGTTCCCTTTTCTTCCATCATCCTATGGGTGACTACCGACTGGTTAGAAATCCACTTCGGATATTAAAGTACAAATCAGAAGCAAAGAAGTGAAAAAACAAATGAAATACTCAGCCATAAATTCATTCCTCATTAAAGCCCGTGGTTTAGTAGTGATCGTCACTGCACGCGACAATAAAAATCTACCCCTAATCCTCACCTCGCAGTGTTACGTTCGTTTACTTTCGATTAATTGATGCGGGAATAAATTGGCCATTTTCCAACTCCTCAAATACTTATGATGGTAAATTCGCTGCTTAGACCCTTTGTGGAAAAGCGATTTTCCATCGAATCGTCAATTCTCGTGTAAAAATTGATATTTCTCATATATCGAACTGTTTCTTCAACCAATTCTCACTTCCGGTTTTTCAAAACCTGACAAATAATCAACCGTTTCTGTTTTTCAACTGATTATTGACTCGAAAAAATGGTGACTTTTTCTCATTTCTGAATAATCAGCGCGTTTGATTGTTGTTCAGGTAAAGTTTAGTGTGTAAATGAGCGTTGGAATTGCTGTATAGCGTACGCTATACGGCCGAGTAATTACGATAATATGTGGCGACTCGGTGTTTGCTTCTCTGAGTTGAAGCCGGACTCGGACCTCGTTTTATCGTTTTTAATTTTGCCTGGTAAATGCGAGGCATGGCAGTATAGGTAGGTATGGATCAAACGAAAAACTCGCGAATCCCTGCACACCATCGTTGGTATATTTACACGTCTCCTACACCTACGCGTTCATATACATATCTATATATATATAATATACACATATACCGAGTGTTTTTGTCCAAACAGAACGACCCCCACGGTACGCGCGTGTGTTAATGTTACTGCACGGAGGGGTCGTTCTGTTTGTACAAAAACACTCGGTATATGATACACCCATATATGTGCATACCGAGAATATTCGATGAGAGTAAACGATCCCCACGCAACTGTTTTTAAAGTTGCTGGATAGACGAGGTATGAGGAGTGTTTTTACTCAAACCTCGAAATGATGTACGAATTTAGCTATTTTTCAATTATTCAAGTCATGAAAGTAAGAATTTCGTCACATTAGTTTGATGCGTTAACGTTACAAACTTCAATCTAATCGTTTGGGAGGGAATGAGCCTCATGACAAGCCTCACACACGCGATGGGCGCCTGTGTTGGTTTTGCCATAGAAAAGGGATCGTTTACTCTCACCGAATATTCTCGGTATATATTTTTTGATGCTCTCAAAGCATAACTTTGTAAATTGATAGATACCCAGGTATCTATACCTACCAACTAACTCCCAGCGAAATACCTCGGATAATAACACACTCGCTGAATTCTATATCTAGATAGAGAGAGAGAGAGAGAGAGAGAGTGAAAAAAAAAGAGAGAATTCCCTAGAGATACGTTTGCGAAAATTTCGATCGAGATTATTATCAGAAAAAATGTGTACAGGGGCGTTTAAACTCCCTACCAAAGAGAATCGATCAATGTGAAATATATACGATAAATAATTATCAGAATTCATCTCCAATCAGAAACATCCCTTAGCTATACACGACTCGAAACGTTGGTGTAATTTTTTATTTACAATTCTGCCATAAAATATGACGACTGAATTTTTTCGTCATTCAACGTCAAAACTGACGTAACCTACGGATTTTTGGATAAATTTGTGTCTTTATCACTTTCAGTAAAAACTTTTTAGTCTGGAATTATTTCTCGCCGATATAATATCACCGATGCCTAAGGGTTGAATGATTTTTAAAGAAAAAAAAAAACCTAGTATCGATGTTAATTACATTCCAAAAACTTGTTGCACCATTTTTATTACTTATCAGATTCGATTTTTACGCGATATAATGGAATTTTTTTTCATCCCTTATTTGGCCTGAACTGATCGCTAGAGGTAAGGGAAAAAGAATGAAACCCAAGCCAGATAGTGGTTAATTTTCCAAACTAACATGCCCACTTTACAAACATTGGAAAGACCTCGGGGCATAATTATGGAGTTTATTTATCAAGCGAATTAGAGCTCGAGGGAAAAAATTTGGTAATTCATTGACGAGATTGAGTACACGAACTTTAGAATTTTTTTTTTACCATATTAAACCTCGGAAATTGGTATACCGAGGCAGATCATCTTTGCGGGAGATTATTAGAAAGAAATTCATGATAAAGCAGGTTCTTCTATTCAAGGGTTAAAAAAATGAGGTAGAATGATTCAAATGGTGATTTGGTGATTTGGTTTACTAAGGCGATAAATAAAAGCGAAGTAACAGAGCCAACAAAAGTGAAGAAAATATATAGGGGTGGGGGTGCGTGCGTGCGATCCGCGTCAGGTGTCAGGGTGAGATTTAAAATAATAGCCCAGCCTTTGGTTTTTATCGGGTGGACTGCGATAAGCTGTTATTTGCAAATCACCTTCGGTCGTTCGTATTCTACCCCTCACGGCATTCTACCCTGGGTCAACGTATTTAGAGTATGGACGATACAAATTATGTAAACAAAATCCCTGCTGGTACCCACTGGTTCTACTACTCTAGATCGCTTGTAAGGGTGTATAAATGACAGAGAAATCACCCCCCGGTCCTTCATTTCAAAGGGAGAATAACACGGAGATCGGAGGGTGCGAAGGGCTCAGGAAAGAGGAAAGAGGGAAAAGGGAAAACGAGACACGGAGTAGTTGTTAAATGCCAGAAGGCTTCGGATAATCCTCAGACCAAACGTTGGCTAATCACTCCCCCAAACCTACAGAAATAAAGATAGAATCTTACCCGCGTACCGGAAACGCATGCCGCATGACTTCCCTCGGTTACACAATCACGATTATGGATTATTGCGGTATAGGATAGAATGGCGTAGTTTTAGCTTCCGAAAAACATGACCACCTTTTTAGCGAACGGGGTTTTACGAATATTTGAAAAAGATATAAATAGCAAAGCTAGAATCAATTGGCGACGAAATTAAGGGGGTTGCCAACCTACGAGAAGGATAAAACGTTCATCGTATTCAATGTTTTATTGCGGTAAGAATAAAGGGCGGAAAATAATTGTGAAAAAAGCATTTGAAAGCTACGAATTTCCGCTTCAAATTGAAAAAAAGAAAAATCAAGTATCACAAGAATCAGGTCCGCTGCGTCCATTTGAGTAGAGCTCTGCGAAAAACTATTTGCGAAACGGTGACCACGTTTATAGGCAAACGAAATATCGGAAACACAAAAACCAATACTTTTTGGAATCGTCAATGTACCCTCCAAACTTCTATGGAACGAATATCTCATTTGACCTTTCGTTTTTGAAAAATTGATGAAAACGTTCGCGAAAATCCCGAAAAACGCGATTAAATGCAAAAAGAAAATGTAACTTGACCACGTTTGAGTGGATCAAAAATCCGTTCCATAAAAGCTTAGAGGGTACATTGACGATTCCAAAAAGTATTGGTTTTTGTGTTTCCGATATTCTGTTTGCCTATAAACGTGGTCACCGTTTCGCAAATAGTTTTTCGCAGAGCTCTACTCAAATGAACGCAGCGGACCTGATTCTTGTGATATTTGATTTTTCTTTTTTTCAGTTTGAAGCGGAAATTTGTAGCTTTCAAATGCTTTTCTGACAATTATTTTCCGCCCTTTATTCTCACCGCAATAAAACATTGAATACGATGACCGTTTTATCCTTCTCATAGGTTGGCACCCCGCTTAAGAACGGATTGCGGATTCGACAGCGATGCTGAAAGAATAGCAAAGCAAATTTTTGTACTTCAACAGAAAAACTCTTAGTTTTACTCATTCTAACATTTTCGCGAACTTCTTATCCATAATAGCGGGTATCCGTGAAAAAATTAACAAATTATTAACGACAAAATTTTATCCATTACAATTTTGAAGATAAGAAATTTTTGTTGGTGTGATGTAGCTTCGAAAATTAACATCGTTCAAAATCTGTCTAATTTTCATGAAATAAGCCAAATTTGAGATTTCTGCGAAGCTGTACTGCAATAGGAAGAAAGAAAATTAACTGAAAAATGTCAGAAATGGTATTTTATTAAAATAGCAAAATTCGAAAGCCTTGGGGATGGTATTAAGAATTGAGACAGGAACCTGAGATTTCGGCTAAATTATTTTGTGTAAACATGGAGACGAGAATTCGAAATCGAGGAGCACCCAGATGCGCTCATTTTCCAAAAGGGTAGACTGCATGCAAAATAATAAAAATAAAAAAAAATTTCTCGTACACGAAAGAAAATAACGAAGAACAAAGTACGACGTATTATTAAAAGTGGATATTGGTATATGGCTGAATATTTAATATAACTAAAAAAAATATCGGTAGAAATTATGAAGAGGAGGGTAGATTCATTCGTAAATCTACCTACCAGTACACGGTGATGTTCTGCAATTACAAACAGCACTTAGTACGGTCGTTGGGAAGATGAATAATGTCTGGGTCTAGACGCGAGTGTTTTTGAGGCAAGGAATACGTACATCCGCACAATATATATAAAAGTAAATTATACACATGTGTTAGTATATATCGTCGTAGAGCACGGTACATATGAGATATCGTGAAAAAATAAATAAAAGGCAAAAAAAAAAACAATAAAATAAAACGGCGAACAACAAGATGTAATAGTCAGGCTAAATAAAAACAAGCAGCCTGAAAGACTGGGGTATAAATCTTAAGGTATTTTTTTCCGGTTTGGTTTATTTAGAAAAATAAAAATAAAAAAAATTTGGGTTGAAGCAATCCAATTTTGTATTAGTTCATTCGCTATGACGAGGACAGTCGAGATCAATAACGATCATTAGTCTATAAGTAGGTACGCCACATAGAAATTCTCGTATTCTCAAAAAAGTTGATTTTAAGCTCGTAGCTATACCAACGACAGCTCGAGCTTATTTAGAAAATTTTCATAATCGGATCTGAAGGTTTGACGAAGGCGGTTTTAGGGACCGGGTTAAAGTTCGGAATTACGAAAATCCCAAAGGGTTGGAAATTCCGAGTTATAATATCATTTTTTTTTTTTTTTTTTTTTTTTTTTTTGAAAGGTGTATTTGCCCCGCAAGTCTAAGTGGTGAATTTGAGAAAGTTTCACTCGAATAACACCGGAGGTGTTAAAAATTCCGAAAACTAAAAATCCAGAAAGCCAAAATTCTGAATCTTGAAATTCGTTTTCAGCGTTTAATACCTCGGGTTGTATCGATCGTGTCGAAACCAATAAACGGTCAAATTGATAGTCTTGAGATAAACTTTTTTTGAAAAATAAGTGATAAAAAGTTTTAAAAATTGTATCAATCATTCATGACATCATAAAGTTATCGATTGAATCAGATAAAATGTTTTTCCTATATTTTGAACAATCTTTTGTTATCGCATCCTGAGAAAAATGGACCGAAATTTTGGAAATTGTCAGGATTTTCGGTCGTTTGGACTTTTCGGAATGTAAACAATTTATTAAAATTCGGAATCTTAATTTGTAAATTCATATCTTCGGTAATAAGTAAGTATGATCAGTGAATTACGCAGCCAACACTAACTCTCAAAAATGATGAAAATTCGTGAAAGAAGAAAGAATGGAAATAGAAATAAATAAATGAATAAAGAAAAGAAAAAAAAAAAAAAAACACAGCGGGAAAAGCAGGAAATTTTTGGTTTCACATATGAAGGACAAAGACCCGCGTTAATCTTCCGATGAAATCTTAAAAGAGTTTCGAAATAATTTTGAAAACAGTTTTTTTCCGAGAATTCGTAATTAGTTGTTGTTATAATATACGGGGCATTTCACATCAAATCAACAGCTCGTTTCCCTCATCCCTCTTTGATTTTGATCATTATTTAGTACGATCGTCGTTACCGATTCAGAAGAATCTCGGAATGTTTTTCACATTTTTTTTTTTTACCACCATTGTAATTTGAGAAACAAAAATCTGAAACCAAAATTCCGAGATCCTTTTGGGTCAGTAACAATATCATAATAAAAAATGATCAAAATCGAAAGGGGTGAGGGAAATGGGCTGCTAATTTGACGTGGAAAACCCCATATATATAAATATATACAGGGTGTTACAACTAACTATGTCACCCCGACGGGTGGTGATAGGGGAAACCTTAACTAACGTTTTTGATATAGGAATCCATGTCCGGAAAGTTGATGTTACCTGGATGAGAGAAATTCAAAGTTTTCGGCGAACACCTGCAATGCTTGCTCACAGACGCGGCGAAATCGTCGAGGATTTAGAAATAATCTAAGTCTAATTCAACTATTTATCAACAACATAATGAATCTTACACAGTGTTTCAAATATCACAGAAAATAAGTATTTTCGTCTTTAATTTCAACAAAAAACCACCAAGCTGCATTTTTATTTATTGATAACAAACCGGAAGTGATGAAAAGAGTGTGGGAGTCCATACTTCGTCGCTGCAGACTTTGCGTCTAGCAGAATCCGGGGGCACTCTGAACACTTGCTAAACTGATAACTGTCGTATGGTTAATTAGTGTTATCTTTGTGTCCTTTTCGTTTGACCAAAACATGTGACAATACTTGGTTGGTTTTTGTTGAAATTGACAACGGAAATACTCATTTCCTGTGATATTTGAAACAATGTGTTAGATTTATTATGTTGGTAATGAATAGTTTAATTAGACTTGAATTATTTCTAAATCCTCGACGATTTCGCCGTGCCTGTGAGCAAGCGTTGCAGGCGTTCGCCGAAAACTTTGAATCCCTCGCATCAAGGTAACGTCAACTTTCCGAACATGGGTTCCTATATCGAAAATGTTAGTTAAAGTCTCCCCTATTAACATAGTTAGTTGTAACACCCTGTATACCGTGACTTCCTCTGGATGCAGAACGCCAGGGAAAATAAACCAAAACTCGTTAGCAGCAGTTTAATAACTCACTAGATGTTTATAGTAAAATCACTAAAAATTTAGTGATTTCTAGTGATTTTACTAGGAAAAACTAGGAAGTTATTAAACTGGTACTAACGAGTTTTGGGTTAGTGTCCCTGGCGTTCGGCATCCAGAGAAAATCACGATATATATATGATGCGATTTAATATACCTACTCTGACAGTGAACCGAATTTGAAAATAATTATATAGTGTATATTTGGTTTATAGGAGGTGGGGGTAGCCGCGTCGAAGATATATAGATACCCGTTGAGCAATTAAGCGTGTAACAATTAGTTAGTGAAAGGTGTTAAAAGGTTAACGAAGTTTAAACCGACCTTGTCCTCGAACGTTCGTCAACGCTGTTGTAACGAGTAACGCCTGTACCACGAATAAGTACCCCATTTTTATTCTTCTCTTCTTTCTTCTTTATAACTTATTCACACACTTATATTAATTATATTATATTATATTATATTGTATTATATTATATTATCACTTCACCATATGTAAGATTTGAAGAAAAAAAAAAATTAAAACGCAATTTATTATTAAACTTTGGTGTTCAAACTAGCCGTGATTTTATTGCCACTGTATATTCACTCATTATATAGTTTTTACATCTATTAATCAATTCATAATTATACCTGAAACAATGATAATATAATTATAACGATTATGGAAAAAAAACTGATCTCGCGTGTCGAAATAATAAAAAAAAAAAGTTATTTTTCTACACACTGTGCGCAAAGTTCGATTTTGCGTGCATAAAATTCAAGTTGACGCGCATTGTGTGTTAAATAAATAAGATTGAATAGACGTGTAGAAAATGATATCTCGACCGGGTGTGACTATCACCCTTATTTCACTCGGGCGCGAAAACTTCATACTGGTTCGATAATCAACATTTTCGCACTAGGATCGTTAAGTACTGTGTCAAAATTGTACTAAATCTCGTCTACTACTACAGCTACTCGTCCTATCGCAGTTTCTAAAGATTGGCAAAAGTTTTTTGTTTTTTTTTTTTTTTTTTCTTCACATTTCGGGGTATCGATCCTATGTTCAAAAAGTGTGAAGAAGAAAAGTTGGAACTTTCTGACCATGGCGAATCTCCAACTTCGTTGGGCACGGTAAGAGGGTTTAACTCGGGGGGTTCTTTCGCCAGTGAATACGGGCGTAATGACTCGCGGAATCTTCCTCGAAGTAGAACCTTGCCAAAGGTAGGTAGGTGGGTGGGTGGGTGGGTGGTAGTTATAGGTATATGGAAAAGCTTGCTCGGGCAGGGCACAAAAAAAAAAAAAAGTTTCTCTTTCTTTTATTTCTATTTACCTCTATGCTTCACAATGCTTATAAAGTTTCTTTTTTTTGTTTTTTTTTTTTTCAGACAAAATGTGAGTCGATTTCATTTTCATTTGTCTGTTTTTTTTTTTTTTCTTTTTTTCTCTTCTTTATATCTATTTTGTTTTTTTTTTTTGTTTTTTTTTTATGCCTTTTTCTATTCCGCTTTGACAGGACTAGGTGATTGATGAACTTTCGACGCGGACTTTGAGCCCCCCCCCGTTACTCCCTTCGTCTACATTCACACCGAACCGTGAACCTCCCTCAATTCCTTCCTCTTTACCACCCCACGCAATTCGCGCGTATAACGTCAGCCCTCCGGTAGCCTAGGACATAATTAAATGAACGCTCTAAGTGATTAATTGCGATAGCTTCGCGTATTTTATTTTTTTTTCGTGTTTAGTTTTTTTTTTTCTGTTTTCTTTTTTCAACCCTATTCTACTTGTACTTTGTTTTTTTTTTTTTCTTTTCTTTTCTTTTCTTTTCTTTCGTTTTTTTTTTCATCTTTTTCTTCTTACTTCTTTTCTTTTTCTCTCTCTCTCTCTCTCTCTCGATCGGGGAGGGGCGGACTTCTCCAAAAGTTTGTAGAAAAAAAAAAAAAAAACTTTTCAGCAAAAAGGGCTAAACCTGTAAATTTTCCTTTCGCGTTATAAAATAACAGATTCGATTTATACGATCTCGGATATTTATTATTCACAATTGAATATTAAAACAAAATTGTTAAATGTTTTTTTTTTTTTTCAAAATTTTTCACCTACGTATTATCGAAATGTTTTCAAAATTTTAATTCGCAAATCGAAATATACTATTCGAGTTTCTCACTGGTATATATATCGTAAAATGTTCCTATATATCTAGTTGTTGCCGGAATATATATTCACGAGCCGTTAAAGTCCTGGTCTTAGTTTCGTATTACTTGATTAACGGATCCTAGCCGCGTCATGTCACTTTCGAACAATTCGTTCCCGACCTAGCTTAACCCAAAGTAAATGCCCTCTCATATAGATTGAATAGGGAACTAGGAAAATGCTAGGATACAATCAGAATTTGAATTAATCAGACTGATTGACATCCTCCTATCGGCAAATTGACCAAAAATCTACTAGAAAAGATTTTTTTGTTTTTTTTTAATCTTTTTTTTCGCTTTTCATATTTCTGAACGAAATTATTATACACTAATTCGCGAAATATTAATTTTTTATTTTATTTTCAATTTGCCAAGGAATCGAATCCAGAATTTTGTCCCCTCCGACGATTATGTTTTTTTTTTTTTCGGAAAATTATAAGAAAACTTTACGCTACCAACCCGGTTATATGAATCTAGCGTTTGAAAATCTGCGAACGTGCGAAAATTTGATCGGAAATTAAACACACCTTTCCTTATACTTTCGATACTGAATAATAGAACCTCGCCTTTTCTACGCAGTAGTATCGGATTGTGCACGTCAGACATCGCCAATTCCACCCTTTAGTAGCGTTTCTACCCCGATTTCTCGCGCGCCGTAAAATCGGTGCCGTTAGTCTGACCGCGCTATTTCGTAAATCTCTACTCATATGTATATCGTGGATATGTAGGTATATCAGTGTGAGTATAGTTATAATAGAGTATATTGGTATCGTTGTGGTTTCGCAGCGCAGCTTTAATAGCACCCGTAAGGCTACTTTCCGAGAAAAAGCTAAACCGAAGGAAGGTAAAAAAAAAAAAAAAAAACCACCCTTAAGAAAAATGAAAGGTATCAAAAATTTAGGAATTAGATTGAAGAGACGTAGCGGGAAAATTTCGTAGATCAAATTTTATAGTTTCAATAGTTTGAGGAGAATGATTTTTTCTTCGTACTCATATATACAATATTGAAAAATAAAGACGTATTATCTGTGAATATAAAAAAAATTTAGAACATGAAATACAAAGATATTCACTCTTCCATATCCGATATCTGTTATTATCAGTTGAAGCTAGTTTTTTTTTTTCTTATTTCTTGTGTTTCAAATTATCATTAAACTCTCCTCGTTGAAAACGGTAAACGGTAGGTGATAATATTATACCTTGACTATTATCCAACACAGCACACAGTGTATATTGATTATATATGTAGATATATATATATATATATGTATTTTTTTGTTTTATGTTTTTAAATAGTTGAATTAGTTTTTATTTTATTTTATTAATCAAATGATTAGAAAAGAAAAGAAAAAATAATAATAATAATAATAATAATAATCAAACGATAATGATTTAAGCAACACAGTAAATATTTGAAAAAATCGTAAGCAATTATTATGGGGGTTGTAATAATATTGTTACGAGGTCTATGAATTAATTTTTCTTTATTTTAATATTAATCTATTTTTTATTTGATCAATATATTTATGTTATTTAGTTGTTTTTTTATTTATTTTTATTTTCTGATTTTTGGGACAATTTGTTTATACCCTTCTATAAATAAAATTCCTTTCACTTTCACGGGGGATAAACTGATCTCTTATACCGCGACCGTGGAATAGAGATACATACGCGTGTGCGCTCTCGGCGAACGCGGACTCAACACTGGAGGACGGCGCCGGCGACAAGGTAGTTCCTGGCGTCCCCGTTCAGCGTCGCGACGCCCGCGCCCGCTTCAACCCCGATCCTCAGGCACCGCACCGCGCCGAGCCCTGAGCCCTGAGGCCTCCAAAGCCGACGCCCGCCTCCGGACCACTTAGCTCCGGGACCAGAACTCGAAACACAACTCTTTTATCATATACTACCTAGTTTTACAGATTTCAATTTTAGAAGTCAATTCTGGAAGGGTGGGATACCCGGTATGGGTGTCAGCCCTCATTCGAAAATCCGAATCGACCTCAAATTTAAATTCAATTGAGAAATTTAGGGCATAGCGATAATAAGAATAATCAAACTGTCATCAGCGAGTTTTCGAACAATTATATTCATTCGGCCTGTTGTTTTAGGGTTGTTCGTTTTGGACGAATATTTGCTTTTTCTTTCGAAATATTGTTGTTTGTAGGGGAGACCGGGGCAGAACGGCCCGCCTAACGTCTGTGAGCTAATTTTTTGGGTCTCAATAATTCATTATTTTTTATTTCAATAATAGGCCTCCAGACGAAATTAGACCACCGAGACCGTTCTACCCCGGTAGTCCATTCCGCCCCGGTCTCTCCCCTACTAAAAAAAGAATTCCCCACAAATCGGAGCCCATAATTCCAATTCTAAGTCCGATCTAAGCCGTTTTGAAACTTTTACTAATTTCGAGAGAACATTGTGACATCAGGGACATTTAGGGGGTGAAATCTCTTCTTCAGATCGCAGTGACGATTTAATAGACAAAACTTCATTCAATTTCGCTCATACTGTTAATTAATTGTATGAGAAAATGTCTTGCGAATCGCGTAAGATCTTTGAATGGTTTATTCGCACGATTTACTTGTCTCGCGAATTAGTAAGAAATTTCATGTATGCGGCAGTGAGACACGAAGCAGAGATTAATTTCCGGTATTCGGGTGAATCAGGAATTAATATAATCTCAATTTATCATCTCGTAAAAATGAAGATTTTATGAAGATGACAAGCGGCTGTTATAATGAAGTATCTGTTGAAGATTTCACATTTTCGACCCATGTAGTATACAGGGTGTCCCATAACTAGATGCAAAAATTGAAGAGGGTAACAAAGGGGGTCAAGCCGAGTAAATTGACCTGTAGAACACGTGGTCTCCGAAGTACCAATCGCGAGATACGGCCGGGTAAAAAAATTGCGCTAGGCGTCAGCATTTAGGCAACCGACTTCACAGCTAGCATTGGTTAGCACTTCATTCATAACACTTCAAAAGTCAAGAATTTCGAATGAAAACACTTCGGAGATTGAATTTTCGCCAACACAACAACAACATTACTTGTTTCCATATAGTGAAATTTGATATCAAAAGTATTTTTGTTCGAAATTTTCGAATTCAAAAGTGTCATGACTTGCATCAACCGTCAAGCGTGTTCATCAATAATTAGACGGCTGATGGATATCTGGTATGTAGTCGGTTGCGAACATGCTGACGTCTAGCGCGATGTTTTAAGCGGCCGTATCTCGCGACTGGTACTTCGGAGACCACATGTTCTGTAGGTCAATTTATTCAGCTCGACCCCCTCTATTACCCTCTTCATTTTCTGCATTTAGATCTGCGACACCCTGCATACAGGGTGACCCAGAACCCACGGGCCACATTGAATGGGCATATTCCTTGTCGAATTCTGAGACGAAAGTTCCTTTACGAAAACTCTCTGAGGTCAACGGTTCTCGAGTTATCAGAAATCGCGATTGACCAATCAGAGCGTCTTTCTAGTCAACTACTTCATAGTTTCAGCGGTCCAGGTTGTCCGCTCCATAGTTTTTGGCCGTTCACGTCAACCGCTTCATAGTTTTAGCCGTCCGGGTCATTCGCTCCATAATTATGGGCTGTCTAGGTCAATCGCTCAATTGTTTTAGCGGTCCAGGTCATTCGCTCCATAGTTACGGTCATAGAGAAACGCTCTGATAGGGCAATTGCGATTTTCAATAACTCGAGAACAGTTTGCATTGGAGAGTTTTCGTATAGGAATTTTAGTCTCAGAATTCGACAGGGAATATGCCCATTCAAGGTGGCCTGTGGGTTCTGGGTCACCCCTAGAATATGGAATACCAATTTAGCCAAGATTTTCCGAAGCGGCGTTATTTCTAACGACGATTCTCTCCACTCGCGATTCTTGATTGTAAACCAAACACGGTTTGACGTCAGTCCATTAGTCGTCTAGCTCCTTCGGACCTCTTGGTTCTCGTACGCGATAAATAATTGTCCTCTTCCAACTGATACCATTCCAATAATTTAGGTCACCTCCATTTCTTCTAATAACGATTAGAAAAATGAACAAACGGAGGAACATCGTTATTTTTGGTTAAATTTTGTCAATTCTTTTCTCTTCTTCAAGCTTCATATTTCCAGATCATTTGCCCCCATCGCTAGATAAAAAATTCGCTATCATCTGGCTTTACGAATTTATTATTTGAGATGATGAGTGATCGCGTATCCCAAAATCGACGGAAGAATTCTTGAAGAACAGAATTAGAAGACAGCGAGAGATGCAAAGGGTGCATTATATCAAATTGAGGTGCGAGAATGAAATCTGATGGGTATAAGTGCAGATGCAAGTGAGTGCAACACGCTTTTGAAACCCGATGAACATCCAAGCCGTTTCTCTTCAACCAATTTCTTGACCTAGTCCATACGATTCCTCCATCAGAACCACTTGACCTAGGATCTTGAAATTGGCAGAGATTCTTCTCATCATAGTTGACTATAGAGCAGGGTGGTTCTTATTTAGGGCTTGGTGTAATTTAAATCGTTGCACCCCCCTGATCGATCACAAATAATTAAAAAAAAAAAAAATCACTGTAAAATTTGAGTTCTTAATTTTATCATTAAGCCATGCCGCAAGAGGCTTTTGTATTATTTTTCTTTTTAATTTTGTCCAACTAAAGATGTAATATTGGGTTTTGTGCACTTCTAGATCTTTTTTCGTCTGTGGCACTCGAATTCATTTGCTATTTAGTACTTATTTCAAGTAATGAAATATTTAAATATTTAAAGAAAAAAAAATACAAAAGCCTTTTGCGGCATGGCTTAATGTTGAAGTTCAGAGCTCAAATTTCACAGTGATTTTTATTAAATTATTTGTGATCGTTTATGGGGGCGCAACGATTTAAATTTTACCAACCCTCGAATAAGAGCCACCCTTCTATACAGTAATCCGCAGACAAGTTAATCTGACCTACCAATCGATAGATAAAATTTTTGACTACATGTTCGCATTCGAGCGATAAGCCCTTAATTGAAGAGAGAGATCGATAAAATTCATTATTGTGTTCGAAATTTCGATGAATTCTTGAAGAATTTAATTTTTTGAGAAGTAGGAATGGGTCAGATCTACATGGATGATAATATTGAGAATATAAAAATTGAGAAAAAAAAATTGGGGGCGGAAAGAAGGGACAAACAAAAAAAAAAAAAAACAACGAAAAATACAAGAAAAAAAGAAAAATATCGAACATGATAAATCAAGCGTACTTTTGCTGTATAGAAAGATGCCTACTATATATACTTCGTATATTTTCATTAAGGACCCAGCAGCGACTGACTCCCTTTACCGAGGTACCGGCGTAGGTACCCACAGTTAGGTTAATAAATCATACAGTTGATCATTATTAGCGATCAGGGGCTCCCAACTTCATATCGCGTCGACCGCAACAATGCCTTAATCCAATCGTTAATCAAAACCCCATCCCCCAACGCGTTCATATTTTAGGAAAGTCACTTCCCCCGTAGTACCGAAGTCTCCGCTTCGTTGAACACTCAATTTTCTCTCTATAATTTTGTTTTGCCTTTTTTAAACTTTCCGTTTTCGAAAAATATGCAAGTCATTATGCAATCACCCCGAAAGTGGAAAGTCGAGTTTTTGGCAGATAATATCTCGAGAACGAATAGACAGATTTCATCCTTTCTTGCATCAATCGATGCTATTCCTTCCCACTTAGAACTGGTCAGATTTTGGATCTGATCGGTCTAATAGTTTTCGAGTTATACAACAAACAAAATCTCGAAGAAAAAAAATGTCAATCGCTGATATGTCGATAACCGATCAACGGACTTAGATGATCTTAGTTTCAATCGATAAGATTTGGTTCATCTTGAATCCACTGAAATTTGAGAATCAGTAAACATAGTAGTTTTTGTGTTGGAAATAAAATGATGTTTACCCTATTCTTAAATTTATTTTTCAAATTTTAATTTTGGTTTCGCATTATTTTGGAAAGAAAAAAATTCTTCGTACTTCTGCGTTTTAATCCCAACATACGTGCAACTGCTGTGATCATATATCCACTTTCTATGCTCGTGCATATTAGCTTATTTCCCGGGTATAACAGCTGGCTGTGTAGTCGGTTGTCCCCTAGCTGCAGCGGACCTAGACCGGCGAGTTAATATAATATAATTGCATTTAATTAATTGATATGAAAATTTAATGTTAGTATTAACAGAACCAACAAACTCGCTCATTACACCAAAAATAAATATTTTCTATCTGTAGTTGTGAATATATTTTATAGGGCTACATACCGGGAATATTCATGGAAACGCTTCATAGGACGCCTGCACACAGGTAATTCGAACATCAAGCGATCAGGTTTTGTTTCCACGTAGCCAATGGGAATGCAATATGCGAAATAAAACCTAATCACCTGACTTCTGAGGTAGTTTTCACCTCCTTATGAAGCGTTTCCACGATTATTTCCGATATATGCTTAATATACCGAGAATATTCGATGAGAGTAAACGATCCCCTTCCTAAGGCAAAACCAACACAAGTGCGCACCGCGTGCGTGAGGCTCGTTCGAGAGGGGATGCAATGCTACTGGCACCTTATTCCCTGCCGAACCAGCCTCACACACGTGGTGCACGCCTGTGTTGGTTTTGCCGTAGGAAGGGGATCGTTTACTCTCACCGAATATTCTCGGTATATGGCTAGTTGCTCTCAATGTTACATTCTTGTTTACGTGTATACCTACAGGTGAAAATAGGTGAATATTAATACATACAGAGATCGCAGGTAACTCAACGAATAATTAAATGATCAAATTCTATTAAATTTATCCACTAGGATAAATGCAGCTGTTATCATATAAACTATAACGCATCAAATTCAAAGCGAGCGGAAAATTTTTAGACATGATTTGAATCGAAAATTTCCTGAATTTTCAGAAAATGAAATCTGATTTTCAAGAAACGATGGGAAACATGGTGGAATTCTCATTTTAAGTGTTATTTTTCGAATTTCGCTCTGAAAATGATAGGTGAGAAAAAAATGATCATCATTTTCGAAAAATTCAAAAAATTTCCGAATGACAACCGTGTTCTCAATTTTGTTTTCAGGAAATTTTTGAACCGTTCAATTAGATTGGAAAATAAAGAAGCAAAATCTATTAATTCAAAAATGATCAAATTGAGAGCAACATTAAGTTTCAATGTTCACTTAAATCTCCGTTTTCAATTACAGAATTGGAAGAGAAATGGATTTATTTACCTTTACATTAATTACAGGTGTTTACGATATACAATTCATCTCTCTACCTCCTATTTTACATTTTGGGTCAATTTGGTCAAGAAATATCCATAAACATCGATATCGTGTAGTTTAAGTGATCAATAACTATAATTGGTTGTATATTATAGATATACACTCATTATAACTAATCGAACTGATCACGAAGATCACGAAGGCTGTTCGAGGCAGTGACAGATAATGTTTAGATAGAAGTAGAATCTTCAATACCCGCGCTGTTTCGTGATGCAATGTTATATCAACTACGTCTATAAGGTATTGGACTAACACGACCACGACGCGGTGAAATACATTCTGAGTTAATGAATTTTCGGCATTCAAACTAACGCCAATAGGTGGTTCTTCACCTACAGTCCCACCAAACGTGGGTTTCAGACAAGATTTTGAATACTTCTCGATGGGGGAAAAATCTGAAAAAAATCAAGCATGTAGGAGATCCACGGAAGATTGATTTTGCATAATAATAATTGAAGAAAGTTATTAACAAATTGATGGAAAAAAAACTGTTCAAGAAATTAGCCGGTGACCCAACTTTTTTTTCAGGTGAAAATGAACTGTCAATTTTACTGAATACGTATGAATTTTTTGAGAATTTTGGTAACTTTTTGAAAATTGCGTTTTTTCATACCTGACAAACCTCAATTTTCAAAAAGTTACCAAAATTCCCAAAAAATTCATACGTATTCAGTAAAATTGACAAATCATTTTCACCTGAAAAAAAAGTTGGGTCACCGGCTAATTTCTTGAACAGTTTTTTTTTCCATCGATTTGTTAATAACTTTTTTGAACTATTATTATGCAAAATCAATCTCCCGAGGATCTCCTACATGCTTGATTTTTTTCAGATTTTTTTCCCATCGAGAAGTATTCAAAATCTTGTCTGAAACCCACGATTGGTGGGACTGTAGGTGAAGAACCACCTTAAACGGTTTTACTCGTTCTCGCAAAACACCATCGCATACCGTGTATTCGCGATGTACGAGGCAGAGTCTGGACGAAATTGTGTCGAATTCGGTTTGTTAATTCAACCTTTTTTTTTCCGAGAGTTTGATTCCCGAAACCACAACCCAAAACTCTGATAAATTTGAATCCTATTTTATGCCGTTAAACAATCCGGATGCCTTTCTGATAGAATCGCATGAGAAATATCCGAAATTACACAAAAACTACTAAATCGATCGATTCTGAAATTTGGCAAAATTTAATTACGAGCTTATTCTATCGTTTGAAACTAAAATCGTGAAAATCCTTCCATCAGTTCTTGAAATATCGTTAATAGACATTTTTCTCTTCAAAATTTTGTTCTTCGAATAACTAGGAAACTACTCGATCAACCATATGCAAAATCTGATCAGTTTTAAGTTGGTAAAGAACCGCGTCGATTAATATAAGAAAGAATGAAATCCGTTGATTCTTTATCGAGATATCATCGATCAAAAAATTGAGAACTAATATAAATCATCAGAGGTGATTCTCTGGTCTTTCATATGTTGAAGATCTGGTGAATATGAATAATTGATTTCTCTTACGTGGTCAAAATTTCTTGACATAATATCAGAGCAATTAAAAAAATGTTGACAAATGGATTTTAAGTTTCGGTTCCGAGTGATAAAACCGAGTCTATTTTCTTCATTCGACATAAGAGCTGCGGAGCATTGAGTTGAACAAATTATCTCTGTTTAAATTTAGCCCAATTCTTCGGTCACTGAACGTTATTTTTTAGGGTCAGTTTGAAATTGGAAAAAACCTAGTCCAGCGTCCGACGTAGCGTAGGTAATTTGGACGAATAGAATCTGTCGAAAACCTCTTATATATAAAATCGTAGACGTGTATGTATACCTCGCTGCGTAGCGTGTGGATAGAAGAGTTGAAACTCATAGGAGAGAGATCGAAACGATTTCGGATGGAGGAAAAAAGGAGAAAAATAGTCGCCTAGATCTTAGATAGATAAGTGGGTGTAACAGCGCCGTTGAAGGGCTAGAGGCGATCTGCGCTGCTGCTACTTATGTACAAAGATCGAGCGTGGGCGGGTAGCCGGCTGTCATTACTCGTTATCGTTAATGATCACCAATCGCTCAAACTTAACGATCTGGAATCTCCGAGAACTGTTTGTAGCTAATTGGAGCAGGCCCTAGTCTCTAATGAAGATACGGTGATAGGCACGCTTCGATAGACCGGAAGTCAGGCTATAGGTAGCCGCAGTCTTCAGATCGTCATTTTTGCACACCTTTCCGAAGAGAGAATACGATTGGAAATTCGAATTTGAATTTGAATTTAGGTAGCTATATGAATTCTCGACAAAATTGGAGACAAATATTCTAGCCTAACACCTGGCGTGCACAAATCGGTATCGCGGTTTTCAATCTGCTGCAACTTAAGGGGGGTGCCAACCTACGATAAGGATAAAACGGTCATCGTATTCAATGTTTTATTGCGGTGAGAATAAAGGGCCGAAAATAATTGCGAAAAGAGCATTTGAAAGCTACGAATTTCCGCTTCAAACTGAAAAAGAGAAAAATCAAATATCACAAGAATCAGGTCCGCTGCGTCCGTTTGAGAAGAGCTCTGCAAACAACTATTTGCGAAACGGTGATCACGTTTATAGGCAAACGGAATATCGGAAACACAAAAACCAATACTTTTTGGAATCGTCAATGTACCCTCTGAGCTAATATGGAACGGATTTTTGATCCACTCAAACGTGGTCAAGTTACATTTTTTTTTTGCATTTAATCGCGTTTTTCGGGATTTTCGCGAACGTTTTCATCAATTTTTCAAAAACGAAAGGTCAAATGAGAAATCCGTTCCATAGAAGTTTGGAGGGTACATTGACGATTCCAAAAAGTATTGGATTTTATGTTTCCGATATTCCGTTTGCCTATAAACGTGGTCACCGTTTCGCAAATAGTTTTTCGCAGAGCTCTACTCAAATGAACGCAGCGGACTTGATTCTTGTGATATTTGATTTTTCTTTTTTTCAGTTTGAAGCAGAAATTCGTAGCTTTCAAACACGCTTTTCACAATTATTTTCCGCCCTTTATTCTCACCGCAATAAAACATTGAATACGCTGACCGTTTTATCCTCTTCATAGGTTGGCACCCCCTTTAAACGATGAGTAAAAAGAGCGGGAAAATATAAATGAATTCCATTTCTAACACTTGATGCTCCTTGAATATCCTTATGACTCCAGGAGAAAAGTATAGATGTACAAATATTGTATTGTAGTTACGCACCTGACGTGCATAAAACGGTTTCGCGATTTTTAATCGGCTTTGATTTGAAGGACGCGTAAAAGTAGTCGAAGACAATAGTGAGAAAAGACGGAATCGGTAGAAATTCTATTTCAAACACCAGATGCCCCTTCAATATCCTGATGACTTCAATATGAAAATTTGCCGAATGATTTGATTGATTTTATACCGGATGTATGTATGATATACCGTGAGGAAACGTGGAAAGAGATGGTTCCAAACGCGCAGGCGCTGATTGATTCGAATATTACGAGGGCCGCCAATTTTAGACTTGCTACGAATATCCCTAGAGTCCGTCTGCTATTTGTTTCCAATTGTTGTCAGATACAAATGGCGGCAGACCATGGCAGGAATAGGTTATGTTTGTTGTGAATCTAGCAGACGATAAAACTAGGGATATTACTGAAAAGTTGGTGGAGTTGCTAGCTCGATTCTGCCGACCAACGATATTCGAATAAATCAGCGTCTGCGCGCTTGGAACCATCTCTTTCCACGTTTCCTCACGGTATATAGATATACAACAATGTGCTCTGACGTTCCGCTACCCAAATCACTGAGATGTAAGCGAGGAATCATCCGGTAGATTTACAAATATTGTAGCTACGCATTTGGTGTCCATAAATCGGTTTGGCCGTTGTAAATCGTGTTCAACTTGATGAATCGGTAAATAAAACATCGCGGAACGAGAGAATCGATAAAAGAATAAAATTTCACGTGTTTATCCTAATATCCTTATTACGACCTATATCGGCGACAAAAAATAGAGACGAAGAATAAAATCGATAATATCGAGAGTCGAGCGAATTGCGCTGTAGCATTTTTCGGGCTTCTGGTTTCAAGGCATCCGGCTTCCAGTTTCTTAACGGTCCACCAAATCATCCGGGACCCGCACAGCTCGAAGTATAGGTGCCGTAGAGAGCTCTGCTTCCTCCTTTCACGGACGTCCCGCTTACCTGACAACAATAGGGATAGAATTACCCAGGCGCGCGTGCCAGGTGCCGATAATTTTAGTCCCAGGTTTTTGACGGACGATTATACTACAAGTTGAAGCCCCATCTCATCCAGGAAGTGATCTAATCGTTTGAGGCCTTCAAACAAGTTATTAATATTGCCCGATTAATTCAGAAAGTTTAAAGTAACTTCTTTTCTCTAATTACTCGTGCGATTCGAAGGAATATTCCACTGGCTTAACCTTTTCACGGCCAATACGTCGATCTTTTAGCTGAAACTTTTTTGAATTTGGAGGGAACATTCTGAAATTTCATTTCAGGGTGAACTAATAATCTTTCTAATAATCTAATAGTCTTTTTTTATTGTAAGCATGTGGCACGCTTTTTTTCTGAACGTTTACAAAAAAACAAAATGGCTGAAGGGGCTTTAATAGATGCTCTGATCACCTCGAAAACGCGATTCGTAGTTTCTCCCATACCACATAACTGATCGAATTAACACTTTGGGGATCACTGCTTCATTTCGGCAGGAATAAGCTGAGTATTTTGTTTTGTCAAAATTTTTGAATTTTTTTTTCACGGCGTTAGTTATCATAGGAGAAATCGTGAAATTATTTACAGATGCACTCGATTCATTGCACTTTTCAAATACACATATTTAGAACTATCTGATCTTATTCAATGAATAAATGACCGACAAACTATTTTGTTATTATATTATAAAAAAAAAAAAATATTCCAACATCTTACGGGGGCGACATTTTGTAGCAACATAACCACGTGGTATTCCGAATTCCCACGCGCTTACCAAAGCCTCTCAAAATGGAAGAAAATTCGTATCTAAAAATTAGATTTATCGAATATAATTGACTTATCTGGGAACTCCAATCAATGTTGTATATTCCTTCAAAATTTAAAGACGTTTCGATGAACAATACTTCTACCTTACGAAAAGCACTTTGATTTCGGTTCAATAAATCTGCGTAATTAAGCGCAGTCCATAAAATTTAAAATAATTATGAACTATGTCTCAAAGCGTTGATAATTATCAGTGAGAAAAACGGAGTCAATACAGGGTGACCCAGAACCCACGGGCGACCTTGAATGGGCATATTTCCTGTCAAATTCTAAGACTAAAATTCCTATACGAAAACTCTTCAAGGCCAACTGTTCTCGAGTTATTGAAAATCGCAATTGACCTATCAGAGCGTTTCTCTATGACCGTAACTATGGAGCGAATGACCTGGACCGCTAAAACTATGGAGCGATTGACCTAGACGGCCCATAACTATGGAGCGAATGACCCGGACGACTAAAACTATGAAGCAGTTGACGTGAACGGCCAAAAACTATGGAGCGGACAACCTGGACCGCTGAAACTATGAAGCAGTTGACTAGAAAGACGCTCTGATTGGTCAATCGCGATTTCTGATAACTCGAGAACCGTTGGCCTCAGAGAGTTTTCGTAAAGGAACTTTCGTCTCAGAATTCGACAAAGAATATGCCCATTCAATGTGGCCCGTGGGTTCTGGGTCACCCTGTATATCTCCACCTGAGCGAAATATCATCCTATCTCAAAACGAGTTTGGAAACAATCACATTTGAAAATGTTTTAAAAAATCATCTCATCTCAAATTGTAACTGAAAACCATCACATCTCAAAATGCGTTTGAAAAGTCCCATACACCTACTTTTCAAACGCACTTTGAGATAGAATGATATTCCGCTCAGGCGTTGATATATAAACTAGTCCAAAGTCACGTATACTACGACTTTATGGTTCAGACTGTTTAGACTTTGCAGTATGATGAAGGTGGATTAAACCATGTACAAGTGCAGCATTATACATATGTATACAGAGCGATTCTGTGGAAAATTACGCGCATAAAAAGTAGGCTAACAGGAAACGCCTGAATTGAGTAGATCAAACATCGACGATTGGGTTTCATTTATTATGTGGGAAATAAAACCCAATCGTCGAAGTTTGATCTGCTCAATTCAGGCGTTTCCCGTTAGCCTATCTTTTAGGCGCGTGATTTTCCATAGAATCGCTCTGTATATAGTAGAAAAATAATGATAGGACTTAATGGCGGATGTGACGAGTCCCAGAGCCTGTAGAATTCGGAAGTGCCGTGTTTACTTTCTGCTTTCTTTGTCTGTGTACTTATATACAAAGCGATTCTCTGGAAAGTAACGCGCCTGAAATGTAGGCAAGCGCTAAGACGCCTGCATCGAACAGCTCAAACCTGGACGATTGGGTGTCATTTCCCACGTAGCCAAAGGGCACGTGATATGCGAAATCAAACACATTCGTTGATGTGTAAGTTACCGGTATGACGGCGAGGCGCATTACTTTCCAGAGAATCGCTTTGTATATACAGGGTGAGTTTCTTCAAAGGTCCAACATGGGTGGGACTTACTCATGGCAAAGGCACGCATTCAGCCAATCAGGTGAAGAATTATCCGGGTGGGGATAGGGTAGCAATGGTTGATCACGAATCACGGCGTGCCTTTGCTGCAAGTAAGTCCCACCCATTTTGGACCTTTAAAGAGACTCACCCAGTATATACAGGGTGTTCCAAACCTCGCAACGAATATTTCACATGGTAAATCTTGATCAAAAATGGGATCGAAATTTCCTCAGCCGTTTTTATATTAAATGCATATGTTTCCCGTTATAATTATATTAATTTCAGTCAATGACGCGCGGCTTACGAACAGCCGCACGTCGGCGTGCTTACCGCTCGGTTGTGTGCACTTTTTGTCGTGGTGACAATAGGGTGAGAAACGCGCACATAACCGAGCGATGATCACTCCGACAAACAGCTGTTCATAAGCCGCGCATCATTGGCTAAAATTAAAATAATTATAACGGAAAATATATGCATTTCCGAAAAAATCGGCTGAGGAAATTTCGATCCCATTTTCGATCAAGATTTATCCTGTAAAATATTCGTCGCGAGGTCTGATACACCCTGTATATCAGGATGTCCCTTATTTTCATAATTTTTTGCAATTTTAGAGCAGGCCCCCTGGATCGATTGTTCGTTTGAAAAAAAAATGAATTTTGACGCCAAAAAAATTTTTTTATCTCGATATTAACACGTGCGTGGAAGCACGAGATTTTTCGAAATATCCTACCATATATATGTTATGAATTACCTCACCATATGTCAGATATAAGTATTTTTCCATGTAAATGCATCGTCCTTCAATACCGAACACATACGTCCAAAAAATATTCGTTTCATGCGAAAATAAAGACTAGAGATGGTTTTTACATTGTTACGAAAAACATCACATTACGAAAAATGTAAAAGCCATCTGTAGACTCTATTTTCGCTCGAAACGAACATTTTTTTTTGGACGTATGTGTTCGGTATTGAATTTGAATTCGCGCAGCGTTGGCCTTTTCTGCGTTTTTGACGCCTGGGCTCGGATAATAATCGAAATGTGTCACATTGTATCAAAACAAGGTAGGCGACCAGGCATGGGCCTTAAACTTAGTGATTTACCATGGAATGCCCCATATATAAATATTTCGATTTATTCACAGTATGTTAAACACAAAAGGGTTTGAAATCACGAAATCACTGTTCATCCCGAAACAAAAAAAAAAAGCGGTTTCATCGTTTGAATAATTTTCGTCTTGTTTTCTATACGCGCAACAAAGTTTCAAATGCGTTTGTCTCATAAAACGTTGATTTGGCTTGTGGGCATCTTTTCGGAAACAGCCTCCATTATTCTTCGCCTAAAGATTTTTCTAGCACTTTGTACTCGATTCAACTGAAACAGACTTCAAATAGAACCCATTACGCCGCTTCGAGTAAGACTTGAATCTTTGCCTGGTTGGAGTTTCATTGAAATGGGTTTAACAGCATTATCGAACAACAATATAATTCCAATTTCCGCTGATATTTCCTGGATACATTCTCCAAGAAATCTGCCATATTTGTAGAAATAGTTCAATGCCGTAATAAAATACCAATGTAAAAGAAAAATTCACTGCAAACGATTCACGAGTTACAATGTAATAATCCGATACTTATTTGGAAACACATTCTCTGCAGTGATATTTTTTTTTTGGTCTCGTTGGGGGGTCGGCCGTGAGTGTGGGACTCAGTTTTTGGGACTGGGAGTGTTGCCATGCGGCCGCCATCTTGAAAATAAGCGTGGAATTAGTTTTTTTGAATTATCTCCATAACCGTGAGGCTGACAAAAATTTTGTAACTAGTATTTTTGCAGTTTGTACAATTAGCTATAACTTTGATTGTTAACTTTTCCGGCTGAGATTAGTAATAAAAAAGATATAAGCAGAAAAAGACGACAAATAAGGTGATGAAATACTTTAAGGCTTCAAAATTACAGAGTTATCTCACCTCGAAGTATTTCATCACCTTATTTGTCGCCGATTTCTGCCTATAACTTCATTATTATTGATCGTAGTGGAAAAAGTTGTAAGTCATAGTTATAGATAATTACATAAGCTCCAAAAATATATTTCGAAAATTTTTTGTCAGCCTCACGGTTACGGAGATATACCAAAAAAACTAATTACACCCTTAATTTTAAGATAACGGCCGAAGAGCAACACCCCTAGTTCCGGAAACTAAGTTTTACACTCACCACAACCCCCCTTCCCCCCCAAAATCGCTGCCCACCTAAAATGCAAAGAAATGCATAACCCAAAATGTAGAGAAATTTTTTGTTGATCAATTTTATCTGAATATTTCCGAGATTTTTGAAAAACTCAGACGTAGGGGAGACTGGGTTCAGTTGAAACACGGGGTCGGTTGAAACAACGCTAATTACTCTAAAACTAGTAGAGATAGTAAAGTAAATAAGGTAAATAAATAAACAGTAAATAAAGCCGTTTCTTTCTGTCCTTGTATCCCTCCCACTATCTCAATTAGTTTTTGCGTCATTAGCGTTGTTTCAACCGACCCCAGTCTTCCCTACTCGTTGCTAGATCAACTTGAGAAACCCGATTGGTGAACGACTCGTATCCCAGGTAAGCGAAAAGCGTTTTCAAGTCGTGCTAGTGAATGCGTGGAGACCAACAAGTTTTGGCATTGGGGTGGTTGGTGGGTTTTAGCTCGAGGGAGCGAGACTCCGATTTCAGTGTATACATATCCATCCATCGATGTGTGTGTATGTGTGTACGAGTTCGCACACACTTTAATTAGTAGAAGTAAATTCGTTATAATTTGTGCGGTGTGACTGGAAATCGAATGATTCTCGGGCGGAAGTTTAGGGAAAAGCAAAGAGAAGAACTGGCAAGGTACTTTTGGGGTGGGACCATTCGAGAGGGAAGAGAAATAGAAGGGGTGAGGAGGAAAAGCAAAAGCATCGTAATTAGGTGTATCGTACCTTTTACTAAATTGGGAGAGAGAGAAAGATGGTTGAAAATTTAATGTGCGTATATAACTGCTAACTATGTATGTCTACCGCGTGCAAAGTACGACGGATGTGCGTATCTCTTTCGTAGGTATTTTTACTTCTACCAACCCGCCTCTCGTGACTGGCTGGTTTGTTGTCCCCTGAGGGCGGTAGCCGGTGTTTTATTAATTAAAACCCTCACGACAAATTCTAGGCCGTACTCGCTCGATGCCCCGCGTCGCGTCGCGACGCGACGCCTCGGCGACGACATCATGCGCGATCGTGGTGCGGAAGGTATAATCGAGGTCAAAATCCAATGTAGAAAATCCTTGGGTTGTTCGAACTGAAAAAATAGCATAAATTGCCATTTCCAGACGCCTTGACCGATTCACTTGAAATTTGTACCAGAGCTAGTCCAAATTGTTTTCAACTTGGGCCCAAGGCCGATTTTCTGTATCTTTAAGGGTTGCGATGTGACACTCCGAAATACAAACCCTCCGCGCAAAATCAAAGTCACAGATCTGTGGCACCGGGTTCCAACACCGATTTTGCGCCCAAAAAATATTTGAACAACTTATGGTCAAGCCAAACGATTCACTCCACTGCTGAATCATACAATTTCGTCTATTCAACCCCTCCGCTCCCATCCCTCTATCATACGAGGGTGGACCAAACATTTTGACCCGGTGCCACAGACCTGTGAGTTTGATTTCACGCAGAGGGTTGGTTTTCGGAGTACCACATCGCAACGCTTTAAGATACAGAAAGTCGGCTTTGGGCCCAAGTTGGAAACACTTTAGACTAGCCCTGGTACAAATTTCAAACGTATTGGTCAAGGCGTTTGGAAAAGGCAGGTTATACAAAGGGGGGGCTTCAATTTTGATGCGTAGCTTAGTTCATTTTGTGTTTGAACTTTGCTAGAGCAAAGTAAATAATCAAAATCGAAACCTTTTTTCAATTTTGACAAAAATACAAAATTTTTTTAGGGATGCCCATTGTGCCTTCTTCTCCCTTATAACAAGTGTTTTCTTTCATCGACTTATATTATTATCTGCCCGGGTAGTTTCCTCGGATAATCAATCCAAATCACTCTATATAAGACTTGATCGATGTTCACCTGGATTTGAACTGGACTGGATAACAATCAATCGATCTTCTCCTCTTCTTCTGTGAACTTCGCTCGGAAGTTGATCATATTGCGTAGGCGTGAGCGGATAGATTCTGACCACAAAAACACCTAATATGTGAAATTTTATTTCGGGTATAATTATATTACTACTAGGTACTTCTTTTTTCACTTATAAATTTGGGTGAACCAATTTCTGAGGTTGTCCGAGGATCTGGAGTCCCCGAAAGTACGAATTCGTATAAAATTTTTGCCTCGTATTAGCCTCGCTGCAGGTTGGCCTTTGTAATTTTAATTATTTCATTAGTAGAAAATCCTCCGAATATACAAAGGAAATGGAAAGGCAAAGTCTTTTCAGCCAGAATCCATCTTCTACATATATATATATATATATACATAGTTATGTTTTTCTTATACCAACCAGGCAGTTATTCGCTGCAGGGAATATTTTACTTTCGACTTAACTGTACGATTAAAATTCAAATGCTCCTGGGCTCGACTTTTCAATTTTAATCTCCGAGAAATAATTAAAAGATTCTAACCCTAAGACCCCAATCGGATTTATAAAAACCAGACTTCAGTCAATCTCGAATGGCAGCAAGGTGTAAATAACCGAATACTGATTATACCAGCTGCAATTAACGATGTCCTTATTCGAAGAAAAGGATCTTTACGCTCTAAAAAAAACGTAATATTGACTTGATTTTTTCACAGTTTATTACCGGTATTTCAGGTGATAATTGATAAATCCTTTCAGATTTCATGCCTTTCGCATTTTTAATCAAAACTCATGATTTCTGACTATATATGTCAGAAATTTGAAGGAAGCGGATCTCAAAAATCTGAGTATAAATCAGTTGGAGAAAATTATTTCTACGGTGTGCCGTATTAGAGTGGTCCTTAATTTAATCATTTACAAATTTCAATGCTCCCATGGGCCAGGACGTCTTCACATAATATCTAAAAAATTCAGCCGAAACCCCAGGTTCCTATCTTAATTCTAAGTACCGCCTCAAAGTCTTCGAATTTTCCCATTTTCCATTTTAATAAAACACGGTGTACGACATTTCGCGGTTAATTATTTTTCTTCCCATTGCAGTACAGCGCCGAAAAACTTCGAACTTGGTACACTCCTTACCTGCAGTAGCAGGTATTTCATTAAAATTCGATAGATATTTAACAATATAAACTTCGAAGCTACCCTTACGGAAAAAAAAACCTCAAAATATCATCCTCAACTGAGCCCTCAACTTTCAGGGTGATTTCGTACCCCCAACTTGGGGGGTCAACCCTGAATTAAGGGGTTCCTTCAACTTGAGGAGCAACCGTCAAATTGGGACCCCTTCAACTTCAGGGGTTTTGAAGTGACTTTTGAAGTGACCCGGCACTTTTCAGGGTCATCCCTCAATTTTCAGACTTGTTCCAGAACGTTTCAGGGTTATCCCTCAATTGTCGAAGGTTATCCCACAATTGTTGGAGTTTGTCCTTTAATTTTTGAAGGAATGTTCTTCAATTCTTGGGGGTTTTCCCTCAATTTTCAGGTTTGATCCACCAACTTTTCAGGGTTGACCCTTCAATTGATGGTTGATCCATAGAAATTGAAGGCTCACCCCCAAACTTGAAGGGTTTTTTCCGTAAGGGTACACCGCGCCAAAACGTTTTTCATCCTCCAAATTGTCATTAATAAAATTTTGTCGTTGAAAATCTGCTTTTCTTTTTCAGAAATACCTACTACTAAATAGTTAAGAAGTGTGCAAAGTTTCAGATTATTTGAAACGATAATGCGATAGGAAGTCAAAAATAACTCTGAAATACTAAAAATCGTGAGTTATTTGAACGGGAAAGTTCCAAGACTTTGGGGCAGTACTTAGAATTCAGATAGGAACCTTGTGTTTTGACTAAATTTTTTTAAAATATATTTCGAGACATTTCGACTAATGGGAGCATTAGTATTCGAATATGACCGGATAATCAAGAAGCACCCTCGAATAAATTGAAAGAGGTTTGCCTTGAGTTTTCATGGGCAATTGTGCGGTGATTGACTTAGCTGCATTAATTTACAGAAAATTTATGCAAGTCCGTGTTATAGGCGTATTAGTCATCCCTAATAAACCACGAACGTTGATAATCGAATACACGACACGTAACAGGCCCGAAGCATCTATACGGACAAGGTGGCTCGGTAATTTACCATTGGTTTGGTCAATAGCCAATTCCTATTTGGCTGACCTCCAACCCGCGACCTCTGACCTCCAAACACATCGGCTACAACGCGAATTGCAGCTTCATTACCCTAAAACCGGGTCAATGATGACAAAGTCAATTCGTTGATTTAATTTTCATCAAACTTTTACTTTTCGGAATAATATTAGAACGAAAAATTTGACAATGAAGTTCTAAGAAAAAAAAAACAAATAATGACTTTGTCAACTTTATTGAAAATTTGGATATTTTATTTACCACTAAGAAGCTTCAGCTGAGATAGGTATCATATTTGATACAACAATATCTCCGAGAAGAGAATAGTAAGAGATATTTAATTGCCCTGCAGTTAATTGTCTGAACCGAACCGACTGACCGCCTACAACCGCATGAGTAGGTATGGTTATCAATTACTCAGCACGAGGGACATGGCCTAACCAATAATTGTCAAGGAAACCATCATCAGATAAGTTACGGTACATTATTCAAGCTAACATGATAACGGCGTTCTCTTTTCAAGTGTTTTTTTTTTTTTTATTTTTTTTTTTTATTCATCTTCAAAAATCAATGGTACGTTCCGAAGATATATTATAATTATATTGACTCAGTTTATTCCAGGGAATATTTTACATTGATATCATTATTGATGTAAACTGCAATAATATTCGATAAATTTATTATTAGATTGAGTTAAAAAAGTGTAAAACGATATTGATTGAGCTTGACAAATACTTTTACACCGCGTGTTTACTGTGGTGATTCTTAATTCTGTCATATTCGAATTTCAATACTCCCATGGGCCAGAATGTTTCCTAATATATATACAAAAAAAATATAGGCGAAATCCCTGGTTCGTTATCGATTTTATACATTCGAAGATTCATTTTCATGTATTTTGAGAAGTCAGCTGATACATGGAAGCATCGTAATTCGGAAATGATGAAATCAAGGACGACCCTAATGTTTGTGTTCATTCAGGAATGACTTTAATCATCGAGAAAATATTCTGTCTGGTTTAAAAATTTTCTGCACATGCTTTATAAATGAAATAAAAAATACACGAATAAATGAATTAATGGACGGATGGATGGATGAATAAATGAATGAATGAATGAATGAATGATTTGAGAGCCGAGTTTCTCGGTTGGTGTACGTTTGTTAGCAATTGAGACTCGACGCAAAATTCACCTGTCAAATACATAAGGTGGTTGTAGGAACCACGCCTAGCCGGTAATATAATTCTTGTGCAATTATCAATACAATGTTATTGCGAAGTGTATGAATGCCATTGGACAAAATTTACCCCGAAGAACCAGCATCGAGTTAACTAAGTCTCTTCTATATTCGAGGTTAAACACTCCTGTAAAGATATTGTCCGCATCCACTTCGCCCATTCCCAAAGGTTCTCTCCTCTCGCTTTTCTCCTTCCTCTTCCTTCTTTTCTTTCTCTCTCTCTCTCTCTCTCACTCTCTTTCTCTCTTCACCTCTCGCCATTGGGCCAAGTGGCACAGGAAATTGCATTCCTACTTCGCTTTCTTTGGGCTAACGGCGCGTAGTCGGGTGAAATTTGTATTCGTCTCAAGAATTCTGATTTCAAACGCACTGTGCGACTCACGACTGAAAACTTAACTCTGCAAACTCCCTTTGCTGTCTTTTACCCTAAACTACCGATCGATTTGCCTTTTGTTACCCTTTTTAAACAGCCTAACTATAGAGTAGAAGAGACCGTATGCGATTGAACATCTCTGAGATTGATCAAAATTTCAAAGGACGAAGACATGAAAAAAAAAGAAGAAAAAAAAAAAACGATACGTTTTTCCTGAAACTTTGCGAACGGCACACCTGGACAGAGGATCGATATTCAAGCCTCAAACCCCTCTTCATCCGTATGCCCGGCCCTGCGGTGAATTTCTTTCATTGAAATAATCAATTTTCGATTAATTCTTCTCTCAACCGAATTCCGGTTTTGAGTTTAATTCAAAATATTGTTCTTCCCTCGTCAAAGCGACCGAAGTGCAGGTTGTTATTCCGAGGATTTCGACCATGACCCCATCTGTGTTCAGCTTGGCCTAAGTCAAAGGTAACGACTCTACAATGCATATGGGTAGTTCCACGTCAACTGTACCACTCCTGTCACTCATAGTCAGTGATTCTACCGAAATTTGATGATCATGCTGTGTAGTTTGATAAGGAAATAATTTCTGGCCAAAGGATTTCGCGAAATTCGAAAAACTATGGAAGTTGCTCAACTTGACATTTTTTGATCGTCAATTCTTCGAAAATTCATAACTCTGCAACCACTTATCGGATCGTCAATTTCCAATGATGGAGTGACGTGAAAAGGTGTGCAGTTTGGAGAAGAAATACGTCGTTCATGCGAGTTGAAGAAATGAGCTTGTTTTATGCAATACAATATTAAAAATGGATTTTCAACCATGTTCTCTCACATTCTAGAATTTGAACAAAATACACGTTACTCTTTTCAAGCTCATCTTCAATTTCATACATTATAAAGTTTGGAATCGCATCTAGTTTGCGTGATATTAATTGTCAAAGTCCACCGTGCGCCCTTTCGCCGCATGGTGAAGTCAGCGTGAAATACCCACAATGCGGAATTCAAGTAAAGTCGACCATATTCGTCATGAAGAATGCGACAGATAATGCAAACATTTTGGATGTGTTGTTCACCTCTATTGTATTGGTTCGGCATGTATTTTCTTACGCTTTTGACTGAAATTCCACACTGTGAGTATTTCACGCTGACTACAGCGCGCGGCGAGTGGGCGCACGACGGACTCTGACAGTTAGAATCACGCGAGCTAGATGCGACTCCAAACTTTGTAATGAGTGAAATTGAATGAAGTTAAGCTTGAAAGGAGTAACGTGTATTTTTTCTCAAATTTTAGAATGTGAGAGAACATGATTGGAAATTAATTTTTAACATTGTATTGCATAATACAATCTCATTTCTTCAACTTGCATGAATGATGTACTTTTTTTTTTCTTCAAACTGCACACTTTCCCACGTCACTCCGTTATTGGAAGTTGACGATCCGATAAGTGGTTGCAGAGATATGAATTTTTGAATAATTGATGATCAAAAAGTTCAAAGTTGAGAAACTTCTATAGTTTTTCGAATTTCGCGAAATGATTTGGTCAGAAATTATTTCCTTACCAAACTATTATAATCACCAAATTTCAGTAGAATCACTGACTATGAGTGATAGGAGTGGTACAGTTGAACTGGAACCGTTCAACCGCCAAAGTTCATCTCGGCTCTATACTTTCGTGCGACAGAAAGTATTCTACATACGACGAAAGTATACCCATTCCCCAACAATTTTTAACCAATCAGCGTGGTTTTGTCGCGCGACAATTGTCGCAGTCGCATGCATGAAATACCACCTTGATGTATTTGTAACCAGCAGGGAAGTGATACAATATTTGTTCGCCTATATTCAGTATAATGAATGAACTGATAAAGATAGGGAATTTTAAAATGATTATTCAGGTTCAATTCAAGTTACACTTATGCTAACTTTTATTTGCGTGGTATTTTCCACTAATCAATCATTTTATACACTTTTATTACGACTTAGGTCGTAAATTCTAGGAATTCGCCCTACAGGGAAGTGATAATTTTCCCTATTTGAGATCATTTTTGTCTGAAATTTTTTTTTAACTAAACGAATTGAATTTCAGTGCCCAGGTACAAGCCGAGTTTAACTTAATTAATATGTTATAATGAATAACTTTCCTTGCTGAATTGAGGAGCTACAAAGTGAGCCCCTTAAAATTCCCTGATCTGTATAAGAACTACCCGTGTAAGAAGTAGCGTCAGTGAACTGAAACAAGTCGTTTTCAAAAAAGTTGAGACGGTGCCCGTTCCCCCCGTCCCCCCCCCCCCTTACTTCTATCCAGTATCAGATATAAATTTGCAACTCTATTATTACAGCTGTTTTTTTTTTTTTATTTTATTTTTTTAATTTTTATATACAAGTGAGTATATGTGATCGCGAATTTCAGGACTACATCGAGACCGCAAAAGGCGTCGCGTCGCGGTTATATACAGAGTTTGAGCCTACGTTATTCAAATTGAAATGAAGTATATTCACCCGTGGGAAATCAAAGTTAAATCATCGTATTCTATTTCATATAAACGATGTTTTCTTTTCTCATCATACCTATATATATATATATATATCCCTTTAAGGTGTTCGAGAATTATACTTTTATTAATATTTTTTCTCCTTTTTTTTTTTTTTTTTCTTTCTTCCTTTCCACTTTCGCTGGGATTGAATTGAATTGTTATCACGCCTCAAATCTTTCTCCTTCTGTCTTTTTCATAATGAAATGTGAGTAAAAAAAAAATTAACGGTCCACCTGGATTCGGCAGTTTTTTTTTTTTTGAAAATAGCCTCGTAATTATCATACTTGGAATTACCTCCTGAAATCCATCAAGTCAATTACATCGATAAACCAAATGTGTTGAAAAAGAAATGACCGAGTCTGTCGAGTGGTATCACCTTTTTTGATCAGCTTAACTCTCCACTGTTCTAGTATATGACCTCATGCCTTTTGTCGGCTGAAGTGCAGTAGTCATGGGGTACATTACGCATATATACATATAACGTCGAAAAGCGTTTCTCGTTCGATTAATTATTCTCACCTGGGGAATAGGAGGCATAGGGGGATACAGGGGGCTTAATTACACGTATGACTCGACGCAGGGCGCCGCCGTAGGGTGACCGCTGTGCCCAATACCCTGGGGTACGAGGGTGGCTCAGTCAGTCAGTTCCTAATGCACGATATTGTGCTCCGAATGACTCAGCGGCGGTCGGCGTCTGTCAGTTCGCTCATTAAGGGAACCATCACATATGTATAGATATATATGCAAGTATAAATGTATAGTACGTAGGTATCACAACATATATACGACAACGTATTGTGGAAGAGTGGCCGAATAGGTGGATATATCTAGAGGACTAAAGGACGAAGACCCACACACCCTAAGCCAACAACGAACGAACCTCTATCCTCGCCAGTTCCGACATGCTCGATTTCACCTCTCGTAAATATGCGTAGCAGAGTTATAACAAACGAACAAGACCCAGCCACAGCTGACCATGTAAACCATGATTCCACAGTCTCTGAAAGCAGACATTGTCTGCTCGACGAACAAGGATAATAATACCAGAAGCAAACCCTCATGGAAAACGACTCAAAGCTATACAAATTATTGAAGCACTAGTAGTTTGCTATTCATGGATTTATTTCGCGCACTATCAGCACTGGCTATACTTTTTTGAATCAAGAAACCGATCTTTTCGAGGAATATTTTTCTCAAATAAGAAAAATCAAGAGACTCGGTAGAATCTCGTGCCATATATCACGTTAAGGCCCATCCTTAGTCGCCCACCTCCTTTCAATACAATGTAACGAAAACGGGGCCGGGGAGACACATTTCGATGATTATCCGAGCCCAGGTGTCGAAAACGCAAAAAAGGCCAACGTAGCGCGAATTCTATTTCAATTCCAAACACATACGTCCAAAAAAATTTTCGTTTCATGCGAAAATAGAGCCAGCGTTTGGTTATTTCTTTTTTCCAGTGTCTAAACGGTTTTTCATTGTCCTTGGCTTTATCGAAATGTGTCTCCCCGGCCCCGTTTTCGTTACATTGTATGGAAAGGAGGTGGGCGACTAAGGATGGGCCTTAACAATTGTAATTCCAGGAAAGCTATGGTCTAAAATGTTACACATTAGTATTTCGAATGAATTTACATGAAAATATATTTCCTCAATTCATGTGACACTAATTCAAAAATGTTGATCGTCAAAATATAGTTTTAGTTGGATCTTTCGGGTTCGGTAAAATGACAACTCAATATTCTGAAATCGTTGACTGAATTTTCGGGATATAACTGCTCTTACGACATATTGATAACATGCATGCTTATATTTACCAACCCTCTTTTCAGATAGCTATATAGGTGATGAGATGATCAATTATAACACTTCGCGTTAAAAACAAAAAAAAAAAAAAACTGTTGAGGGGCCGTCCTGCAATAATTGTGAGTTGATAAATGTAGGGACTCACAAAAATTGACGTCACATCAGTAAGCGGCTGTTTAATTGTCCAGCTCGTAATAACTTCCGTACAGGATGAACAAATCATGAAGATCACCAATTACAATATAAAAGCTCTGCCTACTGATAAACTCCTATTTTGCCTAAAATTTTCTAAAGTAGATAGTGCAATATTTCACAATGGTTACAATATTCAATCGGGCCATTATACGTGCATGAGTTGAAATACATATGGGACTAATATTATTGAATAAACATATTGATCAACGGAGAGAAAGTAAAATTAACATCAGTACAGTACTTACTAGGAGAGTATCGCACCTCCGGGTCATCGATATTGACAAAAACTCATAGGGGTGATTCCTTGAGCCAAAATATTAATTACTAGCTGAATAACTCTCTTGAATGGGCCTTTACTCTGTCAATTTACCTAAATGTATAACAGAAATCAGCGAAACCTGCAGGTTTTGCAAATCGCCATGAAATAACCAGTTTTTGTGCTGCATTGTGAGATTCTACATTGCACTGAATATTTCAATAAACCAAGGACACTTCGTACCAAACCAAATACCATAGACATAGAGCAACCAACAACGTCAAATGCTTAGAAAGAGACAGATTTTGCCGCGTGTGCTTCCTTCTCTCTCATTTTTGGCGTTACCACAGGCAGTATAGGGAAAGCGCAAATTTGAAAAATTGTTGCAGTCGATTATTGGAAGTTGACTCTTACGGACTAAAAACTGATTACCGAAAATTTAAAAAAGCTTGACGAAAATTTAGAGCTAGCTCAGGTTCGCCAGTACCAATCTGTTCCGCAAATCGCACCATTGGACCTTTTTGCATCTGGCGTCCAGGTTTTTGAATATTTTTGAAATTACCAAACGCTATCATGTTCGGTAATGTTCAGGGAATATTTCTGAATTTTTACTGACTGTTTACACTTAGTCTAGACAAACGGTGACGAGTTAAAGTTGACGTACGGCGATGGACTCCGAAAAAACTACGTTTTTCAACTTTTCGGAGATCATTACGGTTTTCACGATTTTGACACAGAAATTTGTGAATAACCATCAGACGTAAAAAACTTGGCGCTTTACGATTTTTCCTGTCTCGATGCTCTATCAATTTTTTTGTAGAAGTTATGATCGCTCAAACAGAGGGGCCAAACCTTTTTGCGCCGACAGTAGTTAGTACTACAGTAACAATCTTATATCAAACTTCGGTGTTAGGAACCGTATTATTGAATAAATATATTTATGAAGTCACAACAGCTTTATAGACAAAGTATTTTTTTTTTTGAATTTACTTCAGGAACTTTTATATTGACTTTGACTTTATACTACAATCAAGAGTCCCAAGACTCTTGTCGAGACTAATGTCTGAGCCTTGGTTTGGTCTCGATTTATTTCCGTAAGTCTCGTCTTGGGCTTGTCTTGAAAAACCAAGACGAGACTACACGAGACCAAGACAAGTCTTGGTATTGTGCTAAGCCCTACATGGTACGGGAGAAAAATTCTGCTTGGAAATGTGTAGATGACAATACATTTACGGAACAGAAATGGCCGAGAAATGCTCGAAATGAGTATATATTCTGCTTACGGCAGATCTGATCACATTCAAAAAGTTACTAGACAATTATAACATTTCGCCGAAGTAATCCGTAGGTAACTATAACCCCACGTGCTAGTAATTCCGCCGTTGCTGGTCAAGAGTTAGGATCACAGAAAAGGGTTGCACGCAGGGTTGAATGTTAGGAACATACATCTGGATAAGGTTCATTGAAAGCAAAAATAAATATCAACATCAAAACGGCAGGGTACAAAAAGTAGTGAAATCCCCAAAAAAGCAGCTCACGTGCAAGAACTTTGCGCCACGTACATTGATGTGGTCATTACCTCAAAAAAATTGACCTCCTTCAAAAAAAGGATTGCAATCAGACACCACCGCCAAACATCATTACATCGAAAACATAGGAATATAAAAATAAACAGATACAAAAAAAAAAAAAATTGGAGGTAGTGATACTTGGCGGGTCTTTTGTAGACAAGTACGAGGGAACAGCATTTGAAGTATGTCAATAATCCTGTAGTGATATAAAATATTGGCCCGCTAAGTACCACTACCTCCAAATTTTTTTTTTGTATCTGTTTATTATAATATACTGTGAATATTCGGTGAGACTACACGATCCCCTTCCTATGGCAAAACCAACACAAGCGCACCGCGTGCGTGAGGCTAATTTAGGACGGAATGAGGTGCCAGTATCATTGCATCTCCTCCCGAACGAGCCTCACGCACACGGTGAGCGCCTGTGTTGGTTTCGCCGTAGGAAGGGGATCGTGTAGTCTCACCGAATATTCTCGGTATATGAGTCAACACGCGTCAGACGGATGATGGCCATACCCAGAATTGTGGGTCACCAAAAAAATCATGAGTGCGATCGAAATTTTTCTCTTACTGTCTAGATCCCATTGCCTTGTGGCATATTTGAAAAATTCAAATGACGGCTTCAATATGGCGGCTTAAACCTGGTTAGTTCGTCGAAAATTTTCAAAACGTGATGATAACTCGCTCGATTTTGATGCTAGTTTTCTTTTGAGGTCAGAAATGGATTCACCATAGAATGTTACATTAAAAATAAATGATTAAAAAACAATAAAAAAATAATTCAATCATTCAATTATTAAATCAAATCATCAAGAGGTGCGTGAGCGCCGATAAAATTTCCTGGTTGGCAAACGCGGTATCGTGATAATTTTTGGAAAAATATAATTTTGACCTTGACAATAGCTCAGGAGATCAATTGGAGGTAGGTATTATAAATTCGAAAGGAGTATGAAAAATAGGTTTTGCCATTTGTGAAACATTTCCCATATAATATTTCTGGGACTTTAGAAGGTTTTTTTCTTATGACCTTTCGATCTGCAATTTAATGCTGAATCCATTTTTGACCTTAAAAAAATCTAGCATTAAAATTGAGCGAGTTATCATGAGTTTTAGAAAATTCTCGACGAACTCCCCAAGTTCGAGCCGCCATATTGAAGCCGTCATTTAAAATTTTTAAAATATGCCACATGGCAATGGAATTTGGACAGTAAAAGGAAAATTTTGAGCCCACTGACGATTTTTTTGGTGATCTACAATTTTGGGTAGAGCCATTATCTGTTTGACGCGTTTTAATTCATATATATTATAATAATCGTATATGATCATATAGAATACTCATAAACAATTCATGTATAATTCTCATGGATGATTCATATATAATTCTTATATATGATTCATATTCAAAAATGGGTCGATTTCATATATTTCCGAAATGTGTGATGTATTAATTATATAGGACCATATATGATTCATATATTTTCCACATATACAGGGTGTTCCAGACCTTGCAACAAATATTTCAGAGGGTAAATCTTGATCGAAAATGGGATCGAAATTTTGTCAGCCATTTTTATTTTAAATGCATATGTTCTCTGTTATATTTTATTTCAATTTCAGTCAATGACGCGCGTCGGTGTGCTCACCGCTCGGTTTTGTGCGCTTTTTTTTGTGGCGACAATAAGGTGAGAGACGTGCACACAACCGAGCGTTGATCACACCGACAAACGGCCATTCATAAGCCGCGCATCATTGACTGAAATTAAAATATTTATAACAGAAAATCTATGCATTTCGGAAAAAATCGACTAAGGGAATTTCAATCCCATTTTTTATCAAGATTTATCCTGTAAAATATTCATCGCGAGGTCTGGAACATCCTGTATATTTTTCCGTAGGGGCAAGCCTATGAACGTTCGCGGAGAGACCATCAAATGATCAGAACACGGTCAATAACAATTATTCCTGCATCAATGAATGGCCGGCTATTCGACCAATCCAACAAAACTTGTCTGCATTCGGATCTGTCAAGCAGTTCCGTTGATTCCCCTGGCGAAAATGAGGTAGTTTCGGAAAATAACTCTCTTTTAAGGTGGTTCTTCACCTACAGTCCCACCAAACGTGGGTTTCAGACAAGATTTTGAATACTTCTCGATGGGGAAAAAATCTGAAAAAAATCAAGCATGTAGGAGATCCTCGGGAGATTGATTTTGCATAATAATAATTGAAGAAAGTTATTAACAAATTGATGAAAAAAAAACTGTTCAAGAAATTAGCCGGTGACCCAACTTTTTTTTCAGGTGAAAATGATTTGTCAATTTTACTGAATACGTATGAATTTTTTGAGAATTTTGGTAACTTTTTGAAAATTGCGTTTTTTCATACCTGACAAACCTCAATTTTCAAAAAGTTACCAAAATTCTTAAAAAATTCATACGTATTCAGTAAAATTGACAAATCATTTTCACCTGAAAAAAAAGTTGGGTCACCGGCTAATTTCTTGAACAGTTTTTTTTTCCATCGATTTGTTAATAACTTTTTTTGAATTATTATTATGCAAAATCAATCTCCCGAGGATCTCCTACATGCTTGATTTTTTTCAGATTTTTCCCCCATCGAGAAGTATTCAAAATCTTGTCTGAAACCCACGTTTGGTGGACTGTAAGTGAAGAACGACCTTAATTCTTGTCAGAGTAAACGCGGACAGATCTATACTTATACCATGTATGTAACTCCACACGCGTGTCCAAAGCCACAATAATAGTCTACATGATAAAGACGACGCGAAGCGATCCGATGAATGGAGGCTATGGGTACTATAACCTCAAACGTGGTGCACAATACCAGGTCTTAAATCATTTACAGCCGTCTGCATTGACGTCGACCCAGCGATACCCATATTTCGCTGAAGGATACGACGCGTGACGAATCCAAGAATTAATTACCCCAAATTTCATCTACTTCCATACTTGACTGACTGACTGTGATATACGCCTATTCATTCATGATAATTTATTCACTTACAATTAATGGAGAAAAATTGAGAATCAGTTAACCATCACCGAACAATCACTCACTAGTATTTACTAATTTACAACAGCATTTAATAGTCAACCAATGATTAATGATGATTAAGATTGCACTGTGGATTCAGAAATCGAAAAGTCACCGATGTCAAAATCATTGCTTTTCATCTCTGTTGAAACAATTTATTGAACAATGACTTTTACAAATTAGTTTGGGAACGTCGGAAAATTCTGTAGAGTTACAAATAGTGAATCAGCATTAACGATGTCCGCCAGTAAAGCCACTTCCAGGGAAGACACCTGTATAAGTCAAGAAAAGATAGACCGTTTCGGGAAAAATTAGTATCTGTATTAAGAAAAATGTGACAAAATCCAAGGCTGCGAATGAAACTCTACGTTTTCACGGTACGGGTCTTCTACAGTGAACGGTTAATCAGAACCATGGAAACAAAACGGTTGAATACTATCCACGAAGGCGCTTTGTGAGCAGTCCATTGTTAAATTCAAGCGACCCGATACACCGTGAGAAAGTTGATCCTTCAATAATTGATCGAAATTTTGAACGTAATTATTTTTTTTGTATATACTAATTGGTGGGTCAGATTATCTTGTCCGTAAATCGGTCAATAGTCAAACATGACGAGAAAAAGCTCTGCGAATTCCAAGATCCTAAGTCAAGTGGTTCCGGAGATACCATTTGGAATCGGTCGAAGAAACAGAACTCCGTGAAAAACGGCTTAAATGTTCATTCGGTTGAAAAGCCGTATTGCACTCACTAGCATCTGTACTTACTAATCAGGGGACTTATTTTTTAACTCTGCAGCTACGTACACGCAGAAATTTTTTTATTTGAGTCAAAGAAATTCTATCTCACGCAAAGAAAATAAATATTCTTATATGAACCTAGTAGACATTTATTTGTTTCTACAAATTCTGTTTATTTGAGTTTTTTAATTCAACACAAATAAGGATTTATTCACCGCAAATAATATTTTCAATATGTCTTTTGCAACATTTACATCAAAAATCCTGTTTTATGCACCGTCTATAGGCACTTAAAATGTCCTTCAAACACTAGTGCGAGAAAACTTTCTCGCACTAGTGTTTGAAAGCGTACCAGTGTTTGAAAGACTTTTTCGATTCCCATAGACGGCATAAAACAGAACTCTCGATGTAGGTGTTGCAAAAAATAGTGTTTGACACACGTGCTAAACGCGGCAATGCCACTCGTGTGGAGGCGCATAGTACGAGCCCGAAGTCTCGTCCTACGCCTTCACACTCACTGTGCGGTATTGCCGCCTTTATGCACTTGTATCGAAATATACTATTTCAGGACGTCGAAATAAAGCGATCGAAAATAAAAAAAAATCGAAGTTTCGACTTTTTTGGTACAGAAAACCTAAAATATCTGTATTATTTTGCAGTTATGAATTCTGCAGTTGGAGAAGTTGGAGAATAAGCCCCCCAGGGGGTTTAGTGTGTAAAATTGATAGTGCCCGCGTCGTATGAACTTTGCCTGAAATTTTGTTTGATAATTCGTAATTTTTAGCCTTTACGTCGGCCGGTCGATCAATTTGTGGCAACTGGTGGTCTAACTGGTGACTTACGTTCCCCAGGTACTCCGTTTCGTAGTTTTCACTCTCGTTGTCTTCGGGTTGTTGATTTCCGTCCTTCAGAAGTTTCGCCACGTAGTTTACGTTGTCCAGGTGGTTAAACTGGTGACTTACGTTCTCCAGGCCGTCCGCTTCGTTGCGGTGTAACGATAGATTGGCCACCAAGATATCCGAATCTCACAATACTGGATATCCTACAATTGGGATATATCAAAGCCCACCTGTACAGAGAAACAATGATTAATGATATCGAAAAACTTTCGGATAAAAAAACAACCTAAAAAATACAAAGCGGACGACCTGGGAAATGTAAGTCAATAATTTGACCAACTCGGCAATGTATACTACGGGGCGAAAATCCTGGAGCACGGAAATCAACAACCCGAAGACAACGAGAGTGAAAACTACGAAGCGGACGACCTGGGGGACGTAAGTCACCAGTTTGACCACCTGGTCAACGTAAACTACGGGGCGAAATTCCTGGAGCACGGAAATGAACAACTCGGAGACAACGAGAGTGAAAACTACGAAGCGGACGACCTGGGGGACGTAAGTCACCAGTTTGACCACCTGGTCAACGTAAACTACGGGGCGAAATTCCTGGAGCACGGAAATGAACAACTCGGAGACAACGAGAGTGAAAACTACGAAGCGGACGACCTGGGGGACTTGAGTCACCAGTTTGACCACCTGGACAACGTCAAAAACGTAGTGAGAATCCTGGACGTCGGAAATCACCTGCCTGACGATAACTAAGACGAAAACTACGAAGCAAAAGACCTGGGGAATGTAAGTCTCCAGTTTGACCACCTGGGCAATGTGAACTACGGGGCGAACGACGTAGGGCACGAGAATGACCGACCGGACGACATGAAGACTACATTTCCAGTAGGAAAAATCCCGCACTTTCATAGGCTGGATTCAAATTCCATAAATGCGCTGAGAAATTCTACCCAATTAGACCAAATCCAGTTCCTACTTTTATTGCCAATTTTCGTCACTTGTGGCGCTACATGTATTGACGCACATAGCGAGTAGGTACGGTTACTAAATCGTATGAAGTTTAGTCTACAACATGAATGGATAAGTGACAAAGCCTGCATTCCACGTGACAGGTCTTCAATATATTATTATTTATTTCCAAATATTTTTACATATTTAATGGGTCAAATATATCATATCCAGTACATGCGGACCGAAACTTATGTTTACAGTGCTTGGAAATTATCAACGAATGATAGCGTGTGTCGTTATTTCAGGCTTTTGTGCTTTACGGTTTCGAAACCGTTTTACATGAAAATCTTCTCTATTTTCGCGCAAAACAAACATATTTTGGGCCCTACGTGTGCGGAGTCGCACATAGAATTGCGCGGCATATTTTGTTTCATTGATTTCGGTGCCCAGACAGATATATTCCGTTTAATAGCACCTTTTTTCCCAATGTTTTCAGGTCTGGTAGAATTGGGTAAAGAAGCACCTTAACACATTTATATTATACTTCCACATTCAACATTACTGCTTATCAAGGTATTTGGATGGTATAAAATGCATCGCTGTACATGCATTGAGATACTTGTAAAAATAATTGGCAGAATGTGGACCATCGAGTGAGGATATAGGGAAACCCAATCGAGCGAGTGTAGCGAACGGGCACAATTATCAGGTAGTTTTCATATTATAGTACCACATTCTACATTGCTGTTTATTGAGGGATCTAGATGATATAAAATGCATCAACGTACATGAGCGGATCCACGACACTTCACTAAAAAAAAAGCGTCAAGTCACGGATCTTTGCGCCATTCAGAATATCTTTAGTACTGTGTAAAAAAAAAACACAACTTGAAGGATTTTTAAAAATTTTCAAAAATGGCGGAGTTAGAGCTATGTGAATTTTTGTAAACCGCTGTTGCACCGCTATGTTTGAAAATTCATATCTCCGAAAGTATTCATCGGAGCGGGCTGATCTTTGAATCATTTTATTCGTAAAATAATGCGCTTTCATAGAAAAAAATTTATTTACAAAAAAAAAAAGTCGTTTTTTTTTTTTAATTTCGCTGCGATTACCGCGAAACTCACAGAAATTCATGAAGATACATTTTTTTGGACACCCGAATCTTTTCCGTTCAACCCTGAAAAAAAAAATTCATGGAGAAAATACCTGGGCCGGAGAAAAAAAATGATACGTCTTGTCGCGCGTCGCCGCGCGGTCGATCTTTTTATATTATAATTATACAGAAGTCATGTACTTGGCAATTGTATCTGATTTCATAAAATATACTCCCAAAGTCCCATTGGAAAAATTCTTCAATCTCACAATATGGCTTGGAATTATCGCGATAGTAAACCAATAAGAAAAGATTTCTGGAACCAAAATTCCCCCTTAATGACAGTGATTTATGGTGTTTCCAGTAGTTTTGCTTTATGGTGAAGGTTAAATTTATTCCTATATAAGTTGAGACCAATTTTCCGGAGTTTACCGATTATCTTGAAATGAAATTGATGTACTAGTAGGCATATATATATATATATATATACCAGGTGGCTGGTGTTGCAACGGTCCGATCGTCGTTTATCCCCATAATTTCCCTCCCTTCATAATGTGTGTGGGTATTATTTTTATCTTGATCAATTTTCAACGTGAAAGCAACTACTGCAATGTAGTTTCCACCTCAAGTTACGTGTGTCATCCATGGCGTGGAGAACGCTGTAGCCCGGTTGTATATAACCTGGAGGACACGAGAAACACGCGAACCCCGCGTTTGCGTAGCGACGCGTACGGATTCCCTTCTCAATAATTTATAAATTCGTGCTCGCCACGTCGAGATAGGAAGTCTTCTGGTATCCGTGGAAGCGGAGCGGGCGGGACGGGCATCGATCAACGACAAGGCTCGTCGTTAAAATTTAAAACAACCGAGAAACAGGAAGCCGGCCTCTTTGTCGGCCGCGGGAGGATGGGCTAGCTAGCTTTTTCCAACATCTTTACGTATGCAGATCTATGAATATATCATTTTTCCTTACTTTAACCAATCGCAATTCCCTCACTGTTTCTTCCTTTGTATTTTTCCATTTCACGTATACAGAGTGATTCTGTAGATACTAGTAGTCAGTCTAATGGCGGAGCATTTTTTTGTTTTTCGAAACTGACGACCTATCTAGTGATATTAACTTATACCGTGACAATTTAAGGATGTAGAACGCCACGGATACCAACCCAAAAACTCGTGAGCAGCAGTTTAGTAACTCACTAGATATTTCTAGTAAAATCACTAGATTTTTACTGGACATCACTAGATTTTCAGTGATCTTACTAGGAAAATCTAGTAAGTTACTAAACTGCTGCTAACCAGTTTTGGGTTGGTATCCGTGGCGTTCCGCATCCTCAAATTATCACGGTATGTTTATGACTGATACCAGCGGGTTGCCACTTTCTACCCCCTCCATTTTCTTATTTGACTATCAAATCTGCGGCAATACCACAACAACAAAAATAATTTCTGAAATTTAAATTGATAAATTGAATTGAAAGAGTGGTATCATTGCTTATAATAATAATGAACAATAACAGTAGTGAATTTCATATAAGCCGTTCGCTCAAAGAATAACCCAAGTCAATTTCGGTCGTTTCGAGAAAAAGCGATTTAAAAGTTCAGCATTGCACAATAATATCATAAGCGCGCACAGGTTTAACCACTTACGAAACGGTCAAAAGTTGATAAAATATTACAAAATTTTACATCCAGGTTCCTAGGGGTAATATCTACGAATTGACAAGTGAGTCCAAAAAATGACCTAAATCGACTTAGGCTATTCTTTGAACGAACGGCTCATACAACTTCAAAGATTATTATAAAGAAAAATGGGGTGGAAAACTAAAAATGTCTACGAATATTCCGAGATTTTATTGCTAAAGTCAATTGAGTTGGTATTGTTTCAGAACCGAATGGTCGAATAAGCTACCATCCTTTAGCATTGAGTGGCAACCCGCTGACTGATACCTTCAGACGACGTGGCGTTTCGTCAAAATCCATTTGAGACCAAAAAAAATCAAACAGGATATTTAAGTAGATAGTATTATCTTGTCTTTGTCATAGCCGATTGAAAAAATATTGATTTTTGACAAAATGGGGGACGTTTGAACTCAACGTAGCGATTTTCAAGAAGAAGTTTGTTCGTATTTTGCAAAAAAAAAAAATCTCAAAACAAGTACTAGATAATTATTTATTCAATAACCACAAAAAATGTCGAGTTAATCGGTTTTGTGGTTTTCGAGATGTTTTGGTTAGGAGTTTGAGAAACGTGAGTTTTGAGAAAAAAACATTTGAAAATGTTTTGATGGTTAAATCATGAAATTTGTTTAACTCACACATACTTACCTGTGTGACCCGAAGTGTGCCATTTCTATTGAGTTTTAAAAATTTACAAACCTTAAGAAAACATGAAAATTGAAAAATCGATTTCTCGAACCCTGCAGACAGGTGTATATTCCCCCCTTAAACAATGTTATGAAACATTATCAGGTCATAAGTAACAATTGATTTTTCACCTAATGAACGCTACAGTAAACCTCAAATCGATTTATCATTAATAATTTCGCATAGATTTATGAAGAAATGATTGAAAATCCTTATTCATTGACTAACACATCTTACGAAAAAAAAAAAAAAATGACAACATAATCTTGGATAATATTTTCCCTAATGATATGAGACGGAATAAATGTTTATTTTATGAATATTTTGTATTCGAAAGAATTGAGTACCCTTTTTGAAGGCTTAAATTAGAGGGACTGAATACATGTTACAATGTCTGATACGAGAAAAGGCCTGTGACAATTTCAACTGTGAATAAAGACCGAATTCAAAGAGAAATTTTTTTCATCGAAATAACAAGATCTGCGAAGGCCGTATAAATCCCGTGAAAGTAATTTTTTAGTAAACCTATATTTCGAGGGGTTCGGTTTGAGCCGGATAAATACCGAGTAAGTTAGAGGTAAATCAGAGAGGTCGAGGGTAAATTCGTTTGTAGAATTGCCAAAGAGCCGGTAAACTCGAAATCAAGGGATCGAATTCTTTAAAATTTCCAAAGCCGGTCCCCGTACCGTTTCAAAGTCGTTGATCGATGCTGAAGGAGGTTTATCTTACCTCGTGAAGTTCAGAGGTTCTATAAACTTGATTTTTATGGCGTCGATTAACGCGGACAGATCGTCATTTGGGATCAACTCAAGCCGTTCTGGAGTACCGTATGCGAGTGTTGACGTATGCATAAATATCATGAAAAGTAGATAAGTAGGTGTCAGCCTACCATAAAACATTCAAGCATTTGTCTTACACGGATTAGGGCTTCCAGACGCACAAAATACAAAGCGATTACTGCTGCTAGGCTCCTGTAACCTGTCTCGTCTCGTATATCTATGTAGGTATACAGGGTGTTCCAAAACTAAATGCAAAAATTGAAGAGGGTTATAGAGGGCCCTGGTACGATTTTTGAACCAGCCGTATGTTGCAACCGGTGTTTCAGAGACCACATGTTCCATAAGTTAATTTACTCATCTTAACCCCCTCAATTCTACCCTCTTCAATTTTTGTATTTGGTTCTGGGACACCCTGTATATTTAAGGACAATAATTCTGACGATACCTAAAACAACACGTCGTAGTGTTATCCATAGGAATAGGTATAGGAATAGGAAGAGGAAGAGGAAAAGGAAAAGGAAAAGGAAGAGGAAGAGGTAGAGGAAAGGGTATCGCCAGACTTCATTGAGACGCTAATGTGTTTGACTGCAGACTGCGGGCTGCCTGTCGCCCCAGTGACGCCCAAATGAAAAATTTCAATTCCGACTGATTGACACAATTGAACAGAAAATCATTTTCGAGTTTCACCTACGGGTTCAGTCGATGATAATTATATTCCCTTTTTGCCAGTCGGTCCATATCAGCGAGTAATAGAGCAGTGGCATAATTTGGGACTTTGTACTTTATAGCACCGCATATCAAACTGTGATAGCATCAATATCTTACATCATTTTTTTTATGAAATTAAGAATTTCACGGAAACTTGATACGAGATGATTTTGATTATTTCCAAAGTATTTTTACCGAATCATTCCTGCCATGACCAAACTGAGCACCGCTTTCCTCGTGTGGCTCGTGCAGTGCGTGTGAGGCTGTCTCTCTCGTGGTCTTTCCGGCTAGTCAGCTTTCTCTTTCTCGTTTTATTATCATTTTTTTTTTTAATTTTTTTTTTTTCACTGGGCACGTATCACGTCATCGAGTCAGAGTGTCCGGTCAAAGCGTGCCTAAGTTCACATTGACTCATGCCACATGGTTCTCTGGACAAGTAACGTATGTGTGTATGTATACTATATGGGTCTGACGCACCGCTGACAGTCGAAAAGTTGCATTCTGCACTCCTCCCTCATACCTACTTGTTTTAATTCTCATTTCCCCTCAATTGTTTGTTCTCTCCGAGTCTGTCAACGCCCTATTTTTACCCCTGATCATTAAACGCGTACTATAACGTTCAGGATGTTCAAATTATACACATTTTCGAGGATTCTGGCCACTGCAGTAAATAATAATCGGATCTAACCCGTTTTAGCCATTTATTCTGCGCAATTTCACCTCCAAATCCCGATGCTAAAAATCTTTACATCTTAGGTCATGTGGCCACCAGCAATACCTAAATAAGCTTCGTGAAAATGACATGGGTTAACTGTTGACATGATTTCACAGTCAATCCTGGTCCAAAATAAATCCAGCTACACAAGCTAATTCGATACTAATTTTACTCTAGCGAGAACTAGGATTATCGAAAAATACTTAATTTTTCATACATTTTCAGATTTTTATATTCCGTATAGTAAAAAATACAAAAACGTTAATATTTATAATTTGTTTTGTGGCCAAACGAACGAATATTTCAAAGAATTCTTAGTCTACGTCAGAATCAGGCATAATAACTGCATGTACAAAAAACTATAGGTCGATCAGACCAATAGTCAAATAGTTATTAAGCCAACAGTTGACTTATGCCAATTTTACAGAACTTAATTGAATCTCTGTTGGTGGCCAAACGATGTGAGATGCAAGACTTTTCAAGATCAAGATTTGTAGATGAAATTATGTCGAATGAAATCATGGCAAAGGATATCTGTTCGTCACTTACCTCAATCGTCAAAACCCCTTTTGTTATGGTAGTGATGAATGAATTATTCGAACAAATTCGGCAGATGGGTGAAGGCCTGGCGAAATTGGCGATTATTTAGTTCGAAAGTGAATTACATTACGTATATTGTTCGAAGTATTCAGCTCTTTTACCTTTATCAAGATTTTCGTACAATCATTACCGTCCACTGACATCGTCGCTATTTCATCCAGACGCCAAAAGTCCGCAGAGCTTTTCTCGTTAATTTTTCCCGCAGGGATAGCCCAAGCAAACTATGTAACGAGACGGAACTCGCAGATGTCCTTCTGGAAAGAGAGGAAAATATCTGGCCAAAAAGGACCAGACCAAGCCTGCTACATATCAATAAAACCGAGGGCGAGGGCGAGGACGACGGCGACTTTCGGCTCCTTCTCAGTTCTCCGTTTCCAGCTCTTCGTCCGTTAACTTCTTTCTATTGGACACGTCCTGTACTAGGACGATGCCCATTTTATATGTGTGTATATAGCACTATACACAGATACAGGCCGTGAAAGTTTAGTCCAAAAATCTAATAATGGCAAACTTTTTTATTTCCCGTCTCTCCCTGCTATCCCGGTACGATTTTGGCTCCCGAAATTTATACCATTGCGTTTATATTATTTCTCATACATATCATATCTAAGTCCTATACCGCGCCACGTTGGACAAGCACCGCATTGCACCAGTATTGCGGTTCTATGTGGGGTACGTGAAATCGCCATTACCGAAAGCAGTTCCTCACCGTTTTACGGTGTCGCAAAACGTCCTCCTCGGTAAATAAACTGAATAAATACCTCGCAAGGGTCTTTCTTTCTCATCTTATTTCCCATCTTTCCTTTCCTTTTCTTTCCTGTCCTATACTTACTGGAACGGAACCGTAGGGGCTGGCGAAATGCCACGCAGAAAAATCTTCCTAACAAACGAGCATCGGTTGCAAACGGAGGAAATAAAGGACTATACGACATCGGATTCATATTTGTAATAAGTCATGCAACATAAGCGAGAATTTTCTACCACATTTTATCGTATCTCCGCGGTACCGAACGATCGGCATGGATCAATTTTTGTGCGATCTACGGTTTTCCGAAACTCGATTCTAGAAGGAGAACGATTTTAGCGCAGAAATAAGCTTTATATTTCAGTGCCAATCATGATCGATCATAATTAAAACAACAAACAAGACGATACGATGAACGACGGTTTTTAATTTTTCATTGAAACTACGCTGCTCTACGTCTTCTTCGGCGATTAATTCGGCGACGTTTTGTCGAAGGATGGAGAAGCCAGGGATTTCGTGGACAAGCCATCGTCTAATTCCAGTGAGCTTGCATGTCTTGACGACGTTAGGCTTCTCCAGCGAAATGTTTGAAACGAGCTATTAAAATAGGCCCGGGACTCTGGAGTACGCGGGGAGTTGGTGGGCCAGGGTGCTCTCGCAAATAGCCTGAAAACACGAATTGCATTGCCCCAGGTCGTCATCCCCCTAGCTCTTGGCAACGTACCTACTCAACTGTACGATGAATGTTTCAGAGATCAAGATCGAGATCGAGATCGAGGTCGTCGCGTATCCCCCGCCCTCTACCCCGTCAGGAAGTGGACCGTGGAACAGGTGGGTAAGAAAACCCGCAGAACCGGAAAACCCATCACCAGGCGGAAGCTCTTTCTCTCAGGAACGGGAACCCTCGAAGTGTTATAAAAATTGAGCTAAAAAAACTACCCCGCGAATCCTGATTGCACGGTGGAACGCACAAGATTTAACCATTTTCTACTATAAGGCTCTGAAAATATTCGAATGAATTTTCGTATTTTATTTTCAAAAACCTTAGATATCTTTGGAAATTTTGTTTTCTCTGTATTGTTTTCGTTTACTCGTAATAATACTGGGTTATCAAAAGTAGAAAAACTCTTCTTATTTCAGAAATTTAACAAGCAGGCAAAGTCAAAGCACACCCAGCCTGAAGCCAACTTAACATTGATGAAAATGGTGACGCATAAGGATTGCGTGGGTCGATTAAGTATGCCAAATAGATGAAAAATTCACCGAAACGAAAATCCTAGCTGATCCTTTTTTTGAGTTACGAGTGATTGAAAAAAAAATTTGATAACACGATAAAAAAAAAATGTATATATGTATAAATATATTAGGGTGCTTCGTTTCCGACGAACGTTTTTTTTTCGCTCCATCGACGAAATATTATTATATGTCTTTAAAAAGAAACTCCCACCGAGATTGAGCTCATAATTCCAATTCTAAGACCGATCTAAAATGTTTTGAAATGTTGCCATTTGAAAAGCATGTAAATCTTTCGACTTTTTTTTTTTTCAATTATCCAATACTCAGCTGCATTTCGTGATATTGCCTCAAAATGGCGATTTACATGTAGGGAATTGATCATTCTTCAGAAGTGCCTATTGTGATTTCCGTGTAACTCGAGTTGTTTCACCTGTTCCACCTGTTTTAACCTCAAAAGTCATTTTTTCAGAATAACTCACATATCTTAGCTGATATCTAAAAAAACGGCGTGAAGCTAGAAGAAATATGGTGATGACAAATTTACAGGAAATTTGATTCGGACAAAATTCCACTGATCCCCAAATGAGGATTAACTTTATTTGGTCGATTAACTTCATTTGGTGATTCAGGAATTGCATTTTCACATTGAGAACATAGTTTTATCGGGCTAATTATGTTATAAAACGTTATTTTTACCCATAGAATAACTTAATTTGTTAAAAATAAAAGAACATTTCCAATGTGAAGATGCAATTTCTAAATCAATGAATAAAGTTGATCGATGAATAAAAGTTATTTGTCGTTGGTGAAACCGGCCATAACTATTTTCGAAAGGGCCCGACCAAAAAAAAAAACTGCCGAAACGTCAGGCCAAAGAAATTAGACAAAAAAAATTGACTCGACTCGATTGGATGGAATCCTTTTCGAAAAAAAGAATGTATTATTCTTCTTTAGATGATTGAGTGACTACAACAGTCAATTTATCTTCATTACAAGACATATCAGAATAAAATTTATTCAAGCCTCGTAGTATATGAACTGGAATCAAATGAATATACTAATAACTCGATAATCGTAATTGCGTGTGAACCATGTAGGGGAAACCGGGGCAAGTTGGAGACGGAGATAAGATGACGGAATAGTTGTTTTGCGAAGATTTCAACGGATAATGCCAGCTAAGTCATCAATTAGTGTTAAACATACCCCCAAGCAGTAATAAAACTGGCGTAGACTTGCATGACAAAGTCATATGGCTTCGCACAGAGCTATTGTGGTTTTTGGGTGTGTGCGATGTAACATTTTGTGAGCAGGAAAACGGCTTTATAGAACCACAGGTGAGCAAAATCGTACTTGTGAATTAATCCTCCATTTATGTGGGCATATTAATCTTACAGATGATAGAATTCCCAAACTATCACCAATGTACTGGATGAAGTTATTTTTTTTTTTTTTTTGAAAATAGCGGTACACGGGGCTAGTTGGTGGGGGCAAGTTGGCGAAAGGTCAACTTGCCCCTTCTTTTGATCCTTGCATATGGTTGAGTTAACCCTTTGAAGCATACATTTTTTGAATAATCGTATGATCGCGAAAATTGTTACTCGCGGGTTTTTGGGGTCGCTGATAACGAATCTGGAATCAGAATTTCGAAATTCGAGATGGCGGACCAAGATGGCGGACGCCAAAACGTGACTGTACGGAAATTTTCGGCAACATTCTCGTGCAGTTACGTTTTGGCATCCGCCATCTTAGTCCGCCATTTCGAATTTCAGAATTCTGATTCCATATTCGTTATCAGCGACCCCGGAAACCCCAATGTACAAAATTTCAAAGCTGGAGCGATATTTTTAATTTTTTGGTCCGCCATATTGGATCCGCCATTTTGAATTTCGAAAATCTGATTCCAGATTCGTCATCAGCGACTTCAAAAACCCTATTGTATGAAATTTCAAGTTATTTCTTCGGATTGATTCTCCAAAAATGAATTTTTCCGAAAGAAACGTCATTGCGATTAGTTTGTTCATTTATCAATCTCATATTATGAACAATCATGCTAATTGGACTGTACCTTTATGTTCTTTTATTACTAAAGTAACTGAAAAGTGCAAAAAACTGGATCTGAATACGTTGAAAAGTAAATAAATTAGAAAAATTCGAGAAAATCGAGGTGGTAACGTGGGTTACCACCATGCTTCTAAGGGTTAATAGGTATTTATAGGCTACATGCAATTGTTCAGCTTATTGAATAAATGGACAAATAAATGAATAAATGAATGAATCAGTGTGAAAGAACCAAGTTTTAAAAGAGCCAATGTAAGAAAGGTTTTGCTGTATTGCATAAATCTTCGGTCGATTTAAAGTTCACGGGTAAAAATTCAAATTTTATTATTCATGATTATAAATAATTTACAACTGCTGATTTGATTCGGTTATGGTCAGCAAGTTTTGTAGAGTGGTAGGGGTAAGAAGTTTACTTGACAGCGCGGCATTTGTTAATTTAAAATTTAATGGTCGCCGCCTGAAAGCAATCCTATAACCTCTATACTCGCCGGTTATATTATTATTGTGAGCTTACGACGAGTATAGAACGACACGATATTCGGTGCGAACACGGTGCTTTTGTAACGAGCAGTTTATTTCCCGGAAAAGAAAGTAGTGGCGTGAAAATGTCATCAAATAAAAAAATAAAATAAAAAAAATCGAATGAAAAATCAGTTCAAGTTGAGGATACGACGAAACCGTACATTTTCTCAGGTCGTCTAGTAGTTGAATTAAGGTACCTCGCCTAAGAATTATGGTACGTTATACAGGGATAATACGGGTATGGTTTCCACTCAGTCACAGCCAACTCGGCACACTTCAGGTTTTTCGTTTGTTTATTTCAGGCTGGTCATCCACTTTGTTATTTCTTTCTGATCGAATTGATGCTTGCGAAAAGCAACGTATATGAAGTGAGTGAAAATATTTCATTTAATTAACGTTATTAGAATAGGTCAATGATTCAACTGGTTTTAATTAATTTTATTATATTATCATCATTATTTTTTTATTTTATAATTTTTTTTTAAATTTTATTCATAACATGAACATGAACAGGAACAGGAACAAATACAATAATGATAATAATAATGATATCAATGATGATGATCCTAAAATAAATGACAATATAATAAAATTAATTAATAAATGAATTTATTAATTAATTATTATTATTATTATTATTCTTGTATTTGTATTTGTTTCTGTTCCTGTTGCTGTTGGAACGCATTTCTCGCTCATCTTTTGGTTTATGAACCACTTGCAAAAACAGTTGTCAAAATCGTGGAAATCTAAGTTTGTTGATCGGTTCCATAGAAGCTTAGATGGTACTTTGACCATCAAAATGACTCCATGTTTTTCGGTTTCAGATACTCCGGTTCGGTTACAATTTTGTGTACCGTTTTCAAAGCTGCTTTTTGCAGACCATAACTTCAACCGCCATAGACGTCGTAATTTTGATGACATTGCAAACCTTTTTTTTTTCAAAATGTAACTTAAGTTTCGCACTTTAAAAACATATTCTTTCATTTTTTTCTCCTTCTATAACCCTCAACGGCACAACGCTTCGAAAAACATGCACGCTTTCTGGAGCTCCAGATTGGGAAACCCTCTTAAGGTCTCCAACTTGCCCCGATCTCCCCTATTGGACGAATCCCTTAGTTATTCTCTGGGTTTAATAGAGAATTGCAACTTTTGAGTATAAGTGAGTCGATCAATTCGAAATAATTTCAGAAAATTGTAGCGATTTTTGAAAAACTTATCGCCAAAAATCTGAGAAATTTTTTGTTTCAGATAATTGCAGATAATTCCAAAAGTTATCATCAAGTATCAGCATGAATCTTGAAAGGAGATCAAAATGTTTAAGACTTCCCTTACCATTTATCCCTCACTCTTCCCGCAAATGCTTTTGTTTTTCATCATGTGAGAAAATCCATGAGAGGTAAAAAGTTTCGCAACCTAATAACAAGCTTCGTATAATTATGTATTACAACAGCCTGCTCGAACCCCTACTTGAGGCTACTTTTTCGATTTTGATTCGCAATCGTAGTCTGGTTCATCGCGATTCTATAGTCAGATTTCTGCAGGGTGCTCAAAGCCGATTGGATAATTATTATTTCGGGTGAGCGGATTCTCGAGTTTTCTTTTGTTTCGCATGAATATAGGATTCGCGAGGAAGGGTCACACGTTCATATATCATGCAAATGTGAATCGCCAGTTGCGAAATAGGTAGATTGTGAAATCACAATCCAATCCGTCAACGCAATTACCAAATAATTCGATTTCGTTTTTGTGTTTCGAGAAAGTTCGTCAGTAAGTATTGATTTTTATTAATTTTTTATAAATCTATGCGAAATAAATAATAAGAAATCAATTCGAGGCTTACTGTAGCGTTAATTAGGTGAAAATCAATGTTCACTTATTATCTGATAATGTTTCATAACATTCTTTGAACAAATTGTTTTGTGGGGCAATACTGGGTTGCGATTCTGTAAATCTTTGCTAACTTCGCTAACTCAGCGGAGACCGTTGGTTGGCTAACGAGCGTCCAATCGGAGATTGTTACGGATCGGTCAGAACAGTCCCTATTTTCGATGCAATTTCGCGATATATCGGCATTTTTGCACTAATTACTAATTTGCCTAGTAATTCTCTAAGCTACAATCATCATTAGAATATAACCTAAGATATTCGTACAAACTAAGAAGGTTTACTAGTCAGGATGGTAAAATCAGCAGAGATGTATTTGCTACACCCAAGGGTAACTAGTATAGCGAACCTTATAGTCATACTTAAAACGAGCAGTACCTCTTCCAAGTCAGTATGGTGAAGTCGTACTTGCGGCTCAACGGAATTACCATACTGACTTGAAAATTTTACCAGTTATTTTAGAAAAAAATTACATGTCACAAATTAAAATGCTGGACATGGGCTATTTGGCAGTCTCTGGATATTATATTATGTAGCTTTACTGAAGTGGTCAAATGTGTACAGAGCTTATTAGATGTGTGTGTCCTCCGCACTCTAGGGGCTTGCACAATTGTTACTTAAACCTAATCGTCGTCTCAAAACCCTAGCCTAACTCCACCTACTTAAGGTGCCACAGTAGTGGCATATCCTACATATATTTTGTGACGTCAGAATCGTGAAATACGAGGAATTCCGTCGACAAATTGCGCCCAAACGAGGAAACGAACTCCATGGGAATTATTCTTTTATAGAAGCCTAAATTACTCTGTAGGGCGCGTGCTTTTCAGCGTAGATTACCCAGTAATTTGTATTCCGAATAAATAAACATGACAGGACGTTTATACATATCCAGCATGGCGGTATCAGAATCCGGCCATTACCGACTTGTCGTATTTTTGCCGCATCCAGGAGATTAAAACGTCTATCACTCAATGCAGGAAGCAAGCGCCCTGTATAAATACACACTTGTTTCAGGAAAACTTATTTCACCTATCTACGTCCCGTAAATAAGACTCAATTTGTCCAACCGCTCGCAATTCCCGACGCATCGCAGATACATTATAGTACGTCTTCTAGTATTCCTTATATACAAACGTGAATACCTTCTAGCGCTAGTGAGAGAAATATTCCGATGTCTCGCCATCTATCGGCGAAGTGAGATCCGCGGAATTTGTTCGGGAGCTCGGCTAATATCGGACGTAATCAGCAATTCGCGGCGATGAAATTTACCATACACGGGGAGAAATGTACAGTAAATGTTACTAGGCTTTCTGAAAAAACATAGATCCTACGACTGTAGGAGCCAGGTAATAATTACTATGTAGCACAATATCGGAAAATTCCGTCTGATATATAACTTTGCGAGAATGTCATCGTAGCAATGCCAGCAAGGGGTAAATATTACCATGCTCCTTACTGCAGTGCATTCCATAGAATATTCACATGAACTAAAACCGACACGCTCTGCTGTCTGGTTGCACTCACGTCGCTACAAAGTAGCACGAACTACCCAGCATGGCAAATATTAATATGCTGCATAGATCCTTGCCGAAAGAATAAAAGTGAAAATTAGTTGAAATTAAGTTCCGGGCAACATGGGACTAACAACACTAAAAATAGTAGAATTAACCGTATGACATATTGATATTTCCAACATTTTTTTTTTCACGGACCGAATACTAGGTAGCAAGGTGATATTTACATTATTTTTCTACGTGAAAAGTAATATTGACTGTACATATCTCTCCGTGTACTCGTTGGTAATCTTTGTAACACGAGCTTTCGAACTCCATTACATTTAGTTGAAAAAAGTCTAAGCTGCATCACACTTTGTACATTCTTCATCTGAATGGGACTTTTTTTTTAACATGTCTAGCAAAACTTTTTATTCCACTAGTCTATTATTCCAATCCCTCTAACAATACCTACCAATATCTATGCCATATTTTTCCTTGCCTCTCCGTTTTCCCATACACGGACAGTAATTTTTGCTATCCGCTTATTACTTGTTACTGTCACAGAATATCAGAATGCATTATCCGAATGGTACATTTTTCCATTACTGTAAGGGCGTTGGAGTGAAATTTTGTTCGAGGATTCGGACTGCCGCAGGATGATTACTGTGGTCATTCACAGGGCTGACCTCGAGGGTTTGGTCTACACCATTACCTCTATTCTGTGTATCATGGAACTCGTATTGAAAATTCGTGGTGGTTAAGATGATTATATGTACAAGTGGTCGCCTAGCGTGTGGCTTTTGACACGTTATTAAAGTTAACTCGTCGCGGTTAGTGGATGCCACCGACAAAAACCGGGCCTACCTACCAACTCACTACTCATTATACCCAACGGCCGCAAAAAAATTGTAGAAATCAAAGCGAACTGACAGGCGAGTTTCTGAACCGAGCCAGACTCAACCGAGCCGCAATCGTTTAGTCGAGTCATAAAAACCAGGGCGTTTCAAGCACGCCAGTCGCCCGGAATCAAGATGTGGGTGGCTTTGGTCAGGCACCGGCACCGGCACCGGTATATGGTACGGCGTTCCGCAGACTTCGGAGTGGATTTTATTAGTCATCTAGATAAATTGGTATCAAGAATATCAATCATCAGGCCTCCATAATATGTTGCGATTGTCATTATTAGATGGTTGACGATCACTGCAGTAACGATCTGAATAAATATCATATCTACTCGTTGTTTGAGCCATGATTATAAAATATTTCAGGTCTTATAAACTTCGTCGAAGACAAAGTGATTATCGTAAACTACAGGTCGCATCGTTGATCGAAACTTTTTTTTTCAATTTGCGGGGAATATCCTAGATTGGTGTCATCTCAGGACGAAGCAATAACACGTGAACATGAGGTCAGTCTTTCGTTAATGTTTCGATCACGTAAGACCCTCATTTTTTCATCGAAGTAACTGCTCATGTACTTGAAATTATTCTGCGTCTGTAATAATGAATTTATGGTTTCATATACTCCTTCACTTACTCAGTTCGTTACCTAATTATAGTTGCGATGAACAGAAGCAAGTCTGAGAAGCAGATAGGTTTCAAAATAGCCGCTGCCCACGCCAGACTGAAAGAACCTGGGCCAAGGATTACTCATCTAATCGCTAAGTCGATTATTTATGGCTGTTAACCCGGAGTTTTTTAATTTGCTTTTTAGTTTTTTTATACCTGAATCAGACAGGTGAGAGAAAAATGAAGACTGTGCGTTGGTGTAATTTGACCTTCTTCGCTGTCGAAACCAACCGGGAATTAAAATCGTCGACGTTAATTCGAAGACTATACGTGATGTTGCGTACATATCAGAAAACTAGCCAGTTCCATGCGTCGGGTGTGAAACGATTATATATACGAAATCCTAGTAGTTTCTAATCCTAGGAGAAAATTCATCTGCTTGCAAATAAGAAGACCTGGTTGATCCGATGATTCATCATCAGCCCCTAAGATCTGAACTATGTTAGATCCCATCCAGATGCCATGAGAAAAGTCTGACATGATGACTCGAAATGACTTTTAACTCCTTTTCAATTCTTGCCTCTGTGCATCGTTTAATCCTGGCTCCTACACATCGTCGTGATGAATATCGATTTGGCGATTGATGCACCGCTCAGTTACGGGCCTCAAATTGACCCCGATTGACCTGCGGTGCACCAGCTCCGTGGTTTCATAGCGCGATTTCCTCAGCTGTACTTCTCTGCGCCCGGTTATTACTGTACCACTAACCTAACCCCAACCACTCATACGTGCCTCGGTTGGATGATAATTAGATTGACGGCAGAGCTCTTGTACGAAAATTGAAATAATTTAATGTAATTAGCATCACATCACTGCGTGCATCATGCGGTGATATGTTTATATTTTGCGATGATATGTTGGTTTAAAAAATTGTCATGATACTTTGAAATGATGAAATAGTCGCAGCTCAACTTTATCCTTGGTGCCAGTGTCTTTTTATTTGTAATTTTCAGCCCTTGGGATGAAATTTTTGTTGGATTGAATGAAATTGTCGGAATAATTGAATGAGTAATAAAAATTCGAATCATTTCCACGACTTGGTTGTACGAATCTTTGAGTCTCGGTCAAACTGTAAGATTCGATGCTTGAAGCGAGCCTAAATCAGAAACCTAATCGGGTTAGTAATACTTGGATTATCGATTCTGGGAGCACCAAATGCCCGGAGCGCGAATCATGAGCAGCTTTACGCCCACATGGTGAAGATGTTATCGCGCTGAGCGTTCGAAATTTGAATATGAATGGCTTTATTAATAATTTTTCGGCGTCAATTGGTGGTTGTCAGAATGGCTATTTGTCAAAACTCCGTGGTTCTCATGATTTTTCTAAACCAAACCGTCGCCTTGCATCTAATCGCTTATTAACATCTTGCGAGACGATCCTGCATATTTCAATCTCCGCTCATCTCTGTCGCCTGTGGTATTTGAGTCGCCGGTTTTCACGTCATTGTATAGAAATACACCGAATTGTACACAGTAAAAATTTTTGCATCATTTTTAACATAAATTCTTTGTGTTAAATATTTAACACTTTTTAGTGTCAATTTAACACAATACAATTGTGTTATTCGTTCTCATTTTTATTCAACACAAAAAAGTGTTATTTCGCATAAAAGTAACATTTAAAATGTGTTACTATAAAATCAATACAAAGTTGCAAACATAAATTTGTGTAATTTTTAACATCAAAGTGTGTTAATATTTTAACACAAAACGTTTATGTTGAAATAACATAAAAATTTGAGTTAAATTTTTTTTTACACAAAATTTATGTTAAAAATAACGCAAATTTTTTTACTGTGTATGGGTACATGCAGACACTGTTAAACCATACAAAGCCATTCTCGTTAAAAAAAAGGGTCCAAATGGGCACGTTACTACACGAAGCACATGAAATAACCATAAAGTACAAACAGACGTTGCGGATGATTGATGATATCAAGAGAACTTGACACGTCCTTAAAAAATAACTTTCAACTTTAATTTTTACAAGTCGTGGTCGGAGTTATAAGACCACAAGTGAATATCTGCATTCCTACTGTACGGGGCTGAAAAGTGAATCGTTCGTCGAGAAAAGTTCATCAGATTTTATTCTTGCACCTTAATTTGGTATAATGCACCTTTTTATCACACATGCATGGAAAACCCGATTTTCCTCGCTGTTATGCGAGAGTAAAATGGCATTTCGGCTCCCGTGGTACACAAGACGAACTCGCGCATGCGCATGTCGTGAGAATCTATTTTCTTCCCTAGGGAGCGGGAAGAAAATAGCGTTCTACTCTCGACGAAGCGCCGTCGGATAGAATAAACACGTAAGTACATAAATACGGCTCGGGAAATCGGTGTTTTCGTGCATTTGCGATTAAAAATATCATGTGCATCAAGGAAGAATAGGTGTTTCCTACCTCGTGCTATTGTGTGGCCCTCGGCTTCGCCTCGGGCTGCAAACTTCAAACTCGGTAGAAATCACCTATTTTCTTCCCTTGATGCACAATATACTATTTGCATTCCCAGCTGCGGTCTCAGTCTGTTTCTGAATCATGCTACTATCAATTTCGGGCCATGTGATCCCTCACCCAGTCCACATACGCGCCGCTTTACATAATATACTCCTGAAATCCCATCTTTGCAAATTGTCTAGCTCACGATAACTCGAAATAAAAAATATAAACAAAAAATCGATAAGTAATAATTTGTCAAACTATCGTGCACCCACTTGGACCATCATCCTATTCGGATGCGGATACAAATTGCTCAAAAAAAAAAAAAGTGTAACCACCACGTCTGAATAGGTTCTGAAAATGTTATTACGTCGGTTCTCCATTCCGTGGGTCACACTGTATACTTATAGTGCGAAATTTCCACAATTTCGAAGATATCCAATAACCCAGGGCGGACACATCTAGCGCGCCCACGGATGGCGTGATAGGCCCCACTCTCTCTCTTTCTTATTCACCCCATTCCCCCCTTTTTTTTTTTCTTCTTCCCTTCCTTCGTTTCCTCACTTTCTCGGTTTTCCTGTTCCCTTCTCTTTTCATCTACAATATAAACGGCGGATGAGCAGCCGGAGGCAAGACACCCCGGGACTCGGATGGCGCGGCGACAAACTCACGTCGTTTCTCGAGGCCGGACTTTCCCAATGGGGTTACCCTGGGGTCCTGGGTTGATCAGGCTGCTTCGGCTCTTTTGGCACGTCCCAAAATTATACCGATTGAATTTCATTCATAAGAAACCCGGGGGGCGTGGTGACCCGAAACGATATTCTGACCCTACACCAGCGCCGCCACGTTAAACTAACGCCACCTCGTTGTCTATAATATTGCCTACCTACCGGCGCTGTCTAAAAAATATTATAAAACATTGTCGGACTATAATAAAACCTTGATTGATAACTCTTACCTCATTAACGTTAAATCAACCCTCGAATAGGTCTCTTAAATTATTCATATCGCATAGATTTGCAACAAATTAATGAAAATTAAAATTCCGTAAAAATTTAACAAGAAACAATATATTATGGGTAATAAAATTGATCTTCCAGACCTAGATAATTGAATCATTCTTTTCGTTTTGCTGTATAATCGACTGACTTGCATTGCCTCGTAATTCCCAATTACCGGAATGCAATATCTGTTGAATCGTTGATTGCGGCTAAATATTCGATGAAATTTTAGGAAGCCAGTATACGTATACGCTATTGTGGAAGCCGTTTACATGGCTGAGCAGGCATTAATGCGTAAGAGGGGCGATGACCTGTGCCAGTGTCAGAGTTCAAACGTCAATTACACCGTGTAATTGGTCTAGCCTAGCGGCGCGGCCCGAATGACCCCTGCAGAAGTCGCGTTTGCCTTCACTTTCGCCTTCGCCTTTACCGTCTGGCCGGGTATCCAGGGACCTGGGAACTGGCTGGTGATCGAGGCTTGTAAATGAAACGTGGAATAATTAACGAAACGAGTAGCCTAGCCAGCTAGCTCAGGCGATTTAACTGACCCCGAAAAACACGCCGCTCTTCAACGTCTCCGCTTTCTTTAGTCCTGGCTATACGATGTAATGGAATTTGTTTAGGAGAATAGCTGGAGGCATCCAAAAGCCCGGAGTGACATAGATTATTTTTCTTTTCTCAATTTTTCACCCTCGGTAATGAATAAAAGTACCTAACCCCAGGGTCACGGGGGATGGAAGCTCAACGCGTAGTGTGAGTCTCGTCGAGGTTGACTTCGCGTTTATGTTGCAGATTCACCCTCTTTTTTCCTTTTTCTTAAAATTCACTATACTCACGTCAGCTGTAGACCAACGTCGGGGACCTAGGGCAGACTGGTCTTACGGTAATCTTGGAAGTTAATCAACCAGAGTGCCGAGGAAAAAGACACTGTCCAGGTTACGGCTACCGAGTGCACTCACATTTACTCGTATTCATTATGACCGCTTTTGACTCACTTCCTCGCTTTTCTACTCCTTTCGGTTATACGAACGAAGTGAAATGTGCTCTAAATTGGCGAAAATACCTGGAATACTTCGCCTGCACTTTTGGGATACAAAATTTTTCGACGGTCGAATTTTCGCTGGATAATATTACCCATTCAATTTTTTACCTGGATTTAACTAAAACTTAATTTCGAATTTTAGTTTATGATCAGGGAAATTACTCTGAAAAATTCAGCTCAAATAATGCCAACACTTTCCGAGATATACTCCAATGAAACTTCGATCCGCAATTTTCATGAACCCGTTCCACTTCCGTTACCTCTTGCACTATAATTGGACAGTGAACTCGACGCTGTGGCAAGAATTGACTGAATAAAATACCCTGCAAATCGTAACAACCGTTCAACAGATGATAATAGTACTTATTTGAAAACAGATTGTCTTCTCCAAGTCAAAACCGATACATCTATTTATTAAGCCGATGAGAGTATTCAAAGAAGTCGACAATCAATTTTATCTTCACTCTTGCCACTCTCGACGTTGGTTTTTGACAAATTGTAGAAAGTAGGCCGAGTCGCATCAAACAAATTGTTACTCAGAGTTTTTACTGTCCATTAATATGCATTTGGTAATGTTTTCAATTCGAAGTTGGAATCAGCAGCCCCAAAAAGCCTTCGATTACCAAAAGAGTCGATTTTCCACGATTTCGGTTCTGTGTTGATAAACTACCGTTTTGATGTGGTGACAGTGAAAAGAATAGAAATTCGATGATTTCAAGACACCCCAATGCACATATTCAACATCAGGTCTCACATTAGTTTCATTAGACACATAGAGGATTGACTAGCTCTAGATTTGAAGTATTTTGCCAGATTTTTCCCGAGTAGATTGATCGCTTCGTAGTCACGATTCAATCCATCAGAAATATGTGGTGAAACATCTTCGGAAGTTTTTCAAAATCATCCTGTACATCTGGATCAGGTATGACCCAAAAAGCACCTCTGGTGCAAAAACGTTTCGCCAAGTACATCGATGTGATATATATCCCCCAAAAAGCCCCTCCTACGTGAAAAAAAAAATCCAAAATCAGTTCCTACTGCCAAGTACCTACATCACATTAACTTTTTCCTCAAATTCATAATTCCACCTTCCATTGCAAAAATGAAAATGAAAAGCGAAAAAAAGAAACTTTGGAGGTAGTGGTACTTGGCGGGCCAATATTTGCTGTTAAGTCGTAATTTTCTACAAAAAAAATGTAATAAAACAAGAATTAAAAACTGCCTCGTGACGTCATCGTGAAGACGGAGACGATCACGATAATTCTTGATCAAACTGAGCATTTCTATAAATCGGAATGTTAGATCTCAACTCTCCGTGCACTGATTGCATAGAAGTTGGGCTTAAATAAAAGCTGTTTGAAATCATATTCCAAGATAAATATTTGAATCTCGTGTATAACCTGAGTCGGAATGAAATCAGGATAATATAAGTGTGAAAGTGTTGATTCTCGGACGAGTGTGAAGTTTTTCGCCCGAGCGAAGCGAGGGTGACAATCACACGAGTCGAGAATCATCTTTTGTACGTGTATCGAACTTCATTTTCTCAACACACACGCGTTAAGTTGAATTTCATGCTATAAAATCTAACTTTGCGCACGCCGTGTGGAAAAATAAATTTCAATCAGGCGAGACACAGTTCGGTTGGAAATCTCTTAGACATCGACTATCAATGTCTCTGTTCGAAATCACAGATATATAGAAACAAGTGTCTTGTTCTTGCCTATAATGTTTAATGAAGACGATTGGAAAATTGATGATTATGCACAACTTATTATAGCACAAAGATAAATGCAATGGAATCCCGTATCCCTCTTCAGCTGAGCAAGTAACTGATAATTCACATCGTGCTTTTACGTGAATTCGACGTTTAATGAGCCTCGCCCTGTACATCGTAACAATGTAAAAATCCGAATCTTTATTCAAGTCCCTAGTAATGATATGGCAAGTGCTGCAATAGATAGCGATCAGGAAATGCGTCAGGCTTTCGAAAAAATTGTAGCATTATCAAAACGCTCTGTTTGATCGTTTATATCAGTAAGCATAAATACTTCCATGGACCATTGAGAATTTCAATATGGCAAAGCTCGTGTATTCAGAGGTAGCGATGAAACAATAATTGTCAATGTAGAGCATCTTTAAAAATGAATGATACAAACTGGCAATGAATGTAGTGCTCCTACACGAGAAAAAATGCGAGCTCAGTGGGGCCTCACAGCGAGAATCTTTTCTCCCCGCGATTTTGATATCTTCTTGACACCGTTTTGGGCGCGCTAGCTTCCCAAAGTTGCGGGACGACTGAAGTTTCTCATCAGTCGAGCAGAGAGGGCGTCACCAAACAAATACATAGTGATACGATTGCTCGCCCGTGCGGGTAGCTGAGCTGCCCAAACATCTGGTGAAAAAGTTCGCTTATTTGTGAGGACTCTACAACACTGGCGAGGAGCTAGGCTGTTCGCATTTTTTCCCGTGTAGGGTGTCTCAAAAAACTTCGACATTTGAAAATGACTGATGCATGCTGGGAAAATTGTGCCTTTTCATAAAAAAAGAACGTTCGTGGAAACCGCAGTCTATGAGATGAGATTTAGTACTGCCTCAAAGTGATAGAAGTAAATTTGAAAACAAATCAAAAAAATACCGATGCATGTTAAAATTTCTTTAATTTAACAACAAAGATGAAGGTTCACGAAACCTAGAGTCTGTGAGATAATATTTAGTACTATATTTAATACTAAATATCATCTCAGAAGCTCCAGTTTGCGTGTGCCTCATTTTTTTCGTGAAAAAGTACAATTTTTTCAACATGCATCAATTATTACTATGAATATATTTTTTTAACTTGTTTCCTTATGAGGCAGTACTAAATATTACCTCAAAGACTCTAGGTTTCGTGAACCTTCATTTTTGTTGTTGAATTGAAGAAATTTTAACATGCGTCAGTATTTTTTATCACGTATTCAATGACCATTCATTTCGCGGTATGCAGTAGCTGGTATCAAAAAAGAGGCACTTCTCAAATTTCTTGAAAGAGCTTTAGCAGGTGCTGATATTTTTGTAAGTTTTTCAATATTATTATTTGCAGTATTTGAAATATTTTTATGTGGATACTTAATAATATTTATTTTATATCACTGTTACCCCGTTTCTGTATCGATTCTTACAATGTCTAACATGATTACAAATGATCAAATTCTCGAGCCTTTGTTTGTACCGACGTTTTCTCATATCGTCGTAAATATGAGCTGTAATCGATCAATTTCAAATACCTACAACACGACGTCATTAAGATGAGAAATTCTTCCGGTCGTTATGTAGGGTGGAATACTGGCGTCTATACGATGGCAATTAGGAAATGCACCCCGCAATGAATTAGGCTATAAGTTTGACGTGCAGTGGATCTAATACGGCAGAGCGTGGACCGCAATGGGTTGTAATCTTGTTCTCTTGTCGTCTCGGCTCCCCTGAGAATGATATCCTAACAAATTGAGCGAAAAGAGAAATATTGTCATTTCCCGTGTCGTCGTAATCGCAGCAGTGGGACTCGGAGGGATGTACCTACGTCGGGCACGTCGACGTAGACACGACATAAACGTGCGGACAATAGAGGGGTGGTTTATGAAGACACGATGTTATTGTACCCGATACATTGCGCTATCTATCCATCGTCTACCAGGCTAGGCGTCTTTCCTGTCTCCCTACATGATAAGTCGACGTGTGGCAATAAGTGAGTCTGGGTGAAGACATAAACTCATAAAAGCTCGCTTGTTAACTAATCATGGGTCCTAAACAGCTAATGGTCTCTTTCAAGGGGTATATTCTAAGCACAGTCTCACTGATACCAACGCGAGATATTGAGTTCGATGTTCCCCCAGCATCCACACAATATGCAAATTTTTGCGACAAGAATAGTGGCAGTTAGGATGACCACTGATTTTCGATGTCACAATTTCCTGAGTTCATCTTTCTGCTGGATCAAAGTCGGATCCTGCAATGCTTTGGTATTACGGAAACTTTTTCAAAGGTAACATGGTGAATAGCATGATACCGAAAAATTATTGGTTGTCGAGATCAAATGAATATCAAAGCCGTTGTTCTCGAAATCAATTTTTTGACCTCATGTGTACGATTTCTCTAAAACTTGACCCAGGATTTTGAAATTTGCAGAGTTTTTTTTGATCATGTTTGTCTAATGAGCGATCCAAAGTCACATTGATCTGATCTCACATTCGACGGACGATTGTGTCCGAAATCTTGATGAATTCTTGAAAAACTTCATTTTTTTCGCGGCGAGTCGTGTCGTTTGAATTTGTCGATGAATCGTTTCACTTACGGCCTTGTAACTCTAACTGCGTCTTGTGAAAATTAAAGGTACAATCATTCTTCCATACTTCTTTAACTACCTTTCAAAAAAATACTAATCCTCAGATGTCTCGAAATTATTACCTAGTCCCACTCCCATAACTTCTGTTTGTAGTGGATGCTTAGTTACCTGCCTTTCACCATAACGCTCCCTTAGAATTTGACTACATGGTCACATCAGCGTTCAGTCTAAAAAGGAAGAGAGACGCTCCCTTAGAAGACTCTAAAAATGTGTGTAGAGGAATCCGAAAGCTTCTGGCTTTATGTTTGGCGTGAACTTGATTTCATTAAGGTCAAGGTAGACCTGTGACGATTGATCAAATATTTTCGACTAAATTATATAGCCCCATCCCCTAGCTGGAGTATATCTTTATTTATTCTATCTGTGCACCCTTTCGAAGTCAGTTGGTTATTAGTTGAATAAAGAAAAAGTAAAATAAAAGTTCACCACCATATTTGAAAGCCAGGTTGGGGAAAAGATATTTCATAGAATGGCTGTTCGAATTCCGATTTCCCGATACGTTTCTCGATTATCGATACGATCAGTAACTGTGGTATGATCGGGAGCAGTTGATCGATAAAACTGACCGCCGCTCTCCATAGAAACTTAATTTTTATCCCATCCATAAATTCCTTCGCCCCAAGGATTCCGGGCCATCTCATACCCCGAGTCCCCGCTTTACCACCCAGGTTTGACGAAAGGATGAACGAACGAACCTTTTTTGCCCGGACCTTGTGCGAAAATATTGACAGAATTCCACCTCGTAAAATACAGGACTGCGTGCCGTTCGCCGAGTTATTGCCTATAAAACATAATACAGCCTCAAGAAAATAATGAAGTTAATAGCCAGTTTTCTATACCTACCTTCACACGCCAGTGTCATGCCCGCCTACACACGCACGGATATACATATGTATATTTATATGTATCTGTATTTCGTGTTGACGCCCTCGTACGTGACAGGCAATGTATGAATTACCTCCTGCGTGATGTTTTCGGTCCCTAGGCGTGTGCGTGTGCGTATGCGTGTGACCGTCTACGAAGTGCAAATGTGTACATATCAGTATATCGATTACGGTACGACGAAATGCTCTTGGCTTTATGTGACACAAAGCCGTATATTCATGTGTGTACGTGTACATACACTACATCCACTTGTGTATTAGGCAATTTGACTCAACGATGGAGTTTACTCTCTGAGAGACATTTTTTTTGGGCACAATTTCCCGGGAAACTCAGAACCTCGAAGGCTTCGAGATTTTTTCGTCATATCGTTCGATCTGTATAGCTATAGTCTTAATATTTAAAGACACTTTTTAATCCTCAAATTTTTATTCAAATTTTTTTTTTTTAAACTGGAGTATGAAGAACTTTGAATTGTTATACATCACGCGACGACCTAATTAAGCTGTCTAATTATACTTTTCGCAAGATTGTACACTACCTCGTCATATCATATAGGGGAAAGTTGTACCTTGAACATAGTGTACCTTGGAACACGTCTTCGATTTTATGATTGTATAGACATCTTTAGAAAATTCTCCATAGTTTGTCATCAATAGCAGCGTACAGTGATCTATTAACCCTTAGAAGCATGGTGGTAACCCACGTTACCACCTCGATTTTCTTGAATTTTTCTAATTTATTTACTTTTTAACGTATTCAGATCCGGTTTTTTGCACTTTTCAGTTACTTTAGTAATAGAAGAACATAAAAATACAGTCCAATCAGCATGATTGTTTATAATATAAGATTGATAAATGAACAAACTAAACGAAATGACGTTTTTTTCGGAAAAATTCATTTTTGGAGAATCGATCCGAAGAAATAACTTGAAATTTCATACATCAGGGTTTTTGGGATCGCTGATGACGAATCTGGAATCAGATTTTCGAAATTCAAAATGGCGGATCCAATATGGCGGACCAAAAAATTAAAAATATCGCTCGGGCTTTGAAATTTTGTACATTGGGGTTTTCGGGCCGCTGATAACGAATCTGGAATCAGAATTTCGAAATTCGAGATGGCGGACCAAGATGGCGGACGCCAAAACGTGACTGTACGAGAATTTTCAACAACATTCTCGTGCAGTTACGTTTTGGCGTCCGCCATCTTGGTCCGCCATTTCGAATTTCGAAATTCTGATTCCAGATTCGTTATCAGCGGCCCCAAAAACCCCTGAGTAACAATTTTCGCGATCATACGATCATTCAACAAATGTATGCTTCAAAGGGTTAATCGAAATTCGCATTCTTCTCCCCATCACATCAGCGTTTATATCGATTGAAAGATTTACGCGTCAGAATCCAAAGGTTTTGTGATTTCGTTAGCGATTTTTCGCAGTCGCAATAACGAATTTCCGGGAGATCTCTTTCGAGGATTAGTTACATATTGATACCCACGTTCTAGAATATCGTATCCCACATTTGGCACAATGTTCAGTAGGCGATGAAAATGGTTCATTATTACCATTGAGAAGATGGGACTTTACGGATTGAAATATTTATTTGAAAATAATCAATCAACGATTTGACCGCTAAAACTTAAACTGAAATTTTGTGGGTTATGACATATTAGAACGTGGGTATCGATATACACCTTGTAAGTATACCGTAAAATATATGTTGAACCTCCGAATATGCACACTTTGCTTCTGGATACGTGTACCCTCTTGTACCTTGAAACACACAAGCATGGTGTACCTCAAAAAACTGCTCTTACGTACAATTAGATATTATTATGGTTTTTCGACTATAGATCATCATGTTACGAAGCAAGGCGGGAAAAAAAAAAGCTCCAGTAGCCCGAAAAATCGAATTTTTAAATGATTTAGTACCTACAGATGTATGCAAAACAACCCCCCCCCCAAAGCGTAAACAATCTATAAACCGAAATAATAATTATTCGCTCAATCTACAAATAACAATCGTTGGTAAATTTCACTCCACGGATAGCGTTTCAAGGTACAAGATGGTATGATTCAAGGTACACGATGGTGTTCTCAACTCGTGTGATTGTCACCCTTGTTTCGCTCGGGTGAAAAAAAATTCACACCCGTCCGGGAATCAACAATTTCACACTAGTATCGAAAAGTACTATTTTCGACCATCAGTAATCGTAATTTGACGAATGTCTTTTCATTTTGTCAACGTTTCGCGAAGTCAGAGTTCATCCAAGTCCGTCACAAATAGCATATCAACTTGTGTTGTTTGTAAATTTGAATTTTCAACGTATCCACAAATCATCTGCCAGCCTTGACCTTTTGCGTGTTAAGATTATTCATTCTTATAATATACACGGCTGTGAATATGTAGTCAACGCTGTTCTTTATTCTGAGCCAGACGGAACTGTTTTTTTTTTCCTCCCTCTTTTCTTCTTCTTCTTCTTATTCTTATAGATAGAGTCAAACGGCAGTCAGTCTATCCCAAGTGGGTAATGAATTAATTAATCTCTGCCCTTAAAGACTCTCGTGGATGACGAGATCCCGCATAACTGCAATTGACGAGATGAACCCGTAGCTTTTACTCCCTGTAACCAATTGTCTCACTTGTCTCAAGATTCATGTTCATTATAATTGCCGGTGGCTGATTATTCGTGTCTTAGTTAGTAGGATGCTAATTGTCACTTTTTGAATAATAATCACTCACTATGTACATGGGATAAATTTACCTTTCCACATCTTGGAGACGCAGTCTTTGCTTCGGACTGCAGTGCATGATGGTTCTCGAACACTTCACAACATCGTTAGAACTTTATTCAATGTTACTTCAGGTACTATACATGAGTTTGTTATATGGGGCCATGTTAGAGTGAGGCAAATAAAATGAGGATCGAGTGCAAACAGCGGTTTAGACTAGTTAATAGTTTGAGAATATCTTATAATTACTTTTTTTTTTTCTTTTCTAAGGGTTCTTTTCTATAATTCGTAGTTGGAGTTACAAGGCTGTAAACAAGACTGTGCACTTCGATGGTATGGGACTTCCACAGCGAACAAAACGCCTGAATCTTGTCAATGCATGTGCTGTTCCAGCCAATCATCGACCAATTTAAACGACTTGATTTACCTTAAAAAAAAAATGACTTTCTCAAAAAATGCATCGAGATTTCGGAGACAATTATTTTTTATCTTCAAATGTAAGGTCATATTGATGTCATTGTGGATCGCTCATTAGACAAACATGATCAGAAAAAACTCTGCAAATTTCAAAATCCTGGGTCAAGTTTTAGAGAAATCGTACAGATGAGGTCAAAAATTGATTTCCAGAACAACTGATTCGATATTCATTCGATTCTAAGAGCGTATCGCACTCATTCGCATCCCAGCCTGTCTTCGATTCGTTCATTTCGTATAATATACTCCTGAATTTCGATTCTGGAATTTTCTTTTGCTTCTGATTGTTCAAAATAATCGCAAAAGAATGGGGTGAAACATAAAAAATGGAACGATAAATCGATAACTAATCATTTTTCGGACTGACATGCCATTTTCACATTAGGTACATTTGAAAAAGTTTCCGCAATACCAAAGCATTGCAGGATTTCGTTCCGACTTTGATCTAGTAGAAAGGAAGACTCAGGAAATTGTGACATCGAAATGGAGTGGTCATCCTAACTGCCACTTTATACTTGGCGCAAAAATTTGCATATTATATAGACAACAGCGAAGATTCGAAATCAATACCCCACGTTGGTATCGGTGAGACTGCGTTAAGAATACACCTTGTAGAAGGGACCATTAGCTGTTCAAGACCCGTGATTAGTTGACAAGCGAGCTTTTATGACTTCATGTCTTTACCCAGGCTCATTTATTGTCAGACGTCGACTTATCATGCAGGGAGACAGGAAAGACGCCTGGTCTGGTAAACGATTGACAGATAGCGTAATGTATCGGGCACATGATATTATCGTGTCAAAAAATCACTGAATAATAATTATATCCGGGCTAACACACCACTTTCAGAGCTGCTTCGTCATTCATAAACAAAAATGAGACTTTTCACGGGATTTCCGCTCTCGTGTAAGCCAAATCTTGCACTCAGGATCTCCACAAGCCGACTGGCTGATATCTGTCTGGTAATTGCTTCCGCCTCCTAATGCAACCCGTAGCTTCAGCCGTCCAACGTTTAGGTCAAAGGTAGAAGGTCGAACAGCAACCCGTTGTGTAAATTCACTTGGGATTAGCACCGGTCTAAGTGGCTGGGCAAAGTTACGGCGCAATGTAAGCCAAAAAACGTAACCGTAATCCGTAGGAGTAATTGCCGAGGTTCTCGCTGCAACAAGATGTACCCGTGGATGGGTGTAACGTACCCACATGCATATAACAGTGAAATTCATCTTTCCTGATCGCGTTTTTTAATGAAGATTGAAAAACCACTCGACCTTCTTAACTCCCTCATAATTCAGATACGTAATGATTGTTAGCCGTGAAAAATAGATGAAATATGCACAGCGAGGACAATTTGGCCTCATAAAATTGTTATCCCAGTTATAAATTAATTGCGGACTAAAACCACCTGTCGATTCACCTTTTACCCGTCGTTTTCCGTGAGAATTGAGATTCTAAACCATGGAAAATGGCAAGCTGTGCTGAGTTTTATTAAAATTTCATTCACCCTATCCAAGCCAAAAGCTATCGTGGCTTGACATAGAATAAAAATATCACAGAATGCGAAAATATTTTTATCCCAACGGCAGAGATCATTGAATGTATTCTCCAGATACTGACGTATCGAATCACGGATTTTCCCATGAGCTTTGAAACGCGTCAGCTGATACGGAAACAAACTCCTCGGAGCTTTTATTTTCCGAGATCTATACATAAGAAACGGAAAACAAAATGTCCCGAAAATTGATACTTGGATTTTCAATTTTTAAGGTGCTATTTTTCATTGTGAGTTATTTATTCTCCACATTCAGTCGATGTAAGAAAATCTTCTAAAATTTTCTTACTCTAAAGAAAAAAAAATCAAAATCAAAATGTATAGTGGCTATTCAGTGTCGGAGATCGATATTTTTTGGCAGTGCATAGTATGGATATGAATTTGCACTGATGAAGAGTGTAGGTACCTGTGTTGAAGTGAAATAATCCAAATCGGTACAGACTATGAAGCCAATGGTGAAAACAGTGTCTCTAGTGAAAAACGGACGGGGATCCCCATCGATGATGGGTACATCCAGTTGCATCAGTGAAACACCGTATGCTATTAATATATATGTATAAAATGGTACTATAATGTACTAATTGACTCGGATACATTTCGCAACTTTTTCGTCAAGAATTCATTTTCGTCAAGAAGACATTCAATCAGCTGGATGAACAGCTTGTGTTGCTGGTAAATCTAGTGTACATTTCTGATGATTTACCACCAGTGCTCACGGATGATATAAATTGTAATAATAAAGATTGATTCAAACCTTTACTAAGATGTTTTTCCAGCACGATCAGAAGTATAATTTTATGATATTGGAAAATCTAATAAAGAAAATAATATTTCTTTTGCTGAACCCTGGTAGTTCTTAGGTTTAGGTTTCTCAGGTTAAGAAAAGAAGAGAAAAGAATAGAAATGAAAATCCGGTATTCGGCGTAGAAATCTCCTGTGAATTCTTAGCATATAGTGTATATCTCGTTGTTCACATAAATCGGGGGTAAGCCGGTCTGCAATACGATCGCGGTTCGGTCGTAAATATTTTTTGGGGTCGAATAAACGAAATATACTTGGGGATACCAGAGCTTTTCAATCCCTGTGCTTTGCCTTTTGACGGATGATGTGGGGCATATTTCTTACCTTCGCTTCTTTCGTACGGGAAAAAAAATAAAAAATAAATAAGGAAATAGAAAATAAAAGGAGAAACTGAATCCCCGTGTGAAACAATCTGCGTAGTTTGAACTAATAACCGGGGTTCTTTTAAATACTCGGATATTTTTTGGCATCTAGCGCCTGCAGGTTACTTTCCAGCTTATATAAGAAAAGTTCAAACTCCCATCTCCCCCTATTTCTCCCGTCTTTTCATGCTCCCTGACATAGTTCTATTTCCCAGCTCCACAAACAGAGCCAACCGGATATAATACACTTTTAATTTCCGGATTATTAAGCTCAGCTTTCCCACACCTAGACTAAGATTATTCCGCCGACTCACATGCGATCACATCATATCGCGCTTACCAGTTCCCGAATCAATAACCCCGAGATTTATTTCATCCATTCGGATTCTAGCTGATATAAAAAATGCGGCGTGTATTCAAAATGCAGAACTTTCACGATTCCCATTATTACCCAACTCGAGATTCATGCAATTCTAATTCACAATCAAACTATAGTTAATTAGAACTCATTATCCGTGAGAAAAAAAGTCCTGATAGAAAAATAGATGGACTTTACTAGATTTCAATGTAGTAATTCTAATGGCATGTCGATGGTTTTTTTCCCGCGAGGGATACGTCGAACAATTTTCGTGGTGAATTTGATCGCAAGAAAAAAAAAAAATCGATCGCGATTTTTTTTCTTTTTTTTGATTGCCAAAAATAATGGCTGTCTGTCGTGCAGCAAATAAAACAAAATTACATGATTCTTTGAGAGCGATATACGTTTGGTATAATACTTTCCTTATTTCTATTCTTCGTAGTAAGACAGAAGTCCCTGCAGACTTATAGAGCCGAAAATCGCAGGGGAAAAATTTTCGCAATATCTTTAACCTGCAGGCTTCGCTCTGTCAATAACGTTTGTAAGGACGAAACTTTTGGCCAATGGGTCAAAGCAAGATGGAGATAGACTCTCTCGCTTCTTCGTTTCTTCCCTTTCTACCAAAAAGAAAAACAGTTTTATCGGGCTACAGCAGCCGGTGAACTTGGTCAAAGATATATAAAAAAAAAAAAAAAAGAAAAAAAAAAGAAAAACTTCCGATGCTGAGAAGTTTAACCATTTAATATACCCGCCTCTCGATACTTCGTCAATTTTTCCATATTTTTCCGCTCGGATGAATTCATTCTACCATATATACGACACCATATATATGTGAGGTATTCCACGCCGTTTCGAACGTTCGAAAAGTTGACCGCTTTCAAAAAAATCATAATTTTGTCTTATGACAGAAATATAGGGAAAAAATTTATGTGAATTTTTTCAGAATTTTCGGATCGCATTTGTTGAGTTTTTTCAGATTCCAACATTTTCTACGAACCTCCGTATCTCAAAAGTATAAGGTCATACAAAAAAATTTATGAGACGAATAAGTTGCAGGTTCGAATCAACTTTCTGAATTTTTTTGTTTTTCGGAATTTCTCGAATCTCCAAGATACCAATTTTCATCAAAAATACACAAAAAGAGGTTTTTCAACCAATATGTCACTTTTGATTTGGCTCAAAAATTTACAGAAAATACTCTCAAGTGTTGACAACAACCGTATATTTTTTTTAAGATGGTTGGCCCAATCGTTTGGAAGGTATGCTGCTTTATTAATTCTTTTTTTTTTCGAAGAGAAAAATTAATACAGCATACCTTCGAAAAAAAAAGAATTAATGGAGCATACCTTCTGAACGATTGAGCCAACCATCTTTAAAAAAAAATATACGGTTGTTGTAACCACTTGAGAGTGTTTTCTGTAAGTTTTTGAGGCAGATCAAAAGTGACATATTGGTTGAAAAACCTACTTTCGTGTATTTTTGATGAAAATTGGTATTTTTGGGATTCGAGAAATTCCCAAAAGATTTTTTTCAGAAAGTTGATTCAAAACTGCAACTTTCTCGACTCATAAATTTTCTTGTATTATCTTATACTTTTGAGATACGTAGGTTCGTAGAAAAAGTTGGTATTTGGAAAAACTCAACAAATGCGATCCGAAAATTCTGAAAAAATTCACATAAATTCTTTCGATATATTTGTGTCATAAGACTAAATTATAATTTTTTTTGAAGCTGTCAACTTTTCGACTATTCGAAACGGTGTGGAATACTTCATATATGTAGGATTTCAAAAACCATAACGCTTATCGAATAAATATTTCAAAAACCATAAGTTTATCAAATATAGTTTTTTCCATTCCTGACCATTTCCTATCCCTTTGCGAGTTTCAATCGAATTTTAAGTCTGTTGCAATTAATCAAACTACTTGAGAAAATTTTTTTTACTATCGAAAACAGCCAATAGTTAGAGATTTTGAATACCGATATTTTACAATGATATGAAACTGGGCTGAATCAATTTATCGAAAACGCAGACAATATGTACGTGATTGTATAGTTGGATAACATTTGATCCTTTGGCAAACATTCGGGAATATATTGCGGTCTGAATATGATTGTTTGCGATGTTTTAGTTGTTAAATAATTTTCGTAACACGTGTACCGAAAGTAGGTTTTTTTTTGTTCTCATTTGAGACCGGAAAATAAGTTTTTTTGAGTCGGGATGCAATTGTTAATTTTTTTAGGTCCTAGGACAAAAATGCTGTTCAAGAATAAAAATATTTGTCGTCTAGTACCGAACGTCGCTACCATGCAGCGACGTCGATTTTAGTTGATTTTGGTCGATCAGCTGTCCAGTTAGAACTTATGAGTGGTTCTCTCGAAACAATCATTTGTCGCGTTGAAAAATTAAACACAAAAAAAAAATTGTTTATTTTCACTAAGAAACCTCTGGATGAGCTTCAGATTGAGTTTCTGAACCGCAATTACCCCATGGCCAAGCTGTTTTTTTTTTTTTTTTGTTTCAGCTTGATGAAACATTTTTGAAAGAATTAAAAAAATGAAATAAAAATAAATTTCATATGAACTCATGCATAATAATCTAGGTTGTGTCATTACTCTGTAAGATTCGTCATTTCCCTGAATGTCCACGCCCAGGGGAATGACGATTTGGATGATTTTGAATGTGCGACGTGATATAACGCGGCGGTAAGTTGATACTCAATAATTTTACTTGAAAAAATATATAATGATTTATTTCAATCATAAATGTACACTTGGAACTTACCATGGGAATCACGCATCATCTTGTGACAATGATTTATGGCAGCTTACCTCGACGAATAAAAAACGAAAGGAATCAAAACGACGAATGAACGATTGATCAGCTTGATGAAATAGATCAATATTGCAATGTTCTGATAGGCATAGTGTTTTCGTGAATATTGACTGATTTTCATAAGGCCAGGGGAATGACGGAACAACTCCATTACAAAGTTTCATGTTATATTGTGACGTACCTGTGACAAATTTCTTTTAGGTTCCAGAAGAGTAATATTATTAGTAATCAATTTTAGGAAATATCCATAATTGCATCATTTTGCAAACAATAATAAAAATATTATATTCTTAATATAATAATTATATTCCAATTGTAATTCAATTATTAGTTGCACTTACCGTAGTATTGAATACATCATTGCCAAATATTATCAATTATCCTGTAAGTATACGTTTTCGTATCTTTCGAATCACCTCTGCGTGGTCGTCGTGTCACGTGGTACCAAGTGTGCCAACGCCACAGCGACGATGATATATCTTTACCCGCACGATGATTTACGCGTAGAGCCATCTGTCGGGCGTTTCGTTAGCCGAGGACCGTCTCATGTCTCAGCTGTCAGAAGTCGACAATTTTACACTATTTACATCTTGACTACCGCTCGACTTTCGATCCATTCGCCCCATTAACATGACATGAATTTTTCATTCACATCTGGCATCTAACCGTTAATTGGTCATTGATATCCTACATGGATTATTTGACAGGGATCAAGCAGCGACATTCAAAAGTTATAATGATATTCCAGGGTAAATTTAGAAATTAAATCAAAATCAATAAATTAAATGAAAATTTACCGCATTCCGACTTGATTTGGTTACAGTGATTGTCAGTTCTGATTCAAACTGAAGTTTCATAAAATTTCTTCCTGTTTAGAAAATGAAATGTTATCCCGTTTTACCATTACATTGCCCTAGTTTTGATTGTAAAATTCCTGTGAAATAAGTGCGGAAACAATAGTTTTGAATCCTCTGCTATGTTGATAGAAATTAGAGACGTGCGAATACTCACTCGGTGATGGCAGGTGTTATTGATGAGATTTTCCCGTGTAATCACATACGGAATAATTACAACGTGCTAGTTCCTTGGTCTCAAGGATTGCTAAGCTCGGTATCAATCATTTCCCAGATCCGTGCCGGGGAACAGTTACTCGTCTGAATGATTGCGAAAGCAATTAAATCAAAACCTTCAAGAGGACTATCATCATTTGCTAATTTCATCAATTATCGCCGAAGCCTTCTCGCCGGCTTGGTGGGGTATAATTACTAAATGATGCAGCCGCTAGTTTACGCTAATAAATTATCAGGTCACGTTCCTCAAAGATAAATCTCGATCCTCGAAAGCTATGGGTTTTATTTCATTCGCCACCGCCACCGCCACCGATAAACATCAACACGTAAAACGTATCTGTAATCGTAAGAATCCTTATTCGTTCGTATCTATCGTTTGAAAAATTGAACGCGAAACGATTGACTATCAATTTTTATAAACGAGCCCGAAAAGCTTCGCTCCCTGCATCAGCTGCGGGGCTGATTGCCATTCGTCGATGCTAAAAAGCACTTGTTGCATTTTCTCATACCTGCACTGTTTAATCCACCTCACTTCCATGCTTTTTTTTGTCAAACGGATTAAGCCACTCTTTCGCCATTTATATTTCTCTTCTCGTGAAATTTTTATGATTTATTCTCATGATCACGTCCTCGTCACCCGTCTCGTGTTCTGTTCCAATTAGAAATATAAATGACGAAATTTCTTTGATCAAAGTTCTCAACCCAGAATTTTCAAAAATAGAATGCAATTAGTAGTGCCTTAATCTCTGGCTGATAAATATCTGAAAGTCTTAAAATTTTTGTAATGTATCAGCGGTGTCCTTTCATCGGTAGGACTGGTAGCGCCATTTACGTTCGTTGGCAGCTTACTCTGAGCTCGTAATTAGCTCGTAAAGCTCATTTGATTTTGAACCGCCCTGTTAAACCCTTAAGTACACCGGTCGGATCTATTTTTGTCTAACGATGCAACTCAGACCAGCGGTAGGTGACGATTAGAGTCGCGGCTCATTACTCGATTCATTAATTCTATTCCAGAAATTTATAGCCGGGAAAAATATGGCGGAAAGTAGAATTGTTTGTGAAAATGAAAAGCACAAGAAATATGGAAGAAAAAAAAAAAACGAGAAATGAATTCGAAAGAGTCCATCCTTCGGTGAACTGATTGGAAAATATTGACGAAGTGCAGTGAACTTGTTAACGTTCGGAGTACACTTTATCTTCTCTTTGCCTCAGACGCAAATAGTGCAACTGCTATTCCCTGCAGAACGGCACTCTATATACTTGTTCGGTAAAAGCTACATCATGCAGCTTTGCGGATTTAATAATTCCGTATTGCCTTCGAAAGGATTCAGAGTACTCGTTTATCGATTTATACGCCAAACCGTGGAGAATTAGCTACCAAAGTCCGGAGGGTGATACCGATACATACGGAATTTGATTCAATAATACAGTATTTTCAAATGGGACGAACTATTGGAATTAGTTTGGACAATTATCGCCATTTTGTTCAAAAATTTCACAGTCGAAACCCTATGGGTAAAAGAGCCTGAAGATCATGCTTTGTGACGAACTTCACTGATTGAAAGATAGAATTTCAATTTTTCCCCATTTTTTCAGATTTTCATACCGTTCACAATTTTACAAGGTTTTGCTTGAGCTCTCTGGCATTTCATTAAATTTCGAAAACAAAATTTCAAAATTCAGAAAAAAAGTGGGAGTCGAGACAACTATACGATCTATGTACGATTTCGAAATCTGAATGTGTAGTCCCCTGGCATCGATTTCAAACGTACTTTTTGATGGATCATCTTATTTCGATTCCGAAGTCTTATCTCAGACATATATACACTGTGTCGGTTCAATAATGAGGATTACTATTAGTTTGAATTCGTGATAAAAACACGACAATTTACAAATAATTGGACACCTAACCTCGAAAAAATGTAGATTGCAGCCATGTGTTCTGTCAATGAGCCCAATCGAAAAGAATTTTGAAAACTGAATATGTGTAAAAATGATGATTACAAAAAATTGAAAAATCACAAAATCAAATTCAAAATCAAATTGTATAAAAACGTCGAAAAAGTAAGACAGTGGTGTAGGCGGTGTTGTACAATATTTATGACGCCAACATGAAGGTCCGCGCGCCGCGCGGCGGAGCTTTTTCGCAATTTGGCACTGTCATGGCTGTAACTTTTCAAATCCTCTAGATTTTCTGACGCTGATTTATTTGCAAGTAGAGTAGGTCAATAGCATTCCAAATAAATTAACAACAATAGCATTCTAAATAAATTCAACACAAAAACGATTTTTTGAAAATTAAAAGGTGTATGTTCCCCCTTAATATTTGAGAAGGTTATGACCTAGGCTGCTAATTGACCTGGAATGCCCTATATATATGATTGTATGGTTTTGAACAACAGAATTTTAAGCAACAGGAAAAACAAGTAAAATTTTCCGAGAGCTTATCTCAGAAGTTATTTTATTGGCTAATAAATATGATGGAAAATATTATCAGCCCACGCGTTTCGCATGGAGAGAAACCATTGAAAATGGCTTTGGGGTAAAAGAATTTTTTCTTTTTGTAAACGTTTTTACAATGTTTCGCATCGTACTTTATAAAGCAATAAAATAACCCCCGGAGTTAGCCCTAACCTGAGTACATATTGTATTTATATGTAATATTGAAATGGAACTTTGGGTATAATTTTTTTGATTAATAAACTGAAATTGGCTGAATGAATGAATACCCAGATAGCACATGTGTCCGACGGACGTCTTCATGACGACCCTTTCAAGACGTCTTAAGATATACCCCGCAATACGACCTCAAGACGTCGTATTTAAGACGTCTCAATAACGATGGTCGGAAAGCCGTCTTGAATGAGATTTTCCATCTGACGTCTTGATGTAAGCCAATATACGTGAAATCGTAGATAGCAGCACCGTCGTGCGAGGCATATATATTTTCGCGCGCATTTCCGCGTGGTCCGCGCATATTATAATGCTCTGCATAGTTTCGTGTACTGCCATACTGCCAAGTGAGACTATAATTTATTCAGGACATAGAAGAATTTGCTTCATCTAAGACTCCAATAAATAGCTGTAGTCAAACGTATAAGTATAATATATATTATTATCCGTTGAATATTTTTACAAACTCGAATCATATGTATATGTGCCGGTTACTGCAACTGCATGCTGCCAGATTGAAGTTAGATTCTCAAATTTTGTGGGCTACGACATATTAGAACGTGGGTATCGATATTCAATTTGATGGCATTTATTATTATAGTTCCATCACAGGATCATTAAAGTTTTAACGTATTCTTAGGAACTTACAATATCCTATGCCAAATACGTACGTATTAATGTGACGCTTTATTGTTATTAAGCTGCAATTTTGGATGTTCAATTAGATGATAAGTACAGTAATTATACTCGTGTTTCTAAACTATTTCGATAATATATTGAATTCAGTAAAATAAGTCATCTACACAGTACAGTTATTAATGAGAACTATCAGAAGATAATTATTAATGTTGAAAAAAATTGGTATTTTATATGTATAAGATTTCATCGATATTCTAATAGATGGTGAATTCTGATTTTACCAAAATGGGGTCTGATTTTATTCAATAGTTATGGTTGAAAATTCTCTCCGCATCCAAATTCTTCCAGAATCAATTTGGGCATGTGGAGTGCATGTATAGAATTGTTTCAAGTGGTCATCATTCAGATGAAATTAAAACGCCTTTCGTGAGACAACATTGAGTGAGACGTCTAAGTTCGACGCATCAGACGACTTTGAGGCGTCTGAGAGACATCTGAAAGACACGTTCCTAAGATGTCTCAAAAAATGGCGGACGTCCTATGGATGTCATTGAGACGTCTCTATGCTATCTGGATATGTTTTTCTACATCTCTTGAACGACTTGGAATTCGATGAGGTATATTTTTGGGTGAGATTTCTTAGTTCTATTAAAATATTTACGACACCCCTGCTTTTATTAAAACTCGTAACTTCCTCTTTAAGACTTGAATATGTTATACAACGTAGCCCGTCTTTTCCAATAAAGGGTTTTTTTAAAAATTGAAAAATCATGTCCTTGGCCATAGTCGATATCATTTCCAAATCAATATTCATGGATTTGGAGTTCCGGGGCCATCCCCAACAGACGATATATCTCCAGTTTTTCCTTCCCATGATATAACACGCGGCGAAAGAAATACAGCAACATATGTTTGGGGTAGTTTTTCGCGTTTTATTATCCAGCTCCGGTGGAGCTCAAAACAACGGGTAGAAATATGCCCTCATATAATTTCCCACGTTTACCGCGTGTCCTCAATTCTGCATAATTTATTGTCACACTGAGTGAACGAGCTAAATTAAAGTTCTACTGATATTATAATTGAAAACGTTTACTGTATAGATATATATACCTTTAGAAATTAATTCATCCAAGAAGGGACATTTCCAAATCGAACATTCGAAAAAGAAAGAGAAAGATAAGATTGCGGAAAATATTGGCACTATTGAAACTAGTCGTGCATTATTAGCATTTGCGAAATCCATTAGTATACTAGTGGGCAATCAGAAGGACGAAGAGTTGCAAAGTGGTGCCGAGTGAATCGGTCTATTAGTACGATAACGTGCGTTGTGTTGAAAAGTGAAGTTCGATACACGTGCGAAAGATGATTCTTGACTCGTGTGATTGTCACCCTCGCTTCGCTCGGGGGAAAAACTTCACACTCGTACGAGAATCAACACGTTCGCATTAGTATTGAAATAGTACATTACGCAACGAGTGCGCAAAATAGGTGATTCCCGCACGAGTCGGGTTTGTTGCCCGACCGAAGCGATTTTTAATATACTATTTCATAACACGTGGGCGAAATGAGTCTTCTTTTATGCTTGTCGGTCGTGGGGAAAATCACGCGTTTCGAACGTGATTCCGGAATATCCATTATTTTCCGCCCCAGTGGGCAAAAACATTGTTTTCACCACACCTGCATGGAAAGTACGACTTTTGGCCAATCGCGTAAGCGGAAAGTCGTACTTTCCGATGCCAGGGGGTGGTGAAAAATAGTATACGTCACATGGGAGTGAAAAAGGCCACCCAAACTGTGTCCTGTCCCCTTCGGCTCGGGTGTCAATCTCAGACGCAGTTTGGAATAGCCTACTTTCTTTCCCTAGAGGCGTAATATACTAGTTCTCTAATAATGCCATGCTAATGCCACATGGTATTAATGTGGCTCGTGGGCTGGCCATGTAAATTGTTACCCGGGTACCTAAGGCCTGGCGAGTATTTCGATTTCCACTATTTTTCTTTCCGTTTTATTTTTTTTCACTCGAAAATTCGGTATAGCAGAATATCAGGGTCTATCGGAATCTCAATTTTCACGTATTTCGATATCTACCGATAGTTTGATGTTTCGGTGAACACTGTAATTTTGGTTTTGCAGTATTCACCGAAATTTCGGTTTTTCGGTAGTCACCGAAGTTTCGATATTTCGGTGAACCGAAACTACCGATTGAAAAACTCATCGAAAATCGGTATCAAATTTTCAATACCGCTTACCTCTACTGTTCACTTTCCTACGGATATCCTGAAAGCTCGTCCTGATGATGTCCTTTGGACAATCTATATATCACGTCCAATGGTCCCAAGTCGACATCCTTCCTCCGTTTTCAAAACGTCCCAGCAAATGTTCCTAACTATGTCCTGGGAGTGAATTGTTGTCTAAAGACTTTGTGCGAGGCTGGCATCCTCTCTCCGTCTTCAAGCGGTCCCATCACAGAGTCTCAACCTTGTCCTGCGGACGGATCGTCTCCTGAATTTCATGTTCTATGTCCACAACCCTTCGCCATCTTAAAGCCGTCCCATCGTTGGATCCCGACCTTGCCCTGCGAATGGGTTCCTCTCCCAATCCTATGCCCCAAGTCTGTATCCTTGCTACATCGACGGGACGTCTCATCAAGGAAGCTGAAGCTTGTCCTGCGGACGAGTTGTCTTTCGACCTGCATCCCTTTGCCGTCCTGGTGACAACCCATTGTTAGATAACAAACTTGTCTTGAGGACAGGCGCGGATACAAGGGGGGGTATTGGAGCGATCCCCCCCCCCCCCCCCCCCCCCCCCCCCCCCAAAAACCTTAGGGAGCAGAGAAATTTTTGAAAGAAGACCAGTTTTAATACGTTTTCAATGCGAATAATATAAATATCAACAAAATGTTTTGTTATTGGGAAACAATTCCTCTCGAAGTCTGAATTCGCCACTATACTGATGTACATTTTTACCCCCCTCCCCGAATATGCTGGTAACGTCAATCGCCGCCCCAAATGAGAAACCTGGTTGAGCCACTGATTGAGGACGAATCGCCTTTGGAGTATATCTGCCAAGGTGGTATGCATTCTTCGTCGTTAGGACCTCTTCAATACATTTTCGTCATGCTAGGTCCGATCAAACTGCCTTAGTCCTGGGGTTGTAAAAATGATTATCTAGGGACGTCCTCAACTCTACAATAAATGTATCAAGGACGTCGGCCATGCGTCTTTTGGTCACCTCGTTGTTATGCAATTTTGTCCTCGGGATTCAGAACTGACTTTCTGCGGATGCTGCAATAATCGACCCAAAGGTGTCCGTGTTGCATCCCCGGTGCACCCAAAAATTCTGTAATTTCATCCGGGTGCGTTAAAGCATACGTTCGGTAGGCATCCTCTAGCCCTGAGGAGAACATTTTCAGGACATCCGCTGTGTATCCCTAAGACACCCCAACATTACGATGTGTCGTCACGAGGACATAGAACCGACATCCCACGGGTGTCCTCCGGCTTTGAACACAGACATCCTACGGATATCCTCCCTTTTAGAATAAATATCTTGTGGACGTCCACTATGCGTTGACAGGTCACCTCATAGCACAGCGTTACATCTCCAGGACGTCTGAAAATGCAATACCAGATTAACCTGAGGACGTTCGCGAATCACGTCTTCCTTTCATCTTACATGCGTCCAGGGGGTTCATCAGGGATCTGGGCAGATTCTGTTGAAGGATCTGGTGAACAAATCTGAGGTGTAATTGAAAGTTATGTTAGAAATGCAGGTAATTGAAAAAATCAATAACAACAAAGTAAGATGATTTTTTGTACAAAATAATGTATTATTTTCGAATAATATTAATTTTTGAATATTTTTATCATTATTTTTTACTTTGTACTTTCGAGGTTACATATGGCGTGACTAATGCCATAAGGTCGTAAGCGCCCGAAAAAAAATGTTTTTTTTTGTGGATATGCCCAAAGGATATTATATTGCACGAAAAAGATTTTGCCACTAAAGAAACGATTTTTTTTTTTTCTGGCACTTACAACCGACCTCATGGCATTGGACACGCGATATATCCTCAAATGTACGTGATATTATTCGTTCACCAGATTCTGATCAGATTCTGACCAGATACCCCTAAATATCTGGACAGGTGCTGGCCAGATTGTCTGCCCATAAGATGGTGAATAGCCAGAAAATCTGGTCAATTTTCTACCAGGAAACATAATCACGCGGTGAAAAATGGCCCGCGTCGGTATTAATGCCAATAGTTTTTTTCCGCGGGGTCCAAAAATCTCTTCCATATCAGACACGTCTACATACATTTTTATTTACATTTTCAATTACAGCTTAACCGCTTCGCGCAACGGTTAACGAGTTGACACGACGTCAATATGCTGATTTCGATACATGTGTCATGCGTGGGTGTCGGGGATAGGATTAGTCATAAAAGTGGCTGAGCGTTCGCGATTTTTTACATACGCATATATATATAAATATATATGTATATGTATATACGTGTAAAAAATTTTATTCTCTTATTTCTCTGTACAAATTTTTCATCCCATATTTTCCATTTTTTCCTTCCATTTTTCCTCTTTCCATTTTTGTTTTTTGTTTTCAGTTTTACCTTTCACATGGTGCAAAGGGAATTGAAATTCGGGTCACCGTTGAACACCGAAGAGAGGGGGGGAGAGGGTTCTCGCCGCGGGGCCATGTGTAAACAGAATAAAAAAGAATTGACCAAATTTGTTACCGCTAGTAGGGTATATGCATAGTCCCAAACGAGGGGAAATCAGGGTGGATATGGGGTGCAGAGGGGACCTGCAGGGACGGTGGTTAATGGGGTTCGCACTTGGCACTAACGAACGAGGCTCTCGCCATTTAACTAGACTGAGGGTTTCACTTGCCCCGGTATGTACGCTGGCGTATCGAGAGGGTGCAGGTTCTATTACCCTACCCTGCAGAGGTAGAAGTATACGTGAACTGTGAGCGGGCAGCTGCTGCTTGCAGCTATTTAAAACAGTTAATTATTAACGAGGCATGCAATGCAGGAAATCCGAATCCCGAATAATCCCGATTCCGATCCCAATCCCGATATTCACGCCAACGCCTGAGCTTTATTCAACCCTAGCAGAAGAACCAGAAGAACTCTAACAATTTGTAAATATTTGCGACGGATTTTAGTCGCTTTATGGCAAAATTAATAATCGTTTCACAAGATTCTAGATCTTACAATATGGATGATAAGTGATAAAATTTAAGGGAGTTATCCAAAGTTCAAACACCCTGTCTTGGGACGACGGTATGTCTCAGGACATTTCTACTAATTACCACTAGTCTTATCACAGAACTTCACGACACAGTAGTTTTTGAGCATAATGATGTTAAAGTTGCGGTCTGTTGTTCCATTGCGGACCTCAATTGTTCCGAGAACAAACTTTCATTAAATTTTTCATGCTGCCAATATAACTTATGAGTGATCATCTATGTCGTGACAATGTATCGATGTCAACAAACTTTTGTTGCCAATGTTTGAATTCATTGAAAAAAATAATTAATTATAGATCGTAAGACGTGGACGTCACGAAATTTCAAATGATTTTTAATTACGTATAAACATTCAAGCTATCAAATATAACCCTGAAAATATCTGCATATCTACAAAAATGAACTTAGGCAACCTGTAGCGTTCAAACCATGGCCCCAAGAGATAACTAACACAGGACTTTTTTTTCTTCCTTTTTCTATTCTCTAAAAGCAGATTTTCTGAATTTCGTTTATTTTTTAGACTCAATACCTACAGAGCTGGTTCTTTCCTCTCCGATTCTCCGAAATTTGAGATAGAAAAAAAAATTCAGACCTATTGAAGAAGTCCTCTTTTTTAATTCAATACTTTGTCAGTGGCCGTAATGGTCAGAAAAGAGTGTTCCTCAGTCGACAATAATACTAACTTTATCGCGTGAAAATATTCAACGGATGAAAATGATGAAAATACCTTGGATGAGACGGAAATTGGATGAGAAAACATTGTATTTGTCGTAAGCACATACCTGAAGAAATTAATTAAAAAATTTCATATAGAACAGCGTGTTACACATTCAAATTACAAAAATTAAAAATAAAAAAAAAACCGCTTCCAACGAATTGAAAAAGGATGGAAAAAGTTGTCTCTTGGGGCCGTAGTTCAAACGCTACAGGTTGCCAAAGTTCATTTTTGCACATATGCAGATATCTTCAGGGTCATGAACTTTTATCCTGATTGTGCATAAAAAGACTAGTTGATTTCTGTAATAAAGAACGTTTTTGGGAGACATATCAGTATTCGAAAAATAGAGTATTTAGAGGTAAATGTACCCCTTTAATCAGCGGTCCAACCCTCCAGGAATCACTCCGGGTGTATTTATTATGAGGCAATTGACGCCTGACGCAATTACTGATCCTTGGCAAACTTGGGCATCTCACACCAGTATAATCTGCAGCCGGTATAGATACAGTAATAAACCAATAAACGTCACGGTTATTTCGCGCATGATTTATAGTCGGATGATATTAGGTTGATAATTGCCAAAATAACCCGGGCGCGTTACAAATAAGGGAATTTCTACAAGCACTGAGCCTAAGGAAACCGGGATCTTGAAACTCGGAAGTTAGAACTTCGAACCTGAAACTCGAAGCCATATTAATAATCGGCACTTCAGAGTTTCATTAAGCTGCGACCACTCGATCTACGACATCAGCCAAGAAATTATTATACATTTGGTTCCTTGAACTTAAACTTTGAGTCCTGGTTACTTGGAACACAGTCGATATTTCACTTTATTAACTCGTCATTAAGATTGTTATCGAATTATACATCTTCCTCTGTGATTTAAAGGATCGGTAACTTTTCTTCATTGTTTTACCCTTATTACCAAGCTCGTCGAAATTTCTGCGAAAGTGGACGACATCCATGGTTAATGACCGTATTGCAAAATTGTAACGTGTTCGGCTTATAGCCAAATAACTGAACCGTACATACTATAGAACACACCAGGCACATAGAGATATTGTATCACGTGATACAATACTCACGCAACCGATCATCCATGTGACAACAGGATTAGTATAAAAGACAGGCAAGCCAAGCCTAGTAAGCGGACTCGTGCCAAAGTGGCTGGCATTCACGACTGGCGTTCTACCCCCACCACTCCACCGCTTTCACGCGCTCTGCCGTTTTCGGTCATGTTTGCACGTATTTCTCATCTATTTAGCAGCATTTTAACGCAAAATGAGAATAAACATTTTGTAGTACTATACTTCTTCTTCCGAAATCTTTCTTGAAAATTGAAATCAAACGATCTCCAGAGCATCCAGGCCCGCTGCAAGATAGTGCAAAAAAAAATTCAAATTGCAATTGTGCAAAAACTAATGAACCTACAGCGCCTGTTTTTTGCACGCATAAAGTACGTATCAATCGCTTTCATGTCGCGAAAGACCTGTGCTACGACTTAAAAAATGGCGGAGTTATGAATTTTCGAAAAAAGGCTGATTTTTCCGGGTTTTTCCGATTTTTCTCCGTTACTAATAACCCGATCTGGTCGTTCCATAGCTCATTTTTTTTGCATTCTGATTCTCTACAATTTATCTCCTGGGCGCATCAAGATTACTTCATTAGTTTGGATTTTATAGGCAAAAAACTGAAAAAAAAACGATTTTTTGATTTTAAATGTTTATAACAAAGTTTGCAATGGTAGTTGCGAGTGGGATTTATGACAGAATACAACCACGGACTGTCCTCCGTGTGATGGCACCATCGGCGTCCTGTTACTATTTTTGTCACGAAAAAATCTCTATTGCTTGGCCTAACAGGACACAGCGAGACAGCGACGGCGATCACCTCTCGGACTTGGCGCATACAATATTTTAAGCGATCCGTTGTTTGAAGGTTTCCTTTTCGGAAAATCGCACGCTCAAAGTGTTATACTTACTTTAGTTTCTAAAATTACTGGCATTATTGCGTTTTTCTGTATCAAAACATTTTGACTTAGACATTTGACATTTTCAGACATTTTGTTGTGTAATGTGTGAACGTAGTCAAAACTAACTTGACTTTGTTCATTTTAATGAAACATATTCATACTGTCCGATAATATTTCATTATGGGCTCCTGTCCTATAATATTTCACTAGATTATAGTGACCTGAAATTGCTCACTTTGCGGCCTAAATCCAATGCTCAAAAAGTGAATTTTCAAACATAAAATCGTTCACATAAAATCTTATTACTTGAAATTTTACTAGACTCATGATCATTACAATTATAGGATGCTTTAATTTTCGGAATCACAGGCGTGTGGCGAAGAGAAGAGTTTAGTGAAATTACAGCGAATGATATTCAAGATTTAAGGTCATCAGTATTTGAGGTTAAACTTTCAGTCACGAAAACCCACATCAAACGTACCTTTACTATCACAGGCAAATTTCATACTACCGTCAAGAATTATCAAGTACTACGTACACCTAATTGTAAATGGGAAATGTACACAGCAGCCAATTGGTATCAATAAATAAACGTGCAAATAAAAAGAAATTTGCTTCTCATTATCATCGTTTTCAGAAAATAACCTAAGATTTCTAATAAAACCTGCTTAAGGACACGTTGGTACTGCTAAGAACTGTACAGATGTAATCTAGCGCTACTGGATACTTCTAGGTAGCATTGCTAAATAACGTCTAGAAGCGACAAGTGCTACATTTCTGTCCGGGCATCTGTTCAGTTTTACTAAATAGGCCTAGATGGCAGTCTCGCGGATCTAGCTGGACCCAGACAGAATACGGGAAAAATTTCTACCAGGGATTGGCGTGTATATTAGGAGCTCGAATAAGAAACGTGCCCACCAAGAATGTAGTTTTTTGAATGATGATTTGATGTCACTGAACAAAGCAGTTAGGACAACCAATTCAATTTGATGATAGAAATTCACTGCGTTTGTGGAATAGATTTATGAGAATAAATTCTAAAATCACAGTAATGTCAAATTGAAATAATGAAAATCAACGAACAAATCGATTCAGGAACGGCTTGTAGTTTCAGAGTAGAAACTGCGTACGTATTGTGATTGCAAAGTAGGATTCCGTGCAGGGAAACGGTTTGATGTTAGAGCTGGTAGGTTATAGTTGTGAAAAATGGGTATAGAATGAAACGTTTTATGCACGCGACGAATGATTATGTGCTTGTACTCGCAAACACGGCGAATGCGCAGTTTTATAATTATCTCAAGTGCGCGAGGCTGCTAAATTGAGGAGAGAAATAACGTGACTAAAAGGCTGAAAGTTTACTAAAAAAAATTGGTGCTTTTTGGCCTTGGAGGTCGCCACCACAAACTACTCGTAAAGTTAGGCCATAAATTATGATACATCTAGCCGCATTAGACAAGCTTGACGTCTTTTTTTTCCGAACTATGTAAAAGCGAAAATGAAACTTCGTTCAAAAGTTACAAAGTGCCGCATAGGCTGTCGGGAGGATAATGGAAAAAAAAATGCCTGAAATAGTGGATCAGAATCTAGAATAATGTAAAATCTCTGCAATTGCTTTGCAATTTTCCATAGCGAAATATCGTAAGCGGTAAATCACAGATTTATGGCTGGCTATACGCGGTGATTGAGATAAGCTTGTAAACCGGATGTCAAAGAACCTCGGGAAAAGGTGAAAAGTTGAGCTGCAGATTCTCTTTGAGGAATATAGTTTTTCATAGTCTCTCTGGTCTTCGTGTTGCAGGAATGTTTCTATCAATTTTCAAAGGCTTATTGTTGGATTTCGAATGTCAGACTTGCTCCCAGCCCGCAGATTCGAGACGTTAAAATCTTTGGATTTTTTCGCGGTCAAATGCATCCTCGCGAATGTGAACCCTCGTCAAGCCTTTTATTTAACGGAGGACATCTCGTCCCAGACTTTCCGTAATCTGTATCTCAGAAGAAATATCTTGAAAACGCCACCGCAATGGAGACTCAAGATCCGACTGTTCTAGGATCAAATGTGACACACAGCATCTTTCGGACCACGATCACCCTTTTCATATCTCAAAGGCTGTTCGGAATACCGCCAAGCTGCTTTCTCCATTTTATCGTCTCCTAGAAATTCCTGAACGGAAAATATTTTCGCGAAATTCAACCAAGAATGAGTATTTCGTTTTAAAAACACTTACACCGAAAAATGTACTGTTAAATTTACTATGTGAATGATTAGTATATGGGCAGCATTTTTGTGGAGTAGAAATGACAACAATTGTGGTAACATTTGATCATTATAGATATTGAAGGCCACTTACTCCAATGTACCAAACACTAGAATTCTGGTAATTTCTACTGTAAAAAAGTGCTGTCCATATATACTAATCATTCAAATAGTAAATTCAACAGCACATTTTTTTCCGTGCAGTATCGTTGGTAATCATTTCGAATGAAGAAACTGGCGCTGAAATTATTCTCTTTGGTTCAATAATGAGCTTCTATTATTATTGCGGTGGCGGGTGGTGGGATTAGCAAACTCACGGAAATTCCACGGTCATCGAAGTCTTTAACCAGCTAGGTAGGCAGAGAATAAAGTGCGGGAATTCCGAGGATTTCCCACATTTTTAAATATAATTAACCAGAATCCCGGCCGTTTTTGGTGACCCCCACAGCCGGCTGCTCACAATTCGTAAATGCTTTTATCACTCCAACAATAATCGCTATGGCTCGTTGGATTAAGAAAATCGACTTGTGCTATAGCGGCACCCCGTTGAGATAAAGTGCAAGAGCTCAATTAAATTTTCTTACGCGTCAAGTTATCCCCGTGTTAATATCAGCTCGAAAGTACAATAGGGCTTGAAGGTAGCTGGTATACTTTGCGGTTGTTCCAACGCCATCTATCACACCACCGCAGCTCTTCTTTGAAGGCTTTTGAAGATGAATGGCCAGGGTATCGATGACGGAAAGTGTCGAAAAGTTTTGCGGAAAAAACAACGCTGGAAAGACTTTTAATGGACTCTTGATTTTTCTAGAAATCCTTCCCGATTTTTTCGTCTTCACCAAAATCTTCAACCACATAATACGAATGTCATGAATAATCGGATCGGTAATCGTATTATTAAAGTAATTGATGGCTCACAACCCTGCAACTAAGTAATTTTGTATTTTTCTATATTCAGCGTAACTACTATTAGACTCAAAGTAATATTCAATATTGAATATGGGCCATTCCACGTGAAATGGATCAGTCACCTATGAGATATTTTTTTAATTTTGCATGCCGATTGTCCTCGATGAGTTAGATTTTTGTACCAAAGCATTTTTGAATTAGTGCAAAATTCGTTGAGTTATTTGTATAAACAAATTAAAGTGAACCTTGAAGCAACGAATCGCATAAAATATTGTATGCGCCAAGTCCGAGAAGTATTAAATCCAATATGGGTAATTTCCAAAATTCGCCGCTGAGTGTGTTGTGTCACAGCATACTCAATCGGCTCATATTAGGAATAACCCATACCGGAAAGTGACACTTCTCGGACTGGGTACATAAATAGCTATTATGTCGGTAAAAATCGACAAGAGCCTTTCCTTAAGTTGCACAATGGGAGATCGTAGGTACCAGTGACAACCTGAATCGGAAGTGATAACTATCGCAGCATACACCTAGGATACACCTTTGCTGATTGCCCACTAGTGCTAACGGATAGTACAAATGCTAATAGTGGACAAATTTGCTTTTGGAATATTGAACCACTTAGTTACTACATAATAGCATGAATTTTCATACTATTGATAGTTTTATTTGGTTCGTGGGGGATTATACTTCACATGTTGGAAGTTCTCACAGTTTCTGTTTGAACAAACCACAGAATTTATAATGACTTGCGTTAGCGATGTCCTGTGGACTGTGGATAGCAACGATGACACCGTTAAAGCTGGTAACAACCAAAGGGTTGTCGGTTTCGTTGTCAAAGGGCTGCTTATTTGCCAAGCGCACACAAAATCCCTCACGTAGACGAGTCTGCGTCGTTGTAAGAGAGGCGGTCGGGGATGAGAACGCAGTGTTACCTAACTTGAAATAGGAGGATAGCCTCGTCCTGTATCAAATTAATTGGTATCCTATTGTCGTCTTGCTCAAACCACCACATCAATCTCTCTCTCTCTTCATCTCATTCACATTTCGATTCCGTATGCCACCCGAATTGTGTGATCTCGACATTACTATTTGGCTACGTTGTGTCGAAGAGGCGCACTTCAAAGGGTGGAAAATTATTAGAGCTTGCTCTTATTACGCGAGGAGTCGAGGGTCCAGGACAAACCCATACTGAATTCAAGACACCGATGAGGACTCTATGATACTTGTACACCCTGGTTAACCTCCTAGGTTTAGCTTTTCTCGGGACAGTAGGAGCCCACCTATTTTACTCAAGAAATAACCTGGTGAAACAGCGACAAACGAGAATGCGACCTGGGGCAAAGGCCATGGAGTATAAGGACTGGCTCAGTCAGACGCAGATGCGGAATTTACATGCATACATTGGTACCTATACTGTAGACAGTACAATGTACATGCACGGAGGGCAGTAAATAAATAAGGAGTACGTACTTGCTTTATTTGGAGAGGCCTCAAAGCGGCGTACTCGATTCAAACAATTGATTCTCTTGGGATTTCTGTTTTAAAGGATCTACAAGATGCGACTAGCGCATCAGAATTATTGAAAAATATCGTTGTCATTCAAGCGTGCATAGATGCACACTTCTCTCCTTGTTCGATACGTTTTACACCTTAGTACTGCTGTTTTACATCGAATATGCCATATATCATACTCGAAGTTTGAGCTTTTACCATTTTTCGTTTCACTTCTTCCTCCACTAGCCTAGCATAATCAAAATATGCTTTAATTTTCAAATTTTAAACGGATAATTGATTCAGGAGACGGAAAGCTAATGGCTAATTATAACGATAATTCTCAGTCCAATTAGGTGAGCCCGAGTTTCATTACTTGGAAGCCCGTCTTGAGCGTCACTCCGAAAAGCCATGTTCGAGGTAGATGAAGGTGAGCCCATGATTCAGTTTTCTGAAATCTGCACTTCGAGGACTTAGGGTATTCCTTAGCTACTGTGGGGTCGTGACCGATATAATATTGCGTGTATCTTTACATCCGCTTTATGTAGGGCGAGAATATAAATCGTCTTTATAAAAGGAAAGTGAGGTGGTGTATAGAGAAAGCAAGGAAAAATTTTTCTAATAAAATAAATTACTTTCGCTTATAAAAATACACTTCTTTATATTTTATATATTTGGGGTATTCCACGTTAGACCAGCAAGCCCAAAATCGTAGTTCCAATTTGGTCCTCAATGGAGAGTGTTTCTACAGTGTAGAAACAACGTGTATACAATTTATCATGGGGCCAGATTTCGTTTAGAAGATATTAATTTCTTACTGAATTTATTTCCGGAATCAATGGAAACAAAGTACATATTAGATAATTATTATTCTTGGGTTATGAATTTTTTTCCAACCCTTCCTGGTCACCACGGGTCAAAATGACCAGAGCATAAACTTGGAAGGTAAATCCCGGTAAGTCTGTGGCCCAAGAATGCAAAAATAATAACAAATAAAAAGATCAAAAGATAAAAAAACTTACAATACATTGACCTCTCGACGATTTTTTTTTGCACATGTTGCCATTTGAATTTTGACATATCGACTTTCACTGCATCTTCTAGAATGTTCGAAGTATTTTTCAGTATTTTTTCAATGCCGATCGGACTGATGTTTTTCACGCGGCAACCGTTTAAAAATGGCTCGGGTCAATTTGACCCGGTGTGACCAGCTTGATTGAAATCAGAGGTGTGACCACGAAGGGTTAAATAAATTCAGTAAAAAATTCATATCTTCTAAACGAAATCCGGCCCCATGATAAATTATATACACGTTGTTTCTACATTGTAGATGAATATCCTCTGAAAATTTGAGCAGAAAAAAACGTATGGTTTTTGAGAAATTTGAAAAACTAATTTTATAATAATTTTTTTTCAACTTTCCGGAGTTGCCATATTTTTTTCATATTACTACATTGAAGTTCGCTTCAATCTGAAACTTTTTTACACTTGTAATCTTGGGCCCTTGAACGTTCAAAACAATTCAAAATCATATACCGTGAGCAGATGTAGAAAGAGATGGTTCCAAGCGCGCAGGCGCTGATTTTACTCGAATATCGTTGGTCGGTAGAATCGCGCTAGCAGCTCCACCAACTTTTCAGTAATATCCCTAGTTCTATCGTCTGCTAGATTCATAACAAACATAACCTATTCCTGCTACGGTCTGCCATCATTTGTATTTGACAACAATCGGAAACAAATAGCAGACGGACTCTAGGGATATTCGTGGCAAGTCTGAAATTGGCGGCCCTCGTAATATTCGAATAAATCAGCACCTGCGCGGTCGGAACCATCTCTTTCCACGTTTTCTTACCGTATACAACCGAACAAGCTCCCCTGGTGAAACCTTTCAAAAATTTTAGCTGTATACACCTCTAGGAACTATTTCTGAACTCTATTGGTTGAATTCCTATTACAGCTAGTAATTTTGGGGATCAGTACACAATCTAGGAATTCCTGCAACACGGCAGACAAGTCCGTAGATTGGAAGAGAAAACGGTAATATCTGGTGGGAATTTGAAGAAAATTTGCCATCAAAAGTCTCTCCGTGTAAGCAAACAGGTAAGTCGGCTGACCTCGGCGAGCCCTTTCCAAGCTCAAAGATTAGTCCATGATTATAAAGTTTAATTAAAAGATAAAGAAATGTATTACCAGCGAAAAATTAGGTTTTTTTGTTTATAACTAAAGAACTACTGTGAGGATTGATTCCAAAATCCAAACAGATTTAATTTGAAGAAAATCCTATCGATTGAAATCAGATTCATAAAAATCCGTTGATCGGTTCTCGAGATATCATAAATTGAAGTTGATTGAAAAAAAAAAAAAATTCCTTCGAATAACTCAAGAACCACTGAGCCGATCAAATCCAAGATTTATTCAGTTATAAGCTGGGAAGAACCACGTTGATTGATACAAGAAAAGGTGAAATCCATTCATTCGTTTTAGAGATATATATCGTTGGACGAAAAATTAATCACAAACGCAAACATACATAGACGTTAATTTGGAAATAAACTGAGGTGATTCTCTGAATGTCAAAATGTGTAGATCTGTGAGAAGTGAACTTTTTCCTTCTTTGGGTGATTGTAATAACTTTTTCATTTCGAAAACGGAAAGTTAACAGACCTATGAGTAATAGAACAACACCGCTGGTATTATAATACAATTACCGAGATGAATCCTTTGCGGAAAATAGAAACGACCGTTTTTCAAGCCTCCAGCTCTCGCAGCGATGGAGAGTGGCTCGTCCACCACTTCCGTTTAACGGGCGGTGAGCGCGCTAGAGATAAAAGAAGAGGAAAAAAAATAAAAAATTGCTATCGCAAACGTATTCAAATGCGAGTGCTGCTACCGAGTCCAGCGACCAAGACCACCGCGTATTGCATTAGAATAATTACATGCAGCCTCCCCGACACATTTCGCCCGGGGTGAGAGATCACCTCAAAAGTCTCTCGAACACCGTCAGCTCGCTGAATTTATGCTAAAAGAATGAATTTCTCGTGAAATTCAGTTTTTGAATGAATTTTACATTTCAATATTTATCATTCTCGAAGATTCTCCGTTTCAAAATGGCCTCCAGTTAATTTTTCACAAAAACAAAGAAAATAATCAAATATAAATTTTTTTTTAGTGCAATGCCAGTCAGTACGCAATACCATTGAGTTGACGTTTGTTCAGCGTGGTGGAGCTGCTGTTGGAGGTTGAAATTAGGTCCCAAATTATTTCATTTCCTATGATATTCTCGGTGCCAGCAAGCTGAACATATTTGTTGAGAAAAATTACAATTATTTTGATAGTCGATTTTCCGTAGTCGCCCACCTCCTTTTGATACAATGTGACGCATTTCGATTATTATCCAAGCCCAGGCGTCAAAAACGCAAAAAAGGCCAACGCTGCGCGAATTCAAATTCAATACCGAACACATACGTCCAAAAAAATGTTCGTTTCGTGCGAAAATAGAGACTAGAGATGGTTTTTACATTGTTACGAAAAACATTACAATACGAAAAATGTAAAAACCACTTGTAGTCTCTATTTTCGCACGAAACGAACATTTTTTTGGACGTATGTTTTCGGTATTGAATTTGAATTCGCGCAGCGTTGGCCTTTATTGTGTTTTTGACGCCTGTGCTCTGATAATAATCGAAATATGTCACATTGTATCACAAGTAGGTGGAAGACTAGGGATGGGCCTTAAGAAGGGCGGAAAATGAAACACAATAAACAAACTATGCAAAGAAGGATTGTCTCGACTGCAAATCAAATATTATTCTTTCTCAAGTGGCCGGCATTCCTTCGTCATCCCCTATAAGCAGTTCTGTAGAGCGAAGTGAAAGGCGCGTTTAAACCCAAGGGCTAAAGTATAAGGAAGTAGTACGATGCGTGTTGAGGTTGGCGAACGAGAAGTGAGACGTTAAAAGGAGCGTAAAACGATGGAGAAAAATATGCGCGGCAACATTTTACGATATTCTTTTTACCCTTTTACGATTTCGTTAAGCTCCTGCCAACTCTTAAGCCACGCTCTGGTCTAATGAAACATTTTATTCCCATGTGCTAACTGCCGAGAGTCATAATCCCGAACCACCAACTCCACCTCAGGGGTTGTCGATATATCTATACACCCACACACGTACATTCTTACCCTCGTCTCCTAATTAATTTACGACCTCGTGGTTAGCCCAGCTTCTACTTCGTTCAACGATTTATCGACGGATTGATTTCATATTCAAGACTCGAATTTCTTTGGAAACAATAATATCTTTGTTGCTTTTCTCTCCGGTAGTAGTACTAATTCCACTTTAGATAGGCTAGACCTCACAGGACGCAGACTGTTACTAGTTCAAAATCGGAACTAGTCGTGAGTTCGTTACTGGCCACCAACCCGTGTGGAATTGCCTTCTCCATCTGCCATCTCCATAAAATTTTTCCGGAACCAATTGACTCAGGATCATGAAATTCACAGGGTTTTTTCTTATCATGTTTGGCTATCGGGCGATCTACGGACGATATAATCTAACTTCATCCTGCCGATGGATGACTGACTCAAAAGAACATCCATGGCGAACAATTAGGCGTTAATGTTTCATGATTTCAATTAATGTGGGAGTCCTGTAATATCGTTCTTCATACACAGCATGAGGTTAGTACAGATCCATTAGTTTGCTAATATATTGGAAGAATGATTAATGGCGATGTTATAACCGATGCCTTGTCTCGTCTTAGCCAGACTCTGAGATCGTCACGTCCATGAATTATACTCGGAGTTTATTTCAACCCCAACCGCGGTAAGCCAGTCTTAATTAAATTAATCCGTTTGTAAATGAGGCTTTGAACATTTCGTCCATCCGCTCGCTTGCCTATCTCCATCGTCCGTTTGAGGAGCACCACTTCCTTTCAAGAAACGGATTAACCCATCTATATTAGGATGACGGAATCCGAAAGCATCTTACAGCTCAGTGGTCCGAAATTCAAAAAAAAAAAAAAACCTCGGCAAAAGTCGGTAATTCATTTATTTATTTATTTATTTATTAGAAAATCGGTGGTATCATTATAATCATTGATATTGTTTTCGACGTTGTCGTTGTCAGTTTTATCATTATATTATTTTATCATATTCTATATACTGAGAATACGTGGCTTAATTTTTGAGGTCTGTCACCGTTGTGATAATGAGATAATTGTTCGATTATTTCTAAATTTCACAAGTGGTTAAAAATATCTGGGAAAAATTCCGAGACTCTTTTGGGTCAGTAACAACATCATGCTAAAAAAAAATTCAAATCGAAGGGGGTGAGGGAGATGGGCTGCTGATTTGACATTAAATGCCCCATATACTTAAACAATAACAATTAATAATGAAATAAATTGGACACACACTATAATGGCTCTATGGTTGATCGAAAACATCGAAGTTTTTTCCCTCGAAATTTATCGATTTTCCGAGACATTGTGTTGACATTTCATCAACCCCTATAAACTTCTGAGGTATAATAACGAAAGTAGTGCAAAGAAAGCCGATGTGGTTGTGCGATGCCAAATTTAAAGACGTTCATTAAAATTAAACAGAATCAGAAGAGAGAGACGAAGAGATAATTCTGATAACGAAGGAAAAGAAGCTTCGGATCGTCATTCTTCGGTTCAATGTGATACTGGTTTTGAACTATTTGTTCCGCTTCACGCGTTTTGCAAAATAAATAAAAATTCAACATTGCCTCGAGTCATAGCTCTTTCCGTACAATGAAACTTCGATGATTCTCCAAGTCGGTTACTCAATCGTCAAATAGAAATTAAATTGATTGATTTTTTTGTCGGAAGAATAAGGTATCGCGATGCATTATATATTTACTATACCCTAAAAAAAAAGTTGCTGATGAATAAATCAGTCGATATTGGATAGATGGGTGAAAATAAACGAAGTAAAAATTGAACACAAAGTATTTCGAAGAATAAACTTTTCAGGCTTTAAGACGCATTATTGCCAAAACTCTTTCGCGATTTTTTTTTTCCTGTTTATTCCTTTTTTTCTGTTTTCATTACCGGATGAAGATTGGAAAATTTTTCTCTGCATATGTATTCCAACTTATCATTAAAACCTCTAGAAATTAGTGGAAAATAATTGCGTACCATTTTTAAAGTTAACATTTTAAATTTCAAAATTCTTTCTTTTCTCAACTTTTATTCACGACAATTTTTCAACGAGTTATAATTACGATTTGACAAAGGTAGTTCCCCAGAAAAATTCAAGTGGACCATTGTTAATTCCTTTGCGCGTGTCCCAGATATTTTCAATCTATTTTCAACAAGTCACAAACTTGAGATGCGAAAACATTTCACATCTGAGCGGATCCACGTCACCTCACTCAAAAAAAAAAAAAAAAAAAAACCGTCAAGTCACGGATCTTTGCGCCATTCAAAATATCATTACTACTATGAAAACAAAAAAAAATATCACTTCAAGGATTTTGAAAATTTTTCAACAATGGCGGAGTTAGAGCTATGTGAATTCTTGTAGGGAACATAAATGAGGTAGGACATTCGTGGTTACCGACATTTTTCATAAATGTTAGCGAGACATTGTAGTAAATGTCACACTGACGAGATGCCATTTTACAGAAATATCGCGGCAACACAATTTTGTTCAGCGGGTGGGGTTGAGGCTCCAATGAATTGAACTAGGTGAGTGGGAAAAACTTTATTAAAGCTTACTGAAAGTTTATTCAATGCATAACAAGGATAATTGTCATGTTGTAATAAATTGGTCCTCGTTACAGTTGGTAGCGCAGTTGAAACCGCCACGTCTTGGAGTCTTCGAGAAATGCACGAATCCTAGACTGGACATCATGCCTGCGCCTGTAATTTCAAGGTGCGAATTATCACACATGCATTGTGATATCGTGCAATTTCTCGAAGATTCCGAGACGTGACGGTTGTTCAGCGGGTATATTTGGAGACGTCCTGGCCCATGGAAGCATTGAAATTCAAAAATGATCAAATTAAGGATCAAATTATTTGCAAATAAATGCCCTGACTGATCTGCTCGCCTTCGTGTAAGTGTCCCGCTCCGCTAGCTATTCTTTTCCTATACTGCGTGCGCAAAGTTGAGTCTTGCACACGATTCTCGCACATAAAATTCGACATAACGCGCGTCGTGTTAGGAAATGAAGTTCGATACACGTGCGAAAGATAATTCTCGACTCGTGTGATTGTCACCCTTGCTTTGCTCGGGTGAAAAAACTCCACACTCGTCCGAGAATCAACACTTTCGCACTAATATCGAAATAGTATACCATTACGTCACGAGAGCGGTGAAACTTTTTCTGACGAGTGTGAGGTTGCAGCACGAGCCGAAGGGGAGTATTGCAATCACATGAGATCAGAAGAAGTTTTTCCGTCGAGTATTGTACAAAATTCAACTTCGTGAGGTGTGAAAATGGGGGTTTTACCCACGCGAAGCGTGCGTAAGACGTCCATTATCACACTGAGTGGAGTAAAGTACTATTTTTGTAATCAGATGAACAAAATGGAATGTAAGTGTCGTCCGTACTAGTCGTGTCATTTTAAATTTAGCTTAGAAAAAAATGTGCGGTGTATTTATTGGCTCTTGAAATGGTTCTATATTGCTTTCCGCGACTTGTCTTTCGACGGCCTTTCCGATAGAATGGTTACTATATGTAAATTTCCACGCGAAGCAGCAAAAAGATTCTCATTTCGCCAAAACTCAAAGTTCTTTTTCTCGCGAAGACATAAATTCCAAAATTTTCCTTGTTTTCAATATATTGTGCCATGCCTCCTCCAAAGAATCTCATGATTTCATCAACTCAGCTTAGCGTTTTTGTTCCATTAGAAAATTTATGGAATTTCGTCGGAGCAGATGGATCGAAAAAATGTTATGCTTACTATATGTATCGTCGAGCAAGTATTAATCATGTTTTATTCCACCATCTAGTATTTTTCACCACTAATTTCCGCAGTAATCATAAACCGAGTTGCAACACTTGGTATGGGGCGGAAGTTCATTGGATGGGTAAATCGAGCTTTGTAATTAGATAAATATTGTCCGCAATGCTGTTATCGCCTCGTTATAAATCGCGTCGATATAACGCAAGGGCATACTTGCATTCAAAGTATTTACTCTGTAAAGCACCGTTACTGTGGCAAATAACCCGAGTTATATAAATATCGGGTAATAACTCGCCCCTCAGTTGCACCACAATATGAATGAATGAAGTACAGTACTAGCAGAGATTTAATTCAATTTTCGCTGACTCGAGGTAAAAATGTAGAAAAAAAAATTCAAAAATTTGAGATTCCCATAGGAAAGAAATTCGATTCGAATTCAAACTGCAGACAGGAAATTAGAATAAATCATTTTTCATTCATGACCGTAAGCTTCTGGTCCAATTCCGCAACCGCATGAAACTTTAAAGGGAGCTAGTTGGGTCAACTAGGGGCTGCAAAGCAAGCGGAGCTTACAATCTATTATTGACAGCTCGGGCAGATTGTTAACGATATTATTTACTCGACTGTATATCCGTATCAAGATGTCCCTCAAAAAGGCTCTTTTTGATTTTTATTCCTCCAGGTGAATTGATTGGTTCCAAAGAAATTTCAAAAAAGTTCTGCTGCAGGATTTTCCTTGATTTTGATTCTCAGTTCGGCCAGTAAGCTCATTCTTTTTCTCATTCGAATAACATGGGGTTTCAATGTAAGTTTAGTGGGTATGTTGAATTTGGGTTCAGCGACCCCTAAAACCCAAGGATTATATTACTCTAGAATGCAACGAAAAAATTATTGGACAATAATGGGACAAAGCAACTATTTCTATCATAGTATAAACATTCTTGAAGATACTGAAAAAACATACGTAACTTTCTCCAGTTCGTTGACCAGAAATATTCATAAGTAAATAGAGAGGAAATAAAAAAATTCGGCCGAACAAAAAATGATCAGGCATACGGGTCATTGGTTGGGTGAAAAGGTCCATACACGCTTCGAGATTTCTAACATTTTGAAATAGAAACAACAGGTTCGTTGTTTGTTCCCAGGAGGCTGAAGCTAGTTATCTGACCAGATACAATAGTTGCGGATCGCTGTACATATACTTCGATATACAAAGTAGGTGGTCTGGAAAAAATGTCAAATTTTGAAGTTTAAAACTCACATTCTTATAGGAAATTTGATTGCGCATCTTTTACTCGGTTAAAAAAAAGTTGTAGCTTTCGTCGTTGTCGGAATATTTGCAAAAAGCGTATTTTGGCCAAGCCATGTGGCATCGTCAGGTGGCGGCCAGGTAGCCGCCAGTTAACGTCATGACGTGGCAGTGCCAGGTTAGCCCACCTAAAAGCCATATGGCATGGCGAGGTAGCGGCCAGGTCAATGTTGGGTAGTGACGGGACATGGCAGTGCCAGCTTGGCCCACATAAAACCAAGGTCGTGGCGCAATGTGGCAGCCAAGTCAACGTTAGGTAGCAAGTGTACATTGGATACATAGTCTAAAGCTATATTAACTAACCTTGTTGTTATATTAGCTGCCAGGATGATGCAACATTGGTACCCGAGCTTAGTTAGCCATCTATCGCCATGTCAAAAGGCCATGTTGGAACCAAATAGCCGCTGCATAGTTATCGAACATCGACCTGCTATGTGGCCCGCCGACCATATTGCCACGCTAATGCCACATGGCATTAATATGACTTGTGGGCTGGCCATGTAAATTGTTACCCGGGTTCTTTCTAGATTGAGGATTAGGTATTTTATTATTTTCATTCACGATGTTCGTTGCAGCTGCAATATTGCTGTAATATTGAATGAAAATTTTGTTTGCAATTATGCACAGTTAGACGAATATTAGAAAACGAATCAATTATTAGATACGAATCAATGTCTCTGTAATTCTTAGTTACGAATTAAAACACATTAATCTATAGTACTTGTGCACTGGAATTCTTTTGGAGAGAAATTACGGTAAGTATATTTTTCAATTGAAATTATTTCGAATTCACATCAAGAACTGATTCATGCCAATTAAAATGTTTCCCATTAAATCCCCAGAACAGAATTCAGACGGATCAGATCGTGCCTATTCCCTAGTCGCATTTATTCGATTCGCTAACCCTCGATGATGAATTCCCGGTGCGGAATTTATCGGAATTCATAACCTAGCGTAACTGTGGACAACTTATGAAAATAGACAAGGTCTTGTATTCATTTCCGATTTGCGAATTGAAACGAATAGACGTATTCGTTCGATTATGTGAGACGCGAATGAATTCGATGAACAGAATTCGGAGGGATTCGAGAATAGAAATGTGCGATACCCAATTCGAGTTCCGGGCAAAACGGGACCGGAAGATGCGGCGATGAATCATTTTCAATTCATTTCCAATTCTTTTTAGTTTACTGGGATGCAGATCAAAATGAGGGCAAGCGCCAGAAAACTGCAATGGATAGTAGAGAACCTATACTAAACTCAAAACATCAGGATAAAGATTCTAGAAGTGACGGAGAACAAGCACGTAGATGGTGCGACTCAGGGTGGGGGCGTGAGCGTCGAAGAGAGGATGAAAAAGAAAAAGATGAAAGTGGTTTGAACTATCGTAAATAGTAACGATCAATAAATTGCATCAGAACCATTATCAATGTATACATGGCGAGGTTAATTCTGTCCAGAAAGTGATTTTTGGACAATCAGTTCCGGGCCAGAATCAACTTCGCCATGTGTAGGGGAGAGTCGAGTGAAACGGGGATGTCGGGTAAAACGGGGATGTGCTATTTTTGGCTAATAACGTAGCGCCATTTATCGGACGACTCTACAAGCTTGTTTTCAAAGGTGAGCAACTCGTTTGCAGGTGTAACTGTCAAAAAAAAAAAACCGCCGCACACGTACGTTAGGAGCTTCTATTGGTATTCGTTGGCGCTCAGTGTAAGAATCCAGAGTAGTGGGAGTGCTTGGAATATGAAGAATATAAGAAGAAAAAAAACCTTGCTCGAATTTGTTTATGCAAATAACTCAACGAAATTTTGCACTAATTGAAAAATGCTCTGGCACAAAAGTCTAACTCCCCGAGGACAATCGACATGCAAAATTAAAAAAAATATCTGAGAGGTGACAGATCCGTTTCACGCGGAATGGCCCATATATGATTAGGTGCGGAATTACTTCTGTTTGTGAACTGACGGTTTTTCGTTTCTTGTCTAGGTCATCGTATTTATACCAGGGAGCTCCTCTATACCCATATGCTATATCATGCCCAGATACGTAATGAGAAACGCCTGCCAAAAGGAAAGTCTTTTCGCTAAGTTTTGTGGTTTTGGTGATAGTGGCCAGAACATCTCGTAATTTCTCGTTCCTTTCGTTGTAGCGAAAATCTGTGAATATTGACGTATCCAATATGGCATGTGAACCATACTCGACGTCCATATCTAGAGGACCTTCACACTTATTGCATGTCGACTTCATGTTTGCTATATTCTCGATAGCCTCCTGGACGTGGTCCAGACCTTTGTTCAGGAGTACGCCAACATCTATGTTGATCGCAACTGGTCGACGAGTTCCTCGAGACCCACAGAGGTAAATCAAACGCTTTGTTGTATAGCTTCGATCATGTTCAAATATATAATCTGCCAGATGAGCCACATTACAATTAGCGTCCAAGCGTTCAATCTTCCAGTGAAAGATACGATAGCTTCACGAAAAATACCGAGATGAAACAAAATATTAGCCCTGTTCGTATAATGGCAAGGTGTTATTTTACCTTCACGTAGTAAAGATAGAGCGAGTTGTACCGTTGGATTTTGAGACGTTTGAGCGTTGTCCTCATAGGCTTTAGCCATACTAATACCAGTCGCGACAATTTGCACTATCGAATTGAACGCGCACGTTCGCTGTAGCGTTATCATCATTTTATCCAATTCAACGGGCTTGCACAGAATACCATTTCGCATAAGTGGAATAGTTTGGTTTCGGGCATGTTTTATAAAATCCCACTCGGGACTCTTGTCGAAGTATGTCGATTTTGATTTTTGTTTCTCTTCATCGTATTTGCGTGCATTCGTGAATTTTTCGTTCGATTTGCTTACCTGACCGCGCCAATCTTCGCAAGCGTTCGACGTTTGGTCGGAAGCCTTAACTAACTGAACCAAAGATAACTCGCTAATGGCAGCACTTTTATTGGAAATATTAATTGTAGGCGATGTTATACTGTCGAGCTGTACTGTCAAAGTTCAGGAGCTCTTTATGGGGGAATCCACTAATTCATCATAAATATGGGGGTCGTTTTCGGAATTGTTGGATGTACTGCACATCCTAACGTCATTCGTTGAGCTAATGTCACCTTTACATGTCGGCTCTTCGACTTCGGGCATTTCGAAGGAGTTGATGCATCCTAAGTTAGCGAAAATAGGATTGCCTTCATTCCTTGAATTATGACTGGGTTCCTCAACCCAATTGTCCGATGGGTTAACCTGGTAACCATTCAGACCATGTGGGTTGTTTTTAAATAGTTGCCGTTCGTTACTCCGAAAGCTTTCCGGTTTATCAGTTGCATGCGAGGCTAACTTTATTTTTCCATCGATATAATCAATGTGTCGAAGTACAAACTTATCGGATCTGATAGCAAGCTCTCCGTTAAATGCTCTAGTTTTCAGGTCAGCAAATTCAGATTCATGTGAAAGCGACGTAGCAATCTTTCTGCCTATCTGAAAATATGGCTGCATCAATCCAGTCCACAAAAAGAGATATGGCATGAGGCGTGTCTTGAACTGTTTGGCGAACTCTGTATCACAGAGAGCATTCAAGGTAGTTCCGTGTTCGGATTCAAGAGCCATACCCTGAGCCGACTCATAACGCGACTGGCTCCACTTTCACCAGTCCGCTGCTATGCTGCTTTGTGCATCATGGTCGTCATCGTTTCTGAAATTTTGGCTGATGTCCTCGTGTTCTGATTCATCATCGTCTACATCATCGCCCATTGGAGCTCCTTTGATGGCGTCGTTCAGAAAGTAAAATAAAGGATTTTCCGCCATAGCTACTGCATCCTACAGTTGGACTCAGAGCTTCGACTAGTATTGACTCTACTAAATAGTGCAAACTTTCCCAACGAAGTCGTCTAATATGCTTGACCCATACAACGTAAATAAGACCTACGAACGAAAACTTCATCCCTACCTTTTAGGCATTTCCACCTTGCTACCATGGCAACAAGATGACTCACATCTAATCGCAGGAACCACGCGGGCGCATCGTACACTTATCGGCAGCTAGTACAGCGATATTGTGACATCCCTGCAGATAGTCTCGCAGGTCAACATACTTGGCGAATACCTCTGCTACAGCTACGAGAATCGCCCGTCCAAAGTCGCTTACGACCATGCGAGTAGCTTTTACTCCTGTCCTTCGCTTTACGCAAAACATTGGAACTTGGAAGAATCGGTGGATTATTATCGCCGAATTCTTTCAAACGCGCGGCTTCTTCGCGTCCATAAGTCATGGCATTTTTTCTTTGATTTATCATAATATTGGCGACTTTTTGACGAATTTTTCCCTTCAGTTACCGCTTCTTCAGGTTTGTATGAACGCTCGGGTGTATATTTTTCACATCGAAATGTATTTTGATGTCTACGTTTTAGGCTGGTTCTCTAAACAAGATGCCAGTCAGTGATGCATTGCACTGGATACACGTAGCCTGTATGTGAATGAAGTACTTTGCCGAACTACTGAAATGCACTTATGCTTTTTGAATTTGATGACGCACTTCAGTTTTTGTTGTTGCCACAATTTATCGGCTAAAATATCAGCCCAGCCAGGCTGCAGCACGAAATAAGCTCGGCCACCGTAAATTTTGCTTACGGGCTTCATGGCAAGCCAGTTTTTCGGTGATAAAATTATATCAAAATTCTACGAATAGGTACCCTCGGATATACTAGTCGGAGTCATATTAAGCAAATTGACTGTACTGTCAATTACAGTAGAATCATTTACTGCTTGAATTGAGAATGTTTTTTCGATTTGGTCTTTATACCCGGGTAACAATTTAAAGTGGCAGCCGTGTGGCCGCTATATGGCCAAACGACCTGGCCAATGTGGCCGCCATGTCAGCCGAGGCCGGTTTATCATGGCTAGTACCTGGCAATGACGGCCAAACTATGTCACTCCTTGATGTCAGCTAGCTGGCTGAACAGCCGAGTTAATCTATGGTTTCGACCTGGCGGCGACATGGCAGCGCTGCCTCGCTGCCATGTCGATGCCAACTAGTTGCCGGATAACAATTTGAAGTGGCAACCATATGGCCGCTATATGGCCAGCCTACCTAATCAATGTTGAATGTGATCGCTATGTCGGTAGTGGTCGGTTTTATCATGGCTAGTACCTGGCAACGACGACCAAGCTATGTCGTTCCTTGAAGGCAGCCAGGTGGATAAACAACATGGTTTACTTATGTTTTCGACCTGGCAGCGACATGGCAGCGCTTACTCATTGCTATGTAGGGGCCTACTAGTTGCCAGTAATTTTGATACCTATCTGAAACGTAAAAGCCATGAAGTAACCATGAAATTTCCCCAGCTAGCTGTCATGTTGCAGCCACCCTATTTTTTAACGAACGCCGCTACTTGGGTTCTATTCCACCTTAAATATATACTTCATTCACACAGTATGTTTTGCATAAGAACTGTTGTGAAATATACTACCGCGTAGGCGGTATGAGTCGCTTGACTCGTAGGTTAATTATGATTGTGGTCGGCTGGCAACGGGTAGGTGTAGTCAAGCCAACGTTACTTTACTTGCGAGCGTTGCCGCTCATCTACCGGCATGGCAAGGTATTAAGGTAGGTGACAACGCAATGTATGGACCAGGTGAATGCCAGGCTACCTTAAGACATGGCCGTGTCAGCTTGCCCCACGTAAAAGCTATATGGCAATGCGAGGCAAAGCATCATTGGAAGATTCATAGCTGTTCACGTCATCAGTCGATTACAAGCTATTTCCAGCCAAAGTAATATTATAATACCTATGGCCTAGGTTGCGAGAATGACACTTCATATTACTCTAGAATGCAATGAAAAAATGATTAGAAAATAATGGCAAAAAGCAACTATTCCTATCATAGTATAAACATTCTTGAAGATACTGAAAAAACATATGTAACTTTCTCCAGTTCGTTCACGGAAAATATTTATGAGAAAATATAGACAAAATAAAAAACTTCGGTTGAACAAAAAATGATCAAGCATACGGGTCCGTTGGTTGCGTGAAAAGCTATATACACGCTTCGAGATTTCTAACATTTTGAAATAGAAAAAACACGTTCTTTGTTTGTTCCCAGAAGGCTGAAGCTAGTTATCTGACCAGATACAATAGGTGCGGATCGCTATACATATACTTGGATATACAAAGTAGGGGGTCTAGAGAAAATGTCAAATTTTGATTTTTATAACTTATATCCTTATAGGAAATTTGATTGCGCATCTTTTTTTCTCTTGAAAAAAAGTTGTAGCTTTTGTCGTTTTCGGAATATTTGCAAAAAAACGTATTTTGGCCAAGACATGTGGTATCGTCAGGTGACGGCCAGGTAGCCGCCAGTTGACGTCAAAGCAGGGCAGCGCGGAGTTGGCCCACATAAAAGCCATGTGACATCGCGAAGTGGCGGCCAGGTAGCCACCAGTTGACGTCAAGGCAGGGCAGTACCAGGTTTGCATTTAAATCCCTCGTACTGCGCGCTCGCGATTTTAATTTGCAAAACTGATCCCTCTCGTTGCTATGCAACAAAACATTCGGGGAAATATCCGATAATTATGAAGGTCTTGGGGTATTATAGCTGATGAACGATTCACAAATTCACGTTATTCGCGCAAATATCGATTTTTCCACTTTGACGTTGAAAATATCGTTTACAAAGAGGTCGGAAAATTTTGGCAATATTTGCAAATGAAAGTACGTACTATCAAGACGGAGAATTTGATATGCTTATTTTTGTGATACGATGCATGCGTCCAAAGATAGAATCGATCAAAAATTCTTTGAAATGACAAAACAGAAAATGCTTCAAAATTCATCAGGCAAAGACGAATACATATAAATTTCTGAAATAATTCAGGGGTACTCCAATGCATAGGGTCAATCTGAGATGAAAATATAAATCGAATATAAAATGGTGAGGGGCAGACGCTGGTCTAGTTCACGTGGAATTCCCCATAGGTTGCAACGTATTCAGCCTATAGCCAAATAGGCTAACTATACATCACATCGAACAGAGAAGCACACACAGGTATTGTATCACGTGATACAATACCAAGGTAGTCAAGCGTCGGTGTGACAACAGCTAAAGTACTATAAAAGGTGAACTGCCTAAGCCAGAGCAGCGGACTTGTGCCAAAGTGGCCGACCGACTCAGTTGCTTTATTTCAAAACAAACTCTATTAGAGCGGACTTGAGCCAAAGCGGCCGACCGACTCGCAACGTAAAATCAAAATAAATTCAGTCAAAGCGGACTTGAGCCAAAGCGGCCGACCGACTCGTTACTCTATTTCAAATTCAGATTCAGATTCATAACTTAAAATCCAACTTCTCTTCAAAATTAGCTAAAACAGCATTTTTGTAAAAATCAAATAGACTCAATTATACTAGCCAAAGTGGCAGTTTAAGAAAAGGAAATAAAATAGTATCTCAATTTAAAAAAGAAAGTCATAAAATTGCATTTAGCATAAGTTCGATTTAAAAGAAAGAAAACACAAATAATTATCTAGATAAACTTAGATCAAACAAATAAATCTAGGTGTATGATATCCCAAGTCTGTAATTAGGCAGCTTCGGTGAGCTAGACTCTGGGCAGCTACGGTAGAGCTATAATTGCTATCCTAGTCTGTTGAGTCTAGCATATCCCAAGTCTGTAGGGAGGCAGCTCTGGTAGTGCAAAATCTATCCGAGTCTGTATTAGGGTGAATTAAGGGTTTTTTCAATTTTTCCCAAAGCAGCTCTAAATATCATAACCCGTGACAAAGAACTCACGCGAACTATTATAATTTCATAAGCCTTCAGCTGGTGAAACATATACAGAAAGTGACAAGGTATATTAAGCCTAGTACGTTTTGCATGTATCATATTTCGCCGCACGGTATTGAGGGTAGTTTATTGGATTAAACAAGAATAACCATTGATATTAGCGCTGCAGAGTAGTAGCAGCACCAGCAATACACCGTGAATCCGTAACAGAAATCCATTCATTGTCACACGTATTCATATCGAAATTCCATTTAATACGCGAGTCCGGTAAACTGAATTTCTGTTAATTCAATCGTACCGGCTGCCAGCAGCTATAGTATCTATCTGTGCCATTAGCCTTGTTTTCCGTCGCTCCTCGTTAGACGTAAATTAATATCGCGATGAGTACGAATTGTAATTCCGCAGTAGATAGTTTACCACCATTTATAGCTCAGGATATCGACACGTACAGGTAACAATAACAACGTACATACCATTGTACATAGGCGCCGACCATGGGGTGTTTTACGGAAATAATTTTATAAATTCGATGTTCTTCTTAGGAAAAAAAAAAAAAAATTCTTTACCAATATCGGTCACCATACCAGGTCTCAGTTATTTCTGAGCAAGTCAAGCGTTCTCGCAATCGATGGCGATAATTCCAATGGTTATTTGCTTTTGCCTATATCCCAAATTCCGTGCTATCTTCAGATGTATCTATCACTCCTCCGTGCTCTCGCTCTCATTGTATTCGCTTGACTCGCCTCACTCGCTCGTTACTTTTCGTATGCTGATTCTACAGGCTCCGGCGATTTACGAATTATCAGACGTGCCCGGCAGCACGTGCGTCCACGAGGAGGTCCCCCGCGCATTAGAACTTGTCAAAGTAGCGTTCTAGCTACTTGTTTATTATAGTAGTACATTATATATATAGTAGTACATTGTTTATTTTTTTAGGTGAGAAGTTGAAGTTGAAGTGTGCTGTAAAACATGCTGATTCTTGATTATATCGATAACAATTATAATATTCTAAGAAAAAATCAAAATTAGTCATTGTTTTGTCCCCCCCCCCCCCCCCCCCCCCCCCCCCCCCCCCCCCCCCCCCAGCCTACTAGCAGGAGCAACCCCGAGGATTTGTGGAAGTCGGCGCCTCTGCCATTATATATTATATGATCGACAATCTGAGCACAGGGCTCTAGATGACTCACGAGTCACTATTTAAACCTCAAACGCTGCTGGAACATAATTCTGCTCATCGCTAATCACACAGAATCTATATAAGCCGGTATTGACTTGAAGAGCGAAGAAAGAAAATAATACAATTATTTAGTCCCAGAAGATTAATTTCAGCACTCAGAACTTCATTTCCAAGATAAATGTGATAATATATTGTTTTTTCATCAGATTTATAGGCAATTGTAATTTTCATGTCTTTCTCTCGTCAGGAAAGTTCGTCAGTTTATGAAGATTTTCAATAATTTATTCCAAATTTATGCCGAATTATCAATGAGAAATCGATTTGAGATTCAATTTAGCGTCGATTAGTTGTAAGTCAATGTTCGATTCTACTATGGAAATGTTGTTATGATATTTCTTTAGATGAATTCTTCTTTGGGGTAGTAACGGTCATTCTGTAAAAGCATTGAGTTGACGTTAGTTCGATGTGTTGACGTTGCTGTAGCAGGCTAAAATCAGGTTAGAATCGTCATCATTAGTAAATCTTTCAATTTAGTGCAAAATTACTGCACGCATTAGATATTCGTTTAAACGTCGGAATAATTAGAACTAGGTAACTGGCCTACATTCACCGCTAAATTGGAAAATACGAGAAAATGCAACGTTATTGAAAACGTAATAAACAACCTGCAGATTATTTTAGAAGATATTAATATTTTTCCTCGAGTGACCCCTATCCTACCCTAAACCAGGACGTGGATATGTTATGGAGTTATGGAGAAAAACGTGGTTGTAAATCCCAGAAGTTGATATTCTGATGGAATGATGACTAAAGCATAATTATCATTGAAAATTAGTCAATTTCTGCTTCGCTATAAAAATATAAAAATGACACTTTCCATATTGTCCACTTCGATCGATAATTCTTTGGACCAATATAGAATTATTATACAAATTGAGGATCTTATTTTCGATCCAATACACACAATTGGAATGCCCAATGGTGTTTTCATCCAACAGTTAGATATTCGAATACTGTAACGGACAAATAACATGTGTGGAAGTTCGAAAGGCCGATTTGGGCAGTGTTTGGAATAGACCATAGTCCATAAGGCTATGATTACCGGGTACGAGGCCGCCAATTACGAAAAACGATAATGCCTCTAATTACATTAAACTCGCTATTTTCGGACTATACTGTTCAGGCATGAGGGCTCCTAGCTCTCGACGTTTCGACGTAATGCCTTATAATTTTAACACCTGCCAACGAAAATTGCTTCTATTAGATTTGATATTCACTTTACCAGAAATCGATGCACCATTCTGTATACACACACACACATACATCCGTATACATTATATCTATGTATATGATCTACGGTGTACAGTATATGAAAGTTGATTATACTACATGACGTTGGGCGAGAGAGGAACGATTCGCTGCTTACTAAACGTAGCTAATTGATTAATACCTCGATAAATGAAAACGGCGGGGGGGGGGGGGGGGGGGGGGGGGGATTGAAAAAAGGAGAAGAAAAAAAGAAAAATAACCACATCGATAGATGAATAAATAAATAAAATGATATCAGGATGGGAATTTTTTTTTGTAGGAGAAAGAAACGCAGTGTAATTGAAAGAAAATTGCTGGTTTAACGTACGTAACTATTATAATCTGTCGGATTTGAACTATACGTCTCGAAACAACCGCTTGGTTATACCACGTAGTTTTAAGGCTAATTGTATAAGATAATTGAGGGCTTATAACGTCACGGGCTCCAATCACTGTATAATAATTTCAGTTCTTCGACGAGGACGAAGAAATTTAGGTAAATATTTAATCGCTGGTGAAATTCGTTCTATACCTATATAATCGAAATCAAAATGGCGATTTAATTAATTTCCTTGGCTATGTATATAATATATTGTTTGGCTAAATTTTATGATGAAAATAAAATGCAAATAAAATCCGTAGCGAAGCACAAGACCAAACAACACCGTGCTACACCGTTTATTTACATAGAATCTCTGCCATTAATCATACCACCAATAATTACTCTTATTTATTCAACCTTGCTTTTACACGCAAATCGAGCGTGTAGATAATATATATAGAATGAAAATGCAACGGGTGTCTCGTTTTCTAAACAATTATAGTGTTCTTCGAAAAAAGATTTTTTTTTTTTTTTATAAAATAGTGCCATTTTTTAGACGAAGTATATTAATCGCTGTTGGAATTTCAAATTATTTCCACAAGAATTTTCCATAATTCATAGGGTTTTGCAACCAGCAGAGTTCGAAACGAGGTATTCTAAAGTACGTCTAATTCCCTACGAGAAAAAAAAAAAAAAACACTTCCAAACATTAAAAAAATCCGACGATTAATCACGACAGAGTGACACTAATGAAATACTGCGAAACAGACGGTCGATGGTTTCAGCCGTTTTTAGCCAGTTATTCGCCAAGCTCTATCTCAGAAAGTATCAATTGCACATACATTTTTAATCGTGAAATTCTGTAGGAAATTTTATAAGTTACAAAATCGATAATAACTATATTAGTCGGCGGTATAAACATTCACGAATTATATTGAAAAATAGTTGTTTCAGCATGGTTTTTCTTCACCGCAGGATAAGCTCAGATAGTAGAAGTATTTTCGACATTATTGATAGGATTTTAAAACTTCACATAAATATTCCCTGAGATAAACATATATACCGCGAGCACCAGGTGAAACCATATGGTCCATCCGCCCGGACACCTAATACTTCGTATTTTCATGGGAACAGCCACTCGTTGCACTGAAGATTTCTAGGGTGATTTTGGCACGCGGTCGATGCAACTCGGCAGTCATTGTTGATAGAAGCCGGCTGACTGTCAATACATTGCGGAAGGTAGATATGTGTGGTTATGTTCGTTTATTTGAAGAAAATGATAAATGAAGTGAATAAAACCTACGTGAATAAGCGATGAATATTTATAAAAAATCGATCAATCAGTTTTGAATGATATCTTAATACAATCAATGAATTAACCTCAGCTATAACTGGAAATTAATTAGAATCAAAAAGTTCATCGAGAAAAACCAATTTAAACGAAATTATTAATTGTATCCTGGGGTTCAGGCTTTAATAAATTGAACTAAGTAAGTGACAAAAACTTTATTAAAGCTTACTAAAAGTTCATTCAATGCATAACAAGGATAATTGTTATGTTGTAATGAACTAGTCCTCGTTACCGTCAGTAGCGCAGTTTAAACCGTCACGTCTCGGAATCTTCGAGAAATTGCACGATATCACAATGCATGTGTGATAATTCTCACCTTGAAATTACAGGCGTAGGCATGATGTCCAATCTAGGATTCATGCATTTTTCGAAGACTCCAAGACGTGGCGGTTTCAACTGCGCTACCAACTGTAACGAGGAACAATTTATTACAACATGACAATTATACTTGTTATGCATTGAATAAACTTTCAGTAAGCTTTAATAAAGTTTTTCCCACTCACCTAGTTCAATTCATTGGAGCCTCAACCCCACCCGCTGAACAAAATTGTGTTGACGCGATATTTCTGTAACATGGCATCTCGTCAGTGTGACATTTACCACAATGTCTCGCTAACATTTATGAAACATTTCGGTAACCATAAATGTCCTACCTCATTTACGTTTCCTACAAAACTTTTCATTTGAAACGTTCAGACATCCCAGTAACTGAAACTATACTCTCGCAGTGATCTGCTATTTGGAACTTTGCTGCCACATTTATACTAAACAATAAATTACAAAACAGACGTGATGAAACGTTTGTTTCGGAAGCATGTAGATAACTTCTCTGGAATAAAAATGTTCGACTTCAGCGATGTCCCACGTGGAACATTCCATTTGTAACCGTTTTCCTACACGGATGTGACGTGCTCATTCGAAAATTTTTATCGAATGATTCTGCAACCTTTAGGCACCACAACACAGTTCGGATTTTTTTTTTTTTCATACTTTTGTTTCCTTAATTTATGAGAGATGCATATGTTAAGAATGCTTTCACCAATTTTTTTTAAAGAAATCTGTAAAATTGACGGAGATATAGCATTTTCCGGTAATCAGTTCCATGCGCACGACTTATAAAAAAAAAAAAACAAACAAAAAAAATTGACACTCGAACAGAGTGAAAAAGCAGATGGATTGACAGTTTCTGGTGTTGGCACCTGGCGTAAACGCGGTTTTAGTTCATTACATGGTGTCACGACACTCATCAGTTATTACTCTAAAAAAGTTATTCATATTTGTGTGAAATCTAAAACTGATGCTATGTGGAAATACAAAACTGATTCAGAGGAATATCAATGTTGGCTGAAAGACCACGCTGAATCCTGTGACGCAAATCACGTCGGTTCTGCAGGCAAAATGGAACCTGATGCTATGGTTGAGATGTTTCGAAGAGCAGAGGAATTACACAGAACGAAATACATAAATTATATTGGGACCGGCGATTCGAAAACGTACAGAAAAATCGTGCAAGCTCTCCCGTATGACGTGAAGAAAAGAGAATGTATCAACCATGTTCAAAAACGAATGGGAACAAGATTACGAAATGGCAAAAAAGGGAATAAGGGTCTCGGTGGAAGGGTACAGCTGACTGGGAAGCTCATTGAAGAATTGACTGACACATTCTACCATAAATGTTCTACCAACGCAACTCCCCAACATCAGTATTGTCCGGTAGGAGGAAGTTCGTGGTGTTCGTGGCAGCAAGCAATTGCCAAAGGAACTTTCGACAAATACACACATAAACCTGCATTGCTTGCAGAGGTTACTGAAGCAATAAAGCCGATATACGTGGACCTTAGTAAGGACGAACTTCTTGAACGATGTTTAGGCGCTTTCAGCCAGAATAACAACAAGTGTTCAAACTCCGTTATATGGAAATTTGCGCCGAAGGCATCGTGGAACGACAATCTCACTGTTGAAACTACCGCTAATATTGCCTTAATAATTTTTAACAATGTCCATACGGGCCTCATAAATGTATTGAAGGCAATGGATATAAAATGTGACGAGATACTCTATCGATATTGTGAAGACATCGACGAGAAGCGAATATGCGAAGCCGAGCGCAAAGCCGCAGAAAGCACGCATAAGGATCGTTTGCGTGGAAAAAATCAAAGAAACGATCAATCTGTGGATGTTGAGGAGCTGTTGTATGGTCCCGGAATAGCTGACTAACGGTGAGAAACAAAGATAAAGAGACGAATAAAAAATTTAGTCCTAACGTACGAATGATCTATCACCTAAAGTTTGAACGCGTTTTTCTCGAAACTACAGAGACTCAAAAAAAAAAAAAGAAAACATACCGCGTAGGCGGTATGAGTCGCTTGACTCGTAGGTTAATTATGATTGTGCCCGGCTGGCAACCGGTAGGTGTAGTCAAGCCAACGTTACTTTACTTGCGAGCGTTGCCGCTCATCCACCGGCATGGCAAAGTACTAAGGTAGGTGGCAACGCAATGTATGGACCAGGTGAATGCCAGGCTACCTTAAGACATGGCCGTGTTAGCTTGCCCCACGTAAAAGCTATATGGCAATGCGAGGCAAAGCATCATTGGAAGATTTATAGCTGTTCACGTTATCAGTCGATTACAAGCTATTTCCAGCCAAAGTAATATTATAATACCTATGGCCTAGGTTGCGAGAATGACACTTCATATTACTCTAGAATGCAACGGAAAAATGATTGGACAATAATGAGAAAAAGCAACTATTCCTATCATAGTACAAACATTCTTGAAGATACTGAAAAAACATCCGTAACTTTCTGCAGTTTGTTGACCAGAAATATTCATAAGTAAATATAGAGAAAATAAAAAAACTTCGGCCGAACAAAAAATGATCAGGCATACGGGTCGTTGGTTGGATGAAAAGCTTTATACACGCTTCGAGATTTCTAACATTTTAAAATAGAAAAAACAGGTTCTTTGTTTGTTCCCAGAAGGCTGAAGCTAGTTATCTGACCAGATATAATAAGTGCGGATCGCTATACATATACTTGGATATACAAAGTAGGGGGTCTGAAGAAAATAACAAATTTTGATTTTTATAACTTAGATTCTTATAGGCAATTTGATTGCGCATCTTTTTTTCTTTTGAACAAAAGTTGTAGCTTTTGTCGCTTTCGGAATATTTGCAGAAAACATATTTTGGCCAAGGCATGTGGTATCGCCAGGTGGCGGCCATGTAGCCCCAATTGACGTCAAGACAGGGCAGCGCGAGGCTAGCCTACATGAAAGCCGTATGGCATCGCGACGTGGCGGCCAGGTCGTCGCCAGTTGACGTCAAGACACGGCAACGCCAGGTTGGCCCACATAAAAGCCATGTGGCATCGCGAAGTGGCGGCCAGGTAGCCGCCAATTGACGTCAAGGCAGGGCAGCGCGAGGTTAGGCCACATAAAAGCCGTAGGGCATCGCGAAGTGGCGGCCAGGTAGCCGCCAGTTAACGTCATGACATGGCAGTGCCAAGTTAGCCTACATAATAGTACATTATACAACGTGGGAATAAAGTGGAAGATTATTCCCGAGGGCGAGTTTACTGCCCGAACGAAATTCCCGAGGGTGGGTTTACTGCCTGAGCGAAGCGAGGGCAGTATTCACCCAAGGGAATTTTCGCAAGGGCAGTCAGCCCGAGGGAATGATGCACTTTATTCCCATGTTGCATACTATGTTTTATTCACTTCTCAACTGTAACCACTTTATCAATTCTCAGAAATTTTGCGGGAAATAATGTAAATTATTCCCGCAAATCTGCGGGAAATAATGTACATTATTCCCGCAAATCTAGATTTTGCGGGAAATAATGTACATTATTCCCGCAAATCTGTATTTGCGGGAATAAAGTAACATTATTTCCCGCAAAAGTATAAGAGGGAATAATATGCTACTTTATGCCCGCTTTTCAGGTCAATAAAGTGGCGATTACAGTTGAGGAGTGAATAAAAGCCATATGGAATGGCGAGGTAGCTGCCAGGTAGCCGCCAATTAACGTCAAGACATGGCAATGCCAGGTTGGCCCACATAAAAGCCATATGGCCAAATGCCGGCGCCCAGCACGATTTTTCAACTGGCCGTATCTCGCGACCAGTGCTTCGAAAACCACATGTTTTATATGTCAATTTACTCAGCTTGACCACCTCTATTACCCTCTTTAATTTTTTCAGTTAGTTCTAGGACACCCTGTGTATGCATCAAGATTTTGATATTCGAAGAAAATGTCTGAACGATTCGTATACACATTACCTTATCTTATAAAATATTTTAATGCATTTCAGCGTTTACTTTCATACTCTCTGCGCAGCAGCCCATATTTACTCAATTTCATTTATCGTCGATCGGTTTACTCGATTCAGTTTGAATTCTTTGAGGTAGATATCGATGCAATCATCCAGACCTCGAAGATGAAAGCAAACTTTTGAAAGCATTTCAAGCTACACGAACTGCTACCTGCGGATCCATTACTCAAATTTATTGACTGAGTAAGAGTAGTTATACATATAATTGATTATCATATTGATAAACATAATAAAAGTCGAAACGAAAGAAGTGTAAAGATTTAAACATAGAAAATCAACCGACTCAAGGGGGAGTTCCCTTTTTTTCGCTCAATTTAGCGCTTTTTTCTAATTTTTTGGTGAAGAAACTATACAACGGATTAATGCGAAATTTGGCATGTGGATTTATTTATCTGTTATCTATTCACAAAAAGATTAGGAATCATTTCCTCCTAAAAATACGCCTCCCTCCCCCCTCGACGCGCGATGATCCCGAGCTGACAATGTGCACGATTTGAGTCCGCCCATTAATCCCGCAACAAAAACCCGAAAACATTTTACTTCATACACATGTAACTATAGTTACATGTAAGTCCCTTATGGGGTGGTAGGCGTATCTTTGAGGTGGAATGATTTTTGATTTTTTTGTGAATAGATAAGAGATAAATAAATCCACATGCCAAATCTCGTTGAACGTTGTATCGTTTCTTCAACAGAAAATTAGAAAAAAGCGATAAACTCAACGAAAAAAAAGGGAATCTCCCCTCAATTGCTTATCATTGTTTCTTATAATAATGATCGAAAATTATTGAGAATCAAAGCCACCAAAAAACGCATACAGAATTTGTTTGTCTTTGATGTTAGATCATCGCTAATTATCTGGTTATTATAATCGATCCAAAGATGAAATGTTGAGCCTTAGTCCTATCTCCATGTCTATTGAGGTCCTCAGAATCACTTCGGACCATTTTCGGATAGAAGTTGGGTCTAAGTATGTGTGATCAGTTTTTGGATTTGATCGGTTGAGTAGTTTTCGAGATATCCAAGGAACAAATTTTTAGGAAATAAATATTAATGGATGATATTTCGAGAATCTATCAATAGATTCTCACGATCCTTGTCTCAACCGAGAAGGTTTGCGCCACATGAGATCTGGTCAAATTTAAGAAATAATTAATTGATTAGTTTTTGTGTTGGAAAAAAAAAAAAAAAATCCGACTCTCGGCTCATAATCGAACTTTTTTACCCGTAGAATGATACCTTGTGAGCTTGACAAATCCGGACGGAAAATTTTAGTGCTTGTGGCTGTGCATTTTTGTCATTTGATTGTATATTAGCTATGGGCGTGACGGTTATCAGAAAGTTTTTAATCTCAACACGCAGCTGCACCTGGCAATTTAATATCGTGTTTGAAAGGTGTGTTAAGATAACAGTATTACGTATTCATACAAGTGCCACACTTCTCTAGGTGGGTACCTCTTCGTCCACAACTATAAGCAGCAAACCAACTATGACCATATTTATAGCAGGTACGTTTACTGCTGCACGCACAGAAAACTTCTTGAAACTATACAGTCGACTGCACATGCGCGAGTTTTGTCGTCAAACTGCGTTTTAGTCGTCAAACTTTGTCAACGAATTTTTCAGGTTCAAATCTCAATTGATTGCGTTAATAGCGATTCGGAAAGGCTAAGAAAGCTTTTATTGTTAAAATTCAAACTTGATGTCCTGGAAGAACCGTCGAAATTTAATCCGAATAGCTATAATCGATAACAACATAACCTCTATTGATTACTATACGCGCGAGAGTTGGACAGCTCTCGCTTAATTTCTTGCAAGTTGATACCCGTGCCTCGCAAGTTACCAATATCACCGCAGGACGATCTCACTAACCAATGGAATTGAATCATTTGACGCATGCGTGGTCGACCGTAAAGTTTCAAGAAGTTCTCGCGGTATATGGATGATACAGATGCCCGGAAAGCTGTCTGTAACTTCATACCAAGGCTTCATACACGCGAAACTATCTTATAGGGTTTTCTTGCTTGCTTAGCTGCCTGCTTCCTTGCTTCCTTACTCGCTTGCTACTTCGGGCATTGCACGGATGTTATTTACCTAGCGAGTCTCTTGATCTGAACAGCCCACAAATCTGTGTAATGGGTAAGTTCACTAGCGCACCAGACAAAGTTTGGGTTCGATTTCTCTTCGATGATCAAATCGCATCGGAATTTCACATTGAATTAATCTAATTGAGTAAATCTGTACTAACCTGATTTTATTGATTATCTGATACTTTACCACAAATCTAGTCGATCATATACAAAACGTTTTTTGCCTGAATTCATCCAGGTAGCACAAAACTGAAATTCATTCACCAAACGACCTATGGGTGTCTCATGTCCTAGTTTTTCACGTCTGAAAGTTGCCGAACGTCAGGAAGAAGTGTTTTGGAAGTTCAACGACTTTCAGACGTCGGAAATTGGGACATGATACTTCTATTGAACGTTTGATAGATAACTTCTATTTTTGTGCTGCCTGAACCGCTGAATGCACTTTGTGGAAAATGCGTTTGATTGCATGTATTCAAGAGAGACGATGAATAATCTTCTTCCAGGTGCTAAGCCGGTTTTCATGTTTTATTGCGATGCAAAATTCCGAACATCTTCTCAAAATATTACAAATAATAAGTGTTACAAAATCAACACGATAGAGACATTATCACTCTATAAAAAGTCGATGAATTCTTGAATTATAAAATAATATAACCACTCTGGAATAACCCGCATTGTGAATCAAGTCAAGTTTGTAAACATGAGAATTCGACAACAGCTACACAATTTCTAATTCACCTTACCTAAAATTAGTACGTTGGTAGGTAGGGGATGAAATTCTGTGTAAGCAATGCGCTTGCTACAGCAACTATTAATTAAATGGGTTGTGCGGTTCGCTGGTCGAAGCGCGCGCGAAATGCGGCAACAGATCGCAGAGTTGAGCAGTGCGATGGCGAAATCACCAGCCACGCGATCACCTCCGGCGCACGCCACCATCCAACCTCTTTGTCTGTGTATATCTACATATTTTAGTATACCGGGTGGACCGAAATCAGCTATATTTTTCCGCTGAGTAAATGACTGGTTCAAAACTGCTTTCTGAATCTGAAAATTTCGAATTTTACATGAAAATTTATTCTGCTTTCAATACACATGGCGCCACTTGATGGCTTCCTCAAATTTCGTGGGCAATCACAGTCACGAAATATGCGATGCCAGCCGATATATCTTGATCTAATTATTGATCTAAAAAACCCAAAAACCTGTGGTGGTGCTGGCTTAATGTTGAGTCAGCACCGCCACATCGAAAAAAAAGGTAGGAAAGTGTTTTTCGGAAAACGGGTTCTATGAAAATTTAGGGCTCATTTTAGGCTATTTAAATGCCCCAGTGCCGAATTTGAAAAATTCGAAAATACCCAAAAAACCAGTGGCGGGGCTACCTTAACGTTTAGTCGTCGTCACCACACTGAAAAAAATATGTAGGACACTTTCCTACCTATGTTTTTCGATGTGGCGGTGCTGATGCTTCAAAGCTTGCCTGTCTCTCGCAAGTACATCTATGCCCAGTTGACTAGAAGTTTGCATCGCCAAATTACCCTGACGCTTTCACATCACAAATCAGACCACGTTTTCTTTCGAATGTGTTTCTTTTAATTGACTTGACAACTGCATCACATATACATTACACATTCATTCTGTCAATATTAATGATAGTTTCTGATATAACACTCATAACGTTGCATTGAGGGTGTCGAGGAAACGTTGTTACTCTAATTTAAGACCAAATTATCAATGCGATGTTTCATCAAAGTTGTAAAATCATTCGATATAAATTTTCGAATGAGAACGTTACATCCGTGTAGGGAAACTGTAACAAATGGAATGTTCCAAATAGCAGGTCACTGCGAGAGTATACTTCCAGTTACTGAGATGTCTTTGAACGTTGCAAATGAAAAGTTTGGTAGGAAACGTAAATGAGGTAGGACATTCATGATTACCGGAATGTTTTATGAATGTTAGCGAGACATTGTGGTAAATGTCACACTGACAAGATGCCATGTTACAGAAATATCGCGGCAACAAAATTTTGTTTAGCGGAAGTTGATTGGTAGTTTCTTTGACTCCACTGATTACAAAAAAAAAACTCATCGTCTGAGAAGAATTGACTCTGAGCCGAAAAGAAAAACAAGCTTTGAACTGAACATTATGGAAAGGATAACAGTTCTTCATTACATTTCAGATCTTCATGAATTCATCTCCGAAATGTTGGACTCTTTGTCGAAAATCTGGGACATGTGGTTCTGTTTTAGCCTTCACGTGTAGTCATGGGTAACTCTTTACAAAATATTTCATTACTAAATCTGAAAGCTGTGCCGTTTGGTCTCATCTTGTTGACATTTTTTTGACAGACCAAATACATTATTCGAACGTGATTGGTGAAGTGATAAATATTTTCCGAATTTAAATCGCTATTTCATTGACTTCGCACTGAGAAAACAGTATTTTTCTACTCAGTATATTTCTTCTGATAATCAAAATACTTGGTATTGTGTTACTCAGAAAACTTGGTATTTTGATTATCAAAATACGTATACTGATTATCACATTACGTATTTTGATAATCACATTACGTATTTTGATAATCACATTACGTATTTTGATAATAAGAATACTCATTTCATAATACTTTGTATTCTAATTATCAAAATACTTTTTTTTCAGTGCGGATACAAATATGGTCTGAATATCTCCATATACGCTGAAGTTATTAACGGGTAACACCATTCTAGGATTTTGAAAGAATCGATTTCTTTTTTGTTCAAACAATACTTTAGGGTCCTAAAAGCAATATCCATTTGGTCCTATGGTCCAAAAAAAATTCTAAGAGGTTTAATTTTCAATTTTGCAGCAGCGACTCGGAGCACGCGTGCGGCGCTTATGCGGTAACGCTGTGTGTGCCTCCTTAAAATCATGCAGAAGGGGGGAGGAGGAGGAAGAGATCATCAATATAGATGGCCAAATGTACGGTGCAGGCATTGCGGATTAGAGGTCAAATGAAATTTCCAAAGGTTTAAGTACTTATAAAACTTCCAACGCGTTTTTGTTGAAATTACTTTTTTCAAACTGGGCGGAAGCGCTGCTCGAAAACCGTTCGATTAATTGCTTCGAAATTTTTACTGTAGCTTCACAATCACATTATCTAGAGAAATATGTAGCCATTTTTTGATTAAATGTAATCCTTTTTTTTTTAGAAACAATTTACTGCAATTTTTTTTGCCGAAAAATTTAAATTTTGTTCAAAACTTGTGCCATTTCCGCAAAAATTGATTTAAAAAAAAAAACCTTATGTACTTCTGTAGCCAATGACATATAGATCAAGAAAAAATTAATTTTGTTGTTCTGGCTCTTATACTTTCGGAGTTACACGTCTGCCCGTGGCGGTATCGAAAAAAAGGCGTTCTTCAAGACTGGCTCTGTCGCCGCCATTTTGAATCAAAAACGCGATAAAAATATTTCTTTACATCCTTCAATATGTGTTAAATAAGCCCTGAAAAAAGAAACTCGATCACTCTTCCAATAATCTGAAAAAAATTCATCGAATTTAGACATTTTTTGCTGACTCTAGAGTGGTGTTACCCCTTAAATAAATCGTGGAGGTGCGCGTATGCTGGTGAATGTTACTAAAAACACAAAATCGGAAAAGTTTTTTAATCTGTGAGATAGTGTGAAACAGAATTTCGAAAATGAGAAGAACACAATTTCCACGTCAAAAAATTCGATCTCACTCTTTTGTTAGATGAAAAATATTTTTCACCTACTTTTCACGCATTCATCTCGAAAATCCGGTTTCGTGCAGATTGTAGAGATTGGTTTTGTATCCCTTTCCTTAAATTTTCATTCAATCCATCCAGGCGACTTTCGAGAGTTTCTGTAAACCGAATTGAGAAACGTAATTCGTGAGAAATCGCGTTTAATATTGACTTGCGCATTTTTTTTTTTTTTTTTCACAGTCTTCTCTTTGAAGTTTGCCATTAATTTGCGCATTGAAATTGATACTACCAGGGTTCGGTGCATACCATCCTCATACAATACACCTTTCTTCGACTTTTGTTAATTCTGCGACCTTCTGGTTTTTCTCTTCAGTCCGATCCTGCTATTTTTAGTCATCATTGGGTGGCGATCGGCAGCCTGCGTACTCTGACAATTTTGCGTAGAATTTGGTCAATCTTTGGATTCTTCTTCTTCGCTAAGACTCGAAGTAGGTGAAAAAAACTACGCGAAGACCCGATAGTCAGTTGCATTTCAATTCAAAGAACGACGTTTTCCCTTCAATAGTGACAATTGGACGAATGTCTCTTCCATATTTCCGCATCATATCTAAATCCACGATTCTACATTTTTGAATCTGTTGAAAGAGATCATATCAAAGATAATTCTCGTACACCCTTTATATATCAAGATACTACATATATATATATTATATACGTATCTATTATATTCCGTTCCATTGTACTCAACGTGCTATTTCCCTACCGGGGCTAGGTGTCCGCTAACTTTTGTCTTCCAGCCGTTGATTTCAATATCGTAGTGCCGGTGAACGGTAGCCGGCTGCTCGGTGCTGCGAGCGCATCCCAGTTCGTCCATTCGACCCGGCTAACCCCGGTGACCATTCGAGTATAAGAATTCTCGTTTTACGTTCTCGCTCTGATCGCATCCAACTGTTTCAATCGACTGGCGAACGGCGAAACTCGAGTTCCAGCGATTCAAAGATGGATACGGATACCATTTCCCCAACAAATTTTCACCCTCTTATCTTTATCGCGTTCCACACAAACTCTGCGACTCGAGGAAGAACAGAAGAGAAAATTAAGTTAAAATTCAACAAGTATGATTTGAATGTGAAAAAAAAAGAGGTGTTCCAAAGAAAATAAACAACGGAAGTAGTTGTTGATGGCGCTACGGCCTGTTTTTGGCAGTCTTCGCGGCACGCCGGAAGCAGAAGCTTGCGCAACTAAAGGAAGGGTATGGGTAGTGAAAGGATGGGTAAGGGTACGAGGGTGACGTCCGGGGGTAGGAGATCCGGATCTGTAACTAACATATTGGTTTCTGGGCTGCTGCCCCGAGTAATGGGAATTGCTGCCCGAACTTTCGCTACGCTATATCACGTATGATAATTCAAACGCTAAATCACGAACGGCACACGACGGCGACACAACGCTAAGGGCTGATTTTACCGACCTTAAGACAAAGGCATTGCCACACATTATTTATAGACCAAAACTCGGGGCTAGGTCTTACTTCGTTGGTGATACTCTATTATCTGGACCCTGTACCTATCCCGGAGGACATTTTTTTTTAGAATTATTTTAAATATGTCTTTCGAATATTGTCTTACTAAGGAAAATTAGAATTCGAAGTGGAATATCGAGACGAAAAATCCAGCGAGTACAACTTGTTTTATGATACAATGTTACCAGGGTTTTCCGGCTGAAAGAAGAATTTTATAATCTGTAGAGCTCGGTTGACTTCTATCGTACAGGGGCACCGGATTTTGGAGGTAGGAGTGCAGATGGAGTCGAAACTTCAAACGGTTGTTTGGAAAAGAAACTCTACTCCAAGAAAAATGTCCTATTAGCAATATGATGTTTTGGTGAAGCAGAGGTATAAATGAACGGTCTTTCCATTGGTCCACCATATTGCTTCCTTCAAACTTATTTCTCGCACACATCTATGCATGTAGATCGTCTAGAGCGAAAGGTTTATTACTTTTCCTATTTCAATGAAGCTCGCAGAATATTGACCATGAGTGATTTTTGTGTGGGAACGGAGTTTGAAGAAATCTTAAGAACTGAAGTGAGTCTGGGGCGAAACGTAACGACTCGGAATACGAGTATATTTTCCAACTCTAAAGTTGACGCAGCTTGTAAATTGTTCATGGAAGTCTACTTTGTAAGAAAAATATCAAGTTTTGAAGCGTTGAATGTGCCCCCTGAAAGAATCCAACTAAAACATAAATGAATTCTCTTATTCTCCCAGAGAATTTCATTTCTTTTTCTTTCCTTCACTGCGGATGGTGATAGGTTCAAGAAATATATACAAGAGTTAGGGAAATCGCGACGTCGTCTGAAGAGTGTGCAGAGGGAAGTTGGTTAGTTCCCTGGTTGGTTAACTTGTTTCAAGGCTGTTGCTTCTTTGCTTCTCCAGGTGGGTAGTAGGGAAACAGGGACAGTGTAATAGGGAGTGAGTTAGATAGAGTTTAAGAAGAGGATGACAAGGACGAGAGACAGATGAAAAGCGTGGTGGTTGGCCTTGTTAAGGAAGCCTACAGGCTTTGCACGATGAAATACCCCTCGTACCTACTCCCGAGTTCTACAAGGTTAAACCGTCGTAATCTCGGACGCATACGTTACGTCGTAATACTCCCAGTCGTCCTCATCCTTGACTTTAACTCCTTCATTTCTCATTTTCAATGGTCAATTTTTGCCTCACACTTCACGATAACTCCTTCCTATGTTTCATTTACTCTAGAGTTCTTCACCAAACTCTACCGTTTTGTCAAAAATTCAGGAGGAAGACAAGGATTGCGTTTTCACAAGAGAAATTTTGATCATTCTTTGGAAGCTCACATCCTGTCAGTCATGTCACGATTTAAAAGTTCCTCAGGCAAAGATACATGTCTCAGATTTTAAGCTCTCTGTACTTTTCTGATTTGATGCTGATTAAACCTGGTTTAATAATTTGTGGATACCAAATTCTAGCATTGTTTTCTACAACACAAAACACATGCATCTGAAGCTCTATTTCATATCTTTTTGCTTCACACATTATTCACATGATCCTGAAAACACGGGGGCCTTCGAAATACCTAAGGGACTCACCTCGGAATATATTATTTAGTCACCTGTTTTTGAGTACTTTCTTATGATAGCAGGATAATTCGAAAAATATTTTAACTTTAATGCGATTTCCGTAGATTAGAATATTTATACGTAGAACTTCGATTGTCTCAATTGATGATCGGCTTCAGAGTAATTCGGCGCAAATCAATTAAGTCTGACTGAGTTAACATGTGAATACTATAAAGGCGTACTAGTTAAACTGTTTTAGTACATCGAAATGGCATTCGATGGACAATTAATAATAAACATAACTCATTGCTAAATTGTTTTTCCGTCTTCATAATCTCAGAATCTATTTCCATACCAGATCGATTGATTCCAAAGTTGACTTAGATTCAAAGTGAAGCAAATTCATGAAAATCCGTTGATTAGTTCTCGAGTTATCATCGATAAAAATTCTTCCCTTTCAATATTTTATTCTTCAAATAACTCTGAAACTATCGGGTCGATCAAGTCTAAAATCTGATCAGTTCTGAGTTAGGAGAAACCATGAAAAAACCGCATCGATTGAAACAAGGATAGCCTGAAGTCCGTTTATTTCCTTTCGAGATATCGTCAGACAAGAAATTAATCATACACAGTGGCGTAGCCATCATAGGGAAAAATGGTACAGTGTACCGGGGCCCCGAAGCTTGGGGAGCCCTGAAGCTGGTGAACCCTGAAGCTACTCCCGAGTTTTTTTTTTTTTTTTTGTACGATATTTAATAAACATTGCTCAATAATCATGGTTTTGAGTCATTCAATCTAATAACAATATGAAATATTCAAGAGAGAATTAGGAGTAAAAATGTGTTGATAACATAGTTTTATTCGTCGGAATCCCACGCAGAAGAAATAATATGGGGAAGGAGCCTCGGGAAAGCATAACATTTCTCGAACTGTTTCTGAAATTGTCAGGTTTTTTCTCAGCTCTCCGGCACCTGGGGCCTTATTTTATCGTGGGTAGTCTGTTTTTGACTTATTTGATCCGTCTCTCACGACTCACGAAACTTTTCAAAATTCGGAAAATTTACCCGAACAAGTTGGATGCTCACCGGGATCCGGGACCACGGTAGCCTTTATGGGTAAGATTTCGGCGCTCTACGGACACCCGCACCTCGTGCTCTGGCCGCTATGTGGCGCAGAGACTAAAAAGCTAAAGCCCTTCTCACAAACGGCATGCACTTCCGATGCACATATTGATTTGAACGAGAGAGTGAAACTTGACTGAGTATTAGTTTCCAAAATTTTTTAGAGGGAGGGGGCCCATTTTATTTTCTGCACCGGGGCCCTTGACCACCTAGCTACGCCACTGATTATACATCCACACACACGCCCGGACGTTAATCTGAGAATAGTCGGAGGTGATTCTCTGGACCTCAAGACGTGTAGATCTGATATAAAATCAACTTTTCATTCGCGCAGTGTGTTATAACGACTTTAGAAATAAGTATTACAAGCTGAAGCTATAACTCTAAGGCATCATTGAATATTTCTTGCTCTTCTAGCCGAAACTTACTTCTCGGTGGATCTGGATATTGATTTTTAAGCCCGGAGGTTGGAATCATACGTATATCGTATACACATACCTCAGTAGCAGAAATTTGGAGAAACGCCCATAACATCTGCATGTATAGCTACACCCATACCTATACGAGAAATATCGTCGTTAGGAAAGTTGGAAAGGAAAGGCTGGCATCTCTGGTGATGCGAGGATCTCGTTCGAACGTCGGTTGGACGACGACGACGTGGGCCGGGGTTTGTGGGGGTAGTTCTGGGGTAGAAGGTGATATTCCTAGTGCGCCCGGGACTCCGATGATATTACCAGAAGTGATTTATGCGCGATGCGAGAACCGCATATTGCGAGAAAAGACACTACTAATACCGCAGGGAGCGGACCCCCCGGGCCTTCTGTGCGCCTTCCACGCCATTCTTAACGCGTGTCCGACCAAATGCCCCGGTCGTTCGGTCGTCGTTAGAACCCCGGGATTCCCGGAACCTCTTTCCCTCCGTTATCCCCCCTCTTTCCCCAACCATTTCTCCCTCTCTTACTCTCCCGTTCTCTCCTGATCGAGGAAAGGGCGCTGTGCTAAGATTTCATATCATAATTGTCCCGATGCCATTACACCTTCGTTACGATTAACTTGCAATTTATCTCCCAGATAGTATCGAACCGTCATTCTATCAAATCCAATAATGATATTATCGATAAGACAAATGTTAGCTGAACGATGAACCAATTTTTACAAATTATCCAACCAAGTGTATCGAAATGCTTGAAGGGGGGGGCGCAGCGCTTGGGATTTTTGAGCTGCAAAACTTACCCCTCTCATTGCGACGTAGCAAAACAATGGAGAAATATCCGAAAATTTTGAAGGTCTTGTAATATTAATTCTGAGTATCACTAACTTAAATCGAGATGTGACTTCGCTTGCATATTTTGGAAGTGACAGATTGCAGTATTTTCAATGTAACACATAGTTCGAAATTTTTCGAATCGAGACACATTCACGAATGGAACTATACTATAAAGAAACCAGATTGTGGGTCAAAAGGGTATTTCCATCATTAATTTAAAAACGGTAAGCTGCATCTTGTTTTTAATTTCACTGGAATATCGCACGGAAGTATTTGCCTTTAAACGATTATAGCAAGTAGACTGGGACTAACAATGAGATTAACTCCGGCTGTAGACTTCGTCTGGGTCTTTTTAATGAAAGTCTTCGTTTATCGGTTCCACTGGATACCCTAAGGACCAGGCTCAAGTATTGGCGAACGAGGTACCGTGAACTGCGTCACCCTCAGGAACCCCTAAAGCTACAGGGTACACAGTAGCCTGAGACCATAGCCCATAGGTCGTTAGCGTTAATGAATAAGTAAGGTTAATTTGCGAATGGGTTTCACACTCAGTCTTTCACCCTCGCCTTCGCCATTGCCATTGCCATTGCCATCGCCATCGCCATCACCATCACCGTCAACGTAGCTCTCCCCCGCCAGCCGTAGGGCATCCATTTCATTATCGAGGCTCAAACCTTCGAACTCCAACCACTGTGAGGCTCCTGGTTCTTGCTTTGCTCTCCTTTCCTCTCTCTTTCTCTATCTCTCGCATCGTCTCCCCTTTGGTTCCTCTCTCCATCTCTCTTACCTCTCAAACTCCATCGACCAGGTGTCCGCGGGTGTCCCAGTTGCCGCTTCGGCGATTCGAAAGGACTCTGCGAGTCGAATCTAAATCTAAGTCAACCAGAAACGAGTCTCCGCGACGACAGACGTTGGCCTTAAGAGGTCAGAATCATTCGGAAAAACTCTCAGATAAATTAAACCAGGGTTCGGAACGAAGCGTCCTTGTTTCACGGACTCCAAGGTAACAAGCTTGATCGACGGATTCTTCCGTTCATCCGAGACCATGTGCACATATCCCAGAAATAGGTACCTATATCTACACTGCAGTATTAATAATTGAGGAAGGAAATAAATCGAAAATATAAGTGAGTAGAATGGTGTGAAGGGAGAGAAAAAATGTTCGAAAATTGACAGAAATGATGATGAACGAAGGACCCACGATCTACACACCATGACGAATGGTTTCATGACGAAAATCTCGTGCACACCGGGTCATGGGTGGGCTTTTCGAAGCCTGGAGGCGGTTCCGTGCTACACTCGCTTCCTGTGACAAAGCATACCGATACCCTGGATCATATACCGGCGCCTTACTAACTTTATAATTACACATCGTCCCTCTTTGAAGTTTGAATTGTCCAAGTGCCTCTCGCCTAGCTATGGAATGCAATGCCTTGCGTGTAACGATATAGCAGAACCTTGACAGAAATTCTTCTTTCATACCGGAAAACTTTGCTAATTTATTAGAAATTTTGCACACTCGTCGGTTGTCGCTCTCTCTTTTGCTCTCTCTCTCTCGCTCTATCCGAAAGTCCCCTCTTGTTTGAATTGTTTCATTGCCAAGATTCAGCCAGCTCGAATAGTTTGCCTGAACGAACTTTTCCTTCTATAACAAATTGTGATCTATATCTTCCGAACTAAGCCATATTTTCAGATCAAATTGACATGACCATCAGTCCCAGTACAAATGACCTAACTCTCAAAAGTTTGACCAAATTGGTTGAATGGTCCCCGAGATTTCGAGATGATACACTTTTCTTCTTATTGTTCTTCCTTTACTGATATTCGTCAATGTATTTGCAATAGATTCGTTTAGAAGGTACAGAACCGGTAATAAACCAACTTAATGACGCTCTACCGGGTGTCACAGAACTCGTGACGACCATTTTATAGGAAAAATCTGAATCAAAAATGGGATCGATATTTCCTCAGCCGTTTTTTTTTTTCCAATGGATAGATTTTTCGTTATAATTGTTTTAATTTCAGCCAATGACGCGCGGCTTATGAACGACCGTTTGTCGATGTGATTACCGCTAGGTTGTGTACGCGTCGCTCACCCTATTGTCGCCCGGAGAAAAAAGTGCACACAACCAAGCGCTAAACACACTGACAAACGGCCGTTCATAAGCCACGCATCATTGACTGAAAATAAAATGATTATAACGGAAAATATATGCATTAAAAAAAAAAAAAACGGCTGAGGAAATTTTGATCCCATTTTTTATCAAGATTCAGGCTGTAAAATGGTCGTCGCAAGTTCTGTTACACCCTGTATACATCATTATGGATCGTCCATTATGAGAGAATAGTTATTCAACCGAAGGCTGAATTATATACATTGAATGTCTGTGTGTGGGAATGTGGGTACATGGAAATGTGTAGGACATGGTTCAATGGATAGAATGGGATCAGAGGTAACATGACTCTGAGGCCAGAACGAGCTACTTGTGCTTTTACGTTGTTGCTTTGTGCAAACTGCAGCGTTCACGTGTCGAATGGATCTTCTCCATTTTCACTGTGGAAAATGAACGTTACAATTTGATCGGGAGTTTAAATGGCATTGAAAGAAAGCGATGAAATATCTAACTAATTACTGTAAATACATTATAGAAAACCAATTTTACCAGCCTAAAAGAAGTAGAAACATTTTTTATTCACGGGAAAAGATCACTAAAATTCCTTCGATACGAAAGACAATGCAAAAACCTATCGCTAGATTCTGTCGTGAAATCAGGGCACGATGCCAAACACTATGACAATGACAAATCGCTGCAGTTACCTTAGTTTACGATACAAATTTAGCGCATTTAATGGTCCTTCTTTTCACTCTGTGATGATCATACCATCAAACGTGTTAAGATCACGAAGAAAGAGTGTTTGAACCATCAGCACATTCATATGAATGCATTGTACTGCAGTACTTTTACTGCGAGAACTAATGACAGAAAGAATGCTGGTGTTGAAAACTGATATATCGAATAGCTAAAATGATTTCAGTTCCAAACTGAAGTAAAAAATTGTTCGCCAACGTGCACCTATGGTTCTATGATTGATCATTTTCGTAACAATCTACGCCCTCCAAGTTGGTATCATCAACCAAAGTAACTTTAGCCATTTTTTATGATTGTAGTGCTGGGAATTCTGTTCTGATATGAAGTTGTGGGGTGGTAAAAGGTTTTTGTACCATTTTGACGTACCAAAATGATGTCTTTAATCTGTGGCCCGGACAAATAACGCTTTTACATATATTTGGCGGTAATGTACTGGGGTCTCTTCCAGGTATTGAGAAGCACTTCATCCATTCCTCCCCCTCCCCCATACCGTCTCTAAAAACTTACCCGAGTTCCCCTAAACGAGGAATTGTGACGCCCAAAGAGAGCCGAAGCATCGGAGAAGTGCTCCTTCCTCGACGACTCTTTGCGAGAAGAATCTGGAACGCGGGTAGAACCAGTAAAACTTTTCCGCCCTCGACCATAGGAACGTGAACGTATAGTCTGAAACTCCAGAAAGTTTTCCACCCGCCCGCGCCTTACCAACGACTATATGACTGGTCCATCCATTTGTCGTTCATGGAATGCAGTATATTGGCTTTTGGATGTGACCTGTCAACGGGTAAATGGCGTCCTCTTTATTGTCAACGTGGAAGAAACTGTCAGCAGCTACCGTGCCTTGCATTTAATTTCACCCCTTTAACACGGTGGACGTGCACCTCTGACTGATAGCAAGAAGCGCGCGACGCGTCCCACATATACTGTTGCTGCGACTATAATCAATTTTCTGAAAAGTTTTCCCACTTTGCATCCCACCGACTTGACGGTAATGAATCACCTAGGACTGTTCCAACTGGCATTCCATGAGAAGCGGATATTTCCACGTTGGTATTCCTCGTTTTAAAACACGTCAAAGAGCATTGTCAACTTCATTTGTGGAAAGAACCTATTCTAGGACACTGAAACTGAAAAGTTTATATTTCGTCTCAAATTAAAAGCAGCTTGATATCATCATATGTGAGTGCTGTTAGTAATTGAGGAGATCACGCTGTAAGATTGGAAATCGAATCGGATATATATGAGAATTATTCACCGCATCACATAAACAACAGAAGTTGAGAATTTCAAAGTACTTCTCGCGCATCAATAACGCTCGCAAGATGTATATGATTCATAACAGTACAGTATACAACAAGGGGGGAAAATTGGTCATTTCTAGCGAGGGTCAGATGATATTGCAACGTCATCACCCGAGCTAGAAATGACCCTACCTCCCGTGTTGCACACCTTATTTTTTCCAACAAGTGTATGAATAGGCCCTTTCTCGAGCATGTTTCTTGTGCATTTACACACAATATTACATCAATTAAAAACGGATGTTGAAAATGAATACATCCAATAATTAATGAAAAATAGTAATTTATGTACCGTCAAACACGAAATTTGAAACCATCGAGCAGATTAACGTTTGCGGGGGATCCAGGACCGAAGCCCCCCGACTACGAAACAAATAAATTTCTTTTGCATTAGAAAATTTCGCATCACAAAATCCATATTTATGAACAAATATAAAATTCAATTTATTTTATTTTTTCTATATATAAATATGAATGAAAATGAGTTATTTTTTTTTATTCCTTATCTCCGAATGTTATCAACGTATTTTTTTACATAACATATTAGATTCGAATCAATAATTATGTTTATTAATGATTGCATATGTTTATTTTCAATATCCTTTCTTGATCAACTTTTTGAACATAAATGCACAGAAAACATACTCAGAAAAGGGCCTATATACAAGCATTTGTTGAACAAAATGCTGGAAAATGTGAATTTTTGAAACGTTTGCTCTCTTCAAATATTTTTTGTGGGGAAAAGGACTCATTTCCTCAAAAAATCACCTCATTTCCTAGAGAAATGATTCTTTACCTAGGGAGGAAATAGAGTCCACGGTAGAACTGAACAATTTTCCATTCACTTTACATCCGAGAAAAAGGGCCCATTCCATGCACGTGTTGAAAAAACAGTCTTTTCCACATGGCGTGCGCGGAGTTCGATTTTGCGCACGCTTCGCGTGCATAAAATTCAACTTAACGCGCGCTGTGTTGAAAAATGAAGTTTGATACACGTGCAAAAGATGATTCTCGACTCGTGTGATTATCGCTTCGCTCGGGCGAAAAACTTCACATTCGTCCGAGAATCAACACTTTCGCACTAGTATCGAAAAGTACTATTAGAGCACAAGGCGATCATATTCAAGTATCAGATTCAAGATGGGATCCTTTGTTCCTTCCAAACAAATGAAAATCAATTCACTTCATCAATTTTGGTGAAAAGTTTTATCCAAAAATAGATACTCGTTCGTTTTGAAGGAATAACGGATCTCATCTCAATTTCAATTCCAGGAAATTTTTCCCTTACAGGGAAAAGAACTATTGGAACACTATTCTCAGAGTGATTCTGCATACTATTGGCATTTGCACTATCCTTATTAAAAACGCAGGTCATCGATTGGCTGTATAGTTTCGAAGAAATTAAACGACGCTTCAAGTTGTTTGGGAGATTCTAGCCCCACACAAAATTTTGACGAGGACTCAGTTTCGGATTCGGTTCCATACAAATTTTGAATCAGGTTTTCGTTCACTAACAAAAATTCACAGTTTCCAGTATTTTTTATTTTCTTCTTTCGACAAAACCCCTTGGAATTGTTTTTTTTCTTTTCTTTTATTTTAATGGATAGCATATCCTTATGAAAATACTCGGTCACCCTCTGAATCCGTGACTTACTCAACCACCACGACGAGTATAAATACGAAGTCGTTGAGGACAATGTGCGGCAACTTCCGTGCATTTCTTCGTGTGGAAGGAAAAAAATCTGAAACAATTATCGCGGAACAGGCGACGCGGAAGGCCGGTGACCCGGAGGTGATGCCGGGTCGTAGGGTGGTCGGAAAAATTGCTTTAAACGGAAAAAAATGTCGGAGGACACGCGGAAAGAGTCTCTCTTTTTGTACCCGGGCAGAGAGGTACGAACGAACAAGCGCGTTCTGGTCTCTGTTGGTAATTTGTCAACCCTCTCTTCCACCTTCGCGTCTCTACACCCCTGCGACGCCCTCGTCGACCCTCTTCTGCGAATAATTTCTCAAGCATACCCGCCCGCGCGTTTCCGGCTGCTGCTACTGCTGCTGCAAACCGTACCGTACCGTGTAACAGGCTCCATATTACACACTTTGCACGCCATTTTATAAGGGGCAGCAGAAACGTCGGTTAAATTAATTCTGATATAAATCAGACTGCGCGAAAGCCAACCCCACAACCCCCGACGACCACCAAGCTCCAGTACGTCCGCGGGACCGACCAGGCGCCAAACCACCCGAATAGACAGATTGGCTGGAGAAAGTCGTTATTGATTAGCCACCCTCGTGTTAATTTGCATAGTTGCGAAATGCCGAAGCTCCCGGCATTGAAGCGTGTGCGGATTACCCCGGCTCACTTTAGTCTCTTTCGTTCTTTACCTCTTTGGTTCAGAAAACTGATGGACAATGTGCTTGAGGGGCATGTTTTTTCACTATTTCTCATAGAAAGGAATTTCATCGATGTCTTTCATCAGTTATAACATGAAAATTGAACGCACAATGTTCTAGTCCAGGTCAAGGGTGTACGTATATATGTCGCTGAAAAATCTTCCGATAATTAACCAGTTCTATTACTTTTCACTAAGTTTACTTATATATCTGAATCATGAGGAAGTTGGGGTGAATAAGCCATCGCCTCTCAACGTCAGACACTCATAGCCAAAAAACTATTGGCATGCCAATAGTAACTATTGAAGTCCAGTGAATCTCAGTATACTACAATTGGAGCCCAATAGTCCTCATTTTATCCGTAAGCACTTGTAAGGATTCAGGTGGACGACTGCATGCATTCGCGACTTTTCAGACTTTAATAGTCCAGAAAACAAACCTTCATTAGAAGAAGATGAAACTTTTCTACGAATTCATATTCGTCCTCAGACATCAAATAAAATTTGCTAAAAGTTAAAAGATTTGGAAAATAATTGACCAAAAAAAGGTGATTGCTCGAGTCATTTTGGCATTTACCAAAAAGTCCCACGTTCATCTAGTGGAGGTTTGTTTCTCGACCATTAGAGAAGTCTGAGATCAATTCAGTTGCCTCGGTGGACCACAGATCTCAACTTTCTTATGTGAACTTCTGTGATAAGAATGAAAAATTAGAAGAGCAATTTAGGGCACATCAGTCTTCTGAAATTGGTCCATCAACAATTATATAACTATAATGTTAAAAATGATTGTGAATTTACAACACATTTACTACACAAATGTTTTGTAAAATTACAAATGTGGCGTAACAAAGTAAACTGCTAAGCTGGTTCTATTAATCTACAGATAAATTCTTGATTTTACTGAATTTTCATAGGAAAAACACAAATTTGTATTTGAATTCGCTAAATGGTTTAGTAAATTTGAAGTATTTGTAAATTAATTTTAAGCAAATGTCTTGTAGATTTACCAATCATGTTTGCGAATTAAACTTTCGAAACAATATTGGAAGTTCACAATAGAAATTTTTAACAGTGATACCCTTTCAATTTCACAAGGATAATTATTTCGGTAGAGGCTAATATTCAACCGAAAATTCTGTCTGAACGATATCTGTGTACAACGATCATCTAAGTAAAACAAAACGCATATTTAAATTTTCCCGAAAGCAGTTGTTTAAAATGCCCGATTAGATTTTTTTGCCATTTTTAACCCACGCGATTTCTTCTATCTTATTCGATTTTTGGAAATTTCAGAAAAATATGATTAATGATTGAAAGAAAATGAGCTCAACACATTCATTGTTTATCAATCTAGCTCAAAATTTTTTTCGACAATTTTGAAATTGGAAAGTTTGAATGTACCAGATTAGTAAAAAAAAATTCGTAGATCAACAACGCAAACAACTAACCGCATTCGTTCGCCCGACATAATTACCCTGACAACATGTCCCAGCTCATGTCGGACCTAAGAGTGATCAACAATGAATGTGTTCGAAAGCTAGGGACGAAAAAAAACAATCTTTTGCAAAAAAAAAAAATTCGCAAAATTTTTTTTCCCAATTTTTTGTGCAAAATTTTTTTCTTTCCATTTTTTTTTTGCTTCCGTATTTGAATGAGTCTTAGATCTCGCCATCAGCGGCCCTCAACCAAAACATGTGTTCCCCATCTAAAATCCGAAGTTACTTGCGAAATCTCGGAATTGGCGAAGTCTACAAATCAACACATATCAGCATTATCTTTCCCCCTCGAAACCCTTCAAGTTTTGTATGAAACTTTTTCTTTTATAACTGTTAGTTTTCGAGATATTCGCCTGCGGAGATTAAAATGGATCATCCTGTATATGTATATTAGACTGACACTTAATTTGGTTATCGACGAAATTTTTCGCTCCGAGTACATGAATGGGTTCCGAATAAATGAAAAAAAAGCTGCGCCAAATTTTAGCCCTTCATTTTAATATTAAGGGGTGCCGACAGCTCCTCAGTTTTTCCTATTTGAATAACATGGGCTTCTCGACTGTTTTAATCAATATTCTTCTTAAAGGCCCAATTATTCGTCAAAAAATCTGAGATTCAGCACCAATGTCGGTAATGATATTCTTTTTCAGTAAAACAAAATTTGTCCACATTCATTTGGAACTCCATGTTGGTTCCCATCTCTTAAATCTTATGTTAGACTCCGTGCGATGAAATAAACCAGCATGGAATTCCAAATGGATGTAGACAAATTTTGTTTTACTGGAAGAGAGTATCATTACCGACATTGTTGCTGATACTGAGATGTTTTGACGAACAATTGGGCCTTCAAGAAAAAAATTAATTAAAACAGTCGAAAAGCCCATGTTATTTGAATGGGAAAAAGTAAGGGGCTGTCGGCACCTCTTGATATTAAAATTGAGGGCTAAAATTTGGCGAGGCTTTTTTTATTGAATCGGAACACATTCATGTACTCAGAGCGAATAATTTTGTTGATAACCAAAATAACTGTCACGAGGGTACTCTGACGTAACCTTGTATCTCAAAAAACACTGTTCAACAGAAGAGACAAAAAAATTGTTATTGGAATAAACCAGATTAAAAACTTCTAATTATTTGTTGCCAATTTGAAAGCTTTCACGTTTTTTATAGATGTAAATGATAATTATATTACAGAAAATTTTTTCAAGTCTAGTTTTTCGGTGAATTACTGAGATACGAGTTGACCTTCAAAAATCGAGTTACGAGGTTACGTCAGAGCACCCTCGTGTCAGTCTAGTATAATATATATATTAAATGGATATATCTGTGCGAGGTATACGAGTATGGAAAATCGATATTACGTATTTGATTTCAAAATGATACTAAAAAGCTTTTCAGGCATTTCGGCGAGCAATAAGCGAGTCATGTGATAAATTGCAGGCCGATATATAGGGAAAGGTTGCCGATATCGCACACGCTCCTAAATCGTACTACTGCCGGTACTGCCATTTTATGCAAACCCATATTGCATTAAATTGGCATGGGTGGGTATGTGTTCGTAATTCTATAAATTATCAAAAAAGTTCTCATGGTTGCTTTTCATCGCATATGGTGATTTAAGAAAAATATTGTTTCCAGTTGAAAAGTAACTTTTTCTCATTTCAACGAATCTTTCGACCTTTTAGAATCCGAAACCAGGATTTTGGAAAAAAAAAGTCGGTCTGTCCAACGGTCCGACAAAATCACGCGATGATCTCGGAAACGGGTCGATGGAAAAATCTGAAATTCAGAGGTCTCTACATATGAATGATGAAAATAAAAAATTGTCATATCCCATTGAACTCGAACGTTCGCTTCTACTGGAGATTCATGGACTTTCAAGTTTTTACTTACAACTTACCTTTTTATGATACTTTTGAATCAAAGATGTTTTTTTTTTTTTTTTTCAAATCAAACCAATAGTATTCAGTACGTTTCTGGCTTATAGAATATTTCTCATCAACTTTCAGAATCTATAAATCTGAATTCGCCGGATGATCTAGAAAACGGCTAGGTGAAAAAGTCTGAAATTCCCAGTTATGGGCATGGATAATTACCATACCTCGTTTGGTTTGAACGTTTGTTTCTAGGAAAAAAAGAATCTCATGAGAAATAAAAACCCGTTTTATATAAATTAATGCAAATAACAAAATGTTGATTGTATGTACTTGATAGTATCGCGAATAATTATATTCGTTTGTTAGGAGATGAAGAGTACTGCGAAAAAACACTATCTTTTCCGTGTTGTTTGTCGGTGGTTTCGTGAGTTTTACACTCTCCATATCCATAAGAGCTGACATCTCCGAAAACATAAAAGTAAAATATTGTGCTTTAATATCGTGCTTTCGAAGCAGCTTATTGGCAAAATCAAGCAATCCGCTTTGCCCATAAAAAGAATGGAGTTTTCCAAGAATTCGTCGAAATTTCGGATATAATTAAATTTTGTTTACTATAATTGGTACGTCAGATCGACTTGTCCGTCGATATGATAATTCCATACCTGTGGGAGGTGGCGAATGTGTACAATATTTTTTCAAGATTGTAAGATTTTATGCGTATTTCGAACGATTTGTACCAGTATGGCACCAATTTTTCCTGAAGGTTTGAGGTTCAAAGGACATAAATACGAAATTGCAAACACATATGTCGCGGCAATCTTGTTGTATTTTTTTTTTTTCTTGTTTTATTGGTTGTTGACATATCAGACTCGTCTTTGACTCGTGCTAGCTCGCCTCTGACTTGTACTGCAAACTCCGCACTCGGTCTGAAAAAGCCCACTTGACGCACTTGGTACACAATATACTATTTAGGTGCCTATAGACGGTGCTAAAACAGGACTTTTGATGGTGTTACAAAAATTGATTCTTCATTCATTTTAAAATTTCTTATTATGATAAGTATTATCAACAATAATTTAACCTGTATTTTCAAAGTTATAGTATCACAAATAGAAACTTTAACCAGTCTTGAAGTAATATCATGAACCGAGTTTCTTCAATTTTCAAATCATTTCTTCGAATATTTATCTCTTTATTACATGCTTTTTTATTTTGATTGCCTAGATGCGGGACTAGACCTCAGGGCTTATGATAAAATGATGAAACTGTAGCTATATCTATATTAGAGTGTCTCAAAAAAACCGACTATTTTTTTTTCTTCAAAGAACATTGAAAAATCGGTAGAGTATCTCTAGAAAACGACCCTGTAAAAATATGAGCTCTTAATATTAATATTTAGAGGTCGCGATTTGTAATTTTCTATTTCCCATTTGAATAACACGGGAAATTTTTTTTTCAAACTTTGGAATTTTGTGATGTGATAACGAGCTACTTCATAAGTATGACAAACTCACTCTTTATAGGAAATTTGATGCTCTACAAAAAAGGTCTGATTGACATTTTGCGTAAGTCCAGCCGTTTCAAAAATATCGAGCCTCAAACTTCAGACTGTTTAAAATTATGCTTTTTTTTTTCGTAAATACAAAAAAATCAATTTATTTGTATTAAAAACCCAAAATTATCAACTTAAGAATAAATATATGCATATATTTGATGAAATGAAGATCCAAAATTGTTAATAATTTGACAAATGATAATTTTTATTGATTTTCAGCGAAAAATATTTACTTACCTAAAAAAATTTGTAGAAGTTTTTTATAAATTTACTATATATTTACTAAATATATTATTAATACACTATACAAATAAATTTACTATATATTTACTAAATATATTATTAATACACTATACAAATAAATTTATAATAAACTTCTACCAATTTTTTTAGATAAGTAAATATTTTTCGCTGAAAATCAATAAAAATTATCATTTGTCAAATTATTAACAATTTTGGATCTTCATTTCATCAAATATATGCATATATTTATTCTTAAGTTGATAATTTTGGGTTTTTAATACAAATAAATTGATTTTTTTGTATTTACGAAAAAAAAAAGCATAATTTTAAACAGTCTGAAGTTTGAGGCTCGATATTTTTGAAACGGCTGGACTCACGCAAAATGTCAATCAGACCTTTTTTGTAGAGCATCAAATTTCCTATAAAGAGTGAGTTTGTCATACTTATGAAGTAGCTCGTTATCACATCACAAAATTCCAAAGTTTGAAAAAAAAATTTCCCGTGTTATTCAAATGGGAAATAGAAAATTACAAATCGCGACCTCTAAATATTAATATTAAGAGCTCATATTTTTACAGGGTCGTTTTCTAGAGATACTCTACCGATTTTTCAATGTTCTTTGAAGAAAAAAAAATAGTCGGTTTTTTTGAGACACTCTAATCTATATATCAACTGGTATATCTTCACAATACAGTTGCTCAATTCAGATTAAACAATTATAGATGAATCCTGAAGTAACATGACACAATTTTGACCGTCTTAGCGTCTGTCATTCTCTGGCCAGGCTCTTGAATGATAAACTGCTAAAGTAGCTCCCGGTCAGCATCTGGCCAGTACTTGCCAGCGTCTGCGAAAGCACCATGAAAGAATTTTCGCCAGACTACCGCCCGGCCAGTCCCCGGTCAGGCAATCTGACAAAAATACTGCCCAGCTAGCGCCCGGCCAGAAACCTTGTTGTAACCGGGCCAAACCGGGCAATTTCCACGCGGGAATGTAGAATACTCCCTCCAAATTTCGAAAAAATTCAATTGACGATGCGATCTGTATGCTACGACAATTGCTTTTTCACCGGTGGATGAGAACTACTTAACGACGAAATCTAGATATTCTTTTATATGCCCTAAATATAGTTCAAAATACTAGTAATCTGCTGTATAAAAATTGAGTCAATCAAATTTTCTATGACAGTGTACCAGTCATTTGAAAAAAAAAAATTATTTTGAAGGTGTATGTACCCCCTCAAAATCAGAATATTTACGATGAGTATTATTGTAGCTGTGTAGCTACGAAGTTATAAGTTACTTGAATAACGATAAGTAACAATAACAAGTGTAAAACTTACGTAACGATTCAAGCTACTCGAATTTTATGAGTTATCTTCAAACTCGTTAATTTATCAATAGATTCTTTCAGGATTGCTTAAGCTGACATTAGATTTTCTCGATGACGAAAATGAAAATAATAATGATAGCGGAAGTTTATATTTCGTAGTCTATTTTACTTTTCTCTGAAGTTAGCAACAGAATTTGAATTTTAAAGTAACTTCCGACTTTAATCAGTTACTTGGGTATATTATATAACTTCAAACTCAGCTAACTTCGTTAGTGTAAACTTATAACTCAACTTAGTTACTATATTAAAAAAGTAATTCAGTTATAAGTTGAATTCTACTCCGCAAGATCTAACATTACCGCATGCGAGATTTACTTCCAATCAATAAAATCCGCTGAAGTTCAGCTGTCATTATTTCATAAATCGAAATTCCAATTAGTCTGCCATATGCGATTTTAATTCACGCTAAAAATTGTAGAAATATTATATTACCCTGGGGTATTAGCTACTGGTATCAAATAACTGGGTAATTCATTTCTGTGCTCGTTACAGCTGTTCAAATTCAGAGAGAAGAGCTGGGCATCTTCAATGAAAGCCAGTTAAATTTTAAAATGATGATGGCAACAGAAGCTTTCCAATATTTTAGAGAATAAAATTAAATAAAACTCGAATTGCGGATTTTTCAAGCTCACGAAATATTATTTCATCAGTAAAAAGTTCAATTGAGAGAAAAATCAACGTATTACGAACGAAAAAGTGAATTTTTGTTTTCGACACGAAAACTGTTCGGTTGATTGATTCCAAATGCTACCTAACTTTTATGCGCTAACTTAGCGCTCGTGCTAACTTTCTTCCCCGATTCTACGCCAATGTGCTTCCCCGCTAACACCCGTTCACCCCCGATAGCGTCAATATGCTCGGTTTTTCGGGTGTCAAGAAGCGGAGATCGCCATGCAACTGCCCGCGAATCAACAATTGAACCAAAGGAAAACCGGCTCTGTGATGAAGTTCCCGCGATCGAATGCTATCTTTACGGATTTTTATCACTTGCCGTAACGACACTCACACGGCCCGTGCTATCGCGGGCTATCTAAACGAATTTTCAGCACCTGCCGTTAATGAGACTCTATAATATATCCCTTATTTTTCATCGAATATGTATTGTAACGTTCCGGCTGTGCTAGCGCGGCCGCTGCCAAGCTAGCGCAGCCGGACAATGACAACGGCGCATCCGCGACGCGCAGATGCGACCACCAGCAACACGCGATTCCGCGCAACCCGCGATTCCGTGCATCCCACGATGCGCGGAACCGCGGAACCCGCGGATATCGCTATAAGAAGGCGGTAACAGAGCATCCGCTACCGATTGTGTGGCAGAGCGCCCGTCGAGTCACTTCTGTTTATTTTTCTAATAGGCACGTAGCTAAAATAGTGCGTGACCTTTCTTGCTCTTAATTCGCATTTCTGCACTTGCTAAAATTGAAGTAGATAGAATCGCGAATTTTGATATTGAAATAATAAGTCTAATAAAATCTCACAATCTCACACGTCGAAGTTTTACTAATTTTGAATTTACTTAAAAATTAGACTGCAAGCATAGAAGTCGTCTTAATTAAATTAACGGCGCAATTTAATCGAATCGCGGCTGAAACCCGCGATTCAACAAATGTAACAAATTCCCGGACATAACAAACTCTCTAATCGGAGACATTGATTGACTTTAAGAAACATAGAATTTAAACAACTTTTCCTTATCTTACTATCTGTTATTGTATTCTTTAATATCATTTTCTATTCTTTAATGCAATATTCTAATCTTTATAATTTATTATCATGATATTTCATAGCTCAATGGGCAATGTTTTCTTTCTTTTCTTAGTTAACTTTATCCTAATTTAACCCGTTCTAATTTACCATTAAATCTACGATTGTTAAACCGCTTCTTTTTCTTTCAATTTCCTCTTTCCTTCTACTATTTTGCTAAGCAGTTTCAGCATTCACAAATCATCGTCGTTAGCTTTACAGCAACGGTGTGGATTAAAGTCCACACCCGAGTCTGTCGGTAGGCTTGGTATGCGTGGCTGGTCCAGCTCTGCTTAAATTGCTTCCTTGAGTTTGCTCTCGGGCTGGCGGTACTGGTCTAACAAACCCGGATCCGCGGGCTTGGTCTGAGAGTGTTTTCGGGCAGCAGCGCAGGCTTGGCTAGCGTGGCATATCCAGCTCTATCAGGTCGCAGTTCGGTTCAAGGGAAACCCTGTTACCGAGCTGTTGTTGGGTTATTGTGGTTTTTCACTTTTTCCACAGGAGGAGCTCCAAAATTATCACACCCGTGACAAAGATACTCACGCGGACTAGCACCGTATCTCCAGCCTTCAGCTGAGATATTGGTGCAGTAAGTTACATTTGGCGCCCAACGTGGGGCTCCTCTTAAATAAAATTAAATTCATTGGATTCAAAAAATTAATTTAACTTCATTTATAAAACATTAGCTTCAAATTCTATTCAACTTAAAATCATTTCAAAATAGCTTCAACCTTTTTTCTTTTTCGGACATTGCGAAAATCAAAAGGGAAAATGGACGGAAAAGATGCAGGTACCAGTAAAGATAAGGTAGAGGTGGTAGGCCGATCAAATAGGGACACCGGGTTTCACGAACGGGAAGATACCGTGTCAACCGACAATAGCCTGATAAGTCCGGAAGGAAGCCCTAGGGTCGAAAGCCAAGATCCTCTTGCCGTGATCGCCGCTTCCCTAAGAGCAATAGAAAAAAATAATGAAAGGGTTGAAAGAAAATGGGATGAACGGTTCGCGGAACTAGAACGGCGGGTTGAGAATACAAACCGGGCGTTAGTGGATAAGCAGGTCGAGTTCGAGTTAAAATCAAGCAAAGAGGCGAGAGAACAGGCTACGATAAATAAATCCCGAGTCGATCGCATTGACACAACCGTTCAGGCCGTGGTTGAAAAATGGGACACCGATTTAGCCGGATGTCACGAGAAAATAAAAGAGACAGAAAAAGCGTTGCGGGATGAGGCAATCGGTAATTATGAAGCACTCAAGGGTAGGATCAAGGAGGGCGATCGAGTCAGCTACGAAAAAATCCAGGACCTCGAGCATAGGCACGAGAGTCTAAAGATCGGTCTCGATGCCGAAATTAGGAAACTAAAGAGGCGACCGATTAGCCACGCCGAGAGTAACGACCAAATAAATCAGGTTACAAGACAGTTAAAACTCCCGATGTTTTCAGGAAAAAGTTGGGAGAAGCCGGTTAACTATATTCGGGAACTAGAGGAATACCTTACCTTCTTAGGTTCAGACGACGAGCTCAGTTTGCGACTTATTGGTCAGAGCTTAGGAAACGACGCGAAAGACTGGTGGATCGCTCGCCGGGACGTCATTGACACCTGGGAAACTTTCAAAACGAAGTTCCTCACAAGGTTTTGGGGCGAAGGAGTCCAGAGAGATATTCGAAAAGATATCGAATGGGGTTTCTTTTCACCGGACTCAAAACTAACCTGGTCCGAGTACGCGAACAGGAAATTTGCGGCTGCGGTCGGTCTCCGTCCTAAGATTGCGGAAGAGGAAATAGTAAAAAGCCTGATTAAACATTTCGATGAGCAGATAGTAGTGGCAGCTACATGCCGTAATATCCAGGATATCGATACGTTACTTAATTTCTTAGATGAGATGCAATCGGGGGGGAGATCGAATGCACCCAAAAGTTTCCGTGCATCGGCCAGTACAAGCCGACAACATCCATTTCACAATAAATTCACTGAACATAAAGACAAACAGGTGTCATGGCGGGCCGGCGGCGATGAGGTAAACACGCCGCGACCTACCGTAGCGCGAGACACATTCAACAGATCAGATACGCATGAAAACAAGCGAGACGCTGGACAACCGGCGTTCGCAAGTCATAAACCAACTAGTTGGACAAACCCTAGAATCAGCGCGATTTCTGAAGCCGAACCAACCGCAACCGAGGTTGAGGATGACCGTGAAGCCCAGCATGCGGAAAACTAGAGCGCGCTGTGGTATGTGAGCCGCAAAATTCGGTGACACAGCGCGAGATCGTTATTAACGCGGCAAAAATAGAATCTCTGGTTCTGAAGAATAATATGTTTGAAGATCCGGCTGAGTACCTGATCAAGGAGAGCGATAATTGCGAGTCACAATGCAAGCAATGCCCGGAAGCATATTTTAACATCCAGGGCGTTGAAGTCAAGGGACTTATCGACACCGGAAGTCAAATCACGTGCGTTTCAAAAGATTGGTTCGATCGAAATCAGGAAAAGCTGAAAAATTGCGAAAGGCTGCCAGTTGTCAACTTCCAGGTAGTGGGGGCGACAGGGGGCAAGCCTGTAAAAGTAAGCGAACAGTTTTTCGCAGAAGTAACAATGGGAAAATCCACCGATCAAATCTGCTTTTTGGTGATTCCACGGCTCGATCACGAGGTAATCCTCGGAATCGACACTTTACAACGGTGGAAAGCTGATTTAGATCTCAGAACAAATAGGCTTTCTTTTCAGACCGCCTCCACAAGCGAAAATATAGAGCTGTTCAAAACCAACCATGTTGAGGACTATCTTAGAGAGACGATCCAAATCAGTAGAATCAATCGAGAAAAAATGACCGCCGATAGGGTTGAAAACGAGATAAATGAGTATGCACTGACCCGTGATGAAATCAACGAGAAAATGTCTGAGTGTCAGGTACTAAATCCAGTCGAGCTAGAGTCATTTTCCAACTTACTGATAGAGTATCAAGACGTCTTTTACAAATTGCCTGGTAGGGTTACGGTTTATGAACATCGAATTCAAATTTACGAAGATAGACCTTTTGTGAGAAGATCATATCCAATACCAATGATTCACAGAGAAAAAGTTAAAATCGAAATACAAAAAATGTTGGATATAGGGATAATTGAAAGATCGTATAGCGAGTACATCAATCCTATTGTAGTTGTCGCAAAGAAAACAGGCGATATCAGATTAGTCTTAGATGCTAGATACATCAATAAACTGATAGTACCTGACCATGACTGCGCTCAATCGACTGAGGTCTTATTCCAGAAGTGTGGAAACGCATCTTATATGTCGAGTTTAGACCTTACGGCGAGTTTCTGGCAAGTCCCTTTGCATCCCAACTCAAGGAAGTACACCGCGTTCATGCACGAAGGAAAAACTTATCAATTTACAGTTACCCCTTATGGGCTTAATACAAGTTTGGCTAGTTTAATTAGGGCCTTAGACTTAATTTTAAAGGAAACAGAGCAATTCACAGTCAACTTTGTTGACGATATCCTGTGTATTTCTGACTCCGTTTCGTCCCATTTGGCCCACCTGAAATTATTGTTTGAGGTTTTCAGGAAGCATAACATGACGCTTAATTTCAAGAAATCAAAATTCTTTAGAGAGGAAATCGATTTTCTCGGGCACCGGATCACAAAAGATGGTATACGGCCACAGCCAGAAAAGATCGAGGCAATAAGCAAATTTCCCGAGCCGAGAAACGCAAAACAGCTCAAAGGATTTTTGGGTTTAACAAACTACTATAGTAAATTTACCAGCGCGTATGCCGAAGCAACGTCCCCGTTGCTAGCGTTAATAAGGAAGGGTGCCAAATGGGACTGGACGGAGGAAATGAAATCACATTTCACAACAGTAAAACAACTATTTTGCGAAACAATGGTTATAAACCACCCAGATCCTAAGAAAAGGTATTACTTGCAGTGTGATGCGAGCAATTATGCCGTCGGTGCCGTTCTTTATCAATTGTCCGAAAACAACGAGGAACGGATCGTGGGATTCGCGAGCAGAACAATGAAAGGTGCCGAGCTAAATTACTTTACATCCGAAAAAGAATTATTAGCGATCGTATTTGCTCTGGAAAAGTTCAGGACTTTCATTGTTGGTGCGAAGCTCACGATCCGAACTGACCACAAAGCGTTGACGTTCATATTTTCGTGTAAACTCGTTAGCTCTCGTTTAGCACGCTGGGTTTTATTCATACAAACATATGATTTCGATATAGAATACATCAGAGGTACGGATAATACCGTCGCGGACGTGTTGAGCCGATATCCACCAGAGCGCAAACAAAAAATAGACTCAGTAGCGCAATTAGGTATCACTGCACCGCTGGCAAAAGAAATTGATAAACAGCTATGCAGGGACTTAAAAAACTATGCGGTATTACAGAAAACAGATAAAAGAATCAGCGAATTACTAGAATCGGAAAAACTAAAGCTGAATAATAATCTAGAAATCGTTAATCAAATATTGTACCACCGAGAGCCAGGGGGCAAACTACGAGCATACGTCCCTGAAGAGTTAGTAAAGAAACTGGTCATCGAATGTCACGAATTGTATGGACACATAGGCGCGAGCAAGTGCAATAAAATACTTAAAGAAGGATTCTATTATCCCAAATTAGCTAAGAGAATAAGACAAATACTAGCAAGCTGCGATAGATGCCAGCGATGTAAAGTGCCAAATCGGTATAGCTACGCCAATATGCAAAACATTGTGCCGGAGGGACCGGGGGAGCTGTTGTCGATCGACTACCTAGGTCCGCTACCAGCGAGTAAGGGGAATTACAAATGGCTATTGGTTACAATAGACGCTTTTAGCAAATTCATAAAATTATATCCATTAAAGGCGGCGAATGCACCAGCAACAATAAAATGCATTTTTGAACAGTATATCCCCGAGTACGGCAAGCCGAAAAGAATCCAGTGCGATCATGGCACGCAATTCACATCAGCAGCTTGGCAAAATAAATTAAACGAAGAAGATGTTAAACTAATCTATTCATCTATCAGACATCCACAAGGCAATATCGTAGAACGCGTCAACCGCGAATTAGGCCGATTTTTCAGAACATTCTTAACAGATAAACACACGTCTTGGATTAATTGGTTAAGAATAATAGAGAGCTGTGTGAACGAAGTGTGCCATGACACCACTGGATTCGCACCTTGCGAAATACATCTGAGACAAAAACCATCTAGATTTTGGGAAAGCTGGTTAATACAAAATAAAAATGACATACCACATGATACGAAGCTAACATTAGTGAAAAAGAACATAATAAAACACGGCAAGCGCCGAGCGGATAGGTTCAACTCGACACATAAAATGGCTAAATTTAAAGTAGGCGATCTAGTATTAGTTAGGGCACTCAATGTATCCGATACGAAAGAGAAAAAAATGGCTAAATTCTTCGACTTGTACGAGGGACCGTATAAAATCAGCCGGCAAGTCGGTGAGGCTACCTATGTCTTGGAGAACCCTCACACAGGCACCGAGCGGGGGAAGTTCCACGTCAACATGTTCAAAGAATACGTACAAAGCGAAAAAGGGGAGGATGAGTACGTGAAATAACACCTGTAAAGAAGCAGCGGTATGATCATATGGGCCAAAACACAGACAATAAAAAGGTTAGCGAGTGGTCCCCCAAAAAACTAGAAGAGGCTATCATGTATGGCACACATTCAACCAATGAAGGGGCGGAAAATGACTATATAAGGACGGCTCATTAGCATAACGACATTTGAGTGGATATTAATCACGCGACGAGTACCAAAGTAGCAAGAATGAGTAACCCTCAATATACTTTTAAACAGTGGGTGGTGCAGGACGCGGCCACGCAGACGGGCGAGGAAAACCCGGATGGAAATCCGGAACACTCCATGGTACCAAAAAGATTCAAAAGGACCCGTGGAGAATACCGGAAGGGGAAAGGGTCGCAGACAAAGAAACAAAAAGCGGAAGGGCCGAGACCAAACAACTACTCGGCGCCGGCGACGCTTTCTCCTGCGAGCCCGGACCCCGAACCTGTGCCATCCACCAGCGGAGCACCAAGGCAAGGAACCAGAGCGGACCCAGGGCCGTTGACGATCAAAAAAAGGAAACCTGAGGAAGAGCCCGGACAACAGGCGAAGCGGGTACCAAGACCAGGCCACCCGGTCCAGTACCTGCCATGGGTCCTCATCCCCATAGAGGTACCAGCCGCGCCAGGACCAGAGCAGGTAGAAAACCGCTACCTGCAGCTCGTATTCGAGGAGCTCGAGGTCCCAGAACCGGAAGTGGAGGAGACAGGCAGAATCGCAGCGCCCGAAGACCCGGCAGAGGCTCCTACGGCTGAAAACCTTGAAAACCTCCAAATCGAAGATCTGTACCCGGCACTGGCAACGCCGGAGTACATGAGCTACTTCGAGCCGGGAGGTGGATGGGATTTCGACGAATCCGAGCTACTCAGAACACCAGAGCACGAGTGAAGGAAGCTGAAAAGAAAACCCCGAACACCTGGGAAAACCAACAGCAAGGTTTCATCAGCAAGAACGGCGATGCGGAGTTCCACTGATGAAAAGGGGGCAGATGTAACGTTCCGGCTGTGCTAGCGCGGCCGCTGCCAAGCTAGCGCAGCCGGACAATGACAACGGCGCATCCGCGACGCGCAGATGCGACCACCAGCAACACGCGATTCCGCGCAACCCGCGATTCCGTGCATCCCACGATGCGCGGAACCGCGGAACCCGCGGATATCGCTATAAGAAGGCGGTAACAGAGCATCCGCTACCGATTGTGTGGCAGAGCGCCCGTCGAGTCACTTCTGTTTATTTTTCTAATAGGCACGTAGCTAAAATAGTGCGTGACCTTTCTTGCTCTTAATTCGCATTTCTGCACTTGCTAAAATTGAAGTAGATAGAATCGCGAATTTTGATATTGAAATAATAAGTCTAATAAAATCTCACAATCTCACACGTCGAAGTTTTACTAATTTTGAATTTACTTAAAAATTAGACTGCAAGCATAGAAGTCGTCTTAATTAAATTAACGGCGCAATTTAATCGAATCGCGGCTGAAACCCGCGATTCAACAAATGTAACAAATTCCCGGACATAACAAACTCTCTAATCGGAGACATTGATTGACTTTAAGAAACATAGAATTTAAACAACTTTTCCTTATCTTACTATCTGTTATTGTATTCTTTAATATCATTTTCTATTCTTTAATGCAATATTCTAATCTTTATAATTTATTATCATGATATTTCATAGCTCAATGGGCAATGTTTTCTTTCTTTTCTTAGTTAACTTTATCCTAATTTAACCCGTTCTAATTTACCATTAAATCTACGATTGTTAAACCGCTTCTTTTTCTTTCAATTTCCTCTTTCCTTCTACTATTTTGCTAAGCAGTTTCAGCATTCACAAATCATCGTCGTTAGCTTTACAGCAACGGTGTGGATTAAAGTCCACACCCGAGTCTGTCGGTAGGCTTGGTATGCGTGGCTGGTCCAGCTCTGCTTAAATTGCTTCCTTGAGTTTGCTCTCGGGCTGGCGGTACTGGTCTAACAAACCCGGATCCGCGGGCTTGGTCTGAGAGTGTTTTCGGGCAGCAGCGCAGGCTTGGCTAGCGTGGCATATCCAGCTCTATCAGGTCGCAGTTCGGTTCAAGGGAAACCCTGTTACCGAGCTGTTGTTGGGTTATTGTGGTTTTTCACTTTTTCCACAGGAGGAGCTCCAAAATTATCACACCCGTGACAAAGATACTCACGCGGACTAGCACCGTATCTCCAGCCTTCAGCTGAGATATTGGTGCAGTAAGTTACAGTATACTCTGAAAATGTTATAATTTCTTATGAAATTAATGTTTCAACTACTTTTCCCAGAATTTTTGAACCCGGCAATGTAGATGAAAATTGAAATTACAAATAACGAATTGAAATCAAATGGATGCTATCGAAAATAGTAGAAGACAAATGTTTATCGAAATTACGTGTATCCTGTAACTCCCCACATGAATAACGTACTTTTTAAATTAATGTTCGTGTAAGTTATATGAGCATACGTATGGGGCATTCTATGCTAAATCTTTCATGGTGGTAGATATTCTATCTCTGAAACACCTTTTGGATTCTTTCTAGCGAAGCCGGAAAGAAACATTTTTTGGATATGTCTGTGACTTGGCCGGTTCTGAGTTTTATACCATTCGATATCAGCGATATGTGCCCCGATAAGATTAGTATTTAGCCAGTTGGCCGAGTTCGCTCGCATTGATCGCCACACCCTGGTCTAATCAAGTAGCTAACGAGTGAGTCAAGTTTATGGCGAATTTGTTCAAATCTTTATCTATCTGTTGATATAGTGTCAATACATACTTTATTTATGGTGTGCTAAACCAGGGTGTTCATTAGCCGGTGACTTTTTGTGTTGTAGCCCTGACTGTGACAAAAAAGAAGACAAAAAGGCCCTCGAAAATTTGACATTTATACTAAATCGGTTCAGCACAGAATGGGGCAGTGTTGTCCTACGTGCATCTGTTGTCCGAGTAAGAAATTACTTTCATTCAACGTTTGCTTTTCTTCAATTCAATTTGTCATTAAATATCTTGAGTAGTGCGATTTGTAATTACAGTCGGGTTTCTCAATAAGAGCGCTACGGGGCTGTGGGAGAAGAAATTTTCAAAAAGTGTGGTACCCCACCTCTCTACCGAAAAGCACGCTCGTCCGGAACGTAAGCGGGTCTCTCAATAAAAACAAAGACAGTAGTGGGGCTACTGCTCGGTCACGTATTAGGGGGAAAGTGCCCCTATTGGGAACCCTCTTATTGAGAAGCCCGACTGTATTCCATTCTTCCGCCGTTACGAATATCGCTCTTCAAGCGTGGCCAGAACTCTCGAGATTCGCTAGATTATCATCATTCGTTTTTATAATTCATTGCTAAGTAGGGAAAGTCTCATTTATCCTCGATCGTACAATTTTATCATTCAGGAATGGGAGCTGGATGTTGTTGCTGTGGTTCCAATGGACCACCTCCTCCCCCACATGGAGGACCGGGTTGGGGACCACCTCATCATGGACCACCTCACCATGGACCACCTCATCATGGACCACCTCACCACGGACCACCTCATCATGGACCTGGACCTGGCTGGTTACGATGATGCGAGACGCGTTCGCGATCTCGTCCCTAAATCTTATAATTCTTAGTAGTGCGCAATATGATCATTGCTGTGTCAAAGTGACGCTGAAATTTCCGTGTTCGACTTTTTGAGTTTTCGATTGAAATAAAATTCTATACATACCATTTTCCACGTTGATAACTAGTATCCATAGAAAATATGTAAAAATGTATTTGTTACTGTGAACACCTTGTGATTTAAAGCGAAAATATACAGATTCTCAAAATTGTGGAAACTTATATTTAAATATAGTTCGAACTGTTCTAGCATTCCCTGCACCCCGTTTCAGCAAGAATCTAGCATTATACCGTATTATTATAAAATTAAATAGAAAACAGGTAAAGACTTTGAGTAGGAACATTAATTCCGATAGCGTTAGTCCAGAAACAATAAAAAAAAAAAAGAAAAAGATATCTGCTAGGCTAGGATGTGTACTGTTATGTGTGTTGCAACAGCATCTGAATAAATGTGAAGACTCATTTATCGCTACCAATAAATATTATTGCATTTCACTTCATTCCGATTTTGATTGAAAATTTGAATTCAGGCTATTCAAATTTGGGCTGCAATTGAAATATGTCATTATGACAATTATTGTGTGACCTCATTTGGTAATTCTTAGTTGGATCGCAATAATCTTGAGGCACGTATTACATATTTACAAATTACTGATAAGCAGTGAGATAGATGCGTGATTCACTCGGCAGAGTACACAGCGCAGTTGGCAAGAGGCTTATCATCTCCCACATATATGTTTCTCAATCACTGTCCTTGACTCCACGAACAATGAGCGATGTCAAATCCCCGTAGTTTTATGCGTAGGGGGTTAAAATTGTCACGTTATGATTGTAACATCAAAACATGCGTCAAATGTACCCAAAAATATATGGGTATACAGCCGATAAGTAAAAATAGTACTTTATGTGGCATGCGCGTAAACCACGTGTTTTTTGGTGAGACCGATGTTTGCCGAAGGCCGATGGCGAGCTAACGGCGTGCTGAAAAAATCGGTCAAACCGAAAAACAGTTTACGCGTGCGCCCCATACATTATTTTTTACGGCATTGGCATGAAAAAGTCTACGAATAACCAAAGGAAGACGGAAATACTGTTATCTGCGGTCTTTGGGGGTCTGGGAGCTTCGCCCCCAGAAACTAAGGAGAAAAATTTCAAAAGAAAGAAAAAAATCTTTCAGTATTTAAAATGATTTAGCATTATTTTCCTTTTGCCAGATCAAAAATTGCTGGTAACTAATTTCGTATTGAGTTTTCGATTTCGTTGGCAATAAGTTTTCCACAGCTTTGCGACTCTCTTCGCATAGTTCTGGTGGTGTAGCAGGCATCATCTCGTCGTCACTCATTTTTAATTCGGAGATTATAATAGCCACGAAAAGCCACTGTAAATACGATCGAGACACTGGATGAGGTTATGAGCAAAACATACACATATCGAAAATAGAAAAGATATCCGTGTAAAACGTTTTCACAGCCGTTTTACATGGATATCTTCTCCATTTTCGCGTAAAAAAAACATTTTTTTGGCCGTACTTGTTCGAAATCGTACATAGAATTGCGCGACGAAGTTTGTTTCATTGATTTCGGTGCACAGGCAGAGATATTCCGTTTAATAACACCTTTTTTCCCACTGTTTTCAGGTCTGGTGGAATTGCGTAGGGAAGCACCTTAATGGTGGGGTGGTCCGTGATGCGGAGGTCCATGATGCGGGGGTCCATGATGCGGGGGTCCATGATGCGGGGGCCCATGATGTGGGGGTCCTCCGGGACCGGCGTGGGGTCCTCCAGGTCCCCCATGAGGTCCGCCTGGTCCACCGGGTCCGTGATTTGGGGGTCCAACCGGTTGTCCCATTTTCGTATTATCTAGAAGACATTGTGATAAGGTAAGTAGGAGAGTTATAACTATAGTTTCCTGTACGATTATGTATTCCATTGTTTATCGCATTTAGAAAATTTCGGCGAGAAATTGTAATAAGCCGTTGTTCTTGGTACTTACGCACTCGGTTCTTCGACGCAAACGTTGAAGACTTACTTTTGGGTTATTACCATCGGCCAGCCCGTCCAGGTCTATATACCAATTCGATATCTCCGACAGGTAATACGGGCTGATAAGATAAGAGTCCCACCAGTGGTCGAGTTTTACGGGTGTATTTCCACGCTCTGGTATAATCGAGGAGCAAACGGCTTAATCAAGATTATGGCGAATTGTGCCATACACTTTCGAACTAGAGTCGATTACGTGAACCACCCACATATTTAAGAACATCATACTCGTAAGTGTTATATCAGACGTGACTTCGACGAAGTAAGGCTCTGATTGTGTTCCACGAAGAGAAAATTTCAACTACCTTTGGTTATAAAGGACTGGGAGGACTCGGCGATTATAGTTATACAACGAATAAACGGACCCCAGTATGGGACAGTGTTGTTGTTGCCCGAAGTGCAGTTGTTGTGCAGGACGAACAGGTAAGAATAAATTTCTCTATATCGAACGATTTCTAATTATACATATTTCTACACCATAAAAACACGTTTCATTGCTTTGCAAAAATTCGGAATTTCGGAATTTCTGTTTCTCTCACTCGAACCCATCGAACTGGCTCCTCAGATCATTGTTGGGAAATAATTTCATGATTCTTTGTCAAAATTCAGCACATCTTCAGTCAATCGAAAGCTGTTCGGAAAATTAAGTTATCTCAAACTCAAAACATGCAAAAATAGTCACGGGATCGCGGGGATGCATCGCGAAACATCTGAACGGCCATAAAAATGTTGTTTTGTTCAAAAATCCAAACGACTTATGAACTAATTGAGAAAAAAAAAATGAATTTCTTTTCAATTAAAATTTCACAGGATTGGGAGGCCTGTGCTCGTGTAGCTGTTGCTGTTTTGACTGTTGTTATACTGGCGCACCGGGAAAAGAAGTAGGAGCACGAAGAAGACCAGAATGGACAAATGGACCAGGTGGACCAGGCGGACCCGGAGGTCCAGGTGGTCCAGATGGAGGACGGTGATGAAAACCATTTGAAACAAAAGCCTGAGTACTGGCTGATAAATTGGAAGATGGGTCATTATTTTTCCTAAGTCTTGCTCTTTGTTGAAATTTGTGTCCAATATTTGAGCATGCATCGAATTGGCTTTAATTACAACTGCAGGCAATTTAAAAAAGAATTTCCACTACCATTCTCGCGCAAAACTATTAATATCCTTGATTTCCAACATCCCGATGTAAAAGGCACCTGTGGTTATAGAATGCAATCAAGATTTCGAAATTTCAAGTTCACGCATTCGTTCGGCATAACTCGGAGTGTATTTGTCGTATCGAAACCGATAACTGTCAAATCAATCGCCTTCAGACGTACTTTTTGGAAAACAAGGTCTCAAAATCTTATCAATTATTCTCGTAATTAAGGTCGCGATTAGAATGGAATATAGTTTGTCTTCGAATCTTGAGGAATAGGAGCGATAATTTCGGAATTTCGGAAATTCATCGTTCGCGACTCGAACCTTGCGGAAAATTCGAATTCGGAATTTTGACCGTTCGGGACTTTTTCACACCCGGAACTTAAACCCGGCCCCTAATCTGTCTTTGGTAATCCTCGATGATTGCATATTGTATATTGGTAGGTGTATTAGTCAAGGTTAATGCGGATGGTTTGCGGGGGCTCTTTGGTTATCTTATCATCGTTTATCAAGGTTGATAAAATATTGATCTTCGAATGACGAATGTCTGGCTTGACGCGGTAGCTCGAACGGTTCGCATTGGTAACTCTATAATTTCAAAGCGTTGAATTCTTTTGTATAATTAAACAAACAAAAATGGAACACGCGAGGCCACACGTCAGTAATTCAACACCGAACCGTCAAAGTGTTCGTTTCGTATACTATATATACCGCGAGGACCAGGTGAAAGAGAATGGTCCGTCCGCCCAGACACCTAATATTTCGTATTTTCATGGGGATAGACACTCGTTGCGCTGAAAAATCCCTAGGGTGATTTTGGCGCGCGGTTGATGCAACTCGGCAGCCATTGTTGATAGAAGCCGGCTGACTGTCAATACATCGCGGAAGGTAGACGTGTGGGGTTATGTTCGTTTATTTGAAGCAAATGATAAATGAAGTGGATAAAACCTACGTGAACAAGCTATGAATATTTATCAAAAATCGATCAATCAGTTTTGAATGATATCTAACAACGGATTAACCTCAGCTGTAGCCGGAAATTAATTAGAATTAAAGAGTTCATCGAGAAGAAGCAATTTAAACGAAATTATTAATTGTAATCCTGGCGTTGAGGCTTCAATAAATTGAACTAGGTAAGGGAGAAAAACTTTATTGAAGCTGAGTAAAAGTTCATTCAATGCATAACAAGGATAATTGTCATGTTGTAATAAATTAGTCTTCGTTACAGTCATTTAAAACTGATTGATCAATTTTTGATAAATATTCATAGCTTATTCACATAGGTTATATTCACTTTATTTATCATTTGCTTCAAATAAACGAACATAACCACACATGTCTACCTTCCGCGATGTATTGGCAGTCAGCCGGCTTCCATCAACAATGGCTGCCGAGTTGCATCACCCTAGGGATTTTCAGCGCTACGACTTACGGGTGGCTATCCCCATGAAAATACGAAATATTAGGTGTCTGGGCGGACGGACCATTCTCTTTCACCTGGTCCTCGCGGTATATAATATAAACATCTATATATTTATAATGATCAAATCTAGAGCAGCGTTGAAAATAAATAACGATTATAGCTATACGTGTGTAAGTACCTACATACGTTCCTCGGAATCTCCTTTCAGATTTTTATACGTACTATTCGTAAGAGGATAAGAAAACGCCACACGGGGGATCATAGGTCAGATTATAGAGGCTCGTACGAGTTTACTCATAACGCGATTGGCTCTAACGACAATCGGCTCTTTATTTGAAAACCGTTCTTCGTCAACACCAAAATTTCAGCTCTTCAGAGCTCTCCGGTATATAATAAATTTAATGGACTTTGGTCGAATGAGATTGATAAAAAAACGTCAGAAATCAAATTCAACACACACACACACACACACTTAGAAATGATATTACCTAATTGGTACCGAAAATTGTTTTAAATCTCCCCGCCCCTAATTCAGTAACACATCAATTTTTTGGCTCCATTTTTCTACTGCTTTAGATAAGCTCGGTAAAAGTTGTGCGTTTTTCGGTGATATTTATTATTTCCCGGCTGTATATATATATGTATAAGCGACCCACGGTGAGTCAGTCAGACCATTGAATAATTAGAGTAGGAATAAATTATCGAGAACGTTGCAGGACGTGAAGCGCGTATTTACATTATATATAATTTATATATAATATTGTAACTTCCTGTATATGTTTCACCAGCTGAAGGCTGGTGAAATTATACTAGTTCGCGTGTTTTCTTTGTCACGGGTTATTCTGTGAATTATTTGGAGCTCCTCTGGGAAAAGTTGAAAAAACCCTTAATTTACCCTGATACAGACTCGGATAGATTTTGCACTACCAGAGCTGCCTCCCTACAGACTTGGGATATGCTAGATTCACCAGACTAGGATAGCAATTATAGCTCTACCGTAGCTGTCCTGAATCTAGCTCACCGAAGCTGCCCTTTTACAGACTTGGGATATGTGTGTTCTCAGACTAGGGTACCAATTATAGCTATACCGTAGCTGTCCAACACACTCACCGAAGCTGCCTTTCTAGCTAAGAATGATTTTAAGTTTGATCTGAAAGAATGATGATTAAAAGTGAGGTTATGTTGTAAATGGAAAACAAAAATCAAATTTATGATAATTGAAATGATCTGCTGATCATTTGCTAGTTTTATTTCTAGTTTGTGATCTTTTCTCACTCTTGGTTTTTATACAAAATTATAAGTTTTTAATGCTTAACAAAACAAAAATCATGAATGATTGTATGAATGTTTATGAATGACGTGAATGAATGATTTTCCTTAATTTTTAACTTATTTCTATTTGGTGGTTTTGCCTCAATGGCCGGACTTTTGGTTTGTTTTTGGCTTTTTGATTTTTCTATCTATGTTTATCTAGATTTTCTGAATTTGTTTGATTTTAAATCGATTTTATTTGAATGCCGCTTTTGGCTAAGACAATATTTTGGATTTTCTATTTTATTTTTATACTGCGGTTTCTGCGAGTATGATTTTACTTTTCTTTTTGAATTTAATCGATAAGTGATTTTTACTTAATTTATCTGATTTTTCTGAGTTTAAATTTGGATTTCTAGTTCAAGAATGGAATTTTGAATTAATTTTAATATTTCGTTCTGAGTCGGTCGGCTGCTCTAGCTCGAGTCCGCTGGTCATGCTTGACCAGCTCGCCTTTTATACTTTTCGTTGAGTACACACAGACGTGCTGCTACCTTGGTATTGTACCACGTGGTACAATACCAGCGTGTTCATCCATGTTTGAAGTTTTCTATAGTGCGTTCGTTCGGCTATAGGCCGAACACGTTACATTGCCCCCTTTTCATCAGCTGATCTTCGGTGATGGAGTGCCTTCAATGGAATCGCTGTAAGGTAGGTTGATGAAAATCTTCCTTTTTTCTGTGTTTTTAATGTCATATCTGGTATTTAATATTTGTCATGTCCGAGTTTCTTTGATATGTCCGTGTTATTTGGTTAAGTCCGAGTTTTTTTTTTTTTGATGTTTTTCTTTCAGCTCCTGTCCTGTGCTAACGGGTCGTCGATATCGAACTCCGCCATGTAATCTGGGAGATCATCATCTGCGGGTATCGGCATCGGCACCTCAAGAACATATTCGTCAGTCAGGTCTTCTAGAGTTAGTTCCGGTAGGTTGAATAAGTACTGCTCGGATTCTTCTGGTGATGGTAAGTGCAGTATTGCACCCAAAGAGTCATCCTCCGCTACCTCATCTTCCTGGTCATTTTGTTGATGAATTTTTTTCTTTTTAGCCTCGATGTTGATGGCTCGCTCTATGTCGTTCGTGATGAGTGATATAGGCCCAAAAGTCCTGAACATATCGACTTTTTGGTGGTGAGCTTTCTTCTCTTCTTCCGTCCTCTCCTTCATTTCTATTTTGTGTAGCTTCCATGGGATTTGGTTTGGATTCTCCTCATGGAGCTTGACTTTTTTGTTAAATGTTTCTTTTAAGTTTAATTTATTTATGGGAATATTAATCCTCATACTGAGTTTCTGTTTCTTAGTTACGTCCGGTGTTGTAGTTGTATTTGGTTGTTTCGTTATATCTGGTTTTGGTGTTTTATTCGGTTTTGGAATTACGTCCGGTCTAGTTGTTACGTCCAATTTTAATATCCCTTCTTTCTTCTCTTTTTTAGTCTGGGATCCTTTTCCAGCCACGTACTTTCCACTGCCACCGATGAAACGACCCGAAGGAATAATTGTTTTATATAAATTATTATTCGCGTCTACGCTTCCGATATCTATTTCGGATGCTTGTACACCCTTATCTTGAACACTTGTATATCCGTATGCAAAGTTACTCATGGTGATACGAGGTATGACTGATTCTTCTTCTCTCCTGATGATTGCTTATATATTAATGATAATCCTCTTACAGGATTAGGATTTTAAGCTTAACTCTTTCTTTTGTTTTATTTTACTTCAAATTTTGAGTTGAAACAATGAGAAACTAGATATTTCCAGTTAAACTGACTCTATGTATAACTTCATCATATTTACGTGAAACCGTCCTCTCTCTAAGCCTGTTTTCATATTCTCTAATATGTAAGTTGCTTCGCCTATTTGCCTGTTTATTATATATGGTCCTTCATATAGTGGAAAAAACTTTGCCATTTTTTTGTTAACAGTGTCCGACACATTGAGTGCTCTGATTAAAACCTTATCGCCTACCTTAAACCTAGATAATTTATGACTTGAATTGAACCTATCGGCTCTTCTTTTCCCATGCCTTTTTATATTTTTCTCAACTAAGTGAATTTTTGTCTCATAAGGTATGTCTTTTAGTTTAGGATTAAACCATTCTGCCCAAAATCTGGTCGGTCTACTTTTTAATTGGATTTCACACGGAGCGAATCCAGTACCATCATGGCACACTTCATTTATGCAGGTTTCGATAACCCTTACCCAGTTAATCCACTGTGTGTGGTTATCTGCCAAGAAGGTACGGAAAAATCTACCAATTTCCCTATTTACTCGCTCGACAATGTTCCCTTGGGGGTGTCTAATTGACGAGAATATTAAGATGATATCTTCTTCTTCTAGCTTATTTATCCATTGGGATGAAGTGAATTGTGTGCCATGATCGCACTGGATTCGCTTCGGTTTCCCAAGTTCTGGAATGTAATCCCTAAAGATACAAGTAATTGTGGACTGCGCGTTCGCTGATCTCAACGGATATAGTTTGACGTATTTACTAAACGCATCTATGGTTACCAAAAGCCACTTATAATTCCCCTTGCTTGATGGTAATGGTCCTAAAAAATCTATGGACACTAAGTCTCCTACTCCGTCTGGAATTATATTCTGCATTGCTGCATATGAATGACGGTTTGGTACCTTACATCGTTGACATTTGTCGCATTTTGCAATTACTTGACGTATTCTTTTTGCTAATTTTGGATAATAAAAACCCTCTCTAAGTAGCTTATGACATTTTGATGCACCCACATGGCCGTATGCCTCGTGACATTCGTCGATAAGGTTTTTTAAAAGTGCCTCGGGTATATAGGCTTTAAAATCGCCCCCTGGATTTTTATGATATAAAATGTCATTCTCAACGATGAGGTTCTTATTTTTGTTTAAACTTTCTGGTTGCATTAATTCGCTAACCTTTTTATCTTGCTTCTGAAATTTCCAAAAGACTTTTAAATTTTCTTTTAATTCTTTATTTATTTCTTTTGCCAGTCCTCCTACGCTAAATTCTGCAATTTCGGCTGTTACTGTTTTTATTTCAGGTGGATTTCTGCTAAGGGTGTCGGCAACTATGTTTTCCGTTCCCTTAATATGCTCAATCTCGAAATTGTACGCTTGGATAAACAGAGCCCATCGAGCTAATCTGGAGCTTACCAGTTTGCATGAAAAAAGAAATGTTAAAGCATTATGATCTGTGCGTACTGTTAATTTAGCACCTATGATGAATGATCTGAACTTGCCTAATGCGAAGACTATTGCCATTAATTCTTTTTCGCTGGTAAAATAATTAAGCTCTGCGCCTTTCATGGTTCTGCTTGCCAGTCCTACAATTTGTTTTTCGTTTTCTTCTGACATTTGATATAAAACTGCGCCTACTGCAAAATTGCTTGCGTCGCATTCTAAATAGTAACGTTTTCTTGGATCCGGGTGATGTAAAATCATGTTTTCACAAAAAATGTCTTTCACTAAGTTAAACTGGTTGTTCATTTTCTCGGTCCAATCCCACTTGGCGCCTTTTCTTATTAAAGCTAATAGCGGAAACGTTGCGTCTGAATAATTTTTCGTGAATTTATTATAATAATTGGTGAGACCTAAAAAACCTTTTAACTGTTTGACGTTTTTCGGCGTCGGAAAATGTTTAATCGCCTCTATTTTCTCTGGTTGTGGTCTTATGCCAGTTTTTGTGATTTTGTGACCTAAAAAATCTACTTCTTCACGAAAGAATTTAGATTTATTGAAGTTGATGGTCATATTATACTTTCTAAAAGTTTCAAATAATATTTTAAGGTGGGCCAAGTGAGATTGGACGGAGTCAGAACAACACAGGATGTCATCTACGAAATTTATTGTAAACGACTCTGTATTTTTTAAAACTAAATCTAAAGCTCTGACTAGGCTCGCCAAACTCGTATTTAACCCATATGGTGTTACAGTAAAATGATATGTTTTGCCTTCGTGCATGAAAGCAGTATATTTTCTTGAATCTTGATGGAGTGGTATTTGCCAGAAACTAGCGGTCAGGTCGAGACTGGACATGTAGGCATTGTTGGAACACCTCTGAAATAAGACCTCAGTTGATTGAGCACAATCATGATCAGGTATTATGAGTTTATTAATGAAACGTGCATCTAGCACTAGTCGGATTTCTCCAGACTTTTTCTCCACGACTACTAAAGGATTAACGTATTCGCTGTAAGATCTTTCAATTACTCCGATTTTTAGCATTTTTTCTATTTCGAGGTTTACCTTTTCCCTATGAATCATTGGAATCGGGTAAGACCGTCTGACAAAAGGTCTATCTTCGTAGATATTTAATTTATGCTCATAGATCGTAACTCGACCGGGTAATTTACTAAAAATGTCGCTATATTCCTTTAGTAAGTCTGAAAAAATATTAATTTCTTTTTTTCTCAAAACCTGACACTCAATGAGTTTCTCGTCAACTTCATCACTGGTCAAATTATATTGTGTCTCGTCATCTTCCTGGTTCGCTAATCTGTTTCTCGGATATTCAATATTTGCAATCGGATTTAACGTGATTGTGTCTGTTTTATATAACTGCACCTGGCTATACCCTGGTGATGTTTCTATTCTTAATCTTTCGGTTCTTAAATCGAGATCTGCTTTCCATCTATGGAGCGTGTCTATCCCGATGATGACTTCTTTTCTAAGACCGCTTATTATCAGAAAGTTTATTTGATCTGAGGCACCATTGATTTTAACTTTAGCAAATATTTGCTCCTTGACTTTTGTAGGCTTGCCCCCTATAACTCCAAATATTTGAAAATTTACTACAGGTAGCCGATCACATTTTGAAAGAGAATTTTTATTTCGTTCATAAAAATCTTGTGAAATACATGTTATTTGGCTGCCCGTGTCTATGAGAGCTCGCACTGTAATGCCTTCTATAATTAAACAAATTTCTGGACATTGTTTGTCGATTTTATCTGATTCCTCATCCTCTGCTAATAGATAATTCGCTGGATCTTCGAAAATATTGTCGTCTAGATTTGATTTTTCTAATTTTGCCGCGCCGATAACTAGACTACGCTGTGTCGGAACTGTACTCATCAGTACCGGCACAGCGCCATCTAGTTTTCCGGACTAGACTCTGTTACCGTATCGATTTCTGTTTCATCGATCTTGTTTTCTGTGATACATTGGACTCTAGCGTTTGTCCAATTTTCGTTTTTGTTTTGGACATTATCGTTTTGTCCATGTCGCCGTTGTATATCAGGCTTGTCTGTCATGTCGCGATTTGGAAATTGCTTTGGTACTGGGTTGCTTCGCCATGAAAGAGGCTTATTTTTATCATCGTAAGTTCGATTGATCGATGGACCCTGTTTATTCAACGTAAAATGATTAGCTGGTCTACGAGAAGCGTTAGAACGGCCCCCTGTCTGCATCTCATCTAAGAATGTAAGGAGAGCATCGATTTCTGAAATATTTCGGCATCTCGCTGCCTCAACCACGTGCTCATCGAAATGTCTGATTAACGATCGTACGATTTCTTCTTCAGGCAACCGAGGACATAACCCTGCGGCAGCCGCGAATTTACGGTTTGCATATTCCGACCATGTTAACTTTGAGTCTACGATGTAATAACCAAACTCTAAATCTTTTCTAATCTCTCTTTGCATTTCTATTCCCCAGAATCTAGCAGTGAATTTATCTTTAAATGCATCCCAATCAACGATGACGTCACGACGCGCAGTCCACCAGTCCTTAGCATCGCCAGTGAGACTTTGACCTAATAATTGGAATCTTAATTCTTCGTCGGCTTCTAAAAAGACGAAATATTCTTCGACTTCCCTGATATAAACCATTGGTTTTTCCCAAGTTTTTCCCGAATATGTGGGTAATTTTAATTGTTTTGTTACGAATCTAAATGAATCTTGACCACTCGTACCAGCTGGTCCTGTTACTCTAGTTTTTAGTTTTTTCAAATCTGCATCTATGCCTATTTTTAAGCTTTCATGTTTATGATTTATTTCTTTGATCTTGTCGTTTAGAACTCGATCTCTTTCTCTAATTTTACTATTAATTACATCGAGATCATTGACATGTTCCGTTCTGATACTAGATTCTACTCTACTTATTTTGTCATTGCAATTTGTAAGATCTGTATCCCATTTATCTAATACAATCTGGACCTTGGTTTCCATGTCGTCTATTCTTTTTTTGCTTTTACTTATAGTTTCATCAAACTTTTTATTGATTTTAGTTTCAAATTCTACTTGAGCTTCTATGTTAGTCATATGAAAGTTATTTATGGTTCTTTCCATCTGAGCAAATTTGTTCTCAATTTTCTTTTCTAAACGTTCATTTGATTTTTTTAAAGAAAGCAGAGTGGTAGCAATTGCAGCCATTGACTCGTCATGACTACGTGGTGGGCTTTCAGTTTGACTCAACATGCTGGTATCGGTCAGAGAAACATCACGTTCATGAAAACCAGTGTCTCGGTCAGATGTACCGGGCTGATCTACCTTTTTATCGCCTTGCTTATCAGAATTTTGATCTTTGTCTGCCATTTTTCTTTAATTTAGTTTTTATCTTTTTATAAATGAATCTAATAAACGATTTTACTTGACTATGACTTTGAAGTCTTGAAATTGCCCCTAAAAAAATGATTTTAAGTTATACAATGAATTTAATGTGAATTTATTTTTATTTAAGTGATTTTAATTTTATTTGAGGAGCCCCACGTTGGGCGCCAAATGTAACTTCCTGTATATGTTTCACCAGCTGAAGGCTGGTGAAATTATACTAGTTCGCGTGTTTTCTTTGTCACGGGTTATTCTGTGAATTATTTGGAGCTCCTCTGGGAAAAGTTGAAAAAACCCTTAATTTACCCTGATACAGACTCGGATAGATTTTGCACTACCAGAGCTGCCTCCCTACAGACTTGGGATATGCTAGATTCACCAGACTAGGATAGCAATTATAGCTCTACCGTAGCTGTCCTGAATCTAGCTCACCGAAGCTGCCCTTTTACAGACTTGGGATATGTGTGTTCTCAGACTAGGGTACCAATTATAGCTATACCGTAGCTGTCCAACACACTCACCGAAGCTGCCTTTCTAGCTAAGAATGATTTTAAGTTTGATCTGAAAGAATGATGATTAAAAGTGAGGTTATGTTGTAAATGGAAAACAAAAATCAAATTTATGATAATTGAAATGATCTGCTGATCATTTGCTAGTTTTATTTCTAGTTTGTGATCTTTTCTCACTCTTGGTTTTTATACAAAATTATAAGTTTTTAATGCTTAACAAAACAAAAATCATGAATGATTGTATGAATGTTTATGAATGACGTGAATGAATGATTTTCCTTAATTTTTAACTTATTTCTATTTGGTGGTTTTGCCTCAATGGCCGGACTTTTGGTTTGTTTTTGGCTTTTTGATTTTTCTATCTATGTTTATCTAGATTTTCTGAATTTGTTTGATTTTAAATCGATTTTATTTGAATGCCGCTTTTGGCTAAGACAATATTTTGGATTTTCTATTTTATTTTTATACTGCGGTTTCTGCGAGTATGATTTTACTTTTCTTTTTGAATTTAATCGATAAGTGATTTTTACTTAATTTATCTGATTTTTCTGAGTTTAAATTTGGATTTCTAGTTCAAGAATGGAATTTTGAATTAATTTTAATATTTCGTTCTGAGTCGGTCGGCTGCTCTAGCTCGAGTCCGCTGGTCATGCTTGACCAGCTCGCCTTTTATACTTTTCGTTGAGTACACACAGACGTGCTGCTACCTTGGTATTGTACCACGTGGTACAATACCAGCGTGTTCATCCATGTTTGAAGTTTTCTATAGTGCGTTCGTTCGGCTATAGGCCGAACACGTTACAATATATAAATACAAATAATTATTATGGCTATCCAGATCTCAGTTACAGCAAACCCCATCGATCGAGTCAAAAAATTTTGCAATCCGTTAAGGGGGTACATTAGGGTGTCTCAAAAAAAAAACCGACATTTGAAAATGACTGATGCATGCTGAGAAAATGGTGCCTTTTCATAAAAAAAAAATTTTTCGTGCAAGGCTGTAACTTTTCAAATCCTCTAGATTTTTTGACGCTAATTTATTTGCAGGTAGAGTAGGTCAATAGCATTACAAATAAATTATAAAAACAAAAACGATTTTTTGAAAATTCAAAAGTGTATGTAATCCCCTTAACCAGTTTTCGAGATATTAGCAATTGAAATTTTTTACGCAATAATTTCATTTTCAGGTTGGTCGGAGATAAATTTTCGTTTCGTTTTTTGAAAAGAGAAGTTGAAGACGACGTTGTATTTTTATGTGTTTATTTCCGAAATAGGTTCAGGGGGCTTCGATTTAGTGGGTTTAGCAACAACTCAAAATACGTCTAAACCTCTTACTTATAGTCATGCCCTATACGCGCTGTTTGCATCTCGTTACAGGCTATTTGTTTCCGATTTAATACCGGCGCCACGATGTAGTGCAAATAGAGGAGCACTGAGAGGATTGGAGGAAGAGTCCAACTAGCGTACCTACTGCGGGGTACTCTACAATGCATACAATGCATACGGATTGTCTTTGGTTCCATAATATCGATACTAGGTCCAATATATTACATACATATACGATGCATGGGTATTGGTAAACAAGCACATTATGTGTGTAATATATTATTATTGAAACTAAACCAGATAAGCTGGTACTCAGGTACAGCTACATTCACTTGGAATATATACCATTAGACTGTGTTGAGGTAACAACGATTTTTTCGTTCACTCCCGGCGTGCCCCAAAAACTTGTGAATATAGTTAGACTAGACGAATGTTGAAATTTGGGCCCCCTGGACCTATGTTAAGGTGGTTCTTCCCCTACAGTCCCACCAAACGTGGGTTTCAGACAAGATTTTGAATACTTCTCGATGGGGAAAAAATCGGAAAAAAATCAAGCATGTAGGATCCTCGGGAGATTGATTTTGCATAATAATAATTCAAAAAAGTTATTAACAAATCGATGGAAAAAAAAACTGTTCAAGAAATTATCCGGTGACCCAACTTTTTTTTCGGGTGAAAATGATTTGTCAATTTTACTGAATACGTATGAATTTTTTGAGAATTTTGGTGACTTTTTGAAAATTGAGGTTTGTCAGGTATGAAAAAACGCAATTTTCAAAAAGTTACCAAAATTCTCAAAAAATTCATACGTATTCAGTAAAATTGACAAATCATTTTCACCCGAAAAAAAAGTTGGGTCACCGGCTAATTTCTTGAACAGTTTTTTTTTCCATCGATTTGTTAATAACTTTTTTGAATTATTATTATGCAAAATCAATCTCCCGAGGATCTCCTACATGCTTGATTTTTTTCAGATTTTTTCCCCATCGAGAAGTATTCAAAATCTTGTCTGAAACCCACGTTTGGTGGGACTGTAGGGGAAGAACCACCTTAAGGGGTGTCTCAACGGTCTTTTCGATTTTCCATCCAAATAACCCGGGAAATTTTTTTTACAAGTTTATCGCTCGCAATCTGAGTTCGTCAAGGTTGGATCGAACTGAGGAAAATTGAAATTTCACCCATCGGTGATATGGGGCAAAACGGTGGAGAGAATAAAATTAGAAAATCATGTTTTCAATGCAAATAAAATTTGCAAGTCGATCTCAAAATTTCGATTTTTTTCACTCCATTCCAACCTGAAAGAACTCAGATCGCGAGTAATTCACCCTGTGGGTGGTGTACCATACGAGGAGGTACAATGCAACCACATGGAGGAAAATTTTACCGTGTTATTTAAATGGGAATTTGAAAAGACCGTTGAGACACCCCTTAACATCGATCTAGAGACCCCAAATTTCACCATTCATCTAGTCTGACTATATTCTTAAGTTTTTGGGGCACGCCGAAAGTGAACGCAAAAATCGTTGTTACCTCAACACAGTCTAATATACCATGAGCGTCTCGAAAAGCGGGGTCGCTGGAGTGACATTGGCGCTAGCTTTCTAGAATTTTATAGGGGAAGCCAATACACTAAGAATATCCCTAGACCGGTCACAACTTGGTATATTCATTCTGTGATCTGCTGCAGCGGCTATTACACTTCAATGCTTCTTTTTTAGGGTTGTAATTATATGATAATAAAAAATTTGCAACTCACCCGAATTTCGATTTACCGAAAATCGGTTCCGTAAAAGCTTAGATGGTACTTTGACCATCAAAATGACTCCTAGTTTTTGGGTTTCAGATACTCCGTTCGGTTACAATCTTGTTTACCGTTTTCGACGCTGCTTTTTGCAGACCATGACTTCAACGGCCATTGAGGTCGTAATTTTTATGATATTGTCAACCTTTTTTTTTCAAATTAAAGCTCAAGTTGCACACTTTCAAAACGTGAGTTTTTAATTTTTTTTTCCCTCCCGCAACCCTCAACGACACAATACTTCGAAAAACATGCACGCTTTCTGGAGCTCCAGACTGGGAAACCCCCTTATATAAGATGAGATAGTGCTGAAAATGAGTGGTTCGCCGCCGCCAAACGGTTGAGGATTTCAAAAGTGCAATGAATAAAGTGTAATTTGTAAATAATTTTACGATTTCTTTGATAATAACTGATTCTGTAATAATTTTTCTCAAATTCCGAAAGAAATAAATACTTGGTCACTTTTATACCGAAATGAAGGAGTGATTTCCGAAGTTTCATTTCGAGTGGGTGCATGGTATGGGAGAAACTATGAATCGCGTTTGCGAGGTGAGCAGTACCAAACAACACAGCGGGGCATAATGCCGGAGTATAGTCGACTTATTTGAGTCGTTTTTTAGCAGACTGATGAGGTTTCATGAAGTTGACTGCAGTTGACTGTAAACTATTAGAATATTGCGGTTGAAAGCCGTTGAACCACATTGGTGCTGAGTATAAGTATTTGATGCTTCCATTTTTCATTAAGGTTATTTCTAATTGGTTTTTCTGTGAATGTATTGATTTCTTTCGATATCCTGTTGCCATAGCGATAAATGAAAATCAGAAATACCAATTTCACAAGCTTATTTTATTTAACAAGATCATCATACGAGTACAAAATATATGCTGCAATTTTCATAGGACGCATTTTTATATTTAAACCCACTCGTTAATATTATTCTCTACCTATACCATACAGTGATGAGGGACCAGTGTATTTTCATTGGATAAGCAAGACATCATTACAGATAACATCCCGCTAAACATGACACATTAAGGTGTAGTTACATTCGGTCAGAAGTTTTGCCTAATCGCAATCTTCCGTGATAAACGCTTAATAGATAATTTGCAAACGTTTCGACGCAATATCCTATTTGCAACATCTGTGGACCACAACAAAAATATTGCCTCCTGGCAGTCTTGAAGTAAATTTGTGAGGTAAGGGATGAAACGTTTCAAGACATTGCAAATATGTTTCACATATAACGTTGGATTTCGAACGTCGAAAAATATTGGAGAACGGTCGCATACGTCACTTCACTAACACGTTTTTTTTCCGCAATATTCTGGAAATGTTGAATATTGAACATTTGATTGGAAATATCTACTAATGTAAGAAAAACGTTACGTTTGTGATGTTGCCGAAACATTCTAGTGTCAACGATCTGTCAATATTTCATTTATCAGGTTTAGTTAGCAGCATCAAATAACGTTAACAAAACGTTACGTACGCGATGTTACCGAAATCTTTGTGACGTCGGGGGTTGAACGAGCGCCCGACGGTGGTGGTTGGCACTGCTGTCACCTTTTAATTCGTTATTTCTATGATTTGGGTCTCGGCTTGATATTCCAGTGAATGGTGTGTGACATTGTCTGGTTTTGTCGGTGCACTACACTGGGGTTCAAGGATGAACTCACAAGTTTTAATTAGTTGTTGTATTATGGCTTGGCGCCTCCTTTCACGTACGTCCTTTCCGCCACGGTGCCCGCGCTGCCGTTTGCCGGTACGGCGGGGCATGAATCGATGAGGTAGGATTTGGAGAGGACGAGTGCCAAGACACGGCACGCTCGGCTCTAAAGATGTTCGAAAATAGTGCACGCTCGCGGGATTTGAGTATCGGGACTGGGTATTGCGAATGGCAAGAAAGGCACGCTCGCAAGGTTGAAAGGTGCAATACTCGAATATCCATTTTGTGCGTCAAGTTTATTATGTTCTTCAGTCAGCAGGAGAATCCAGATATATCAAAGTAATAAAATGACCTTTTGTCTTGGTTAATGAAAAATACGCGACTGGTTGGTAGCAGAATAGGGCTTGCCCTTTGGTCGCCTAAGTCTTTTATGCTTTTCCCTATCTGCCTTCTCAATTTCTTAGGCAAACAACGGCTGTGTGAGAATTCGAAACTGCTAGATTGCATTTCTCACCAAGTAGGCAGTCGCCGTTTCGGCGCGGTTGCACGGAGGCAATGCTTGACTTCAAACTTGACAAAACATAGTATTTCTGCATGAGAATGAAGATGTAATAGTTTCTAGACAAATCCCGGTGGGGGGGGATTCTGGATATCTCAGTCGGTTAAAGCCTTTCATCATCATTTCTTTGAACTGGTTGGCAGCAATCCTTTTCATAGTAGGCATCCATAATAGCGGGCCTCAGCATTGCCCAGATCTTCTTTGAGGTGTCGTCAGGCTTCTGGCGCGCTTCTAACTTAATTGGCCGGTTCAATTGCTTTCTGAAATTGAAATGCTAGAGATTAGCTCAACGTAGGAGTTTTAAAGCTTTGCTCGCCCGATGGGTTAGGCTCAAGGAGTAGATTAACCAAGAATATTTTATTCCCAGCCCAAGTGTATAAAAAGCTTGGGTAACTTTCAAGGAGTCTTCTAATCCACCTTCAATACACGTTCGCCTATAATTATGAACAAATTATAGGTACACAGGGTGAGCTTTCTCCGGGGTCTGGAGAGGATGTGGCTTTAATCGGCCGAAACTCCGTCTCCTCCTATTCATACTATTGTTATTATCAGGGTAATGATTGTGTTCAGATATTAAACAATTCATTCAGAAATTAGGGTAAATAGTATAGTGTATTATGGTTGTGACTAGGCTACATGACTTTTCATTTATGGTGTAGATAACACGGCAGAAACCAAATAGATAGTAGCTGACAATGAGTGAGAATTGTTAGTCTGAAAATTACAAGAATAAATAGGAGGTAGAGTCTCAGCCGATTTAAAGCACACCCTCTCCGAACCCCGGAGAAAACTCACCATGTTTACATGAATATCACTAGGGTGTGCCTCGAAATAAACAGAATATAAAACTGCTCAATGGTAGATCCAATATGGCAGATAAAAACTTGAAAATGAGCGAGGTTCATGAAAAATGGGTGACCAAGGGTTTTGAGGGTCGCTGAATCCAAATTCAAGAACAGCATTTTGGAATTCAAAATGGCGGACTTGATATGGAGGATAGAAATTTGAAATGGTCAATTCTTTGTGAAAATTGGTGTTCTAGGGTTTCAGGATCCACCGTTTTAAATTTTGAAATTCTTTCATCAAATTCGGATTCAGTGACCCCAAAAGCTTTCTTACCGTACTCATCAGATTTTTTGAAGACTCAGCTAGTTTAAGAAAAAAAAAAATAATAACTAAACTTAAACCCAAAACCCATGTTATTCAAAAGGGAAAAAGAATGAGCTGACCCGCACCACTTAGAATCAAAATTAAGGACAATCCTTTAGCAGAACTTTTTTTTATTCATTTGGAATGAATTGAGCCACACAGAGCAACGAAATCCGAAGCACGCTTTCCAAATGACACTCTTATAATCACTGTAACGAGGCAAATTATTAGGCCTCGTAATTGAACCATCTCCTCTTCCTCAGACCGAAGTGACCACCTTATTTTAGAAACCGAGTCAAAGCCAGAAGTCCCAGCTCAAATGCCCAAGGTCCGTAATTGTAATTATAAGTTCGTGTACTAATGTTTTTCCCGTTCCCAATATCTTATATTTCCCGTGCCGTTCCGGCTTGACGACACCGAGGGAGATCATCCCTCAATCTCATCCGGCCTGGTGGGCCACCCGGCCTTCGAGTGATTAGCCAGGGAGAAAAGAGTCATCGTATCCAGAGATATGCCTGGAAGAGTGCTGCATAATGAATCTGTAACGTGGAGTAGGCTCCTCCCTCCCTCTACATGTCCCGTACCGGCTTGGTCCACCGGTTCACATTCCGAAATTCCGCCTTCCAGGACATTGAAAACATGACGAGCCATCTAACAACCTCCTGGCCGAAGCTCGAAGTGCCAAAAGGCCCTGTCAGGCCCGCGACGAAAGCCGGCAGAAGAAGAATATGGCTATCAATTTTATGCGTAGATCATCCCCTTCCACCCCCAAAATTGCATCTGCATAGCGACAGACCTAGAAGCTTCACTTCTTGCTTGGATATCGTATCGTAGAGTCCCGTTCTGAGAAAACCTTCTAATTGTTCCTTTGTTCCAGAAATATAATTATGTGAAACTTAGTAGAATCATTAAAAGCTGTTAGTGAGTGAGTTTAGAGCCTTGATTAAGGTGAGTTTCCAACTCTAGACGGCGCTTCAATTGATATTGGATTGATTAAAAGAAATTCGTTTCTTATTGCGTAGCTGGGTCAGGCCTTTCGGAGGGTGGCGCCGTTAATATATCATCGAATTGTCGTGCTTTAGTTTTGTTTAACAATTGATTGTTGATTGTATTACCGATTATTGTGTCCTCCTAACATATAATAATGCCTTATTGGCCGATTTTTCGAGAACGCACCGTCATTAATTATCGTATCATTAATGATCATTGTATCTTCATTAATTATCGTATCGTCATTTCTTTGTCCTCAACGTATGAAATGGTTTGCCGATACTATTGCCATGCTAATGTCATGTGGCATTAATGTGGCATGTGGGCTAGCCATGTAGAATGTCACCCGGGGTGTTACTAATATTCACATAATTTGACGGGACCCAGTAGTACGAAAGTCTGCTTTGGTACTCAGGGTGCTTTTGCATCACTGATTCCAAATCTCAGGTCTGAAATTCCAAATTCAAGTTTAATCGGATGGAAAACCTCATTGCCGATTGAGGTATCATTTACAATTTATCGATAGAGTTGTCTTATCGAGATTTTCGGTGAATTTGTTTTGGCAAACCTTAATTTTCACATTAAATAAAGATATGCATACTGAGTATAACACAAGTCGAAAATTCCATCGAAAGTCCCTCTCGTAAGACCGGGTGGTATTTACCTCGACAAAACATATAAACGGGTCTTAGAAGCTGAGAACTTAACCTAATACTGTTTACAAATGATACTATCTCTGTGCATTACCTAGCACGACCCTTCTTAGGTATTTTCAATTACATAAAATTATATGAATCACACGAAATTACACCGGGGTATTAATAATTCCCCTTGAAATCCACGTTAATGACTGCGGTATACTGCATAAGGCTCCCTGTACGTCTGGCTGTACCAATCTTACATGATAATCACTAATCGCTATAGTGACCCATCATTCTACAGAGCGATTCTGTGGATAGTGGTCAGTCTAATGGCGGGGCATTTCTTTTTTTCGCCATTAGACTGACTACTATCCACAGAATCGCTCTGTATAAGCCGATGCCCAAGCTGCCTGATTATTACCCACACACTTAGGACACAACAACTTTTATCGATACCCATATCGTTTTCGATGTCAACACTTCTGACATGAGTCCTTCAATTTATCTGTAGCTTCTACCTGCTGCAGAACTGGATTAGCGGACTTTATCAGCAGGAACATAACAATTGATATTTAAATATATCTTGACATTTATATCGTCTTTCTGCGTCGTGTGAATTTCATGACATTTCATTTTTCAGAAATTCTTATTGTTAAAAGATATTCTGATAGGTTTGTGCCTCCCGGTATTTCAAGTCTTGGTGTAAGGGAGATTTTTTGACATCGATCAAATGCTGCCGCGCAAGGTTGACGAAGAAAACGTAAAATTTATTGGACTGAGACGAAGATGGAAAAAATTTCAGAACCCAGACGAGTTGGAGGAAGGTATTTTGTGTAAAGGTGGCATCGACTACTCGTCTTCAGTATCAATTGCGACGAGTAAATTGATAGAAAACTTCAAATTGAAAACTGTAAAAAAGTGCAGAAGTGAAATGTTGAACGCGTTTTCTCATGAACTACGTTTTTCAAGTCGGTGAACATGAAATCTCGATAAATCGCTCCAACGATTTAGATAAAAATTTAGCGAGAGATTCGCAAAACCATTCTTCACAACTCTGTGCGGATTGTCGTGATGAATGCGGAAAAAAAAAGGTAACAAATATTTTTCATGTAAAACAAAAAAAGATTTGAATCGTATATGTCAACACAAGAGTAGTATATTTCTTATTTTCTTGATTCTTCTCTTCACAAGCCGTAGAAACTATTTTATGAATTATAAAACCTTTTCATTTCTGTGTTTCTGACAAGTCACTGATTCTGAATGATTTTCATCAGCATAGAGTACGTCTCGGGCACAGTTTCACGTTTTATTCAATAATTTCGTTGTATACGTGAAGATATCAAGAGTTTTTGAATTTTTTTTTATTACTCTTCACCTGAAAAAATAAGGATCACATTTAAAGAAGAAAAAAAATATGATAAATCGGTCGTTATCATCACTTCGGAAATCACGGTTGAAATAAGATTTTTGGATCATCAAAGGTGGCCTAAATTGCAGAGTAAACGAAGGATACTGATCATGTTCATACCTTCAGAAACGATGAATAATCCATGTAACAAACGCCGAAAATATAATATAATTATACAATTTTTCGGTAGATTCGTTAAGGTTCCGGAAAATTTGTATAAATTCATAAATCGGTCTACTCATGGGTTTTGTACTATACGAATTTCCTCAAATTTTGAACTGCTCTCTTTCTCATCTCCTCGCTTCATCCGCGGTAGGCATCTGCCGTTGGAGCTTGGCCTACATATTTCCAAGCTATTATCTACAGTTTGACTGCAGACCAATCGATATACCTTGGGGCGAGGGTGTACATGTCAAAACATAGTAGGTACCGTTTGGTACATATGTCTACAGGTTCACCCTTGGGTATACAGACTGCATCCCGAATTCTTGACGCGGTGAGTGTAGACGATTAAACCGGAAATGCGCTTTTTATTTTTTACAAAAAATTCCAGAATTTTTCTCAACCCACAATAATATGAAGTACGATTCTTTTATTTCACGGAGCATGGGGTCAGCCAATTCGCACGAAATCTGACTAACTCTTCGCGAAATATTTGGAAGTCATGTTAATCCATTGTGAAATCTTTCGACATCATGCGGGTTCTGCACTTGCAATCGTTGAAAAGAAAACATTCGAAATCTCTGATATGATTGGAAATCATTTTGAGCTGTATTGCAATTTTGAAAAAAAACTTATCAAATCGTAAAAAAATCTTTGAAATACTTCCGAAATTTTCTTTAACCGTTTGAAATCATGGGAGGTATTTGAAATTTATTGAAATTCTATAACATCTTTGGAAGTTATATGAAACCGTTTCAGGATACTGCACTGTACTCTTTCGAAATCTTGAAGCGTTTTTCAAAATCTTCAAATATTAGGAATCCTTTTAACCCTCCGTTGACACACCTCCTTCTGGCCACGATTTTGACACACACCGGGTCAATTTGATCCGGATGGTGCTTTATTTACCTATCATCAACAACCTTTTGGTCGGACTCTAAGTTTGAAAATTTAGGGATATACTTTAGACATTCCTTAATAGTCTAGCAGCCAGTGTATTTTTCGCATTATGTCATTCATATCTGGCGGAATGCACACATGAAATATCTCACCTGTTTAAATCCGGATCTACATGGTTGGATTAAAAAAACGGTAATAAATTGGACTTTTGCTGATTCAAGGGTGAGCAGCTTTCTCAATTGATCTTTGACGTGGTCATTGCTGAAGGGAAGCATTACTGTACAAATTTGAATATACATAAATAACTTTCTCATTAAATTAATATAAACGCTGCATTATAAATTTATTTTTCAGACGAAAAGACAGGCGATAAGTCAGAGGAAATAGACGATGACAGAGAGATATACCGTGATTTAGAAAGCAATGAAGATAATGCGAAGGAGAAGAAATCATGTCTGTTGATCAATCGAGCAACCTATAAACATCAAATATTTTATCGTGTATGAAAAATCAAACAAAAATATTTAAATTCTTATTCCCCAGGTTACTCTTAAACACAATTTACACTTAATGTAAGCTGAGCATTAAAAAGAGAAGATGAAGAAATTATTTGCAAGTCTTTTTTTTCTTCAATGAAATAAAAATTACAAATACGAATAAATGAATGTACCCTCAAGTAAACTCGAAATGACCTCCTTGACATCCCGTTATATTTAATTCTTCTCTTTTCAACAAATTACGCATTTTATGTTATTTAAATTGATATCTACAGGGTGTTCCAGACCTCGGAAAGGAAAGGTGAGCATTCTACTGCAATTCGTCAGGCTCAAAATGACCCGGTGTGTCAACGAAAGGTTAAATCTTGTCACGTTGGAGTCTGTAGATGTGCAGAAAAATTGTTTAGCGCAAGGCTAATTCCTGGGGTCATGATCCAAGAAAGAAAATTCGCTGATAAATTTGTGTATTTGACGGAAGGATATGAATAATTCGTTGTATGCTTAATGAAATTGATTCTGAGCCGGATGTGTTTGACAATCAAAAAAACAGCCAATCGGTGCTCTAAATTATTGCAATCCAGAGCGCCGATTGGCTGTTTCTAGAATTGTCGAACACATCCGGCTTAGAATCAATTTCATTTACTGTACTCATCGTATCTTTTGAAATTGGCAGTAACGAGAAAATATAACAAGTTATTCTTTTGATTAAAAATGGAAAAAGCATTGTTGATTATCCGCTCGTTGACGAGTGCGGCGAGTAGTAGAAAGCCAAAAAGTGAGTGGGAAAAGAAAAATAAGAAGAAGAGGAAAGAAGAAGAAGCCGAGGAAAAAAAAATAAAGTTGCTAGCGGAGAACAACGGGCCAGCGCAAGACTAATTTCCTGCAAAATGAGATTACGACTCTGACGAAGAACCGGGGGTTGCGGATGGGACTGCGAGTCTCGCTTCTAATAAAGCCGTAACGCCCAATCGACGTCGAGGTAAGATTCCCCTAAAACCCGAAGATAATTCCGGGTAATTATTATTTTTATTTTTACGAAGCTCGAGGGAAACTCTGAATGACGGAAATAACGAGAAGACATTTCATCCCGCGTTCTTTACAGCTATATATACATATATATGTATATACCTACCTATACATGTACATCGGCCTCTTTCTCTCTCGTAATCCTAACTCCAACGACTGTCTATCCGAAACGACGAACGTCCCTCTCGCTAATTCCGACGTATGAAACACAAATGAAGAAATAACGAAACAGAAAAAAATTAAGAAATTTTTTCCCATCACCTTATACAGACCGATTCTGAGGAAAGTGGTTTCCCTGATGGTAAGGCAGTTCGTGTTTTTCTTTGAACCGACGACCTATCTATTGATATATTATATGTCCATGACTGATATCTAATAGCGACGCCAATACCGCTACGTCGTCCATAGATATCAGTCATAGACATGTAAGATATATCAGTACAGTGGAATCCCGGCAATTCATACTGTTGAGGGACCTGACCAATATTCCGAATCACCGAGATTTACGAATTATCGGGATTTTTTCGAGGGACCGACTGATTGCAACGAATTACCGAGATTTTCACTTTATCGGGATTATGAAAAACCGGGATTCTACTGTAGATAAAATCTAAACAAGACGGTCGAAAACGCTGAATGATGAATCAAACGATTCAGAAGATTACAATTTACCATATGATGGTCTTTTGTCGAAATGCTAAGAATTGTTTTCGTCAAGGGGTAATTTTTGAACATATTTTTCCACACTTCCCATATCAGCTTGTCTATAAGAACGAACTTTGAATGCTTTTTTTTCGGAAAAGGAACGGTCAAGGGCCGAAATATTTTAACAGAAGACGTATAATGCGTCAACATGTAGCTCATATAAGTTTCATCAATTTCTTACGAAAAGTCGATTCGCACGACACTACCTTAATAAAATTTTTCAGGATATATGGCACAAAATGATTGGAACGGTCATATTATTAAACTTTATGATCAACGTATCTCAGATTTTCTATTTCTGCTGCAGTGGCATCTCGGACTGCGAATCTTTTTCGCCCTGCATCTCTATAGATCCACCGTCACAAAAAAGAAAATGAAAATAAGAATTAAATTAGCTGTTGCGGTTCCCAGAAAATATTGATGCTGATCTATAACACTCGTTTATCTCTGGCTGTTGCCTTAGAACCAGCTTTTTATTACGTTTTGGAGTCTTGCGGTACCCATACCCATACATGGCTATGTAGTTTATACTCTAACTTTATATTTTCTGAAACTTTCTTTCAATGGTATTTTCAATAGTGTAATGGAATTCCAGAAGTTTATTAACGTTTCATGCATTTATCGATGGAGTGTGGTAATGATAGGAAATGTTCTTAGATTTTCTTCCACCCATCTTCGTTTAATCGATGATATACCATTATATACCATTGACATTTTTCTCATTAGAACAACCAGACCTGTTTCTAAAACTTAAGAATGCTTTGGTGGTACATTCGGCATCAAAACAATAAGACAGACAAAAACCGAAATTGATAATTTTGGATGATATGAATGCGAAAAATGATTGAATAATATCGAGGAGCGGATATTCCCACAAGCTCAGAAAATGAAAAAAAATCTGAACTTAGTGACAGAATTTCGAAAATACCAACAATCATAAAAAGTTGTCAAAACATTTCACAAGTATGTGCTGAAAATGGTTAAAATTGTTCATTTTTGATACGATTTCAAAATTTCAGGGACTGTTAATATACTCAGTGATAAGATCTCTACGAACTCACTGGAAAAAGTTTTGTATAAAACACTCATATTTACGTAAGAAGTCAGTTGTTCACATTCCGAATGCATTCTGAGATTCGTATGATACATATACTGTTACATTTTTTACTTGAATATGAGTGATTCATGAGCGAAACTTTTTTCAGTGAGTTCGTAGAGATTTTATCACTGAGTATAACAAACCTTGAAATTTTGAAATCGGATCAAAAATGAACAATTTTAACCGTTTCTAGCACATACTTGTAAAATGTTTTTACAACTTTTCATGATTGTTGGTATTTTCGAAATTCTGTCACTAAATTCAGAGTTTTTTTTATTTTCTAAGGTTGTGGGAATATCCGCTTCTCAATATTATTCAATCATTTTTCGCACTAATATGATTCAAAATTATCAAATTCCGTTTTTGTCCGTTTTATTGTTTTGATGCCGAATGTACCGCCAGAACATCCTCAAGAGCCTATTGTTCATGTTAATGTTTGGTCATGATATTTCAATATTAATCAAATAATTTTCAAAGATTAGATCAAATAAAGTTGTATTTTTCTCTCATTGACTTCGTTTTATTGTAATCATCTAGCAATACAATGTTGCATGTATTTTTATTCACGTTATTTAATTAGTTGTTGACTTGTGCCTGATTTGTTATTGGAGATATTTCAGCTAAGGCGAGCGTTGAAATGAGAATATATGGCGTAAGTACCAGAAGGATATCTTAGTTGAAACCAAGACTTGATTCTGCAGCGTGTATCCGACACTTGGGATCCTTTGCCCAAGTGTTCTGGACACATTGCCAAAATTGTTATAGCTGACGAACATCATTGGTGCGTAACTCCTGTATCTAGGCTTGAGTCGAAAATTTCAGATGCTGATCTCATTAGTTTTAAATGGTTTCAACTAATACTTGAGAAGGATTCAAAATCGATCGGATTTCGTGAGAGAATATATCAGTCAGTTTCATTAGGGCCCTCCTCTAACCCTTTAAGCACTTCACGAAAACTAGGTTATTTTAGGAGCCATCTGATTCGGAAAAACATTTGCGCATTTTGGCGTTATCCTATGTGACGATTTTATTAATCACCTGTTAGGTTAGTGAATTAACGTTCTCTGAAAAAAAAAAAAAAACGAAACTGATTCATCGCCTGAGCAGATGTCTAAATTTCATACCAACTTGAAGACAATTAAAATCAACGTGTATGTACGGTTGCTCGATCTCATCAAACACGGCGCTTCAGGATCATTTTCCTTAGCTGTACGTGTAGTTGATCAAAAAACACTATTTTACTCCATTCGACACTTTTAGCGATGGTAAGATTGAACGTTCAGTACATATACAAGATGATTATCAAGCAGTAAATTTAGCGAATAAAAAATCTGTGCGTCAACTGCAGTAATATGTCATGAATAGTCATGAACAAGCTTATCATTTAGTATCATTTATGCCTTTCTATCCTTCATATCAGAATGCATGCTGCAACGAAACTGGTGAACCAAGGTTGCCATCGAGATCTCAAAATGTTCTATGAAATTACAGCATTCTATGAATGCCACATGACATTACTCATTGAATCTGATTCATCCAAAATGTGTTATAAAACGATTTTTTATCAACCCTACATTCTCATCACAGCAGTTTTTCGAAGTCAGGGAGAAACGGTTCGGGAATTTGAAGATTTGGTGGATAAAGATTGATTGCTTCAATGCTTTCGGTACCGAGAAGTTCTCTGTTCATGTAATTCGTTTTGGAATACTGCAGTGGTCCTTCAGGAATAGCCCATCTTAAAGCATACTCATTGTAATTGGCACCGATTTCTTTCTTTACATTTCATCCAATTCGATTTGATTTATCTGTTTTCGTCTGCCAGAGGAAACAGTCAATGAAAAGAACTTTGATGAAACCTTTCGACTTATACAGTAAACCGCGCAAGGCATCCGACTTCAACCTCAGCTGAACCTGCTCTTGGCTTTCAACAGTGACTCGACTTTGGTCGTAGCAGAATGTGGATGGGGTAAATCGGATGTCCCAGTTGCCCAGTCACCCGGTTGCTACCAAGAATGAATAATTAACATGAACCTCGTATACGAGCGTGCAGCTAGAGTAAATATTTATCCCCTTTGAAAACTTAATCGTTGTTCAATATTTCATATCTAACTCGAGTACTGCACCAGCTTCATTTTATTGATGCGAAGTTCTTTATATGCCAAACTGCGGCAGAGAATTAGATTTTCAATGCCGTTGCAACAAAATGAGATACAAATTTAAGGGTCGGTTCTTTTTATTCGGACCTGTTTTTTCGGAAGGCATACTTCCATAAACTTTGCTGTTGCAAGGCTTACATAGCTTCCTTACATCAGAACCTGTTTATGGTTATCTTTACGGCTTACGTACATCGAAATTTCAATACGCACGTATTTTTTTAAGATGAATACCCTGCCTGTTTTTAGATTCACACGCCTCCCTTTGCCGACCGAAAATTTTCTACGAGCCGAAATATGATAGCCTTTAAATTCAAACGGTTATTATTCAGAAAACGTCCGTGTCTCCCTTTCTCGATTCTCACTCACGAACCCTCCCATACCCCGTGTCTACCGTTGACCGGAGAAAAAATAATGATAATAATAACGTTAGACAACGGTGAGTTCGAAATATTTCCGATACGTATCAAGGCGTGTTTTTTATTCCGTAGAGAACGCAGCTATTACATTGAATGGACAGCTTGAAAGAATGTTTTTTTCGAGTACATCTGACAGCAATTTTCCAATTTTTTCATTGACTCACGTCCAACCTACACACCCTGTACATGATTTATGTGTATGAATATATTCTACATAACTGTATATAGGTCCCATATTCTAGATCTTCAGTCCTGAATGGTGTGGTTCGATAAAATTTCACACTTCCTCTAAATTCGCCATATCTGTTTGACAATCACCCGATGACATCATGACCAGGCTTTGTTCTTTTTTCGTTTTTTTTTTTCAAACTCATCACCACCCAGTTCAAACCCTGTTTGTAACATTCACTGGACTATCACGTGTGCGATGCACAAAGTAATATTGTGGAGAAGTCTGAACAGTTGATCGTATCTCATTCATTACAAGTGGAGGGAAAAGTTAGGACCATATAGTTGGTAGCAGGCAACATTCGTATGCAATATCGTTGAAAAGTACTATACGAGTGTGTGCTGAATGGTGTAATATTATCTGACTTGATATGATGATGAAAGACTTCTGTACAATAAAGACAGAAATATCAGTGATGTAATGCAACAAGTATGTTAACTGTTATCTACAGCTTCGCAGTTTTTACCTCGTTTCGGCAATATGACTTTAGGTTCAATTTTACCACTGACACTTGAGTACTTTGATACAATAATTCTCATTATTTATTGACAATCGCATACTGCTGATATATTGTTCACTAATTTCTATGGCACTCTTGCCAGCTGAGAAGGGCTAGGGTCCTTGTACGCATAAACTAAATTCTTGACTATTTCTGTTCAGCAGACATGAGTGGCTTTTATTACTTCCTGAGAATTCGCCAGTCGAGATGAAAGCTAGGGAAGGTCTTGTATATAACTTCTTGCAGGATCTGGCTCTGAAGAATCAATTATATCTATACACTCCAGCGTAGGGATCAAATCCACTAAGTACTCATGCCAGAGGTGGTAAGAGATACGCAGTTCTATCGTCGATTTATATCTTGAGATACTGTAATATGGGTACGTTATTGCAGTATACTATATGTACGTACTTCTGCATGGGTTGGCCTCGACTCCCAAGAGATTCCGTGCTGCAGATATGTGATCTGTGAATTCCTATCGCAACGGCGTTTTTCGAAGTATATCGTTTCGCGCCCTGAGACGAGGGTAAAACACGCGACGACCCTCAACCCGCTGTAAAAACACTTCACTGTTGGACATAAAGGATTCCTGGTGTCAAATAAAAGAAGCCGGTGATCAATTCCTTGTATTCGGAAGACAGCGGGCGGTTGCCCTCCGGTTCCGCTTCCTTCTTTCCTTCCTTCTCTCAAATGTCCGTTCGTCTTGTGGAATCAATTTCGTCCTGCCAATACCGGACCCCGAAGCCCCCTCCGACCCCCTCCTGTCTACAAGCATCGATAATGTTTTCTCAAGGGGGATTCCTACGCCCACCTACCAAATAAATTTCACTATTTCCGGCTCTGTATTCCCTGCACACTTTGCATAACACGTCTTCAACCTCAGAATTCATTTGTTATGCACCTTTTACTGCAGAAAGCGTCGTGCTGTGTTATGCAAAGCGAAATTTTTAGGCCTAACTTTTCTTTTGTTTTTTAAATCAATACTGGGAACCCGGGATTGCATCCCTTTATGGATCCTAGCTTCGTCTTGCCAATTACACAGGTCCACAAAAAAAAAAAAAAAGTGGTATGTCCTGGGTGTCAGACTATGATTTTCTAGCGTATTTTTTTTTCGTTGAACACTAATCTGAAGTCGGAATTGGGGATCAAACTGTAAATAATAATGTAATTGTCATACAGAAAAAACTACTAGATCGTGAATTTTATCGTTTTTTCAGGTTATTCTTGATTATTCACAGTTTGATCCCCAATTCTGACTTCAGATTCGTGTTCAGCAGAAAAAAAATACGCTAGAAAATCATAGTCTGACACCTAGCACACACCATTTTTTTTTTTTTTTGTGGGCCTGTGTTATTGCATGGAATAGCACCTCCGATGCCACCGAATTTCTATCACACATGATATCTTTTGCGAGAAAAAACTGTTCGCTTGCCGTTGTCGCAATCAGTGGAATCCAGTCGATACGAGTATGACTGCAGAAGATGGAATTCAATATTTTGTTGGTAGTATATACTGTTCCAGTCAATAGTGTAGCTGTTGTAGGTCAATATATTCTTCGGCAGTGCATATTCGCTATGTGCATGTTGACATGTAGCGCCACAAGTGACGAAAAATGGCACAAATATGGGCGGCGGGATATGGTCTGATTGGGTAGAATTTCGTGACGCGTATACACAATTCGAAACTAACCAATGCAAGTGCTAGATTTGTGCCCCGTAAACGCCATTTACTGCCACTATGAGCGCTGTCATAGTTTCATCTATTCTGCTGTAAATATTATGTTTGAAATTTAATTATAACAAAAAAACGTATAAAATCATTAATCCAATATCAGTAGTACAGTTTTAATTATTATATGTATACTGTAACGTTGCAGATGAGCTGCCGTCACAAAGGTTGCGAAATCCCATCTTTTTAGTAGTCATATTGCGAGAGAGAGAAAATACCGCCGTCTAGACCCTCGGGATACAAGTGATACACCTAGTAATAAGCAATGGGATCAGACTAATTTGGAGTGTTTTTCTGTTAATGTACCGCGAGAGAAAGAGAGAGAGAGAGACGATACAGAAGACGACGATTCCCGAACTTCCGCTACAAGAACTTCCGTTCCGTTGTTTCGGTTCATTTAGTTGATAATTTTAGTAGTTAATACGCCTTCGTTGTGTAGGGTTCAGCCTACGGGCTACGCGCTTCGTGTGATAGTTTTTAAGTAACGAAATCTAGCGAAAACACTTCGTAATTGACTGTAGCCACTTTGAGTACCTTTTTGCTAGATAATTTTCCGCTTATTAGTCTGATTTATTTGATACAATTGCTTATGATTCGCTAATGCTACTTGATAGTTTATTCTGGCTGAATTTCTCGCTTTGAGAATATCTGTTGCAATATCTATCGCTATCTCTGATTTATTAAAATATCTTTGATTGATTAGTAGTATAATATCGCATGGTATGTCGCTTAATATCCAACTTCCCGAGGGTTGGCTGAACGTAGTTAGTCATAGTTTTAAGTTGTTCTATTCATTCTATTTGTCCTATTTGATTTCTGTAATTAATTTGCTTTATTTGATTTCTTTGATAAAATTGCTATGTTGATCTGTTTTCTTAAGGTGGTTCTTCCCCTACAGTCCCACCAAACGTGGGTTTCAGACAAGATTTTGAATACTTCTCGATGGGGAAAAAATCTGAAAAAAATCAAGCATGTAGGAGATCCTCGGGAGATTGATTTTGCATAATAATAATTCAAAAAAGTTATTAACAAATCGATGGAAAAAAAAACTGTACAAGAAATTAGCCGGTGACCCAACTTTTTTTTCAGGTGAAAATGATTTGTCAATTTTACTGAATGGGTATGAATTTTTTGAGAATTTTGGTAACTTTTTGAAAATTGCGTTTTTTCATACCTGACAAACCTCAATTTTCAAAAAGTTACCAAAATTCTCGAAAAATTCATACGTATTCAGTAAAATTGACAAATCATTTTCACCCGAAAAAAAAGTTGGGTCACCGGCTAATTTCTTGAACAGTTTTTTTTTCCATCGATTTGTTAATAACTTTTTTGAATTATTATTATGCAAAATCAATCTCCCGAGGATCTCCTACATGCTTGATTTTTTTCAGATTTTTTCCCCATCGAGAAGTATTCAAAATCTTGTCTGAAACCCACGTTTGGTGGGACTGTAGGGGAAGAACCACCTTAATATTCTGATTTCGTTAATTTTCGATATATTGTGCTATAATAAGTCTACCTAATTTCTGTGCTATATTTAATTAACTAATATCTCGCTTAACTTTCAGCTGCTCGAAGAATATCTACAGCCCAAATTCTAGCCACCTGGCCTCGCTATTTCGTGCTGCTAGGGAAGGCATGAACGAGTTGTGTTAGAAAAGTAACATCTTTCATTAAATCAAATCTGGTCTGTTAAGCGATTTGTTACTTCACTTTGTTATCTTTAAGCCATATATTCGAATTTATATTTGCTAAATTAGTTTACCGTTTACCTTAAATTCATCTGAATTATTTATTGAGTTTCGATATCGCCGAATAATTAATAATATCGCTAGCGTGCCGCTATTAGAAAATTTGCTAAAGAGTATCTTATCGCTCGGTGATACGTAGCCTGAAAAGTAGTGTAGCTTGTATTATATCACTTTACGGCACTCGTTACCTAACCGGCGTGTTTACGTCTTTTATACCGCTGCGTTGCAATAAGATTCAATACTATAATATTCTTTTGCTTTAGTATTATTCCGACAGTCATTTTCGAGTTTTATTATTCTTAACGATTATTCCGATACCTAATTTCGATGTAACTTTGATATCTTATAACGCACGCCATTACGTTCCACGCGGCGACGACTCGGAATTGGCACGCGTCGCAAATTTCAATGATTTTTTACTCGGAAAAACTATGCAAGATAGTTTGGCACAAAATACTACTAGGATGCGAAGCACAACCATCTAGTATGCGGAGGCTAAGCAGAATATGCTGACTGCGGCTATCCTTTTTTTTGTGTCAGTATTTTGAAAAAGATTTTAAGTCGTGTAACTGAGTGTTTGAAAAATATTTGAAAACTCAATTATTAAATAAACATTGGATAAACTAACTTTTTTTCAAAGTACATCCTTTTTTATACATTCTATGACACTTTCCGCGTTAACAGGAAAAAAAAATTGAGTCTAGTGTCATTTTTGGCGGAGTTATGAATTTTTGAAAAAATCTTTGCTCGAATTTGTTTATGCAAATAAATCAACGAATTTTGTACTAATTGAAAAATGCTTTGGTACAAATATCTAACTTCCCGGGGACAATCGACATGCAAAATTCAAAGAATATCTGAGACGTAACTAATCCGTTTCACGGGGAATGGCCCATATACATTCAAAAATAATCAAAATTTGTATCCAAGTGATGAATACTAATTTTTCAGATACTTTTTTTTTCAGTGTCATTTGAATTTTTTACTACACAACTGTACTTTTTCAAACCTTAACGTAAATAGGTACTGATGTGGGACACTGGACATACTGCGATTTTGAAACGATAAACGAGATAATGCAATTTTCTTAAAGAATCCCGCGCGCGTCTTCGGTACCAACTCAAAATTTAAGAAAATAAATGTTCGCTGGAGATATTGCGGTTTTGGAGCCGAGCGCGAAATACTGTGATATTCGACTGAGCCATCGAGTTTCTTCCCATTGTATTCAAAAATCTGTCAACGAAAAGCGCAAAAACTCCAACCACCCACACGTCGGCAGGAGCTTAGTGTAGATGATAGATATTAATATTTGAATTGAATTCTTACTTTTAGGTTATAATACACTTTTCGAAGCCCAACACCGGTACAAAGATAACGCGGTAGGTATGAGGTGAATGATTGATTATTCAGTACTAAAAAGTACTGTTTTTATTCATATTTTTTGATTCCGAAACACTAAAAATCACGAAAACGCTCACGCAAACTTGAAAAGTTTTGGACAATTGATGGCGACCACTGAATTATAACTACAGTGAAATGTTAATGAATGTTAAAGCAATGTCTCTGCAATATTGTCACAACATTGCTATGTCCGCCTTTATTACATACTTTATAATATTGCTATGTCACAATACTGCAATAATGCTCGCAACTAATCCCACGACCCATACAGCATTGCAATGGGTACTATTGCAACAAAATATTTGGAAAAAAAGAACCACGGAAGTGAGCTGTCTTTCACTAACCTCTTACTGGCCGAATTCTTTGGTTTTGTGAAAAATAAAATGTTTCCGGAAAATTCTTTCACGAATCAAAAAGGAACCTATGCGCTTGAGGTTGTTTTTAACTCTTGTTTGATGTATGGAACGATGGCCGGGATATGGCTGAACAAAGGAAACGTGGAGATTATTCTAAATGCATCATATTCTTCAACGATCACCTATCCAAGTACCGACTCTGCGTATCGTTGCTTAACTTTCTTGATCCTGCGAGATCTAGTGTTCGCCTAGCTCCATGGGATCTCTTGTAAACACATCAGACACCTTTCCAAATTATAACGCTATCGTATGATTCTGAGCTTCGTATATTTATAGCAACTATAATTTACCGGGTAACGATTTAACTTGGCATCCATATGGCGGCCACATAGCCCAACCGACCTGATTATGTGGCGGCTATGTGACCAGTTCGCGGCCTTGTCTCGACATGTACCCGGCAATGACAACCAACACTTGTTGCAACCATGTGGCGGCAACATGGTCGACGACATGGTTTTTTTCCTGGTTATAACATGGCGGCCATGTAGCTGAATTAGCCAGCAGCTAGATGGTAACAACCAAGCACTAACAGGGTTGGGCAGCCATGCTGCTATATTGAAGCCAACTCAATGCTAAGTAGCTTTGCCACCTCGCCGCCGAGGCGTCACGAGGCGAAAGCCATGTGGTTGACCATATTGTCGCCATATAGCTGCTACACATGTCGGTTGTCGTTGCCGAGTAGATGCCACTTACGAGGCCACACCTTTTAATTTGGAGACTGGAAACTTATCGTTTTTCATTTCACCTAAAGTATATTTCAGTTACACAGTTTCAATGACAAAAGACTATTATGGAATATTTTATCGGGTAGGCAGTATGAGTGGCTTGACTCGTGAGCTAGTGATAATGATGGTCGGCTGGCAATGGGTAGGTGTAGCCAAGCCAGCATTACCTTACTTGCGAACGCCACCGCTCATCTACCGACATGTTGAGGTACTAGGTAAGTGGAAATACAATGTATGGACCAGATGAATGCCAGGTTACTTCAAGACATGGCCGTGTCAGCTCACCCCATACAGAAGCTATGTGGCATCGCGAGATGGCGGCCAGGTAGTCGCCAGTCAACGTCAAGATATGGCAGTGCTGGCTTGGCCCACATAAAACCGATATGGCATAGCAAGCTGGTGGCCAGGTCAATGCTAGGTAGCAAGTGTACATTAAATATATAGTAAAAAGCTGCCAGGATGGTGCAACATTGGTAGCCTAGCTTGGTGAGCCATACTATCGCCATGCTAATGCCACATGGCATTAATGTGGCTTGCGGGCTGGCCATGAAAATTGTCACCCGGGTTGTGATATCTATCGCGACGTCAAAATTTTTGGATACCCACGGAAATGTATGAAACAATATTTCTCTGTTTTCACTAATGCTATACCTTTCCACTTATTCGAGAAAATTCACAGTTTTTCCCGAGAATCTACGAAAAACTGTTCCTCTTCTTCCAAGATTGAAGATTATTTTGTTATTTTCATGCGCAATGGTCGTTGCAGCTGCAATATTGCTGCGCTATTGAATAAAAAGCTCGTTTCCAATTAGGCACAGTTATTTTTCAGCAAGGCTGCAGCAATGTTATAGCAAAGTTGCAGCAATGTTGCACGCGCGATGTAATGAAAATAAGATATCGCAATATTGCAGCAATGTTGCGTAATGAATACGAAATATTGCAATGTTGTAGCAACATTGTTGCAACATTGAGTGCTGTCTGGGTCGATTCTATGTGAGAGAGAAAGAAATTGGTGAGCCTCACCTTAGCAGTCTATTTCGGAAAGGCAGTGCCCATTCCAGTGTAGTTCATATATTTCGGTGATGGCGATCATACACCATGTGATCAATATAGTAATCAAATGCCAGTGCCACTTGCGCCAGATCGCAATGGGCAAATGACGAACTTTTGGCAATAACTTCAAGACCTTGACGATCTCGTCAAACTAAATTTTTTCACAGATGGAGAAGACCTTTAAGTAACATGAACTGCAAAAACGAGAAGACTGATTCGAAAATTCAAGTTGTACTGGTCCCCTTAATTATTCGTTCGAAGCTCAGGCTCTTAATTGCGCTAAATTCGGTCTTAAGGAAGCAAGCCATACACGCAATTCCGGAAGGTATTATAAGTCAGAGCCGTTTGCTGTACCTGAGTCTCGGGCTAATTATTTATTGCCTCGTAAAAGCATAACGCTCTTCGCTGTGAATAAGTAACCGCTATTAAGTTGTACAGTCGTATATCTTTTTCGCGCGCTTTGGTCTACCCTACACCGACGCCAAGGGAGTTGGCATGCCGACTCCAGGACGTTTATGGTCGGCGTAAAACTATCATCGTCTCAAGTCTTAGGATTTACCCCTCGAGGTAGAGAACTCGTTAATTATAACTTCACGGTTTATATTTTCATGTAGATACCGTCTCTTATCCCCTTCCAAAAATCGTTTTACGTTCTTCGTGAATAGTTGTTTTTCCAGCAGCTAGTCGGTAGTTGACGCTCTGTACCTATGACCCGTGCAGACTTGAAGAGTGAAACGTAAGGGTTGCGGAATACCCATCCAGCAGGCAGAAGTCCCTCGAGATACCTTCTCTGTTTTCCCTGTTTTTCTTTCCTTAATAGGGACGATTCCGTCCGTTTTTTCAGGGGAGATATAGTCTTAGTCGTCGAATTGGGACAATTGGAAGATAAATTGAGGAGGGGCTTGATTGATCAAGTTTAAAAATTGACGGAATGAGTCCCATCGTTTTTTGATACAAAAAGAATCCACTTTCAAGATTTACCTACTGAATATAGTATCCAGGTCTCTTCCGACTCTCGGCTATCGATGAATCTTCATCTCTCATTGTTAGAATTCATCGACATCGAATGATCGCAATCATCGTGTCGCATTTTCGCTTCATTTCATGATGATGATGATGGGAGGCTGTTAATTTTTCAAAAGAAATTTATTGCCTTTCGGTAATAGGAGTAAACCTGCTGCAGAGTTAAGGAGCCCTGGGGAAACGGCAAGCCATAAAGATGACTGAGTGTCAGACTTTCTTCAAAATTATGCAATCTACGCGAACTGAAGGAGGCTGAAAATCAGTTTATCGATGAGTTGAACTTTCGTCGAGAACGACGGGAGAAAACGGATATTGCAAAGAGGTACGAACCCAGTTCACAGGCTCTCAGCGGTATATTATTAATAAGAGGAACCTGTTACTCGTGCTGCATATAAATCAGGAGACTTACGCTGTGATACGTTGATCCGCCGTTTTCACGTAGTTATTGCATACACATACCTGCACCAATACAATTCCGGATATTTTATGTACCCATGTATACAGCGAGGGCAGAGGTAGTAAATACTTAACACATTTATGGGGAGAAGAAAAAATTTCGAACAATATATGGGGTGGTCTCCCTCAAGCGGGACACTTTTCTGCGGTCACCGAAACGAAGGTAATAATTATTACCTTCGTTTCGAAAACTGAAAGACAAAAGATTTTTGAAAAAATCGTAGTCAAGAATTTTTTTTCAAAAATTTCTTAGCTTACAGTTTGAAAGGTGGAAGTCTTGCGATTCCTAATCACTAGTGGAAAACATCTGAACGATCGCTAGAACCGAAGTGACGTACGCCTAAAGATCGCCCGGTGCGCTCGAAAACAGATTTTTTCATATTTTGAACATCGAATAACTTCCGATCCACTTGATACCAAGGCAAATGGCTCTAGATCTCTTGTTGGGGATCGGTTGAGAGTCAAAATCTCGCGTGGCACCAAAATCGGTGACCTATGTGTAGAAAAGTGTCCCGCTTGAGGGAGACCACCCCATTTACTAACTGGATACGAGTTCACTATGGTAGGCATCGGTCGGCGCTTATACCCATTAGGACGCCTGGCAGTCAGCCTGGGTACTACGTTGTTTGCATTGACATAGGCAACATTTATATATATGTATACATGCACGTTGGTTATGTGATTGTAGAATAACGTAGTACTCAGGCTGACTACCAGGCGTCGCAATGGTCAAATCCAAGTGAATCTAAGCTTCTAATGGGTATACCATCATGGCAGCGAGCTAGTATCCAGTTAGTATACCGAGAATATTCTGTGAGAGTAAACGATCCCCTTCCTACGGCAAAACCAACACCGGTGCGGACCGCGTGCGTGAGGCTTGTTCGGGAGGGGATGCAATGCTAATGACACATCATTCCCTCCCGAACAAGCCTCACGCACGCGGTCCGCGCCGGTGTTGGTTTTGCCGTAGGAAGGGGATCGTTTACTCTCACAGAATATTCTCGGTATATATCAGTAATATGAGTAATTCCACGTCAAACTGGACAGCTTTCTGCCCTCGATGTTACCGATTTCGCTATAATTTTTTTGACTGGATCTATGGAACGAATAAATTTTTCAAATAATTTATTTTTATTTTTTTTTGGCCCCTATTTTCCAAGTTACACGGGGCTGAAATTCAGGAAAAAGAGCCAAAAATCGAAAACATACTCCCCTTCAAACGGTCATATCTTTGGTTGTATTCATCCTAGAGACTTCATTCAAAACCCATTTTAAAGCTATTAAATGACACTATTATTATATATTCATTTAATTCTGCGGTAACAGACAATTTTATTCGTTATAAACAAATATATTATTAAAACGAGATTTTCAAAGCAAAACCACGCGATAAAATTCTGAAACAAATATGAGCGTTTTTGAAATTTAAATAAAAATTATTAAATTCAAATAATATTAAATATTAAATATTAAATTTTTTTATTAATAATTGAAAAAAAAAAAATCTGTGTAAAACGTTGACAACATTAGACAATATTTAGAGGTCGCTACCGAGGCATAAAAGAAACAACGATCATTTTCGATTCATCATTCATAATTGATTGGAAAGAGCGAAAAAAAGGCAAAAAATAAAAAAATACTAGTACTCACTTGAAAGTACTCGTTCAATCGTCCGCGTGTAAGTAGAAGACATAGTGAATAATTTTAGGTCATATATTTTTCATGGAGAGTAAACTGGATATATTTGTCAAATAGTCAAACGGTTTCGAAGATTCTATGCGACTTGTATTCCTTTAGGAAGAAAGGATTCCTCATAACTTTCTTCAAGTGCCTATGAAAAAAAAAGAAAAAAAAAAAAAAATGAACCACCCTAATATTAATATTGTACGATAATATTTCAATATAGGCTCCTGGGGGTCGATCCTTGAGATCATGCAATAAATTTTCGTATGCGAGATTCGTATTCCAGCAAATTGCGATGTTCGCTTTCTTCGGAACTATCGCATGATTGGTCGAAAGGCGAATTTTGCATACGAAAATTTATCGCATGATCTCGAGAATCGGATCCTATAATATTTCACTATATTTAAGTGACCTGAAATTGGTCACTTTGCGGCCTAAACCTAATGCTCAAAAAGTGAACTTTCAAACAACGGGTCGCATAAATAAAATTGTACAATCTGCAAATATTTGAAAGTAACGAAAAAACCGTTTACTGATACACTGAATTGCGTCAGCTTAAGCTGCAAGTGAATTATTGAATTTCTTCACTACTCGCAATCGATTATAACTATATATAAGTATGTCAGTGTGGTTCTGACGTTTCGAGTTTCAGGATGTGAAAAGGAGTTGATATTGCGGTCTTTTTAATCGGTCGTACATCGAGTAAATATTAATGGCAAATAGAAAAATATTCGCTAAGGTGCGTCGCCGGACGCAAGCTTTTCGCGAGAAATACAACAGCCGCTATGAGATAAGAAAAAAAGGAAACAGGGGAAATGGAGCTCGCAAATCGGTCCTAAGAAATCCAACCTTGTTCTGTAGGGATATCGCGTGATCCTCGAAGCCCGACTATTTATCAAAAAAAAAAATGCGCATCGTTATGTCGTACGTAAAGGAGATTTTATTTTTCCGTGAAGAAACCAAGATAAAAATGAAAATGAAACAAAATAAGAGAGAACTAAATAAGGTCAACGAACTAGGGTATTAAAAAAATTTAACTTTCGTATCTTTTTATATCTGTGCGATAGTGAAAAAAAATGATGAGGAATAAAGAAATTTTGAAAATCTTTCCGTGATTCACTGTTGATGAAATTCTTTTCATTTAATGCCGAATAAATTCGGGATAAATTGTTTCGGAATGACGACTACCGCAGCAAGGCGTTTGCCTATAGTAAGAGACGTTAAGGAATCCGACTTAATATTCCCTGCGGGGAAAAGGTTGCCCGCTAAAGATCCGGCGAGAACAGATGCGGAACCTCAACACGAACGACTTGAGCAGCCGGCGTATACTTTGCGAAGCAGAAAGATCTAAGAAGATTAAATCTCCAGAGTATTTTCACTCCGCGGAAAGGCGCAGTGTTCTGGGGTAGCTCTCTTTTTCCACCCTCCGTCATTCCATTCCTCTCCGCTCTCCCTTTTCTCTCTTCATTTCTCGTTTTCTCAATTTTCTTTTTAGTTTTTTCTCTTTTTCTCCGCTAGAGTCCTTCCTTCCGTTTCCTGCACCTACCCATGAGTCAGCGGTTCGCCATCAAGGATTCGAGCTTTACAGTAACCTCGAGCTTCAACTATATGTATAACGACTGAACGACTCACCTTGCGCAGAAATTAACTCGCTGCGTGGGCTGTGCAAGGTAAGCCCAGGAATAACATTGACACGCCCGTACATAACCCAAGTTGGGTTTGTCAAAGAGCCCGAGGCACTCGGCAAGCGAAATTAATTCACGCGGCATGGCATACCAGCTCGGTATAAGTAAACTCGAAAATATATATGTATACGTTAGGGTGGTCCTTATTTCGATGAATTTCGAGAAAAAATTGGGACGCTCCCTGGATACCTTACAAATAAATTGAAAAAAATCCCCCTAAAATTTTAGCTTTTAATTTTGACATTAACAGGGGGCCCAAAATTCGGAAAGTTTAATTCGAAGAATAAATGCAATTTTTTCAACCAATCACTTTTTTCTTTTGTAATTCCGATAAAACTCGATGAAATGATTGAAAAAAATAATTTCATTGAAAATATCGTAAGATAAATTAGTTATGATAGCTATATTCTTCGTTGGTAACGGAGACTATAAGTTTATCGTTGGCCTGACACATGGCATCGCGTTGGACCTAACATACGTTGTGACTGTCATACAAATATTGCAAAGTTGTCGCAACGAATAGAATCCAAAATGTATATGAATAGTTACGTGTACGATAATTTCGGACGGATCGTCAACGTTATATTTTATAGTTGGGAGAACCAGCGTAAAAGAGTAAACACGAATGAAATTTGAATTCGCTCAATTATGAAAATATTTGTCACAATAATGACAAATATACGGAGCGTCAACGTAAAATATTAAATAAAATAGTCATTCTCAATATCCAAAAATATAATCAATTTCACCATATAAATTGGTAATCGGACTACCGTATGTTTATTGTTCAAGTCACAATTTTTAAACGGTTCGCTTAACTATGTAATAGCAGTGAGTCTGACAATCGGTTCAGTGAAAACCATCCTACTGCTCTTTGTGTAAAAACAACTACACAAATGTTCGCTTTAAACTCTTGATGCATGTTCGATTGACTAGAAACTGTAGTCGATCATACTACGATTCATTGATACCATTTACTCATTTTAGTTAAGGCCCATCCATAGTTGCCCACCTCCTTTCCATACAATGTAACGAAAACGGGGCCGGGGAGACACATTTCGATGATTATCCGAGCCCAGGCGTCGAAAACGCAAAAAAGGCCGACGTAGCGCGAATTCTATTTCGATTCCAAACACATACGTCCAAAAAAATTTTCGTTTCATGCGAAAATAGAGCCAGCGTTTGGTTATTTCTTTTTTCCATTGTCCAAAGCCAAGGACAATGAAAAACCATTTAGACAATGGAAAAAAGAAATAACCAAACGCTGGCTCTATTTTCGCATGAAACGAAAATTTTTTTGGACGTATGTGTTTGGAATTGAAATAGAATTCGCGCTACGTTGGCCTTTTTTGCGTTTTCGACGCCTGGGCTCGGATAATCATCGAAATGTGTCTCCCCGGCCCCGTTTTCGTTACATTGTATGGAAAGGAGGTGGGCGACTAAGGATGGGCCTTAATAGCGATTGTCTTATATTTGACGAAAAATAATTTGGCCTTTCGAGGAAGTTGCGATCGTTTGGATACGTTAAATAATGGCAACTTTTTGGGTCTCATTGAATTAATTGGGAAGTTTGATCCTGTTCTGATTGAACATTTAAGACGAATTCGATCGCGTGGAATTCACGATCACTATTGTGGAAAAAGGATTCAAAATAAACATATCCAACAACTAGGTAGTCGAGTGAAATTTACCATACTACTCAGTGACAAAATTAACGGGCCACCCAAGTTTTTCAGGAAAAACACAGTTTTCCAAAACGGTATTACTCGAGGGAAAAATATTCGTAAAAAATGATCAAGGAAGCATTTCACAGGTTGAAACGTCATCTTCAAGCTCGTTTTCGAAAATTTCACCTGCGATTGTTTTTCACCTGTTGGCGCAGGTTTGAATGGAGTTGCAAAATAAAGAGAATTCTGACATTCTCAAATGTGGCTGCGGGGGTAAAAAGAAATCGCTCAAAGCTTTTACGATAATGGTTGTGTAGCCTCAGGTCTGCCCTTCAAAACTGTTTTCGAAATTCTTGTCTCCGACTTTTTTTCACCGGGTTATTGAATTTTTAGTAAATATAGACTGTTCTGGCGTTACCCAGGATGCACCCGTCTGTTATCGCTGAAAACCACACGGTTTTCTTGCCGACGACTCTGGTGGACAATGCTCAAGTCAATGAGTCCTGATTCAAATCCGATCAAGCATGTTACGGACATGCTAAGTCGTGGATTGCGTAGTAGAGCCGTCGTACAGCCAGCTGATCTTCATGAGCTGATGAAGATCGAAGAATGCTCGTCGAAGTATGGAAAGCAATTCCTCAGATTCAAATTCGAGCGTACATCAACATGCATAAACGGTTAGATGCGGTGATCCAAAATAGGGGTGGTAACACGAGATTCTAAGTACACCACTAATTTACACTCGCGCATACACACACATACGCACACAGACAGCAAACACATGCAGTGCAACGAAGGTTTGAAGTCATCATCACCTTGAAAGTGACGCATCTGGGAGTCCTGATAGCTGCCTGCACACACAACATACACAAACACACATAAACACATGGGACGTGCTTGAAGGCCGTACCTCCACGTGGTGCAACCTGGGTAACGTCAAGACGGTCTATACTTACTAAAAATTCAATAACCCGGTTGAAAAAAGTCGAAGACAAAAATTTCGAGAACAGTTTTGAAGAGCAGATCTGAGGTTACACAACCATTATCGTGAAGGCCTTGAATGTTTTTTTTTTTTTTACCCCCACAGCCAAGTCTGAACATGACGGATTTCTCATTATTCTGCAGCTCTTCATTCAAACCCGTGCGAACAGGTGAAATACAATCGCAGGTGAAATTTTAGAAAACGAGCTCGAAGGTGATGTTTCAACCTGTAAAATGCTTTCTTGATCATTTTTTATGAATATTTTTTCATCGAGTAATACCGTTTTGGAAAACGGTGTTTTTTCTGGGAAACTTGGGTGGCCCGTTAATTTTTTCACTAAGTATATCAATATCAAGAGCTGATATTTGGCTGAGATATTCTATTTGAGAAGCTCTACCAGAATGTTGATGCGCGTTTAAATTTTTTTATTTTTTTTTGGCACACCCTAATATATAAGTAAACAAGGTAGTCTGTTAAACTCGCAATTTGTCCGGTAGTAGCTCGCTTCATCGCCGCTCGAGCGAATATGGAGAAAGATACGAAGGTATTTGTTTGCCTTGGCAGTTGCAGGACCCCGTGAATATTTTTTCTCTTTCTATCGTTTTTTTTTTTTTTTTCATTCCTTGTTTATTCGTTTTTTCTTTCTCTTACTTCCTATTTCGACGGCATTTTATCCCCATAGTTCTGCTCAGCTTGCAGAAACCACGTCCTTCGCAGTTGTCGGGACTCGGAAACCATGAAGCTGTTGTAAGGAACGTTTCGCTTCATTCCGGAAAACGAGCGACATATTTTATCACGCTACCCCACACAGGGTGACACGTGGGCCTCAGGGCTGCGTAAATGAGTAATTCCACGCCAAACCGGACAGCTTTCTGATCTCGATGTTACCGATTTCGCTATAGTTTTTTTTTACGGGTTCTCTGGAACAAATAAATTCATCGAACAATTTATTTATTATTTTTTTTTGGCCCCTATTTTCTAAGTTACACGGGGGTGAAATTCAGGAAAAAGAGCCGAAAATCTAAAACATACTCCCCTTCAAACGGTCATATCTTTGATCGTATTCATCCTAGAGACTTCATTCAAGAATCATTTCTATCCAGAGAACCCGTACAAAAAAAAAAAAAAATTATTATATCGATTTTTGATTTATTTTGTTCGGTCTGTGAAATCCCAACTCTTCTGACAGTGGAGCGATCGAGTAGGAATAGAAACAACTATACAAGAACAAATAACAGAAATTAACTTCTGGAATTATATTTTAAGAGATGTAACAGAAACACTGCAGAAGCATTACCCACGGAGTTCCGCGCTAACCGCTAGGTGTAAGCTCGGCGATGGTTCTCTCGCAAGTAAAAATATGCCGCCTAAATACAACTCGCGCTCGGTTCGGCTTGAATCAATCCTCACTAAATACTCGTTGAATATTCAGTGAAATATGGGAAATCACTTGAAGTGTTGTAAAAGGTACAGATTCAGGTACTTGCAGAAAAAAGTACCTACGTAGAGGTACAGTTACTATTTAAGAAATGTACGTAGGTACAGGGACAGGTACTCAGAATGTACCTATATAGAGGTACTTAGGTACATTATTTACGTTGGGCATAAGAGTGATACGAAGAATTATGGAAAAAGTATACGAAAACCAAGTTAGTGAATTACATGCTTGTACAGTTATACGTATACGTTTTCGTTACCAAATTTCACACGCCGAGATTCTTACGTAAATGAAGTACCTCACATTTTACCTATAAATAGGTATAGGTATTCTTCAAATGTACCTAGGTACAAAAAAAGGTACTTGTACCTCGGTACTTTACAAATTTGGAGGACCAATAAATCATATAAAACTGCAGGGTAAATAGTTATTCTTCGGATACGGAACGATATTTGACAAGTATGAAGATATTTACGTTATACCGTGTATAGGCACGTTTTTTGAATACCGAATATCGTAGAACCTGAGCACATACATGGACATAGATTTATGCCACGCATTTCCATGTCTGACCTGCCATTTTGCGAGGATACTGTTGAACTACACGAATGGAGTTGGTTCGCACGAAGCTCAGGGGTTCATCTTTATTCTACAAAACGTGAGACATTTCTTATCGCACTCCATCAAGAGAGTAGGTGGCGAGATTTCGCTTCTGCGAACAGTGCTCAGATTTAAAAAGCCCACATATTGTCGTACAGGGTGAAAAGACGCTTGTGAGTGGTGAGCCATACGTTGTGAAACATACCCATACAATTTTAATGACCGTATAACTAGGCGTTCCGCGTATAAATATGTATGTAGTAATTTACTACGTGATATAAGCCTATGGATCAGCAACAGCAGGATTTACAGTGACGCCTGTTGCAGGAATGGGCAATTAAAATCGAAGATTGTTGTAAAATGGTAATTACTCTACTGAGCATCTTATAAATGTCAGTTCCTAGGAATAAATAAATTGCTCTCCCTGGTCTATGACCCTGTGGAAAAAAAAAACAGTTGGCATATCAATAGTAACTATTGGAGTCTACTGGATACTAGTATGAACTGCAGTCGAAGTTCAATAGTATTAAGGTGGTTCTTCAGCTACAGTCCCACCAATCGTGGGTTTCAGACAAGATTTTGAATACTTCTCGATGGGGAAAAAATCTGAAAAAAATCAAGCATGTAGGAGATCCTCGGGAGATTGATTTTGCATAATAATAATTCAAAAAAGTTATTAACAAATCGATGGAAAAAAAACTGTTCAAGAAATTAGCCGGTGACCCAACTTTTTTTTCAGGTGAAAATGATTTGTCAATTTTACTGAATACGTATGAATTTTTTGAGAATTTTGGTAACTTTTTGAAAATTGCGTTTTTTCATACCTGACAAACCTCAATTCTCAAAAAGTTACCAAAATTCTCAAAAAATTCATACGTATTCATTAAAATTGACAAATCATTTTCACCTGAAAAAAAAGTTGGGTCACCGGCTAATTTCTTGAATAGTTTTTTTTTCCATCGATTTGTTAATAACTTTTTTGAATTATTATTATGCAAAATCAATCTCCCGAGGATCTCCTACATGCTTGATTTTTTTCAGATTTTTTCCCCATCGAGAAGTATTCAAAATCTTGTCTGAAACCCACGATTGGTGGGACTGTAGGTGAAGAACCACCTTAACAAGTATATATTATTGGATTCAATAGTGTACCCTTCAGTCGTAGTTATGTACCGCTCCAGTCAATCGCGTGGCTGGTGAAATTCGATGTTCTTCGGCAGAGCACACCTTAACTATTAATCTGCACCGTTGCAGAGTGTTCCAGTTACCACCTGAACTGGAAGTAGCAGCTATTACAGTCAAATGATCTCCAACAGTACAAACTATTGGAGCCAATGGCGAGAGCAATGTCACTGACGAGAAACTGACCGGGATCCATAGTGATGACGAGTGCACCCAGAATCCAGATACATCGAATATTGTCAATACATTGTAACTTCTTGCATATATATGTTTCACCAGCGGAAGGCTGGTAAAATTATGCGAGTTCCCGTGGATTCTTTGTCACCGGTGATGATGTGGAGCCCCTCGTGGAAAAAATGTGTGAAACCTTTTGTCACCCTAATACAGACTCGGATAGATACTATTAATCCACCTGAGCTGCGTCCCTAATACAAACTCGTATAGATACTGTTGATCTACCAGAGCTGGGTTCCTAACTCAGACTTGGGATATGTTTAGCTGCACAGACTCGGATGAATACTAGATCTACCAGAGCTGGTATTAGTTTTAGCTCCTCGAAGCTGCCTCCTACGCTAGCTAGCTGAACACGATTTTACTTCTCAACTGGATTTACTCTGAAAGAATTCATATTAATTATGAAAGAAACACAATCACACGGAATGAAAAGCAAGGATTCTTTTGGTGATATATTTCATGGCCGTGGCTTAATTGCCGTGGCGATGCCAGTAAATTTATCTTATTACTACTATTTACAGAATGAGAAGGAAATAAGAATATGGCTCGATATAACTGAATAATAATGTTCTAAATTCTACTGCTTATCCTATTTGCTTTTGTTTCTGACTGCTTCTCTGTTCTTTGTCTTTGAATTTTGAGTTGTCAATGCTCTTCTAGCTAATTATATATTTTTTTTTGTTTTGAGGTTAAATTCTTAATTACTGCTTTAGCCAATATAATTTTCCGATTTTAAAGTTTTGCTAGTAAGTTGCTGCTTTAGCTAATCTATATTTTCCGATTTTCAAATTTTGAGTCGACCGACTACTTAAGCTACAAGTCGCTACTGAGAATAAGTTTTGATTTAAGAGTGATTTTATCATTGAGTCGCATTAACCGCTTTCGCATGAGTACACTGCCCAGTAAACGAAACTGGATTGGCGAATCCGATTTTTTGAAATTACGGATTGAAACAAATTAAAAAGATTTCAAATTGATGAAAATTTCGGTTCTTTTCTATCTGTTTCAATCCGGAATCTCAAAAAATCGGATTCGCCAATACAGTTTCGTTTACTGGGTGGCTATTGCCTCAGCGTGCCGTCTTATATAGTGCTCGTGGAGTCATGCGACGGTCGTATGATCGGCGCGTGACTACTTGCGCGGTCGTATGGTCGTAGTTCAGTCATTTTGCTGGATGGTACAGTCCGAACACGTTACAATATAGAATCGTACTTATAGACTGATCGGCTTGACACGATTTTGCAACTATTCTTGTAGATTGAAAACGATTAGTTGCCTATTATTTTTCAGTGCAGTGTATAATTGTGAACCTAGTATGTACAGTAATTTTCATCTATGGTATCCCCCTGGCTCACTATTTTTCCTGGCATTCTTTAGAATCAAATTTCCCTTCTACAAATATTTTATTCGCCCATGGCCAGTGAAACCTTCAAGTGATTATGGCTTAGTTATACAGAACGCGTCGGGTCACGCGGCGCGACAAACAATATGCAGTAACCAATGGGAGGGCTGCTTTTCACGCGTGTATGATGTATTTTTTGAAAAAGCAGCCCTCACATTGGTTACTGCATATTGTTTGTTGCGCCGCGTGACTACTGCGAGGTGAAGCAAAGTCACGAAGTAAGCCACTGGTCGTGGGCAAATCAAATATTTGTAGATCGGAAATTTGATTTGAAAAATGGTTAGGAAAAATAGTGTGCCACGAGGACACCATCGATGACTATTACTGTATTACTCTTGATTGCCCACTAACGGATAGTGCGAATGCAGAGAGTGCACGAAATTACTTTCAGCATATAGTGCACTACTAGTGTTATGAAATCCAATAGTATGAATTTCAATAGTACAAAGTTTTTTTTCTTCTATAAGGGAGGAACAAGATAGCGATTTTGTCACACCCTTCATACGTGCGTGGAAGCTAGTACATATGCATAGGTAGGCGTGAGGCGTGAGGCGAATAAAATATAAAATGAAATCTCCCGACCTTAGACAAACGGTGGGGTGAAAGATCACGACGGTTAATATAGAGGTACGAGTTTATTTCGACTTTTTTTCATTGTTTGTTTTTCATTTTTTTTTTTTTTTTTTAATAAGTTGCAGCACGATATGCCTGGGATCATTTCTTTTCGCAATATTTTACGTGGCAGGAATACGCCTCGGCCTCGTCAAAGTTTCAAATGGGCTCTTTGAATAATGCCAAGTTCCTGTTACTTTTCGAAACAGTATCCGCTGCGTTATGATTATTCTTAAACTAAAGTTTCTTACGTTTATCTTTCTCGCTCGGAAAATATATGGGGGAGAGCGGGGAAAAACAGAAACTGGGGCAAAAAAGGCACCTCGATGGAAAATAGAAATTGGGGGCAAAATGGGCACCAAGTCCAAAAATAATAATTTCGTCGTGAATGATACTTATCCTTCTCCCGGATGAAGGCACATTTGTAACCATGTAGCAAAATAATAATTGTGGCACCATCTCGAAATTCCCTCTTCTCGAAGGGCCAACTTCTCCTTCCTAGGCCCGGGCACACTTAAATCGGATCGCAGTCGTTAACGCAAACGCAGTGATCTGACGCTCTTGATTGGCTTAGCTTTGGACAAATTTTTTCAACAAGCAATCAGGAGGGTCAAATCACTGCGTTTGCATTTGCGACAGCAATCCAATTTGAGCGTGCCCGGGCCTTAAGGGGGGGGGGGGGGGGGAGGGGGGTATACTCGAATTTTACCGAGTCCGTCTATTTTCTCGAATATCTCCGAAACGGGGCTATCAATCGACTTGTCCTTATTTGGCAGCCGATATTTAACGAGTAATGAGTTCGAACTGGTACGTTTGATCGGATGAAATCGGGATTGTTTTTTTTTTGTTTTTTGATCGAAAAGTGTGGACGTGCCATTTATTTCTACTTATATCACAACTCACGCATCAAAAATGCAGAATCGGCCTCTGTAGCCCGATTCTATATAGAATTACCGCTGATGTGATGACAATCAGTTCCCAGAACACCCGTGAGATGTCACCGCGCGCGCATTCTTACCTTCTCAGTCAGAGATGATTGGACTGCAGGTTGAGTCACATGGTACCAAGTGTATCCACGTAACAGCGCGGTGACATCTGCCGGTTGTTCTGGGAACTGATTGTCCCCACATTAGCGGCCCTTGCCGCTCTCAGCCGTGGACAGTCGCCAAAATTACCATAAAATCGTGAAATACGTTTTGCCCCTTCATCGTTGTCGAAAACGAAGATGTTTTTGGATTGTTATGTTCGGAATTCCATACAGAATCGGGCTATAGAAGCCGATTTTGCATTTTTGATGCGTGAGTTGTGATATAAGTAGAAATAAATGGCACGTCCACACTTTTCGATCAAAAAAAAAAAAAAAACAATCCCGATTTCATCCGATCAAACGTACCAGCTCGAACTCATTGCTCGTCAAACATCGGCTGCCAAAAAGACAAGTCGATTGATAGCCCCGTTTCGGAGATATTCGAGAAAATAGACGGAGTCGGTGAAATTCGAGTAGACCCCCCCCCCCCCCCCCCCGCCGACCCCCCAAATATGAACTATATATTATTATAGTATCTCCGACCAAGTCCTTTTTCTCAGGGTAGAAACGAACGTTCAAATCAAACGAGGTGTGGCAATTATTCATGCCTGTTAAGGTGCTTCCCTACCCAATTCCACCAGACCTTAAAATTTGGGCAAAAAGGTGTTATTAAACGGAATATCTCTGTCTGGGCACCGAAATGAATGAAACAAACTACGTTGCGCAATTCTATGTATGATTTCGAACACGTACGGCCAAAAAAATGTTTTTTTTTACGCGAAAATAGAGAAGATATCCATGTAAAACGTTTTCAAAGCCGTTCTCCAATCTCAATCTCGCCAATCTCAGCTTCTATCCAAGTTATAATTTTTCAATAAACATATTCGTTTTTTCTTTCAATTTCACTGACATATGGGACAAAATCTATCATTCGAATCGTCCCCGACATAATAAAATGAAATGTAAAATGCTTATTTTCTACACACCCTGATTTGTTTTCCCAGAAATTTTCAGGGATATAAATTTTTCCTCTGATTATAATTCTTCGTGATGATACTGGGTCATTCAAAAAAAAATCATTCGAGTCAAATTGTCCCCTCACACATATACCTCTCTTCCAAGGTGTAGGTGAACATTTCACGTGTTACAAGGTGAAATAGAAAGTTCCCGAGTGTGATAAGAAGTTGAGACGTAAAACTTGCAGCGTAAGACTTGCATGTAATAAAGTAGAAGTATACTGTGTGGCAGAGGAGTCAAGAAAAGTGAGCGTAGTACGAAATAAAATGAAGTAAAATTGAGGGGTTGAGAATTGACAGCTCAGTGAAATACCGGGTTTAATCAAATGCTTATGGTTCTTTTTCTACATTTTTACTCTCTTCGAGTTCCACGTATACTATTTCTCTTCTCATTTTCTTCCCCGCTATTTTTCTTCATGCGCTTTCACTCTCTTTGCCGCGTACCAACGTATATACTTATACGAGCACCGACACCGATTACGGTACGGCGACGCGGACGCTTTGTCGTGGCGTAAAACTCTGACCGCGATCAGCGGAGCTTGGAATTTTTTAAATTTCACAATTTTCTGTTTATTTTCGTAGCTTTTCTCTGTATTGTCCGACTTCATACCCCCTTGCGGACATTATGGAATAATCAATTCTACAGAAACGTAACGAACCGTCGCTCGCTGCTCGTGAGCAGGAGATATTGAAATTAATTATTGCTGTCAGTTTAGTCGAGGCAGAAATTACCCCATCCCTCAAGTACAAGAATTCTTTTGAGTCAGTCTTTAATGATACCGACACCTCAAAATACAACAAAGGGCATACCATCGATCAAGGTGTTGCACATAGGTACATTCAGGATGCAAAAATTTGGGACATTCTCGAAATTTGTGATGACTAGCTAACGTAAAAGACGGACAGATATTCTTGTTCAGGACTTTATTCTACCTAACATACATTTCCTAAGAATTTACACACGTGGTTCTGGCACGGATGTTAAAATTCTTAATAATATTTGTTCGTTTGACTGACGAAGAGAATCCGCCTAGAGTAACCCTTCGATATTACTGAAACTTCACAGTGTGAAAGAGGGATCAAAATAACCGACTATACGTATTTCATATCATCTGCCAATACTCGACCGCTTCCGAGAAAATGACGGTAGAAGTTCCATGACACTCTTCAACAGCCCGTTGAATTTTTTTTATTTTTCATTTGCGACAGATTCAAGTTTACTACACGCATGTTTTTTTTTAATTGAGCTGATAAATACAATGGTGTTATAGTATTGATACAAAAATTGTAAGTATTTGTTAAAATCTGGCTACCAGGAATAAGGTTTGACCAAAATTAGATAAAACTGACTGGGCCAGTCGGGGACTGTTGAAATAGGCAGGAGCCAAGTATAAACGATTTGAACTTGCTAGCCTTTGTCGACCCGCCAGCAATTCTCTGAAAATAGTACGAAATAGTACCAACGGTATTAAATTCACGAGAAAGGTTTTAAAATTTTACCATAGATAATTATTTGAATTCCTACGATTGTTAGTATATAAATTACGTAAAAGATGATACTGTGACATACTTGTGATATGGATGTAAGAGGACAGTATTGTTACAAATTACATTTAAAGAAAACATGGGTGGAGTAAACTTTAATGAGTCAGAAGAAAAAAAAATCACGGGATTCGAATATGAGATGCAAAATCGCGAATACAGAGCGTTGATCATCGCTGCGCCACCGACCCACTTGGACATTGAACACATTAGCGGACTGTTAAAGCATGTGGGAACTTTAACCGTCATTTTCTCGAAAACGGTCGAGTATTGGCAGAAAATACGAAATACGTCGTCGCTTCCCTTACGGAAAAAAAATACTGAGAGCTCAGTACTTAGTACACAAATCTCACTACTTAGTACACGAATTTTCAGTACTTAGTACTAACCCTACAGTACTAAGTACAAAGAACTAGTAGTACTTAATACAGGAGTACTAGTACTGAGTGCAGAGTACTAGTACCAAGTGTAGACTACTAGTAGTACTTAATGAAAGACTCCTAGTACTTAGTACAGGGAACTAGTAGTACTTAGTACATGAGTACTAGTACGGATTTAAAGAATACTAGTACCGAGTACGAGAGTACTAGTACTAAGTTGAAGAGTACTATTACTAAGTACAAGTGCACTACAGTACTCAGTACTGTGGCACTTTGACCTATCAGTACAAGAGTACCAGTACTATAAGTACACAAGTATTAACTGTGATTAATACCGCAGTACTATTACTTGAAATAATACTGCAGTACTAGTACTCGAACCAATACTCCAGTACTCGTACTCGAACCAATCCTACAGTACTAGTACTCGAACCAATACTGCAGTACTAATACTCGAACCAATACTGCACTACTAGTACTCGAATTAATACTCCAGTACTCGTACTCGAACCAATACTGCAGTTCTCGAACTAGTACTGCCGCATTAGTCCAAGTTCAAAATTAATACTACTGCTGTACTACAGTGATAGTCCAAATACTATTATATTGCAGTACGTGGACTTCATATACTGTACTGTACGGTTTTAGCTAGTACTTATTGGACTAATACCGAAGGGCTAGCACTCAAAGTAATACTTCAGTCATACTAAACTAGTACTCGCCACCTACTTATACATCCCTTCTCAGTAATTTTTGTACTTGAAGTACTATGAGTACTGTGTGTACTCGCGAAATAAGTACAGCAGTACTTTGGCAGTATTTCAAGTACTGCTGTACTGGCAGTACTTTCAGTATTTTTTTTCCGTAAGGGTTATTTTGATCGCTCTATCACACCGCGAACTTTCAGGAATATCGGAGGGTTACACTAGGCGCGTTCCCTCGTGAGGAAAAATGCAAGAAAATTCCAAATTTTTGTATTTTTCAGTATACGAAATTTAAAAATCAGCCAATGTACGAGGAATTCTTCATTTTCTGATAACCCTAGTCTACGCTAGAACTAACATAAGTCAGTATTTAAGGCCCGGGCACGTTCAAATTGGATTGCAGTCGCAAAAGCAAACGCAGTGATCTGACGCTCCTGATTGCTTGTTGAAAAAATTTGTCCAAAGCTAAGCGTATCAAGAACGTCAGATCACTGTATTTGCGTTTGCGACTGCGATCCGATTTGAGCGTGCCCGGCCCTTTGGTAGGTTAAGGTGCTTCTCTACCCAATTCCACCAGACCTGGAAACATTGGAATAACGTTTTCAAAACCGTTTTACATGGATATCTTCACTATTTTCGCGTAAAACAAACATGTTTTGGGCCGAACGTGTTCGAAGTCGCACATAGAATTGCGCGACGTATTTTGTTTCATTGATTTCGGTACCCAGACAGAGATATTCCGTTTAATAGCACTTTCTGCACGCGTTTGTCCCAATGTTCTCAGATCTGATGGAATTGGGCAGGGAAGCACCTTAACGAACTCGAATCTAGTTGGGACGAAAATTGAGCTCAAAAATGAGTCGACAGTTAAGCTATGTTTTTTTTACAGAGCTTATTTCAATCTATGTTGCAGGCCGCATGATGTGAGATGCGAGGGTTCCTCATATCAAGATTTGTCCAGTAGAAAGTACTGGAACGGGATATCCGTGATGGTACAACTTTGTTGCGACAATCCCTGAAGATGCGTCTAATTTTTACATCCTGAACATGCATGTACCCTCTAAAGGACCGACGTTTTCCGCCTACGAATTTCAAACTTATCGAAAATTGTGTAACACAGGAATAAATGAGAATGAATTCTATGGTCGATTCAAAGCACGTGCGACGTATTGCTGACGCCCACGCTAGTGTTCACCCACCTCACGATTAGACCCAACACGATCGGATTCCAAATTTTCGAATTTCAATTTTGAAAGCTAAATTTTCTTCCGGCTATTTTGTGAGCGAAAAAATTCTGTGTCATTTGACACAATGGGATATTAAACTTTGCCGAAAGGATACTAGCTAGGTCGCGGTAAAGTATGTCTAGGTATAAGGACTCCTATGCCAGAGTTATACGTATTGGGTTGTACGACAGACGATAGCTAATACATCGCCAATGAAACTATTCCAATAAAGGAACCGGGCCAGGCCATGCTGAAAGCGACAACTGCGACATCCTATCCATCTGAAATCCCCCTGATAGTTTCACTTTACAACCAATCGACAACTATTGCACTAGTTCTAACATTTAACAACTATATATTATATCTGTACGACCTGCTCAGATATTGGCTTACGCAAACTAAAGTCATTTTCTATCTCAGGACAAGGTTATTAACGCTATCTTCGGGGTGGACATGGAATATCGATTCATTATCTGATACGACGGAATTGAGAGAACAAAATTTACATTAGGGAAGGGCTTTATCTTTCTACAAATTTTGAATTCGATGAATCCACTCCTTTTTCATCCAGAGCTATGATAGCTCGTTATTTATGCGTTGTACAGAATTGTGGACGAACCAATGTGTCGAGAGAAATGAGTTTCCGCGGAAAATCTTTTCAACAGACAATGTAGTACCTCTCTGAAACTTGGTGTACAAAAAAAAAAAATTATAGAAAGACCGATATAATAAAATTGAATCGAGGTAATTACAGAATGTCTGTTAGGGTCCCCGCACGTGAGTTTGTTGCTTTATTAGAAGATTGAAATATCCCGAGGGGAAGTTAGTAGCCGTGATTTTTGTCACCTCATCAGAGATGTCGTTAAGGCCTAGAAACGACAGAAAGTGAGCCAAAAATGCCTCTTGGTATACCGTAAGGGTAAGAAAAAAGGCACGCGAAACGAAACCCTCTAATCCTTATAAGTTACAAGTGAGTCTTGTAGTGATTCGTACTGCCCATGCCAAGTCCCCAGTAATTCCCCTCTATTAGCCGCAGGTCCTTCAGCTATTTCATTACCTCCCAAACTCTTTACTGGTTATCTGTCTAGACAGATTATTCTTCCAAAAATACTTGTTCTCACAACTCCAATAATGTTATTAAACTCCAAGTATTGAATCAGACGTACTGATAATATATCAGGTAAAAGAAATCTCTTTGAAGACAATTATTAGGGGCGACCAGTCGTCTTTCGGGCTTTCTTCTTGTTAAAAATTTCTAGCTCAATGAACAGCTGCGTTCCAGCTTTTGCGGTATTTCCATCGTCATTATAGTGATTATTATTATTATTATTATTAGTAGACCAGAAGTAAGAAATGAGGTGAGTATATCTAGTGACTAAATCAAGTCCTCAGAACCCGTCTTATTTCCAGGAAATTTAAAGGCTGCGGAAACTGGAAGAGAAACCTACGCACCTCATCTATCTCTCCTTTTCTTTTCGGGTGGGAATTCATTTTGATAAATTTTCACTTTTTTTATTCGTACATATACCGCGAGGACACGAACATCTGCCAATGTTTCTGTGAAAAAAGTCAGTGCTGTTTGATGGAATTGAGTTATTGAAAAACATGAATATTGAGAAGTACGATAACTACGATATCGTGCAATGAATGCGTGATAATTCTGACCTAGAAATTACAGGTGCAGGCATGATGTCCATTATAAGATTTGTGCATTTCTCGAAGACTCCAAGACGTGGCGGTTTCAACTGCGCTACTAACGAGAACTAATTTATTACAACATGACAATTTCATCATCCTTGTCCCAGATAACAATCGTGCGTCGCATGCGGTGCGAGCAATAATGCAGCAAGTTTGCCCGCACTCGCCCTTACGACGTGAGGCATGTCTCAGTGCGAGGGCAATGCGTCCCACTACGCGATCATGCCTGCAAGCACGCAGTGTTGAGCATATATTCGACGCACGAATCACGGATGGCAGGTTTGTGGCAGTATCCAATATAAAAGTCTTCAATATCATAATTTAATGATAATTATGCGAATTTTTACAAATGTTACTCATACAAAGATCGACTGAAAGAATAAGATCAAAAATGTAATATGAAAATAACGGATGTAATGAATTTGGATGAGCACAACATTTATTCTGAAATTGGATAATCTTAGTGGTTACCGAGTCCTCGATTAGCTGTAGCCACTAAAACGATTGCCGATTTCGACTCGTGGCCGCCTCAACCGGACTCTGACCATTCGGACGTTACGAATTCGCCCGATATATTAGATTTAGCATCTTCTAATAGTATTTTTCGATACAAGTGCATAAAGACGGCAATGCCGCACAGCGAGTGTTAAGGCGTAGGACGAGCCCGAACTCGAGTCGGAGGCGAGCCGAAGTCGAGTCGGAGGCGAGCCGAAGACGAGACTTCGGGCTCGTGCTATGCGCTTCCACACGAGTGGCATTGCCGCGTTTAGCACGTGTGTCGAACACTATTTTTTGCAACACCTACATCGAGCGTTCTGTTTTATGCCGTCTATGGGCATCAAAAAAGTCTTCTAAACACTGGTACGCTTTTAAACACTAGTGCGAGAAAGTTTTCTCGCACTAGTGTTTAAAAGACATTTTGAGTGCCTATAGATAGTGCATAAAACAGGACTTTTGATGTAGGTGTTGCAAAAAAGTCTTTTCCACACGGCGTGCGCAAAGTTCGAATTTGTGCATAAAATTCAACTTAACGCGCGCTGTGTTGGAAAATGAAGTTCGATACACGTGCGATTTGCGAAAACTGATTCTCGGACGAGTGTGATTGTCACCCTCGCTTCGCTCGGGCGAAAAACTTCCCCTCCGTCCGAGAATCAACGCTTTCGCACTAGTATTGAAAAGTACTATTTTCACTTACCCAGTTTAATTTATGGGAGCCTCGACCCCAGAATACAATTAATAATTTCGTTCAAATTGGTTGTTCTCGATGAACTCTTTGATGCTAATTATTTTTCCAGCTATAGCTCAGGTTAATTCGTTTGGATATTATTTAAAACTGATTCATCGATTTTTGATAAATATTTATAGCTTATTCACGTAGGTTTTATTCACTTTATTTATCATTTGCTTTAAATAAACGAACATAACCACACATGTCTACCTTCCGCCATGTATTGACAGTCAGCCGGCTTCTATCAACAATGGCTGCCGAGTTGCATCGACCGCGCTGAAAAATCACCCTAGGGTTTTTCAGCGCGACGAGTGGCTATCCCCACAAAAATACGAAATATTAGGTGCCTTGGCAGATGAATCATATGGTTTCACCTGGTCCTCGCGGTATACGTCAGTCAATCAACTGTGACGAAAAATCAGGATCTAGTTAAAAGCACTTGAAATCTGTATTCGTTCATGTCCGCGAAAGATCCAAACCGATTCTCATTGGGATGGTCTTAGATTTGATCATTTTCGAGTCTCAATGCAAAAATCCCTAGGTTCCTATTTAAATTCTAAGAACCGCTCCAGAGCTTTCGAATTTTGATATTCAGTCGATGTTTGAGTTGCGTGTATGCAGGCGTTTCCACTTACCTGTGGAGTATTCCCTCACGAAAAAAAACCCTCAAATTTAAGGGGTGAATTAGCACCTCCAAAGTTTTGGGGGTTTACCATGGAAACTCAGGGTTTACCCTGTATTCGGGGGTATCTTTATCCCAAAAAGATTGAAATGTGAGGGTGAACCCTGAGTTTCTATGGTTTACCCCCAAAAACTTTGGGGAAGCGAATTTACCCCTTATATTTCAGGGTTTTTTTTTCGCAAGGGTTTTCAGGAACACTCTCGGTATACTCATAGGCGTATGTCGTATACGTGAAATGAATTTGAACTTTTGTCTATTCAATATTTATAATTCTATAGCAAGTCTTCAAATTCAGGCTACTCCACCTTATCCTCTTCAACCTCACTCTCACCCGTATTCGCATCCTCATCCTCGTCCTCATCCTCATTTTCATTCTCATTCTCTGGCTACAGAAACAGAAGCGCGAACAGAGAAGCAGAATACCCGCTCGACTTTCTATCGATCTTTCAAACTTTTCGATTTATACGAAATAAATCGCCCCTGCGTGGTTCGTATTATCAAGTTTCAGCTGACAGCTGTATGAATAATGCTTTGCAAAACTTCATCCACCGTCTATTTTTCGAATATATTTAAACCCGTTGCTATACCCTAACCTGGAGCGGAAACCATCGAAACATATTAACCAGAATTATATTACATGGTAATTATATAATATACATAATTATACCGAAATAATGTTACAATTATCTGGCGCTTCTGTTCGGGTTATTAATGAGAGACGATAAATCTCTTCTTTGAATATATTGTAGATAATATATATTTTATAATTATATACAATTATATAATGACGAGGTTCCAATTGAAAATACTTCTCGTAGTCGTACTACAACGAGATCGAAGCAAGAGAACATTTAATTGGACAGATGTATAATTATATTACATGATGATAGTGATTGCGTCGAATGGTTGCGTTGATAGTGAGTTTCTGCAATTCCACATATAATGTACGGAATTTCAAGTTCCATAGCTGAATTCAAAGTTCGAGTAAAAGGAAGTCGATAAACGTATCACAAAGTCGATATATTTGTTTATAATTTTCGATTAGTAAAACTGATAACTTCACCAATTTTGTGAAATAATTTGTGCTATGAGAAACCGCATGAACTGATTTTAGAAGAATCAGCGTGAATCTCCTCAAATTGAATTAAAAATTATGAGCGATGTAAGTTCAAACTGAGAAACCCAAAATTTGCTACGCAACGAGCTTTTCAAAACCCCAATATTTGAAATATAAACCAAAGGCTTCTTATCGTAAATCTGATTTGAATAAATTCGCGTAAGCTTTCTGAACGCGAAAGCTTTATTTCCCATAGTAAAAATTGGTTTGCGATTTCGATCGACTCATCTGTATACATTTGTTTTGTAATACGTTTCTTTGGGTGGAAAAATTTATCCAAAACAAAATTTTGAAAAAAAAAAACAGAGAACGGTGTGATTTAAAGTCGGCTACACTAGAATTTTATAAGAAGGCCAGGCTTCGCCATCATCTCGTTAGGGTTGACCTTGAAGTTTGGGTTATCGCAAGTAGCTAGAATTATTTCAGTTTATGAAGTATTGTTTACAAAGTCTCTTTGTTTCTGAATTAAATTTCATCCGGAGCTTACAGACAAAGGAAACTCTGCAGACATTATAAATTTGTTAAATTATATGGGTGCAGGTTCTCCCGAAGCAATCATTTTTCGGGCTGAAAAATATAACAAACAAAAATAGTTTATTTTTACTGAGAAACCTCTAGATGAGCTTCAGATTGAGTTGCTGCACCGTAATTACCCCATGGCCGAGCTGTTTATTTGTCGTTTTTTTAAGCCTAATGAAAAGAAAAAAAAAAAAAAAAAAATTTTTATGTAAACCCATGCATAATAATCTAGGTAGTGTCATTACTCTGTAAGATTCGTCATTTTCCATGACGTTCACGCCTAGGGGAATGACGATTTGGACGATTTTAAATATGCGACGTGATATGCAACGTCTTTCTATAATCTCATAACGCGGCGGTGAGTCGATACTCAATAGTTTTACTTGCAAAAGAATATAATGATTCATTTCAAACTAAATGTACACTTGGCGCTTACCAGGACAATGACGCACCAGCTTGTGACAATGACTTATGGCACCTTACCTTGACGAAATACAAACGGAAGGAATCAAAACGACGAATCGACAATTGATCAGCTTGATGAAATAGATTGAGATCGCGCTGTTTTGAAAGGCATAGTGAGCTAACGCGATGTGCTTCCGTGAATATTGACTGATTTCCATAAGGCCAGGGAAATGACGGAACAACCCGAGTACAAAGTTTCATGTTATATTGTGACGGTTCTGTGACATATTTTTTTATTTTTTTTTTAGGTTTCACAAGAGTGATATTCTCGTGTAGAAATTGTGCTGTGGTGCTGGCAGGGTCCTAATAAGGCGTGCCATAGTGCAAATAAGGCCCAGGTTAGGCTAAGCTGTGGCAGTCTGTTAGGGACCCCGCTAGATGTTCCCGTTTTAGATACCGCGCCAGGCCGGGGGCTAGTCAGGCTGCCAAACTCGCACCCCATTCGCGCCACGATTTAAGCTTTAGCAAATCGTAGCTCCTTCACCGTTGTCCCTAGAGTAAACTTCGAACGACGTTTTTTGTTCCTCATCTAATTATCTAGATACGGAATTTTCGCATTTTTTTTTTTTTGAATCTAGTTTTCGCTGAATCGAAGCTTTAGCAAACCGTAGCTCCTTCACCGTTGTCCCTAGAGTCACCGGCGTATACGCCATTCTTACCGATATGTAATTTGTACTCTTCTGCTGACCTTGTAGAAACGCCATGTGACTCGTCCCCCATGATATAATCTCCATATCTATCCCAATGTTGCAGTATAAATGAAACGATGGTCAATCTTAGCTCCTGATGCCTATCCTGATTTTTCGACAAGCAATACGACAGCGCGCGAAAAAGACAATTCCCATCTGGTTTCATGGGGGACGAGTCACATGGCGTTTCTATAAGGTCAGCAGAAGACTACAAATTACATATGGGTAAGAATGGCGTATACGCCGGTGAAGTAGAGTTGACTGCAGCTGTATCAATATTCAAGGTAAATTTAAAAGTTTACATAAATAATAATACTCATCATTGCATCAATTATGATAGTCAGCTAGAAAGTTCACATCACTTTGCACTGTTGTTTACCGGTAACGGGGACAGTGGGCATTATGATGTTCTTGAAACGTTTAATGAAGAAAGGATTGGAAATAGAAAGAGAAAACTGCCAACCATACTAAGCGTTGAAAAAGTTTGTCTTCCTTTCATGGGTAGTGTTGCAAGTCTGGCAAGCCACAAATCCGCCTGATATTGCCGATTTCAATATTAGGGCACGCCGCAGCGGGGCCACTTCAGCGCCTGGACAGTGTTGTAAGTCTGGCAAGCCACGAATCTGCCTGGTCATGCCGATTTCGATATCAAGGCAAGCCACAACAGGGCCACTTTAAGGCCCTGGGTAGCGATGCAAGTCTGGCAAGACACAAATCCGCCCGATATGGCCCATGTTGATATTAGGGCATGCCACAGAAAATTTCTACACGGGTTAATACTAAATAGTTTTGGGAAATATCCATAGTTTCATCATTCAACAATTTTGAGTATCCTTGTAGCCTGTTGGAATGCGCAAAAATGTAAAAGGTACGTGCCAGGGAATAGTATATTATGCTGCAAGGACCGAACGACAGTAATTTTTGACCAGGGTGAAGTTGGCTGCACGAGACGACGGCGAGGGCGAAGCCCGAGCCACAGTCGAGTGCAGCCAACTTCACCCGCGTCAAAAATTACTGTCAATCTGTCCATGCTGCATACCATATTTTTCGTAACAAGTGCACCGAAAGTGGGGTTTGTCCTCATTTAGAAGCGGAAAATGAGTCTTTGAGTCAGGATTCAATCAACCTACTGATATATATTCTAACTGGCTAGCCGATCTGCCAAAATCGACCAAAATCGACGTCGCAGCATGGTGGCGGCGTTCAGAACTGGAGGACGAATATTTTCATTTTTGACCAGCATTTTTGTCCTCGGACCTAAAAAACTAACGAATCAGATCCTGACTCAAAAAGACTTATTTTCCGCTCTCAAATGAGGACAAAAAAACCCCACTTTCGGTGCACGTGTTACGAAAATGACTTTTACAGGTCATGCACAGAAAAAAAAAAAAACTGTTAATACGATCTTTTATGAAAAATCTGTCTTTTGAACTCTTTTATAAATGTAATTTACTAATATATTCTGGAAAAAAATCAATAAAATTATATTTATTATAGAAAAAATGGAAAGCTACATGCAAAATGATTGTTTCGGGAGAACTATACTCATATACAAATCTGTCTACCCAATAATTAACTCAATAGAAAGATCTAATTTTCTAGTTATTATCTTCTTTGGGTTCGCATTCTGTTAGAAAATAACATACACAACAAACCGTAAGGCGATAAAACTGAAATACGTCTAGAGTATCGGTCGACGTTTTTATTTGCCACTCTGCATCCTGTAGTACTTTGGAAAAACAGAACCTCCCCACCTTTACGACAATTTTATGACACTAAAATATTCAATATAATAGTAGAAATTGCCTGCCCAGCCTCCTGCGTCATATATATACATATGTGCATATGGCCAAATGTATATCTGGTAATAAATATCAGTTCCAGTGATTATAGTATAAACGTATCATACTATTATACTAATACTATGAAGTCCCCAAACGTTGCTATTAATCAGCGTGTTGGCGTGTATCAATTACTAAATTCTAACCGAGTCCCGCTTCTCTGTCGGCGGTAAAAATAGTTTGAGAATTTGATATCTTGGTGGCGCCACCTTCTGGTTGGACCATGTCCTCTAGGTTGCCTTTGAACACGCGCACTGATAAGTTATCTTCTCAATGGGTAAAGGTCTCGTTGACACTCGGAGCTACAGGTGATATGCCCTAACGGGCGATAAGTCAAAAAAGGAAGAAGAAGAAGAAGAAGCTACAGGGGATCACACACTGTGTTTCTTTTGAAGCGGGTGGCCCTGGAAACTAGGGGGCATGGGGGCATGGTCGGGTGATAACAGTTGAGACGTTGCATTTTGTAATGCCGGAAATTTGGCAAACAGCAAGGAAAACTTTAGACTCAATAAACATACTTTGACTTTTTTTTTTCTTTAACCCCTCAAATATGGAATCTGTGCCTCGAATGAACCCTCTGGTGAATCGGTGACAGTAATTTTCTCTGGTGCTATGGAAGATTTCGAAATTCCAAAAAATGTTTTGGAAAAGACATGAAATTATCTCCGCAATGCATTTCAATTTTTTTTTTTTCAATACATTTTTTTCAAATTAGGGTTCTCAGTGAGTTTCAGGAAAAAGTAACGCAATGATGTACAGTAATGTTCATCGATGGTGTCCCAATGGGTTACAAATAAAATTTCCCTTCTACAAATATTTTATTTGCCCATGACCAGTGGAGCAGCCGATCGGAAGTAGCAGAGCAGCCACAAATTGACTCATTGCATTTAATGACATTTTTTTGCCTACCAGACGTGTTTATACAATTTATAAGATATTGTTCATGTCGTTCAGATAAATTTGTTACTTCAAAAAACCGTAACAATGAAGCTATTGACACTTTTTGAATTTTCCTAAATTAAAATAAAAAACATAAATATAATTTGTGCCCATTTTTTAATTCAAACAAAAATAATAGAAGCTGCTAGCCTAACGGAGCGCATGGCATTTGTAGGATATACATTGTATACAGGGTGTCCCCGAATTCGCGACGAGGAATTCACAGGGTAAATGTTGAGCAAAAACGGAATCGAAATTTCCTGAACCGTTTTATCCGAAAACGCTTAGATTTCTCGTTATAATTATTTCAAATCCAGCCAATGACGCGCGGCTTATGAACGGACGTTCGTCGATGTGATTACCGCTCGGTTGTATGCGCGTCTCCCAGCCTATTGTCGCCGCGAAACAAAGTACACACAACCAAGCGACGAGCACACCGACAAGCGCCCGTTCATACATCGTACCTTATTGACTGAAATTGAAATAATTATAGCGAGAAATCTAAGCATTTCCGGAAAAAACGGTTCAGGAAATTTCGATCCCGTTTTTGCTCAAGATTTACCCTGTGAATTCCTCGTCGCGAATTCGGGGACACCCTGTATAGCTGTAGTATAATGTCAGCGCGTCATAAGTCTGAAAATCGGAATTCGGAATTAGGCCACGTGGTGTTTTTCGTTGGTAAGAAATTTATCATTTAAGGCCCATCCCTGGTCGCCCACCTCCTTTCCATACAATGTAACGAAAAACGGGCGCGGGAGACACATTTCGATTAATATCCGAGCCCGGGCGTCGAAAACGCAAAAAAGGCCAACGTAGCGCGAATTCTATTTCAATTCCAAACACATACGTCCAAAAAAATTTTGGTTTCATGCGAAAATAGAGCCAGCGTTTGGTTATTTCTTTTTTCCATTGTCTAAATGGTTTTTCATTGTCCTTGGCTTTAGACAATGGAAAAAAGAAATAACCAAACGCTGGCTCTATTTTCGCATGAAACCAAAATTTTTTTGGACGTATGTGTTTGGAATTGAAATAGAATTCGCGCTACGTTGGCCTTTTTTGCGTTTTCGACGCCTGGGCTCGGATAATCATCGAAATGTGTCTCCCCGGCCCCGTTTTCGTTACATTGTATGGAAAGGAGGTGGGCGACTAGGGATGGGCCTTAACCAACAGAATATTTAGATGACTCAAGCACACGGGTAAAATTTTGGACTATATCGATAGATGTTCTATCTTACTACCAAATATAGATGGCAGCATTCGTTGTCACTATTATTTTGTGACATACTGCTATATGACTCCGAATTTTCTCAACTTGTCCAATCTACTACCTTATATCTATGTTCTAACCTATTCTGACCCATTCTAAATTATTCCAACCTATTCCAACCATCCGGGAGCCACAGCCACCGTCTGAGTATTTCGCACGTGTGTGTGTGTGTGTGTGTGGGATCAGTAGGGTGGCCTAACCTATTCTAGCTTTCGTATATGAAATATCATTTATTTTGCAGAATATCGTTGGATTGGCAATGGAAGACCATAATATATTTCACGCTGCTCGGCAAAGCCTCCGCTTCATACAACCAGCCTGTTATATGCTTGGATTTTTGAAAATTTCCAGCTGACTTTCACGTAGTGCATCGATACAAGGTTTTATTCGAGTTGAACTTTGAAAATATTTGTCGTTTTCATGTACCAACGCAGGTATTTTTAATATCAATAAAAGGCCGAATACGGACTCTTAGAAAAACCTGAACTTAAATTTCTACGCGAAGATAAAGACCAAAATTCATAATGACCGAAATTCCGAAATTTCAAAGTTCCTAAAACTAACAATCCAACCAAGACTCATACAAAAGCTCCGTAAAGCCGAAATGAAAAATGCAAAATATGAAAATGTCCAAGGTAAAGCGATCAGATAAGTACAATTCAGAATAGGCGAACTTCGATCAGCCAAAAACCCGAATGACTAAAATACCAAATATTCGAAAATGCAAGTAAACCATTATCGGATGAGTCAAAATTCAGAAAAATTAAATACCGAAATAAAATTACGGAAGGAGGCTTTTAGGTATAAATGTGCTTTGCATATTTTCATGAATTGTGAAAAAACATTTCGGAATTATAATCTTTTGAAATGTTTAAATTAGGATTGATGATTATTCGGCAGTAATGATATTCGGGTATCCGGTTTTCGGAATTTCGGCGATTATGAATTTTGGTCTTTCGGTTTTCGACCCCCACCCTCAATTACCAGTAAATGAGCGGAAGAAAGGACCTTATAAATGAGGTTAAACGAATGATTTTGTTTTCGTTGATTGTCATACAATTTTGTCATCATTTTATTCCTCTAATCCGTTGAATAGACTTAATAATCATCGACGATAATTCAATGTTTATACACACTGAAATATCTGGACGGAATCAAACATATGTGTTGGATCATACTTAATTTATCGCCAACTGAGACACATACAGAAATTAGCAATTAGAAAATATAAAATTATTTGATTTCTTCATTTAGGTTGACGAGATTTTAGATATGCGAAGCCAAATTCCATTCTTAGAAACAAGACCTAGGAATTCTGGGTCAAGCTCTAGGGGAATTTCCGATTTATCACGGAGGGAAACTCTGAAGTTATCGAGGAGTTTCACGAGTGCCACTTTTATCTCGTATTCGCCAAACCGCGGAGCTGAAAGCACAAACATCATTTGTTTTTATGTCACATGACGAACGCTCACATCAGGGCAAAATAATTAGGAGACCGAACGAGTATGACCATGTGAGCAATCCGAATTTAGTTTCTATACATCAACGGTTAGGTCGAATCAGTATGGAACAAATCGGTTTTCACAATCATTGACAATAATAACTGAGCTTAGTTTCCGATTAATATCAAAGTAAATGACCTATGCAATTTCTGGGACCAGCTCCAAAAGGGAGAAACGTAAAAGCCGGTCGCTGGCTTTTGGCTTCAGGAGTGAACCTTTCCGGATCGAACTTCTCGGGGTCAGGGTAGTAGTCTGGGTCATGATGAAGGGCGTAGATGGGGATAAAGCACATCGTTCCCGAGGGCAGCACTACATCCGTATCTGGGATTCGGTAAGGCTGAGCGGACATTCGTACAAGCGTTACGGCAACAGGGTGTTTTCTGAAGGTTTCTGAAAGAATATTCAAATTTAAAGACATTGCACCCTTATGAGCCTGGATTATACAGGTCTGCACCTTGAACCACCATGTCCAGATACTTCATGCTACTCAGGCCATCCCACGTGATTTCTCCATTGTCCGCAGCTTTGGTCAGGTGAATCTCTTCGCGGACTCGATCCTGAATATCCTCGTTGACCGCTAGCTCGTAGAGGCAATAGCTGAGTGCCCCGGTGCTACTCTCGAAAACGCCAAGAAAAAAGTCAAAGGCTTGTGCGGCCAGAATTTTGTCGTCAAACTCTAAAAGTAAGCAATCATAGTATATCCAGATCTCGTCCTCTAGATCACATGGTAGTAGCACTTGTGTGTTCGGCTTGATCACAGCTTGTCGAAGAAATTGATTGAAAAATAAATAAATAGCACTGCTATTCTTCTGTGTTCCGATTCTCTTCTCTAAAAATCAGTTGACGAAACCAAGCACACGAATGCTACTACCATGTGAACTAGAGGATGAGAGGTCTAATATAATTACAATGTAACTTTACTTAAGGCCCATCCCTAGTCGCCCACCTCCTTTCCATACAATGTAACGAAAACGGGGCCGGGGAGACACATTTCGATGATTATCCGAGCCCAGGCGTCGAAAACGCAAAAAAGGCCAACGTAGCGCGAATTCTATTTCAATTCCAAACACATACGTCCAAAAAAATTTTCGTTTCATGCGAAAATAGAGCCAGCGTTTGGTTATTTCTTTTTTCCATTGTCTAAATGGTTTTTCATTGTCCTTGGCTTTTGACAATGGAAAAAAGAAAAAACCAAACGCTGGCTCTATTTTCGCATGAAACGAAAATTTTTTTTGACGTATGTGTTTGGAATTGAAATAGAATTCGTGCTACGTTGGCCTTTTTTGCGTTTTCGACGCCTGGGCTCGGATATTAATCGAAATGTGTCTCCCGCGCCCGTTTTTCGTTACATTGTATGGAAAAGAGGTGGGCGACCAGGGATGGGCCTTAAGGTAAGTTCGTTCGATCGTTTAATTACACAGGTCCACAACAAAAAAAGCGGGCTGTGCTGGGTGTCAGACTATGATTTTCTAGCGTATTTTTTTCCGCTGAACACGAATCTGAAGTCAGAATAGGGGATCAAACTGTAAATAATAATGTAATTGTCATCCAGAAAAAACTACTGGGTCGTTACTTTTATCGTTTTTTTTTTAGGTTTTTCTCGATTATTTACAGTTTGATTTCCAATTCTGACTTCAGATTCGTGTTCAGCGGGAAAAAATATGCTAGAAAATCATAGTCTGACACCCGGCACACACTACTTTTTTTTTTTTTTTTTCTTGTGGACCTGTGTTATGGATTCAACGTTCTGTCATTCACGTCACGGTAACCGAACCCGTGTGGAAATTTAATTCGGGGGCTGGCTAGCTGCTGCCTAGTTCCGCTGTTCACTAAGCGGGCGCCGTACGGGCGGGCTGCTTAGTGCCCGGCAACGCATGTAACGCTCTGCTGTACAGCCTGAACTGGCCAGCACCCGTCTAACATTCCCGACGAATGCTATAGATTTGTCAGATCGGTTGTTCAACGCCCGGCCAGACCCCGGTAGTTTATTGATATCAGAAGGGGTTAAAGCAAAAGAGATATGAGTGACAAAATGAAACATTTCGAAAAAAGTATCTTTTTTACATTCAAATTATTGAAATGAAACAAAAAAATACTTCTGAAGGAATCGAACCCTCGGGTGTGCGAGCGATAGTGTACTCCGGTTTGTCTTTCTTTTTGTTGGAGGGATCGAACCTTCAACGTGAGGAACTCTTAAGTTGGCGAAGGAGTCGAACCTTCGTGAATGCGTTTCGTCTTGGGTACAGTGACAGACTCGTCAGTAGGGCTGCGCCACTGTACCCTGCCCTAGACGCGGTGTGTCCGGTAGTGGACGTTAGGTGTCGGCAGACATCGGTATATATACGAACTGAGTGTCTATTTTTTAGCACTAGCGAGAGAGATGTAGCTAGGCGTAGCCGCGTAGCGGGCGTATTCGGAATTATGTGAGTCCCCACACTTCTCCTGAAATTTTCAATTTTGTCATGTTTCTTTTTGCTCTAACTTCTTTCATTGTATTATCTTCATATATTTCTTATTCATATAATCTTTCATTAAAAATTGATTGAAAATAAGAAATGTAAAATATTTTTTGTTTAATATAAAAGCCTGAAATACTTGACTTACAAAATTAAAAGCATATGAATACTGCAACAGCTCTATATTTAATGAAAGGGACAATTTCGGGCTCTCCCAACTAGGGCCCAGGCAAGTTTTGATGTAAAAACACATGCAGGGACAATTTCGGGCTCTCCCAACTAGGGCCCAGGCAAGTTTTGATGTAAAAACATATGCAGGGAAAATATCTGGCCTTTCTAACCGGGGGCTGTACAACTAAACTATAAAAAAATAGTTACAGTTATGCAATCTATTGCCCGTATAGCACCCAACTAGTTGGGCCATCTTCGGGATTGCCCAGCCGGGGGCTGGGCAAACACCGGGCGTTCCCGGACAAATTTCTACACGGGAAGCCACGACTTACCAACTTCCCCTTCACCTAGCGGCTTGCCGGTATTTTTCAAACTCCTCAAAAGGTCTACGAAGTCGTCTCTCTGTATGTTGTTCTCTTCCCGATACTCAAAACTCTGTTTCACGGTGTTCACGAAAAAGTCAGTGATCTCCTGCGTGTATAGCCTAAGCCTAAGAAGCTTGAATAACCATGGACAGAATACTCGCAGCATTGCCATGATATTTTGCTGGCGCGTTGGTTCGAACATTTCCTTTTCGAATTTCTGATAAAACGTGTTTTCGCGAGTGAACGAGTTCACCTTAATCCCGAGGGCCCACGAGCCGTTCACGTCGATAAGAAATCTGGCGCTCATCTCCTGGGCTTCAACGAGCCCCCCGGTGGCCGCTAGGTTGTTGAGGTACTTCTCGAAGTCATTGCCGCACTCTAGCAGTAGGTGGTACATCTCTTTCAGTTTTTTGGGAGTGAATGTGGGAGATAGCTTTCCCCTCATTGATTTCCACTTCTTGTCGTTCATATGAACGAGCGTTTCAGAGAGCGGATCGAGGTCCGGGTCGAAGGGTAGCCCGCGCGAAGACCACGTATTAGAGTCCTTCACCAGGATATGGCCAATCAGTTCTGGGTCGATGGCAAATAAGGTAGGCGAGAGAAAGCGCCAAACTCCGCAGAATCTTTCGCTCTTGAATTCATTGTAAATATTCACGAGAAGCTGTGCCATGGGAATCTTGGCTTTTATGTGACCTTCAAAGTTTCCAAAAAGCCAATGCGGTTTACTGAACGCAACGCCACGCCTGGCCCAGAACGACAACTTGTTTCGGACATGCCAATAAGTGAACGTTAACACACCCGTCAGCAGCATCCCTACTAGCAGGGTAACGTTGAACCACATGTTGGAGTCTTGATATATTTGGTTCACGGCTGTAAAAAATATTTTTAAATGGGAGCGTGCCAATGAATTCTGATGCTATACCTTGTAGTCCAGGCGCGCTAGATATTCACTTCGGAATACGCGGATCCTGCATGGATTTTGATGAAACTTTGGCAATCCTTTCGAGATTGAATTAGTATCAAAGTTCACCACCTGAGCACACTTGCTTTTTTTTTTTCTAAATTTCACGCAGAAAAATGTGCATATTTTAGAATCTAAAAATCTGAAATAATTTACAGTTGTAGAATAGATTAAAACTGACGAAAAACTCTAATAACTTTCCATTCTGCCACGAACCCTTCGCAAGATAAATGCCGATAATATTTAAAATACGAATAAAATAATGAAATAATTTTTTTGGAATATAAAAATCTGAAATAATTCAGGGCTGTAGAGTAAATTTAGACGAATGAAAAACTATTATTTTTGGATCGAACCTATTCGTCCCTAATCATCGAATAAATCCATTATACTACATCATTTTGAACTATCGTTTCGGAGTTTTTTCGATGTTTTACTTTTTTTTAATGCCGGTATAGGTAGGACTAGGACATGCTCTTAATAAGCAACAGTCAGTACTACTAAGTCCGCATTTCGAGTCGCTAGTATGAGTGTATTAATATATCGCAATAATATAAAATACTAATTTATAATACACCTCGATTTTGGAATAAAATATTTGCATATATACAATATCTTTGATTTCATTTTTTATTATATTTTTGTTCATGATTGAAACCCAAAAAATATAGATTTGAAAAAATTAAATTTAGGGTTGGCTTTCCGAAGGGTTTCCAGATAAGGGCCCGATTATTTTCACTATTCAAGCCCTATTCGGGCGAGCGTGACGTTTCTAGGCGGGTCCCGCTCAGTTCGCCAGATTAACGCCCCTATTGATAATCGTAATTCTAGCCAGGGCCAGTTCAGGCCCCCAACTCAATTTCCACACGGGAAGTATTTTTAATTTCATTATATCCTGCCATAAAGATATCCATTTTAATCTCCGCAGGCGAATATCTCAAAAACTAACAGTTATAAAAGAAAAAGTTTCATACAAAACTTGAAGAGTTTCAAGGGGGAAAGATAATGCTGATATGTGTTGACTTGTGAACTTCGCCAATTCCGAGATTTCGCAAGTAACTTCGGATTTTAGATAAGGAACACATGTTATCGTTGGGGGCAGCTGATAGCGAGATCGCATAGACTTATTCAAATGCGTAAGAAAAAAAAATTGGAAAAAAAAATTTCGCGAAATTTTGTTTTTTGCAAAAGATTGGTTTTTTTGTGCCCAGTTTCGAACACATTCATTGTTTATCACTATAGCTCAAAATTTTTCTCGCCAATTTTGAAATTGGATAAAAAAAAACAATCTATTGCAGAAAAAAAAAATTTCACGAAATTTTTTTTTCCAATTTTCTTGCAAATTTTTTTTTCCCAATTTTTTTTGCTACCTCATTTGAATAAGCCTTTGATCTCGCTATCAGACGCCTACAACCATAACATGTGTTCCCTATCTAAAATCCGAAGTTAATTGCGAAATCTCGGAACTGCCGAAGTCCACAAGTCAACACATATCAGCATTATCTTTCCCCCTCGAAAACCTTCTTGTTTTGTATAAAACTTTTTCTTTTATGACTGTTAGGTTTCGAGATATTCGCCTGCGGAGATCAAAATGAACCACCCTGTATATTCTAAAAATATAATTCTAGGTAGGTATGCTATTTCGGCAATTGAATGCCAACTTCCAGATTTAATGTCCATAATCCACTTGTAGTTTCTTCTTTTTGAATTCACACTTCATGGTTAAGCATTGTCTACTTTAAAGTCAATCATTTGGTATAAAATTGAGCATTTGCTATGAAATTGATAGTCTGGCCAAGTATTTCACGTTCGAAATAATTTGGTCTTGTATCGTCATATGGTCTACAACAGATTGGTCTTTTGTTTAAAATTCAGATCCCGGATGTTCGTACTATATTGCCGTGATTTTTCTTCCACCACTTTTTTTCGTTGTTCTGCACTCAACGATCAGAATAAGTAGCGGAAACGTGGGTAGCCCCACGTTTAATAAATTTGAGAATAAAGTAAATTTGAAAAATAGAATGCGAAAATCTGACCAAGATCGTTGCCCTAATTTTCACATTTTATTTGTCCAAATTTCTTTGTGCGTCAGTGTCCAAAACTTGAGGTGACCATGGGTACCCACCTTTCCCCTAAACGTCACGGAATACTATTTGCTCGATCGTAGGGTCGCAGAATGAGAGAATGAAAACGCCACGTTACACTTCAATTACGAACTGGAATGTTGTTGTTAATTATATTGGCTATCATGCAATCTGGAATATCTTTAATTCAGCATGTATCAATATCAGCGTTTGTCGCATAATGTGAAGTTCCAGTCGTAATTAACGTTACACTAAATCAAGACCGTATATCTAACTGAGATTCTAAATCAAATATTATTATTTCAACAGCAACATACCTCCTAATATTCGAAAATTTCAGCGTCTAATTCGATTGGGAAAGACGGACACTTATTTGACTAATGACCATCTAGTCGACAATGAACCAGCTATCTGAGTGACCTGTTCTATCTAACCCCGTATTAGAGATATTAGGTCACGCTTGTCTGCGCGCTGTTGTGCAATGGTATAGATCAAGAGATTTGGTAGAGTCTCGCGCCAATTTCTATGATTTTTTAAAATCTTTAAACTGTGATTATAATAATAATTATCATAAAGTAAAAACATTATTTATACATTTACATATTTATATACTTATCTATTTACATATTATATCTATGAACATTATTTTATTTTTTGTTCATCTTTGACTATATTATTCTGAAAAAACGCAATAATACCAGGAATTTTGGATAATAAAGTAAGTATAACACTTTAAGGTAGTTGTTCACGTACAGTACCCCACCAAACGTGGGTTTCAGACAAGATTTTGAATACTTCTCGATAGGGAAAAAATCTGAAAAAAATCAAGCATGTAGGAGATCCTCGGGAGAATGATTTTGCATAATAATAATTCAAAAAAGTTATTAACAAATTGATGGAAAAAAAAAACTGTTCAAGAAATTAGCCGGTGACCCAACTTTTTTTTCAGGTGAAAATGATTTGTCAATTTTACTGAATACGTATGAATTTTTTGAGAATTTTGGTAATATTTTTGAAAATTGAGGTTTTTCATACCTGACAAATTTATTGAGGGGGATAAGTCAATAAGGGAAGTGTGTGTGTGTGTAAATGCTGATTATATTCAGCGTTTATCAAAATTACTACGATACAATGATAAATCATAAACATTTACTCAGATTAAAAAATGAATTCGCGGAGCTGAACATAAATGCGTTTCTAGTAGCTTTACTTAGGATTAGTCTGTACATAAATACTGGAATACACCCCTCTCTCCCTCGCTCATAATTATCATGAATAAAAACCGTAGCAGTTAAATTAATTTCTGTTTTATTTCATCTGGAACATGTGTCAGATACCATGCGTGCAGCTGTCCAGGCGCAGTAGCCAAAACACCACCTTTATTTTTATGATGTGTTTCGACATTGTAGGAATATCGTTCTCCATGAAGATCCGTCAACGTTCCTCCTAACGCGTGAAGAATTGCTTCAGGTGCGCATGTGTCCCACCGTTTGCAACCTGCACTGGCAAACACATACGCGTGGGCTTTCCCCTCGAGGAGAAGCATCACCTGTGGTCAAAGAGTGACGCGTAATACGTCAATTATCCGGGTTTTAGATTAGAATGAAATCTCCAATATCCATAAGTCGATCAATATCATTGATGATTCACTACTAATCGATATCATCCCTAGTCGATAAGTCACTTAGTTACGCTTGTTAATAAGCCAACAAGCTTGGTTGCCAGATATTCCAGAGAATACTCATTTATGGCACCGACCAACACGCCTATTTCAATGATATCGATCAATTTGTCGGTAGTGTAGATCTCATTTTATTCTAGAGAACTACCAGATGATTCCTCGCTTACGTCTCAGTTATATGAGTAGATATACAACTCTCACAACTGACGGTCCGCAACCCACATTACTGAGACGTAAGCGAGGAATCATCTGGTACTTGCGTACAAAAGCACTTCGTGTAACAGGTACGTGGATTCCAGATCGTTATTTGATATTTAGGATACATTTAAAAACTTACCTTGTGCCCTGCACCTCCGACTCTTAGAATTTCGTCAGCTCCCAGAGCGTCTAGGGCGGATTTAACGGTATCGTCGAAGTGGGAACTGTAAAATAGAAAAAGTAGTAGGATTTATAGTACGGGAGCCCGGGGCTAGAAGTTCCGCGAGTAAGTTGTTCCGACAATCGATATTTTGAATCCATATCTTGAATCCATATTTTTGAAGCACGCCTCGATACGTCACCAGAGTAACGAAGCGATAAGTCACCAGAGTGACGAAGCAAGGCGTGCTTAATATCATTAATTTATATCATTGAAAATATAATTGAGTAGCCCAAATTCACTAGGAGAACCTAAGGATTAGAAAACCAACATGTGTACAGGGTATATGGCATATTAAAACTGAAAGATGAATTATACAAAATGGGATTTTACAGTTCACAGGTGATACAAGTTATAGAAAACGAAAGGTTTTCAGAAGATGGATGATTTTTTTTCCACTGTCGATAAAATAAACTTGTCTCGACAAAAAATAAATCGACTAGAGACGAACCGAGTTGTTGTAATGATCCTTTTTCCTTCTGGAGGAAATGTGGGCTTCAGGCCACCAGTTGCAACCCCATCAATACCCCATATTGTACGCCCAAAATTCCCATTCTCAGGGTCTTTGTAATACGGTTGATGTATAATACCGCCGATAGATTTTTCTCGCACTGCGACTCCTATCAGGACAGTCACATGCTCGACCAGGCCTTGAGCGTACTCTGAAGTTCCTGTATACGTCCAAACCACCAACAATCATTAGGGGGCTACTATACATTGGGTATGATTTTTTTTCAAATTGCTGGCACGCTGTGGAGAAATATTCCATTGACTCAGTTTTTCCACAGCTGATTACTAGTATTTTTAGACATTATCCCAAATTATTCTAGACTTCATTGACTCTGCCTTACATAGATTAATTGCATTACAGAAAAAGTGTTTGTCGTAGGGTATAGGTCGCATCGTTAATCAAAACTTCTTCAAGTTCGAGGGAAATATTGTATGTTAACATGATTTTGGATCAAACCAATGATATTTGATGAATTTAATCTATAGATGAAATTTTTTTTTATTCCAAGCGATTTTTTTTTTTTAAATGATGATAAAATAGAAGTGAGTTAGATGTTTACAACAACAGAAAACTGATGCTGTATCTATATATTATTGGTTTAGCTAAAAATTACGTCATCTTACAATATTTCCTTCCAAATTTCAAAAACTTTTGATCAACGATGCGACTTGTACCCTACAAGGACCACATTTTCGTCCATAGATTTGATCTACATGAGGTAAAATTTGTACAATCTTACATAATCTCAATAGTCACTAGAAAATCCTGCCAGTAATTTGAAAAAAATTATTCAATTAATTATAGGTTGTCCTATGAAAGCTGTATATGCTCGATGGTCGAAGCATTTCATTACGTGTAAATAGCATTGGATAGATAAATGATGAAAGTAAAGCATAATTCCAAGATAAATTAATCCCAGCTTTCATCACTTTGAAGACCATTACCAAATATGTATCTAAAAATTTGATTTTAATTTGCATTTGAGTCCTCAGCTTCATAAAACCATTGAATAACTAATACATACCGTCGAGAGGATCAACCCAGATGCAGAGGTCCTTATCCTCCAAGTCTTCAAGATGTTTTGGTAGCTTAATGCCAAGAACTTCTTGATCAGAGTCAGTGACGATCCAATCAGATGGTACCTCGCAGTTGGAATGGCCTTCTTCCCCGACTATAGCAACGTTTGGAAACTGTCTGCTCAAAGAAGCCACAATGCATCTTTGAGCTGATCGATCAGCTTCCGTTTGAGGATCGTTTACTCCTTTGTCTATAATTCCTAAATCTCCGTGGCTCATCACATCTCTAATTATCTTACCGGCTCGACTCGCAACTTTAACTGAGGAGGCTACCACACGTAGCAGGAGCGGAGCACTCTGAGCCATTTCAATACCTTGGATCGATAATTTTTCCGCTTATTAGCCCAAGATAGAGCGATATATACTTATCTACCGGACAGGTATACAACAGGCGAGGTCGATCTGCAAAAACTGTTCAATAAAACAGTCTGAAATCTTTGATTCAAGGTTGCAATTCTATTGTGCTGAGTTTTTGTGAGTTTTTATGAAACCTGTTAATTGTATGAAGTACTGTTCGTTTCTTTAGGTAAAATAATCTATAGATACATTAGATTGCGGTTGATTCGAGGTCAACATTAGGTAATGTTGAACACTGTGAATAATTATGTCTGTAAATTTGTTAACAAAACAGTGATTTAGAATTTCGAACTATGTTTTTATATATTGGGGCTGGCCTAGAGCAAGTTTGAAGATTTTATGAAACGAATTCGTAGATTCCCGATCATACTGGTGGCAATTTTATACGCGTGTCTGATGTGATGTAATGATAATACCGAAAACATGATTTTATCTTAAATGTTATACCGAGTAGTTGATAAGATTGACTCCAAAATGCAAACTGATAGATTATGATTGAAACATAGCAAAAAAATGGTGTTATGTCAGACAAGCGAATGTTGACGGTGTGGCGAAGAAATTCTTATTTTTTTTTCCTCTTTTGAATTTGAATGTATGCATAGTTGGTTGATACACACCGGTATAAACACCAATGACTTTCATCTTGATTATCATTCATATGTATTTACACATTACTAAATGAAAAAATAGAAAAAAAATATGACAGCGGCTTCTATTCGACTTAGCAATTTATTTGAGATTCTACGTTTGATTCAGGTCATGATCTACGGTAATCCCGTATCACTTATGTTAGTTATAAGTATAAGTTATTCACTAACCTCAATTCGACGTGCAGTCAATGCGGAGAGAGCGCGAGCGCGTACTGTACTAATACTGTCAGACGACTGACACTCAGCTGAGCTGGCGGGTGGGAGTACAGTCGTGGTTTCTCAATCTCTCCTGTCGACTGCTTCGTCGGTCATGGGCACTGGAAATGCGAATGGAAACTCGTTCCTGAAAAAGTCCGAAAAAAAACAGTTAGACACCGCGAAGCAATTAATGAACATTACTGTACAGTTCGATACAATCGAAAAAAATAATATTATATTATTTTCATAAGGGGTCATAATTATTATTATTATTATTATAATTTCGGCCATCGGCACATGAAATACGACTAGAATGGAGTTTTGTTTCCGATAAAGTCAGAAGAAATAGTTAGCCATCGCGAAGCCATTAATGAACATTACTGTACTATTTCGTGTATTCATAAAGTTAAACATGCCCAGTAAACACGATGTCATCTGGTAGTTGACTGTAAGATGGCGTTCGCAGACAAGAGTTGTCTTTTCGCGAGCCGAACCGACAACTTATAGGCAATCTATTGTCAACATCGCATCCCTAATGCCATGAAGGCATACGCTGTTATAGATCTACCTCAAGAGCCATAAAGGTATTATAAATTTTTTGTTTTCGCCCAATCGCTTCAGAATAACTTGAAATGGATATTCTGAGAAAAAAAAAAAAACTAAGACCAAAAAGGCCTATAATTATACATATGCCTTTTTGGTTTTAGGCGAAATAATAACTAATGCCAAAAAGGCATATAAACAAAAATAAATCACAATAAAATATAAGGCTAAAATTCAAATTCAAACACATATTTATGCCTTTTCTAAGTTGTTTTGCAAATCGTGCAATGTCTTGCAACCGTTGGCAACGGTGCAGTAGCGGCCTAGTGTACACATAATTGAGGGGACGGATGCAATAAGGGGATATAACTTTTTCTCGCTTGATAAACCGAGAATAAAAGATAAAAATTTTCATCTTTTGCGAAGTACGAGTCACTTAACTGATATACCTACTCTCGCTCCGATCTATGCGCGAGAGAACTAGGCGGTAGTGCTTTAAAGTATTAACAATTTTCTAATCATTTATCACGTGCAAAAACCTTGCGCCAAGTACATTGATGTGGTTATTACCTAAAAAAAAAAAAAAAACACCTCCTTCAAAAAAAGGATTGAAATCAGACACTACCGCCAAGCATCATCACATCAAAAACATAGCAAAATAAAAATAAAAAGATTTAAAAAAAAAATTTGGAAGTAGTGGTACTAGGCGGGCCTTTTGTAGACAAGTACGAGGAAACAGCAACTGAACTATATGTCGACAATCCTGTAGTGATATAAAATATTGGCCCGCCAAGTACCACTACATCCAAATTTTTTAAAAAATCTTTTTATTTTTATTTTGCTATGTTTTTGATGTAATGATGCTTGGTGGTAGGGTCTGATTTCAATCCTTTTTTTTTGAAGGAGGTGTTTTTTGTTGTTGTTGAGGTAATGACCACATCAATGTACTTGGCGCAAGGTTTTTGCACGTGAGGTGCTTTTTGTGGATTCATAGGATACATACCAGTCAATATACCATCGATTGGTATACATGGTCATTTCAATCACCGAGGAGTTCCAGTATTTTGTAGTCGGTTACCTTTATACGTTACAGTTTGATAACAGTAGTCTAGATACCATGCATAGTAGTCGTACTTACCATTAGAAGCTCGGCATAACTATTCGGATTTTGGTTCACTCCCATCTTAAATGAGCAACAGTCGGTAAGCATGAAACGAAGCTAGACTTGCCTGTATTGAAAATGGTCGCTGATTATTTGGCCGATGTTTTGGCAAATAGAAAGAGATCATGCAATAATAATTTGTTATAGATAATCCGATTCTCGTCCAGTTCGAAAAAGTCGGAATCATTTGGGTCGAGTGTGAATTTCGTCGAGTAAAAATCGTGAAACTCCGGTTCTATATCATGAAATCTGATTTTATCACGGAGTGAAATTAGGAATGGAAAGATTTTCATTCTCACGGTGGTAATATTTAGTTGAGCATTATTTTCCAGTAAATTAGAAAATTCATGTTTGTTCTAGAAAATACCTACAGATTAATATGAACAGGAAAAAAACAGGATAAATTCCTTGAGTTTCTGTCCCATTCAAAAATATTCATAAAATTGAGTGGTGAAAGATTTAATCCACTTTCGGGTAAAGCTATTACCATTGCGATGGTGGTTTTGATCTGACGTTGGATGCGGACGTTTATTTGTTCATCAGATTCTAAAAATGATCCCGCAGGAGGAAAATTGAAATTCTAATTGGTCCAAACAATGAGACCAAGTAGACATGCAGTGTAGTGAACGATGGCTACCGCGGACTACCATCCTGTCTAGACTCTCTAGTGCGAAAGTTACACGATAAACGCGTACCTCTCCTGCAACGTTTCGTGGCACAAAAGCGGAGACAATATTAATTACCGCTCCCTGAATTTTCGCATTGTTTGCCTGATACAGGAGCCGAGACTTCCAACGTATCGCTTATGCGTCTTATGGTATTGTTCTTACACGCACAGTACTAGAATTGTTGAAAATAGTGAACAATGTATGCGCGGTGTTTGTAGCCGCGTATAATCATGATGGTTGTTGCGCTTTCATACAACAGGTCAAAAGAAAAAGAACAAAAGATGTATTGAATGGCTATAAATAGGTACACTCTTTCGATTAATGTGATAAATATCAGTGAATCGTAGTAGGTACTCTCAAGGGATGAGGAAGCGTTCAAGATCAAAGCTGTACGTAGACGGGGGTTTAGAAAAGTGAGAAAGTAAGGAAAAAGAATGTTTGAGGTCTTTTTGACTACGGGGAGGTTGAGGGTGGCTAGGTAATCTCTTAAAGCGCGTTTTGGAAAGGAAGGAAGAAGCCTTCACGTGTGCGAGTCTTTTGATCAATTTTCTTTCGTTTTTACCTCCACCAGGTTATCCGGTTTTTTTTTTTTTCATTCTGTTTTGACTAGGGAATAAAATAAAATAAAATAAAAAAACTCCCTTTGTTTCCTTACAACCAGCAACGTCTGTACGTTAATATGTGAATAACTTACAATCCAGAACCTCGAGTTCTGCAACAGCATTACTTATAAATGTATAAAACCATTTATTGGCGAATGAGCTATTTAATCGCATCAGTTATAAATCGCTTTTCGCAGCTTCTTCTAAAATCGATAAGCTACCCTCACCCTCCAGATCCAAAGACCGGCATTGCACCACCACCATTCACTATGGATAACAAGGAAAATAAAGCCGTGAAAAAATCTCGGCATTTAACCTTCGAGAAGGTGCTTCTAAGCTGTATATCTCTTGAGTTGAGATCAACGAAGCTACGACCGTTTCAAGCGGATAGATTTTTCAACGAACAAATGAAATCGTCGAAAAATTAGTGACTCCAGACATATATTTGCCAAGAAATCATCGAGCAGCTATAAATATGGATAAAATAACATCACTAGCGAAATTTTCGTGAAAACGAACGGATGTTTAAAAACCAAAACAAAAAATTACAAAATCAACCACTGCTCTTTTTTTTCTTTTTTTTTTTCCTGTTTGTATAGTATCCAAATTTTTAACCACACTCACTAAATAATGAAAACATTTATCCGAATTAACGATAGAGGAATAAATCCAATATTTGCATTAATTTTAATCCAATATTTGTATTCCACTCTTCAACCGTGCAGTGCAGCCATTTTCGGTGAGCAGATTAAACTATCAAGAATTACGCGAATTACAGCTGTTTATTCCATTCGCGTCACCTCGTTTGTTGAAATCATAAAAAACTACTGTATAAATTATGTGAAAAACGAATCAAAATTGAACAGGAGTCTTCGTAATCGGTGCAACAGTCTGTAAATAAATGTATTTTTCGAATAAAGAGAACACTCTTATATCACTAGATCACTATCATGATCAAACAATAAAGATATGTAGAGTTTGATGGGATTTCATGATGATTATAACGATGATAAGAAAGGGAAAGAAAACAAAGAGCAATGCGGTTTATGATTATTGGCAGTAAGCTGTAACAGAATGACAATCAGTGCTCGATCTTTCTCGCTTCTCGTCGCCTTTATATCAGCTACCTCTTAATAATCGCGAGTCGAGACCGTAATTGCCGAGTAATCGTTGAAATTATTCAAGGCAAAGAAAATGCCGATTAAGAAGTTCAAAAAGGAGCGACTCCAGTCTGGTTTTGTGTCTGGGACGATAAAGAAGCTTTATGTTATTGTAAGCTCGCTTTTAAGCGGCAGTTAGCAGCGGCTTAAAGGACGGCCTGGTTGTTAAGATCATTGGCGGGAAATCTGGATTAAAGAAGAAAAGTCTAAAGTCTAGTGCGAGTCAAGGAATCAGGAGTCTGTGAAATAAATATTAATCTGTACCCTAAAAGTATGAGGTACCCAGCCCTTACGGAAAAAAAATACTGAAAGTACTGCCAGTACAGCAGTACTTGAAGTACTGCCAAAGTACTGCTGTACTTATTTCGCGAGTACACACAGTACTCATAGTAATTGAAGTACAAAAATTACTGAGAAGGGATATATAAGTAGGTGGCAAGTACTAGTGCAGTATAACTGAAGTATTACTTTAAGTTCTAGCCCTTCGGTATTCGTCCAATAAGTACTAGCTAAAACCGTACAGTACAGTATATGAAGTCCACGTACTGCAATATAATAGTATTTGGACTATCACTGTAGTACAGCAGTAGTATTAATTCTGAACTTGGACTAATGCGGCAGTACTAGTTCGAGTGCTGCAGTACTAGTTCGAGAACTGCAGTATTTGTTCGAGTACGAGTACTGGAGTATTAATTCGAGTACTAGTAGTGCAGTATTATTTCAAGTAATAGTACTGCGGTATTAATCACAGTTAATACTTGTGTACTTATAGTACTGGTACTCTTGTACTGATAGGTCAAAGTGCCACAGTACTGAGTACTGTAGTGCACTTGTACTTAGTAATAGTACTCTTCAACTTGGTACTAGTACTCTCGTACTCGGTACTAGTATTCTTTAAATCCGTACTAGTACTCATGTACTAAGTACTACTAGTTCCCTGTACTAAGTATTAGTAGTCTTGCACTAAGTACTACTAGTAGTCTACACTTGGTACTAGTACTCTGCACTTAGTACTAGTACTCCTGTATTAAGTACTACTAGTTCTCTGTACTTAGTACTGTAGTGTTAGTACTAAGTACTGAAAATTCGTGTACTAAGTAGTGAGATTTGTGTACAGTAAGTACTGAGCTCTCAGTATTTTTTTTCCGTAAGGGAGCAGCTGCGCAGAATTGAACCTGAAACTTTTTCAAATGTAGGCATCGTTCGGTCTCTGTACTATAGAGGGTGAAAAAAAATTTGTCACCGTTCCTAAATGTAATTCGATCGGTAAATCCTTTCGGTAAACTTGTTTCGACACTCCTTAAAAACTCTGATCCCCATGTTTAAACTTTTCGTTTAACACGCCCGACCATAAAACTGCAAAAGCGTCAGCTACAATCATAAGCAAGAAAGTCTGGCTGAACGATATCGACCAGAAAATTTTCCCTGGTGGTTTTTACTATAATATGAAACTCCTTTAAGGCTTGTGCTTTTCCCCGTTGTACAACGATGCTCATTTAGTCTCGAGTTCAGTACCTGTAGGCGACATGCATAATCCATATGTACAAACATCAGAGTATGTTGACTAAGAGCATTCTTCTCAAAGATATGAGAATGCAGAGTATATACTGCAGGGTAGTTTGCAAATACGATGATCATCGTTCACTTCCGTATGTGCAGCAGGGTTTATACGTATTATATTATATTACATATGTATATTTAGGTAATATTATATATATATACCGTTACGAAACTTCTATGAAATCGCACGTTTGTCCTGAAGGTAGTTTAGCTAATGTAATGAAAATTTTCACGCGTCCATTTAGAATTATTAGTGGTACTTCGCGGGAACGACCTCCGTTTAGGTTTACGTCTCTGCACACGTTGAAGGGAATTGCAAGGGCGATATACCCGCACCCGGTACGACGAGGTAAGATATACTGTACGCCCTGAGCACATGCTCACGTACGTCGGTCTACCCAGATATATAATACATACCGTGTGTTCAGAAACGATGAAAGAATAGATCTATTTGCCTATGCGTGAAATTAGCTTCATGACGTAGAATGGTATTTTTTTTCCTAATAATCCTTGATGTAAAAAGTTTAACAAGTACATCCAGTCGTTCGTCTTCAGGCTTACAATTCATTATTATTTTTTCTTCGAGTTACTACGTGTACCGCCTACACATATAAAATACAAGAGGGTGAACCCTTGGGCTTGTTTGAAAAGAGACTCCGAGATATTTTCTTTTTTTTTCTTATACAGTAAAGAGGAGTGCGACTTTTTAAGGACTAATTTCTCTTTGGCGCAGAAAGATTCCTGGCCCATTTCGAGCTTTACCCCTCCCCCCAATACCGTGGCTAAGAAATCGAAAGAGACTTCCCTCCCTTTTTTCTTTCATTTCCTTCTTTTTTCTCTCTCTACTCGTCTTCATCGCCCTCTGTAGCTTCTCCTCCCAACTCGGGAATGTTTTGAGTTAGATTACGGATGCCATATGTTTGGTTATGATGCGTAGGGTAACTCGGCGTAAGCCTCGAGCAAAAAAGGGATTAAAGTAAAAGCGTACGCAAGCCGAGCTTTTTCTCGTTTAAATTTATTACAAAAGGGCCGCGAACTCTGCTGGGAGGGCTAATTCGTTATTCTCAGAGGAAAATCGGTGTAGTGTAGTTGCTCGTTTGTAAGTCGGAAGCCCAATTCGTTTGGAAAGTTAGGCGTTAGCGTGGCTCTCTGTTCGGAAATAGAGGCTTTTAGTAAAGGAGTATGTAGCAGTGGTTCAAACCTGTGGCAAAGAGCTCGTTGCTTCTGGTTCAGACGTTAGCTTCACGTGTTTCCTAAAAGCGGAATTTTGAACCACGCTATTTTCGGTACACTCGAATCGTCACGTACCCAAAACACGTCTTAAGCGATTACACTGTACTTGAACGGTTATTTTGAATACCGAGAGAAATAAAAGACTTGATTTATCAACATTTAAACTATCTATTTTTCGCAACATTTGGCCCCTAGAATTGAACACATTTTATCATATTTGGCAACAAACTAAAATATTGATCAACATTGCAGAAACCAAAGTTTGGGCACCTATATCGTTAGAAGTCAAAAAAAGTTTCAGCTAATCAAGCTTATAAAATTGAATGAATTAAGGGGGTTGCCAACCTACGAGAAGGATAAAACGGTCATCGTATTCAATGTTTCATTGCGGTGAGAATAAAAGGCGGAAAATAATTCTGAAAAGAGCATTTGGAAGCTACGAATTTCCGCTTTAAACTGAAAAAAGAAAAATCAAATATCACAAGAATCAGGCCCACTGCGTCCATTTGAGTAGAGCTCTGCGAAAAACTATTTGCGAAACGGTGACCACGTTTATAGGCAAACGGAATATCGGAAACACAAAAACCAATACTTTTTGGAATCGGCAATGTACCTTCTAAGCTTCTATGGAACGGATTTTTGATCCACTCAAACGTGGTCAAGTTACATTTTTTTTTTTGCATTTAATCGCGTTTTTCGAGATTCTTGCGAACGTTTTCATCAATTTTTCAAAAACGAAAGGTCAAATGAGAAATTCGTTCTATAGAAGCTTGGAGGGTACATTGACGATTCCAAAAAGTATTAGCTTTTGTGTTTCCGATATTCCGTTTGCCTATAGACGAGGTCACCGTTTCGCAAATAGTTTTTCGTCGAGCTCTACTCGAATGGACGCAGCGGACCTGATTCTTGTGATATTTGTTTTTTATTTCTTTCAGTTTGAAGGGGAAATTCGTAGCTTTCAAACGCTCTTTTTACAATTATTTTCCGCCCTTTATTCTCACCGCAATAAAACATTGAGTACGATGACCGTTTTATCCTTCACGTAGGTTGGCATCCCCATTATATAAGTCCAAATTTTCATATTTTTCCTAGCTTACCAGCATCCAATTCTGATATAGCGATAAAAATCGAAAGCCGTCAATTTTGGAGGGTAAGAAACTGATGATTCGAAATTTTCATTTTCTCCATGGTGCTATAATTGGCAGTTTTGTCAGGAGTCTAACTTTCAGCCTTAATTATACTTTTGCGCATTACTTGTGACCTTTTTTTAAAATGAAACAAATCTCGCTACCGCGTTTCAGACCACAACGTCTTCGTGGATAAGGTCTTTGTTGTTCCGAAATCATAGTGAAAAACGAAGCAGTGATTATAAAATTTTCAAAAAATATCACAAAGGCTCAGAGTTTGACAAATGCAACAAACGAGCAAGCGAAACGATACCGCCGTCCTTCTATCAATATTAGCATGTGCAGATTTCGAAATTCCACCGTTCACCTCGGTGCATAGATATTTTATGCGTTATCATTTCGTTACTGAACACAGGTTGTCTCGGTTCTCCTAGGTGCGATAAACGTTTATTTCCGCACCGTGCAAGCGCAAAAGTTAAGCTTACTTAGGGAAAGATTAGCTATTAGAATTTTCAAAGTGGTGTTAGTATTTACCACCACTTTTCACGTACAATAACCGGCTCGCCTTTCATGAAATAATAAATAGGATAGAATACCTGAAGAGAAAGAACAGCAGCGCGGTAGGGTGTGCAGACTTGGTATAAAGGAGAAACAAAGGCATTAGTATAAAGAGAAGAAAAAAAGGGGGAAAAAAAAAGTCACATGCATACTTCAACCTTCTCTTTCACAATCCAGTAAATTGATCCGGCTTTGAAATCTGGATAAGCTTCAACCTCGACGTGGAATTTCGGATGGAATGCATCAGCGAAAAGGCTGTAATGTGTGCCGCTATAGCAAAAGGGATTTTCATCGTGTTTGACGACCACGTTTACTCTCCACATACGCTGAGAGTTACTGTGCTTATGTTTCAACGCGTATTAAGTACGTTTCCGAACTTGTATAGGGTCAGGCAAAAGCTCTTTGCCTTGGAAAATTGACTGTTGTTTGTTGTCCCAGGCTTCGGTCTGACAAGCGTCAAGTGAGATCTTCCCCTGGATTTGAGTTTGTGGTCTTAGCCGGGACACCCTACTTCGACCCTTATCTATATCCATAGTTTGTTCTTCAACGGTGTCAGAGTACCAAGGTCCAGTGAAAATACGATACTGCAGATCATTTCCTCAGGCGAAGCTATATCGAGTATATATACTAGGGTGTGGCGAAAAAAAAGAAAAAAAAATTCAACACGCGTGAAAATTCCGGTAGAGCATTTTAAATAGAATATCTCATTGTCAGCCAAATATGAGCTCTTGATATTGATATTTAGAACTGCCTAACTCAGTTTTCCCATTTTTGATTCGAATAACATGTAAAAAAAAAAAAAAAATCGCAAAATTTTTGAATTGTTTTTTTTTTCTCGTAAGCGGCTTGATTTAGAAACTACCTAAATACAGATTCTTATAGGAAATTTCACGCTCTATAAAAAAGTACTGAGATAGAATTTTCCTAACTCTCATCGATTAGGAGATATTCGCCCATAAACATGGAGTCATATGAGTCTGGGAAAAAAATTTCTACTAGTTACTAATTTTAGTTACTGAAATAGGCAGTTCCAAATATCAATATTAGGAGTTCATATTTGGCTGAGATATTCTATTTGAAATGCTCTACAAGAATGTTGATGCCTGTTTGAATTTTTTTTTTTTGGCACCCCTGGTATATACTTTTAACTAGACTCACACCTCGCAGTTAATGAAGGAGGAATGAAAGTCAAATAAAATTCACCTTCGTTTTTCTCTATCTCTTTCTTTCGTATCGATAGCGACGTGGATTTTTGCGGCGATTTTTCCATACAGGAATATTTTTCCACGAAGAGCTTTTGTCAAGCTAGATTTTGGTCCCCCAGTCTCACTTGATTCCAAGCTTCAATTTGTGGGCGCAGAATTAAGTACCCTTGACGGAAGGCAGGTGGCGGTTTTTTCGATTTCCGCCCACCGGGGCTCCGGGGTGCGCTCTCGAATGTGCGTAATCCTATTTGGGGATGTTTTGTGTCCGGGGGTTAAGCGAAGGCGCGTGTTACGGGATTCTGAAGATTACCGTTCAAACATATATATATATATATACATACGCATTATTCTATTTTGACTTGTCGACAGCCACGGCTTTGGCTCAATTCTTAACTCTTCTTACTTGGCGGAAGGTTTTTCATCAGTTGGCGGTTGGTGTACCGACCTTTTCCCATGTGAAGAAATTTTTCTGGTCTAACCGACTAATCGCTTCACTAGAGAAAACTAACCAAGCTAAGATCTAAAATGCCTCAAATAACTCTCGGATTTCAAACGTTCCTCGGTTCCACCACCTCTCTCGCTCTCATCCCAGTACCCCGCGTATTTTCTGCATAGCTATTTCTGCATCACATTTATTTATAGAAAACCGTATGTACCTTTGCCACCCGGTCCCCTAGGTCCACGCTGCTGCAGCCGGTCTTGCCAAACGATATTTCCACTAGCTGCTACACCTCCTTCAGCGCTAGATTCGCGGCCTTCGAAATTTGGAGGTTTCAACTTTGTCTAATTCGGCATAGTAGCTCAACACCAGATACCCATGATCCAGTTTGATGGAAAGACAATTGTTTGACAATTGTGACAATGTGTGACAAGCTTTGAAAAATGACAAGTTCTTTCCAATATTCAAGGTACTGCGGGGTATATACGCTGAAAAAAATCTGTGTCGTCTGCAGTGTTGTAAAGTACCTAGGTAAAAGTACCTTTTTTTCCACCTAGCTACATTCTATGTATAGGTACAATGTAAGGTACTTCATTTACGTGAGAATCCCGGCGTGTGAATTGTGGTGAATAAACGTATGCATATAACTGTACGAGTATGTAATTTACTAACTTGGTTTTTGTACATTTCTTCCACCCTTCTTCATCTCACTCTTACGCTCGACGTAAATAATCTACCTAAGGACCTATATACAGGGTGTCAATCTTAATTCTGTACATATTTGTAGGGTGTGTAGGGGCTGCCAATACGAGCATTTTGAGGTATGACACTCATGGTCGGAAACTCATCCCAACCACTGTGGAGGGCTTTGAAGGGTATGGTACCGCGTGCTTGATTTTAGTCTAATGAATCAGATGTGATCACTTTTGATCCAAAATTTTATTCAGCCGTAGACATCAGTACACATGTTCTTGCGTGAATTCAACAAAACGATAAACTTGGCAATCAAAGAATAACAAAACTATGTTCCGGCGCTAATGAACAGAATTTGAAAAAGTTATGAAAAACGAGAAGCCCAAGTGTGCAAAACCCCATTTCGTTTTCAATAACTTTTTTAAATTCTATTCATAAGCACCGGAAATTGTTTTGTTATTTTTTTATTGCCAAGTTTATCGTTTTGTTGATTTTACGCAAGAACATTTGTACTGTTGACTACGGCTGAATAAAATGTTGGGTCGAAATTGATCACATCTGATTCATACCTCAAAGTGCTTGTATTGGCAGCCACTACACACCCTATAAGTATGTACAGAGGTAACATTTACACCCTCTGCGTTTTCAAAGCCGTTTTACATGGATATCTTCTCTATTTTCGTGTAAAAAAAACATTTTTCTGGCAATAGATGTTCGAAATCGTACATAGAATTGCGCGACGAAGTTTGTTTCATTGATTTTGGTGCCCAGGCAGAGATATTCCGCTTAATAACATCTTTTTTCCCAATGTTTTCAGGTCTGATGGAATTGCGTAGGGAAGCACCTTAAATTGAATATTTTTCCTTTTTTTTTTTTAAAAAAAGTTTCCCTTACCTTGGCCTTATTTCCCGCAGGTACCTTATAGACTGTATTGCTGTCGCCTATTTACTAATACAATATGGCTGGACAAACACCAATTCTGGCTATAATCGCTGAACGGTTTTCTCAGTGTACCTGCGCCTGCAAGAACTGCATATCTCGGGATGTCTCAGAGGCTGTAGCTCCGACATCCAAGTATCGACAAAACATTTTAGAAGGTGAAAAGCGATTTATGAAGAACATCGAATCAGAATATGTATTCCAAGATCTCATCTTTCCACGATTTTAGAGCGCATAATAAATCCCCGTCATAGAAACACCGAATATTGGTCGGACGATCTTGATTCTCGCAAGTTTCTCTTCGTCGAATACCCATGTATCATCGGATGGATGGACATGACATATCCGGAAGAGTATATCCCCCGATTATCGACGGATCGGAGTCAGGGTTGTCCTTTACGGTGAAATTCCAGCTGAGGTTGGGGCTAGCTCGAGTGAAGATACTCCTCCGGTCCATTGGCCCAGGATGAACGGCGGGTTAAGCTTTGCCCAGCTGTGGGCTAGGGTGAAGGTCATTGACCCGTAAAGAGTGGCGATATCACCGTGGCAGTTAATCGCCTCGTGCCACTTGACTTTTAGAACAGATAAATAGCAACGACAGAGTTGTGACTAGCGGCGCAGAATTGTGAATAAATGTGAAAATTAACGAAAAAGATGTAAAAAAAAGAGTAGTAAATTTTCTCTACAGCGAGCGTTGCTTTTATTCACCTACCTTAATGGTCGAGTGTGGTCGTTCAAGGTGTCGCTCACGGTAGGGGGAACATTGTTCGAACAGGGAAACGGAAAGAGGCGCCAAAAGTTAAGAATAATTCGCGGAGTATAAAATTGTAATGCGCAGACAGCTCGCAGACGCTTAATGTGATTTGATATATTTTTGGAACGGCGAGTCGCTTATTATAATTCATTTTATATCGCAATCCCTCTGGCCAGCACGAGTCTAGACATTGTCTCGAGGCCCGATTGTACAATGTCTGCTGAGTCAACTTTAGACTAGTGAAAACGTCGATCTGGCTCATGAGACTTTTGTCGGAAATGGCCTCAATTAGAATTTGCTCGTAAACATAGACTGCAAACTGATCAGTAAACTGTTTTCTTTCAAAAAGCTTTGGTACACTATTCAGCACAGTTGGAATGAAAATTGTTCATTTGGAATCAGAGAGTAATTTTCCCCTGTTAACGTTGCTACTATTCGACATATCATGCAGCTTTCTATATAGACAAAAGAGACTCATCTACAGACTCCGGCTAATTATCACGTGCAGAGTTGTAGTATTATCAACAGTCTCTGGTCTGTGCGATGCTCAACAGGCTTTGTGCATTACCCACTCGTGAAATGCTGACACTGAGGAAGCACCTACCGTACTAAAGTTGTATACGACACCGGAGGCAGCAATGATCGCAACTTGACAAATTGCAATACTGCACAAAAGCGATATCTATATGTTATGTGCACTAACGTTTTCATTCGACTCGACTTACGAGTGAGTACTTCTTCCCCTAACTGCGTCATATATTATACAGAGGAGTTCACCTGGGAACGAACTAAAACTTTGAACTCGTGATAGAAGTGGGATCTGAGAAGACAAAATGTTCTTCGAAAGGTTTTCAAATATTGGAATTCTTGTGCCTTCTTCCCAGGTGATTGGTATTCGGTTCAAATGGTCATTGATATACTCTTTGGTACCAGTCGTAACGATACCGAAATCTGCCCCCTCCCCTCCCCCCCAAATATGCAATTACATACACCTTGCTTTGAGTTGGCAATATTTAAGCAGTACATGACTTGAGAGCCCCCACAAGGAAGGTGGCGGCACAAGTCAAGCTCGTATTGCTATATACCGTGACAATTTGAGGATGCGGAACGCCACGGATACCAACCTAAAACTCGTGAGCAGCAGTTCAGTAACTCACTAGATGTTTCTAGTAAAATCACCAGACTTTTACTGGACATCACTAGATTTTCAGTGATCTTACGAGGAAAATCTAGTAAGTTACTAAACTGCTGCTAACGAGTTTTGGGTTGGTATCCGTGGCGTTCCGCATCCTCAAATTGTCACGGTATATACGTCAAACGGTCATGGTTCACATAATTCCATAAATCACAAATGATGAAAAAATATATTCCTCAATCATTTTTACCTTTGGAGGGTACATCCATTGGCGATTTGCGGAATATAACTTCGCTCGCATCGCCTCTCCACGTCCTAAAAACTCTTAAAGTCAGGTATTACCTTTAGTATTGCCAACTTAAAACAACGTGTACATACGTACGATTGCATATTTTGGGGACGATGAATCCGATATTGTGTTTGTACAATCAAGGAATATGATTACGAAGCCACGTGTTTGAGGTAATCGAGCAACCGAACATACACGTTGTTTTTAATTGTTTTCACGTTGGTATGAAATTAAAACAACATCTTTTCAGACGATAAATTGACGTTCTCTGAAAAAAAGAAAAAAACGAAGTCCCTGAGCAGATATCACTTTGATTTCATACCAACTTGAAGACAATTAAAAACAACGTGTATGTTTGCTTGCTTGATTATCTCAAACACGGCGCTTCAGAATCAGAATCCTTGACTATACACTCTTCAACAGTCCAAATTAATAGTCATACCACGGACTGGCAAAGAATATTGAAATCCAACTGCAGACTTCAACTCCAATCATATCTAATATTTTTTTCCTGTAAGGGTGCCCCGTACGATCACTGACCGCATAAATGTAGTTCTCCAAAACAGAGCGATTATTCAGGAGATTATAGATATAAATATATGGAGAGGGTCATCAGCCATGTTCATAGTCGAAATTATCAGTGTAGAGAAATCGATACTGGTGATTTGGATATAAATGATTGTCCAAACAGACGTTAGTCTCGGTATAGGATCGTGGCACCAGGCGTCTAATTATTCATAGTGATCCCGGGGGGGTCAGGATGGCGCCAGTTTCACAAGCTCAGTGATCGCGTCTGCAGAACTCTGAAGCAAGAGAGAGAAAATGATAGTCGACAGCGTTAGACCGCCGGATAAGGAAGTGGGGGAATGACAGAGATTGGATTGCTCCTTTTCCAACAGGACAGGTGTTCTTCTATTTCGGCACGACGTAGCGGAGAAGCTTTCGTCCACCCGATGCGAGGGGAAGATTTCCTCTGTTATACACTGCAGAGTGAAACGATCCGCGTTTCGATACGCTTCTTGTCTCTACAAAGATCGTAGTAATTATTAAGGGTTGTCTTTTTGCTCGTCTTCAATTTGTGTTATCTTTCTTTCTTACTTTCTTTCTTTCTTTTTTTTCTTCTTTATTCCGCTTTCCTCGAATTCAGCAAATGGATTTCCATTTTCCTTGATAACTGCGTGCTTCTCTCACTCCCTTCAATCCCTTCATTAATGGAGGCGAAGCTACCCGGCTGTCGGTTCCAGCTGTCTATTTACGCCTTTCGTGTAATGATTTATTTATTAGAGGTGCAACAATGTTGCTGGGTTCAGAGGCCCGACACAAAGAACACGCGGTAGAAAATTTACGCTTATGGATTGTTGACGCTTTTTCGGAGAAAAAAAACTAATAAAACTACGACAAACACGAAACCCTTGCTTTGACGGAATATTTTTTCACTTTGCGAGTCAAAGTTCACCCGAATACTTCAGAGCAGACATCAAACGGCTTATTATTTGGTTAATACAACTGCTCGAATCTCGACCTACTCCTACGCATTCACTTGAAATAATTCACTCGAGTAGGTCGCATCAGAGATGTATGAGAATACCTTACGCCGTTCTTCATTGCTGTCAAATTTCATCAAATTTTTAATACAGACTGGATACAATAATTATTGAACATATGTCCATGAGCTGCACTTCTTTTCACCGCAATATCGTAGCCTTGAGTTTCGACTCGTTAAGTTATAAATAAGTCACAGCAAAATGGCAAGATGAGCATGAAGAGGCGGTGGGGTAAGTAAGTAGAATTCTAAAGAAAGAATCGCTTGTAAACCCCTAAAAATTTGACGGGTATTACCCGTTTGAAGTATACGACTTTGTGGCGCGCACGTGGTGGTCCACCAAGCTCACGTTTCACATCCGTTACTAAATTCCAATTATTTTTATTTTCCATTTCATTCAAGGCTCGTTATGCTGATTCGAGTGGGTCACGTGGAGATGGTAAGGTCTGTCTCTAATGAATGGTGCAAAGTCATTGCCTGGGTACAGATAGGAGAAAAATCAACTGAAGCGAACACTTCGCAGCAACCTCTTGCCAAAGTCTTTGACACTACACGGAAGTAGGTACCAACTTCGAAACGCCTTATCATCAAGTCTTTTTCTTTGCGATAACTGGACCCCATTGAATGAACGGATGAGAGAAAAAAAAGTGGATTTCTTTTCGCGTTATAATCTTTGCAGTGTAATCAACTCGATCAGAAAAAAACTTCGCTATTCTGAAGAGACACAAACATTTTTTTTAGGCTTTTGGTTTTTATCTTCGTCCACCTCAAGCTCCTCAAGAAAAAACTTCTATCTCATGGTGAATGCTTAGAGATCTTGATATCTCGATTAGATCTTTTCATAAAATATTTACAAATTTTTCAGAACGTGCTCTCATCACACAATTCGTACCATATAATCACCCCCAAGTTCGCACCCCGTAGTACGACAGCAAGTCGCCTCTAATTTTACTTTACCGTTTTTTTTTCCGTAGCCCTTGTCGAGTTCCATCGAAGTTTTAAAAGCTTGTCAAATCTTCGATAACTTTATATAATGTCATGAAATATTTTCAAATATTTGAAATTTCATGAAAGTAAGTAAGGTGGGTGGATGGGTGAAATCCTTTCACATATTGAAATCTCGAAATCTGTTGCATAGAAGAAAAAAAAAAACTTGTGGTAGCCGTAACCCCTCTAAAAAATGCTATGGCAGTAGCTAAAGCAACTTCCCACGAATACAATTTCAAACTAATGTTATGACTGCATATATCCCCTTTTTCGTTGAAAACTTCAGTCAGAATTTTACTTTTGAATTAACGATGATCGTTCCTCGGGATCTAGGGTTCCTAGTTTCCCATAAGAACGCGTCCATGTGGTGTTAAACGCCTATAGGGATTCGTTGTCAAACAAACTATTCTTGTAAATTATCTTGGCTTGAAAATAGCTGAACTGGACCGTTAAAACTCCTGCCTCTTTGTGTCCTCGAGGTGTTGTATACTTTCCCATGAATACACACAAACACATATCTACACAAATACCTCTCTTATGGTATGTTTCCTCTAATAGTTGCCCCTCGTTCAAGTTGTGACGATAAATTCAAATTTGGAACACCCGCGTGCCGTAAGTCGAGACGATAGTTTTTGTTACTTCTTCCGTGGTTAAAATTGTTCAAAGTCCTATTCGGGAACAGGCGACAACAGACAAATTCCAAATCTTGATTCCGGCTTCAAGGATGGTTGGATTTCTTAGGAGGACAAAATTTCCTACTAACGCGATGCAGATTTCCGCTTCAAGCATCAAGTTTCCGTATATTATCTGGATGTATACATACATGTGATACTCAAAGAGATGTGCATAGTTCGTAACTAGTGGATGGGATAGAGAAAGATCGTTGGTGTGGGCACCTGTTGGAACAGCGAGTCCCAGATGGTACGAATAATAATTAGTAGGTTACCTGCGCGCTAATGAATATTTCAAAACCTAATTTAGAACGTATATATTGCGGTGTACGTACCCATTGAATTAATTAGCCAGTTTGCAATGTCCCGGGCGGTCTGTGAGCCAATTATAATCCTGCACCGCCTGTCCTTCCCGTCGTTCGTCCCTCGAGCCACGTGTATGCCACGCGAAAAATCTTTCGCTTCAATTAACATCCCGATTACCGATAAATTATGCCGTCTCTCGTTCGTTTATGCATGTGCATATATCACATCGCTAACAGATCTGTGCAGTCACGTATTACAGTGAAAAAATTTCAACGGAATAAAATACAAAATACAAACAGCGCTAGAGCTTTTTATTCCAATTTTTCCAGCTGAAAAAAACAAAAAAAAAAAACAAATAGTATTCCATAAGTTGGAAGTTTTAATGAAAAGGAAAGGAAATGTATGACCAGTGAAAAGTGAATTTCTTTCCCCGATTCAAAACTACGCCGAATCGATTCAAGATCTAATCAGTTCTAACTTAGGAAGTACCGCGTCAATTGATACAAGAATAACATCCGTTTATTCATTCTCGAGACATTGTTGTACAAAGAATTGATCACAGACTCATACATTCCTAGACATTCTTTGGACCATACAACTCTGCTTACACCCGGCTTTTCATTTCTTGGGTGTATGATAATGACATACTAATTTCTTTTCGCAAAAACAAACTCAACGAAATGACGTTTTTTTCGGAAAAATTCATTTTTGGAGAATCAATACGAAGAAATAACTTGAAATTTCATACATCAGGGTTTTTGGGGTCGCTGATGACGAATCTGGAATCAGATTTTCGAAATTCAAAATGGCGGATCCAATATGGCGGACCAAAAAATTAAAAATATCGTTCCAGCTTTGAAATTTTGTACATTGGGGTTTTCTGGGTCGCTGATAACGAATATGGAATCAGAATTCCGAAATTCGAAATGGCGGACCAAGATGGCGGACGCCAAAACGTAACTGCACGAGAATGTTGCTGAAAATTTTCGTAGTCACGTTTTGGTTTCCGCCATCTTGGTCCGCCATCTCGAATTTCGAAATTCTAATTCCAGATTCGTTATCAGCGGCCCGAAAACCCCAATGTACCAAATTTCCAAGCCCGAGCGATATTTTTAATTTTTTGGTCCGCCATATTGGATCCGCCATTCTGAATTTCGAAAATCTGATTCCAGATTCGTTATCAGCGACCCCAAAAACCCCCGAGTAACAATTTGCGCGATCATACGATCATTCAAAAAATGTATGCTTCAAAGGGTTAACATAACAGGATGAATTTCTTCATCAAACTATTGGGAATCTTTCGACGGATTTCTTTCCCGACGAACCACTTGCGATCAGTCCGTAAAAAATTCTGATTTTAATTCAGAAATAACTACATGAAAAGAAACGCGAACAGAACGTTAGCAGCCCCATTGTGTCCATATATACCACGCGGAGAAAGATCCAGATTAGAAAATAATGATTTAGGAGTTCATTCTTTATTAACACGAGTTCATTCTTTATTAATACGAGTTTTTCTTGAACAATTCTATGGCTCTACGGGCTACTACATAGTCACGGTGTATTTCATTGGGTACACTGATAGAAGGATTTGTTAATATTCAATAAGATTTATTCATATTTAACAAATGATTTATCAACTCATATACTTAATATATATTTGTTAACAATTAACAAATGATTTATCAATTCATCTACTTAATAAATATTTGTTGTGCACAAAGATGATTTGTTCAATGTGACAAAATATTGATTTTGCCATATTGGCCATATTATTGTTGGAACCTTATGGTTGGCAAATTGTAATAATTGAAACAATATTTTTAGCTTTACGGCAAACTTTAAAGATATTTTTATTATAAAATTACCACATATATAATTTTTGATCGTATTACATTGAAAAAAACTTGCGATTGGCCATCTCTCCCGAATGTCCGGGATAGGTGACCATATCAATTATTTAAACAAATCGGAAGTAACCTTTAATAATTCTACGCTAGAATACAACAAAGGTCTCTAATGATACCATCAAAGTTGTAAAAATGTGCAATCATTCAAAATTAATATAGTGAACACGTAAACAGTAAACGTGTTCAACTAATTCCCAGCAGTCAAAATCCAACAAGGAGGATTTCACTCACTTTTCAATATTCTATCAGAGTACGTACATCACAAACATAAAACAACATAAAGTATTTTGTGAATTGAACCGTTATTTCGAACATTATCTGCAGTCTATCTTTCACAAAAACTGAAATAAATATTTAGCAGTTAAATCTGCCCACGGTGTCTTCACTCTATTATTTGCCATAAAAGATGCACAGTTCATGGGTGGGAAGCTTCACTTGCGCCGCCACCTTCCATCGCAGGGGCTCTTAAATCAGGTTTTGCTTAAAGTATTGCCAACTTAAAGCTCAAGATGTACCCTCGGTTTGAGATTTTAGGTGCTACTGATTCCAGCATCGTGTGTGTACGTATCCATACACCATAAAATCAGGCATAATCCTCACATTAGATTACATTACAGATTACAACCTCGTAACTGTTATACAATATACGCATCATATCCCACAACACTTGCCCTGAGGGAGGAACGCTGCTCTCTGCTGCTATAAGGGACTTGCGTGTTCTAATGTATACTAATCAGTTCTTCTTTCTTGCGATATTAAGGGAAAACATCATAATTAGCTTTGCACATCGGTATATTACGTAACCGATTTTAACAACTAATCTAACAACTCTGGAGGTTTAATTAGCATGACATAAGAAAGTTACATACACTTCGTTGTTTATAAATTTACGTCAAGTTCTTATTATCAGACAATCCATTATCATGGTCCAATGCTAATGTCGCGTCGTCGAGCTTCCACTTCTCTGTAAAGGTGAAAACACACAGAAGTCCATAAGCCATAAGCAGAAAGCAGAAGACATAGCGCATGCACATCACTTCGCTATTACTGTAGATCATATATCTATATCTATGGTTATGCATTCTGCTTATGGCTTATGGACTTTTGTGTGCTTTCACCTTTAATGGCCTCAGCTGGTTATATTCTTACCTCAATGGCTCTGACCGTCTCCAAGCGGTCTGCGATGGTGCGGATGGACTCTCTGAGTGGCTGCCTCTGAATTCTGGGGTTCCGCAGGAAAGTGTTCTGGGTCCTGTTTCTGGCATTTTTTTTTTTTTTATCAAACTTTAAAATCCGCAGTGATGATAGAAAATGATAATTCTGAACGAGCGTATCGATGTTATAATAATTTACCATCGGTTTCGACATGAAATTTGTGGAATGGCGATTCGTTTGTTGTAAGCTGCGAGTCTGTGTTGATGATGGTAAATAGGGTGAGATATACGGCTGGGGAATGACTGGCTAGTGAAATAGGTCGTGAGTCATTGTCCCACGCGAATCCCCCATAAAAATAAGAACGCGTCACCTAGTCCTCATGGCACGTTATGAGGAATAGAATTGTCTGACTCATCGGACAAGGGCTGGGGTTCCCACTTCCGAAGATTGCACACCGATAAGTGATAGCCGGATGGGGATGGGAAGAAAGACGCATTTCACTTTCGGTAAAGAATTTCTATCTTACTTCCTTCCCATCATTCTCTTCCGCTTTCTATATTCCCGGTGCCGCAGTCGCCGAGGGTACAAACCAGTCACTCCATTTGTTATCAAATCTATTTGCTCAATTCCATGCCAGCAATGAATCACTAATTAGACCTCGCAGTATTTAATCCTTGAATTCACAGACATTTTACATAATTGAATAACTGGTACGGCTGCCCCATTCTCTGAGAAAAACCACTTGATTCAATGTTAGGAACGTAAATTTCAGTCCAAACGCATAATGGCTTGATAGTATATTATTCAGTGGCTTATACTACATTGTATATGGCCAGCTCACGTGGTCAAATCTTACAATATATAAGTTTAAACACATATACTTAACAACCCAAATTTATAAAACTCCAAACGAGCGAGGCAATCTAATTTTTTTTTTCTAACCATTTTCGCAGTAGCAGAATATATACAAGAGTTGGAGAAACAAAAATTAGCAATTTAAAAGACGGCTCCGTCGCGAGCACGAGATGGGAGTACCTAAAGCCCCTGAATTCAAACCCACTAATCAGCTAACTGAACAATGCTCCACAGATGCGGACGATCAACGAGCGCTAGTGCCGAGTTGTACGCTATATTCCATAGTGGGCAGATGATTACGTTAATCGCAAGAACAATAAGCTTGCTGCAGAACAATAAAAATAATAAATGCTTATTGTTCGTTGAAGTATACATACTATACAGAGTGATATTCCAGGGACATCGCGCTACTGCAAGTCTCGGACTGTCAGGCGGCTGATAAACATATCCACGAAATTATCAGCTTCGCTGCTTGACTATTAGGTAGGTATGGTATAGTCGAAATTCGATCAACGCGATCGTGGTCACAGGTCGTAGATGAGAAATAATAGATAAGAAAAGTCCACGGCTACGATCTATGGCTACAATTTCGTGGATCGAATTTCGGCTATACTATATCTACCTAATAGTCGAGCGGCGAACCTGATAATTTCACCCACATGTTTATCAGCCGCCTGACAGTCCGAGACTTGCAGTATCGCGATGTGCCTAGAATATCATCCTGTATGTATGGCCCTTGCGAGTGCTAAACTAACTCACAACGATCTAACAAGTTGAGAGGGTATTGTAAAGCAATTTCGAAATCTGATATTCCTGCACTGTAATCACAGTGGAAAGGAGAACATTGCTTTCCAACTCTATGATCATGCGAGTTCAATAACTTATAAGTTTAAATTCCGATCATAGATATGAGATGGCTCCAAATATCAACTTTCAAAGTTTAAACTGCATGGGTATTTCCTAAAACACAAATGCACTTGAAATTCGTTTACAATTCTAAGCGTTGTGAAAAGTTTCAAACAGTTCGAATATTCTTGTAAGATCTTGAGAAATCTAAGACTATACGTTTGAAATCAGACAAATTAAAGGGGTTGCCAACCTACGAGAAGGATAAAACGGTCATCGTATTCAATGTTTTATTGCGGTGAGAATAAAGGGCGGAAAATAATTGTGAAAAGAGAATTTGAAAGCTACGAATTTCCGCTTCAAACTGAAAAAATTTCCATTTGAGTAGAACTCTGCGAAAAACTATTTTCGAAACGGTGACCACGTTCATAGGCAAACGGAATATCGGATATACAAAAACCAATATTTTTTGGAATCGTCAATGTACCTTACAAGCTTCTATGGAACGAATTTGTCATTTAACCTTTAGTTTTTGAAAAATTGATGAAAACGTTTGCGAAAATACCGAAAAACGCGATTGAATGAAAAGAAAAAAAATGTAACTTGACCACGTTTGAGTGGATCAAAAATCCGTTCCATAGAAGCTTAGAGGGTACATTGCCGATTCCAAAAAGTATTGGTTTTTGTGTTTCCGATATTCCGTTTGCCTAAAAACGTGGTCACCGTTTCGCAAATAGTTTTTCGCAGAGCTCTACTCAAATGGACGCAGCGGACCTGATTTTTGTGATATTTGATTTTTCTTTTCTTCAGTTTGAAGCGGAAATTTGTAGCTTTCAAATGCTTTTTTCACAATTATTTTCCGCCCTTTATTCTCACCGCAATAAAACATTGAATACGATGACCGTTTTATCCTTCTCGTAGGTTGGCACCCCCCTTAACTTTGTCATCAGATATTAGAAAAATAAAGGGCAATATTTGAACTGGTTGAAAACTCAGGTGGCTATTACTCGCAATTATGAAAATTCAATTTAGTCTTTATTGAACGAAGCCAAAGTTTCAAATTTGTATGAAATAAAAGGCCAGAGGTTTTAGCAAAAAGTCATTCACTTCTCATTTACTAAAAGTGGTGTTTCTAAATGAGTTTTGGGAAATTCTTGCCCGACCGATAATCGAACACTAAGTCTAAATACTTTTTAAAAATCGAACATTGTCAGGTCACTATGTAATTTGCCCATACATACCGAGTAGGCAATTAATTCTAAGCCTTGGTCATCTATTCGAGGTAACAAGGGGACGTGTAACGCATCGTACCTAGATGAGCTCTCGTCAATCGTCCATACCTACAGTATAGCGAGTATGTAGCAGTAGCATCAGGGATGATAGTAGGGTGTAATATTAATTCAGGCTCAGATGTCAGTTTTGATTGCAAATAGCGGCGAGGGATTTAGTTCGGACTTCCCATTGCGGAACGAGGACTTCTGACAGAATTGAGGGGTGAATATAACGCGGGGCTATAGACCCCTTTCCACCCTCCATATCTGTCCCAAAAGGCAGATCGATATCTCAGCTATCTATTACACGCACGCCCTTCACGTAAATAATAGAATTAGGACAGATGTAATTGATACGAATTGGGGTAGAATTTATAGCAGCCTTAGGTGATCTTCATATTTCTTAGTTCATCGTAAAATATTGCCTTCATGCGGGTTATGACAATCGGAACCACCCCTCATACCCCCTTCAGATAGATACTTACAACGTGACGAGGGATTACAAGACAGGATGTTACTCATACGTTCGATACTACCACAAAATTTTCAAAAAAAAATCAATTGAATCTTTTTCACACGCTTTGAGTGAAAAAAAAAATCAATTTTCGTCAATTTCGACCCTTTCGATTTTTTGAAAAAAAAATGTTCCGTATTCTACAGCCGAAGCCCGAATTTTTAAGACCAAAACGAAGACGGACCTCCAATTCCTTCTATTTCATTTTCATTTTTGGAATTTATTTGTATGTCGATTTATCGACAATAATGACAATAAATGCTTTTCGAATAACGAATCAAATGGATTATTGAACACACTGTGTTTAATATGTTTTGTATTTTCTGTCTACCTATGTTATTGGATAGTAACACCATATGAAATAAGTGTCCAAATATTGAATACAGCGATTAAACTTACGGTATTGAATAAATCGTTGAAATATACAAAATTTAAATATTGAAAAATGAAAATAAAATAGAAGGAATTGGAAGGCCGTCTTCGTTTTGGTCCTGAAAATTCGGGCTTCGGCTTTAGAATACGAGACATTTTTTTCAAAAAAAAAATCGAAGGGGTCGAAATTGACGAATATTGATTTTTTATACTTCAAAGTGTATGAAAAAGTTTCAATTCACGTTGCATATTCTTTTATCTATTTTTAAGTTAAAATACAACAAAAGACGAAGAGAAAGACGTAGTTGTTTACGACGATATCGGTTTTTCATCCAGAGTTACGACTAGTTGAAGTTGAACGAATGTAATGATTCGGTGATTTTTCAAAAATTCATAACGCGAAGACGAATTGAGATAAAGATCTGAAAATTGGTGAATGTTTCTCATTAATCGACCACTATCATATGAAAAATAATTGGGAAAATTAAAAATGTCGAGGGTCAGCGGCCAGGTCAGTTGGCATGGAAAAGCCCATGTACACTAGGGTGCTTTTTTTGGAACGACTATTTTTTTTTTTTCAACTCCCCATTGAAAATCTTGTAGTAGACGTCGAAAAAGGAATCCTGTCCAATTTTTATCTCTTAATTCCAATTCTAAGTACTCGCACTCTTCTTATTAAGTTTTCCCATGCTAAAAGCATGTAAACATTACGACTTTTTCTTTCGCCGCGCACAACTCAGCCGTATTTCGATGGATTGTTCTCATCCAAGACTCATTTTACAGAGAATTTAGTGTTCTTCAAAAGTGCCTCAGGTAGTTTGGCTGTGGTTTCAACCGCTGCACCTGTGTGAGTCTTCAAAGTCGATTTTATGCATAATTCTTCTTTCTCACTGTGGACGAATAAACAGTTGGACTTGGAGAAAAAAACTTTTTGAGAATTTCGTAGAAAATTTATTTCTCTACAAACAAGTCCAATGAATAAAGTCTCTCGAACCAGTATTCCAAAAGATATAAGGACTTTGATTTTTTTTTAATATAAAATTCTAACAAAATATCAAATTCAATATTTTCAAATCAATCAGACTATCGTGGGCACTTTTGAAGAACATTAAATTCTCTGTCAAATGAGTCTTGGATGAGAACAATCCATTGAAATGCGGCTGAGTTGTGCGCGGCTAAAGAAAAGGTAGTAATGTTTACATGCATTCAGCATGGAAAAAGGTAAACAGAAAAGTGCGAGTACTTAGAATTGAAATTAGGAGCTAAAAATTGAACAGGATTCCTTATTCGACGTCTACTACAAGATTTTTAATGGGGAGTTGAAAAAAAAAAATAGTCGTTCCAAAAAAAAGCACCCTAATATATATATATGGGCAGATTGTTCTCATCGTATGTAAAACTTTGAGATACGTAGGTGCTTACACATTCCCGAGAAACATTATTGTTGGGTTGATGTGTTTATGGAAAGTGCAGTATAGATTTGCACCTCGTTTGCGCGTTATGCGAATGCCATACTTCTGCATCATGAATTTGGTAGGGAACCGAGAGTAGCACACAGTACAGCGAGAGGAAGGAGGAGTACCACTTTCCTAGTTGTTGGTTTGAAAATAGCACCAACTACCGGCACCAAAGTCGTATTCCAAACCGTGTAAGTATTAAACACGATTGAATTTAACGAATTTCAAGCTTATCGTACGCCCGTTTAAAGTCCCGGATTTCACACCCTCTGAGATTTAATATCGCTTAACTGAAACTCGGAAAATATATGAGCAAAAAGATCCTATAACAAATTGGTAAACAGCTGTAAATTTCGTTTCTGATCAGACCGAAACATAGTAATCGAAATAAGTGTAAATCAGTGTTACGATAAGACTGTGACGTGAGAGGGGATCAAAGAAACATGTTGTTTACTTACTGAAACAGATACTTGACCCGTTAAGCTGAAATGTTAAAAAATATACGGAATTTCTTTACAATTTTAGGGTGATGGTACCTAATTTCGGTTTATCTCCTTTAGGTTTTTCCGAGATTCCGGCTTGGTTGGCCCTCGGATCAGCCGCAGAATGACGCATTCAGAAGAGTCAGTCCGGGCGTGGAACACCCGTGTATTTCTGTATAATTCGATGTTAGTGTTGGCCACGTGCGTGAGCTAATGCATGTCGAGTATTGGATGCGTGTGCTCGACGAGGAACTTTTACTAGTGGGGACTGCACACATGTCTTCAGTTTTAGTTTTAGTGTAGCGGCAGTCGCTGCCAGCGCGACCAACAACCCCACGACAGCAGCATTCTTCGACTGTTCGGAAGTGCGTTTTCCACCAAAATTCAAAAAACTAACAGAAATTTTCATCCCCTCTGAATTGAATTACGAATACGATTCCGAATCATCAATTGGATATTAAAGAAAATTTTGCAAACGATTTACTAAGAGATTGTGCTACGAGCTCAGCAACATACATTGACACAATTATTCCCGCTCGAGTTTAAAAAAAAAAAAAATGAAAAGTTTTTACATTTTTTCGAAGAAACTAAAGTAATATTTTACGAATATGTGAGGTGAAATTTAACGAAGAATAGGTAAAAATGTAGACCGTGTGATGTGTGATGTGACGAAAAAGATTATTTGATGTATTTTCATGGTAAATATAACGAATCGTAAATCTATACTTACGAACAAGAAAAAGAAACATAATCAACTGACAGTCGATGATGACAGTGCTAAAGCACCGCGCTTCTCCCGGCGCTTAATGTAAATGGTGATTGTTAAAAGGGTGGTTAAAAAAGCGCGCAAACAAAAAAGGAAAACCTTTGTAGAACCGTAATAAAAGAGTGTAAAAACAGGCGGCATATTTGTTAATCAAAAGATTTCTCGCTACTCTGACGGTCACATCTGTCCTTTGGGCAATAATGAACATGTGTCGATGTTAGGCAGTATAAAAGTTTGGGAATAGATTTTTTTGTGTAGCATAACATAGAAACGGAAATGTATGATAGATCCGTAGGTATAGATGTTAGAAGTAAATAAAAGTAATGGGAAAAAAGTAGAAAAATACAAAAAACTAAGACTATAAAATAAAATAACATAAATCAGTTTGAAACTAGTTGAAACTTTGTAAGGCACTCAATATCCGGGAGTAATACGTACGTCTCTAGGTCTTTAAAGTATGTAGACGTATCTCATGTCAGTAAGAGTTTGCACGGAATGAACTGTCAGTTGGATACTGTTGAGGAACCAAACATTCTAAGGAAGATAAATACACGTGGTACTATAATAAAATACGATTCATATATACGAGGTGAATTTTTCCGAAGGAATAAATAAACACACGGGGGTCGACTTCCACGAATCTGTGTGAACTCCTGGTGACCAGGTGGTCGGAATTGAAAATATACAAAATTTTCAAGATAAAGTATGTTGGCAGGCTAGATGTAAGAAAAAGAAGAAAAAGAAAAAGAAAAAGAAGAAGGAGATGCAATTTTTACACGGCGTAAAACGAAACTCGTTGGATATCTTCTTTTTTCTCTCAATACGTAAACGTTGCAGTATTCTACAGTATTTTGTTAAACGCAGTAATAATAGATCACGACCAAATGCATATGTAAAGGTGAAATTTAACATAATTCAATATTCCAGTCAAGTGTGAAAAAAAAAAAAAAAAAAAAAAAAAACAAATGATAATATCCGAACACACATTACCCCAAGATTGATGAACAAGTAAGAATAAACAAGTCAACACCAAACTACTGTTAAGATGTGCTGTGCGCTGCCCCTGATCTCCGTCGTACTTTTAATTCTTGGAAAAAATCTTAGAGCTGATGATTCCATAGAATTTCAGAGCAAGCGTAAGTCTGAATAATTTCTAATAAAAAGTAATAATTTTTTTCAGAAATCTTAATTATTCGATGCGTCAATTAACCATTCCTGAATCATCACTTTTAATGATACCAATTTCGTTTAGGATCACGCGAGTTTTTGAACACTAACGTAGATGGTGGGTAGAGGTCGTCAGCGCGATCTTACTTGACCCTTATTTTGTTGGTGACAATTTATTCCCGCTTAACAATAGACCCGGGAACGCGAGATTTGCATGACAAGCTGCAAGTGCACGACCACTGTCTAAGTATACACCGTAGAGATGCTAATTATTGCCTCCACTTGTCACTGGTGTCAGAGACTCTACTACTACGCATCTTTTTTTTCGATAGCTCAGATGAGTATACGGCCAGAAAACAACCTCATTGTTCAGGTTTAGCACGGTTTTTGCTCATGGCTGTAGAAAGAGAGAGAGAGAGGAAAATATTCGGGTGGAACGCTACGCCCTAGTTTATTCATATTCTGAATCTGAACTGAATTTCATGACGAAGTCGATACACGTGATTTTTTTTTATTACATACGACTTACTGCGATGTCTGGAAAATACGTCCAGACATGATATCAGGGTGGGTCCACCCTTCTAGGAGAAAGTGGTCAAAGGCTGTTGTTTTGGCATATTTCATTACAATGAATTTACAAGAAATTCTCCTGACCTCAATCGACTACCCTAGAATTTCCCGCCCAAATTTTCCAAGCTCGAAAAATAGTATTCTGCGAGTAAGCAGTTGAATTGAAAGAACTAGAAACCAGATCTAGTGGATTAATTAATTCCGAAAATCCGTCGATCATTTTTTGAGGTATCATCTATCAACATTTTTGCTTACAACTTCTGTTTTTTGTGAAATTCGGAGACTACTGGATCGATCGAATCTGATAAAAACTGACCGTTTATATCTCCGTGGTGATTATGATAACTTCGCTTCTTTCGAAAATCCCAATTTTTAGTGAACAGAATTAGAAGAAAGAAAATTTGAACAGTTTTATCGTCTGTATAAATATCCGTTTCAGATATTAAGGTGTTTTTTTTTTGCAGCAGCAGCAACAGCAGCAAATTTGGTTTCATTTTCGTGCCGATAATTTAATTTTTCACTTTATTTCGGACGAAAAATATTTTCTACATTTGCAAAGCATATAACGAGGCAGGGAGGAGCGCATATTCCCGCAATTCTCTAATGAAAAAGAAAATGACATTTTCAGCTCTACAGAGGTGGGATACACCCTGAAAACATCGTAAATACTCGCATCAGAAATTTGATATTCTTCCGGAGCTTTGAAAGGGTGGGATTGAAAGCAAACTAATTTACGTGGGCACACGTACCTTCGTTATCCCTGCAATTCTCTACCGATATGGTTCCCATGGCTTATCGCTTACCGTGGTTGTAATTTAATTCCGATCTATATAAACCTAGTTGAAACTTTCATCTAGGTACGAGTCCGAGCAATAGTTGTTGCCCGGCTGTTTTGGCTATCAAACAGTAAGTAACTGCTGGTAAATACTATGCGGCGTCGGTGGCTAGAACGGGATTTCTCTCTGGTCTCGGTTCCGTAATTCCAGAATTAACCAACGACATAGCGACAGAGTTACTCGATTCGAATAGATGGGAAAAGAAGCGAGAGGAGAATAGAATAGCCAGCTATCGCATGAAATCGAGTAATAGTCAGTAAAACGAGAATCGACTATGTTTTATTTCTATTTTACATCGCAGTTTACACTTTAAACGAGATTAGTTCAGGGATTATTGAGAAATGCAAGTAAAAGCTGAAGGTTTTATACGGAATCGACTAAACTTCCGTTTATATATGTATTCAGGTACTATTGTCAATTCAATTATGCGATTGGATAGGCCGAGATTATTCTAGAAGCTATTTTCACCGGAGATAATATGGAAAATATGATAATGGATTTTTTCCTTTTATTTTTATTTTTTTTCATCAAGATTGAGAAGTTGTGCGGAATCTTCAATTATTATTCTTGAATAAATCAAGTCAAAAGTTGTGAATTTTTCCGCACAACCAGGTTCGTTTAATTAGTCCCTCAATTAATATATCGGACCGAAATTTAATTATTGGCAAAGTTTCGTAGCGGGGATCAATCTGTCAGTTATAAAAATTCAGGGAGCTGGTATTCCACTAATTTTTAACTTTTATACGTCGCAGAGACAAAAGTTCATCACAGATTCAATATAATGACAAGGAATGAGGGATGACTTTAGGGGTGACAAGTTAACACTAAAAAAAAAGACCTGAAAATTAATAAAATAGGATAAACTAATATCAAAAATCGTCTCGCTTATGAAGGACTTTATAAAAACGGGTTTAATTTTTTCGTTTTCCACCATACCGAACGATTTGTCTTACTCAATATTACTATACCCATGTCTTGTATCGTGAATCACAATCGTGAATAGGAAAATGAATTTCGGAAAATCTTCACGCTTCAAAACATAGATATATGTTTATATCGACATTAGAAACAATCGAAATAACAATCGAAGCAAAGAGAAATAAGAATTGAAAGTTTTACTCTCATGAAACTTGATTTTCATTATTGGCTGATTTCATTGAAAACCGTGTAGGGCTTTCTGAGTGACCATCATAAAATCGTTACGGATTACATTTTTCTCACTCTTTGCTAAATTTGAGGAAATAAATTTTCTCGGGATTTGTCTGAAGAAAAATTACCGCCACTCTGTGAATGAATTTCAATTTTAATCGTGAAAAGTCATTTTTCAGAGATTTTATTTTTGTCATATTTTTCAAATCGCTCTAACTTCTGAACCGTTGAACCGATTATGACGATTTTTTGTATGAAAATATGCAAAATTTTGTACAATTTCAGAACACTTTGAGTTTGTTCTGAGTAGTTTATTTTTGGTGAAGCTATAAACTGTGATGTAAAAAAAAAAAAAAATCAAACTTCTCAAGCTCATTTTTCTCAAGGTCCGTATACTTCGGTTTTATTGCCCTGGATGTATGATCTTCTTGATCACGAATGCCAACTCTTCTGAAAATTTCAGATAGCTAATATTTGTTTGAAAGGAGTTATGCAAGTTGTGAAACGTGGCTTTTTTCACTTTTTGGAAAATCCGAGGAAGCAAACGCTCGAAATAACTTTCAAAAAAAAAACAAGGAACGTCCCCATCTACCCCTATGCCAACAAATATTATCTTTCAGGGATTTTCAGAAGAGTTGGCATTCGTGATCAAGAAGATCATATATCTAGGAAAATAAAATCAACGTACTTGAAAAATTTGATTTTTTTTTTTTTTTTACGTTACGGTTCATACCTTTACCAAAAATCAACTAATTCGCACAAACTCGATTTTTTTGGAATTGTACAAAATGTGCATATTTTGGGTAAAAAAAATCGTCAAAATCGGTTCAACGGTTCAGAAGTTAGGGCGATTTGAAAAAAAAAAATTAAATCTTAAAAAAATGACTTTTTGCGATTAAAATTAAAATTTATGTACAGAGTGCCGGTAATTTTTCTTTAGACAAATCTCGAAACACGTATTCTCTCGAATTGTGCCATAAATGAAAATAATGTATTCCGTAACGATTCTGTGATGGTCACCCAGCCTTGGATGATTTTCAATGAAATCAGCCTATTATCAGTTAGATTGTTCTGTCCATATAAACAGAATGATTTGCATAATAATTTCTATGAAAAAAAAACAAAAATGATGTTCCATGTCTCAATAACGACAAGTATAACCGCCAAATTCTCAACCAGTTGAAATGACAGTTTTATTGGATTCGTCTGTTTTTGATATCCTCCAATGCTCAATTTTAGCCATTGATCTTTTTTTTTTTTATGCTTCTATTTTGGATATCCACGTTATTCGAATATTCATGCCAGCTGTTTGACCGATGGCCTTACTGTCTCTTCTTGCGGCATTACTCATGCTGCTAATGACGGTTCTTCAGTATACATATATATATATATAATATTATACACTAAACGGACTCTTGACAACATAAGTTTGAGAACATGATTTAATTAGACATACCGACGTGTATTTCCCGCCCCTTGATCAATAAATCGAGGAAAATGAGTTGAAAAATACGGTAGCTGTAAACCTAAGGTGAAACAGAACGATTTGTAACTCCATTTCTCGAATTTGGGTGATAAGTGATAACGGCGGAAACAATACTTTGTGTTAAAGTACCCATTAATCTTGTATCGATTTTAGTATTTTATGCTCAATTAAAACCTCATTTATTACTAGAATCAATTGTATACTGTCTCTCACAGAAAATAGGTAAATATACGATTTTCTCCTATCGACTGAGCGATTTGTCAATTTCACATCCGACACTATCGATCTGACTTACTTTAGTTGTAAACCCTCGTTAAGTATCAAAGAAAACTTTCCACCCTCAGGATTAAGTTTTATTGTTTTCTGGCTTGCATTCGCGTCCGCAACAAGTAAAAAATCAAGATTTACGGCAGCTATATAGCTAACTGTAGATAAATACGTGAATTTCTGTGAAGAAGAATTCAATTTTTTACCTATCGAAGATTAATTTCATTCATTTTCTAAATTAATCATGAAAAAATCGATTCCAGGCTGGTTAATTTATTTAAAAGTCAATGTTTAATTCTACTTTGATAATGTTTTATGGGTAATGTTGGTCAGTATGTTATGGCGTCGAGTTGACGTTACTTCGATGTAGTGGCACAGGCGCTGCTGTAGCAGGTTCGAATTTGGTTATAATTGTCATATTTCCGAAATTATTTTATCTTTTCGTGACTGGTTGAAAATATTCATCAAATAAATTACAATTACTCTGATAATTACTACATGCATGGAATATTCGATTCAACGTCTGACCGTCAGTACCCACGAAGTTTGAGTAGGTCAAAATACAATAAGAGAATTACATACCGAGCGTTTTCGTCAAGACTTGACGGTCCCCTTTCTACGGCAAAACCAACACAGGCGCGCACCGCGTGCGCGAGGCTCGTTCGGGAGCGGATAAAGTCTCAAAATTATATAGAAAAAAATGATTCCGAAATCTCAAGTTCATATCTCAATTCTTAGCACTGCCCCAAAGCCTTTGAATTTTCCCACGATTTTTAGTACTTTGGGGTTATTTTTTTACTTCCTATCGCTTTATTGCTTCAAATAATCTGAAACTCCTTACACTCCTTACCTATGGTAGTAGATACCCGTGAAAATTTTACAGATTTTTAACCACAAAATCTTATTCATCAAAATTTTGAGGATAAGACATTTTTTTGGTGCGCTGTAGTAGTTTCGGAAATTATATCGTTGAAAATCTTTCGAATTTTCATGGAAAACCTACTACTACAGGTACCAGGTTTGAGATTTTTCAGAGCTATACTGCAATAGGAAGAAAAAAATTAAACCGCAAATTCTCGCAAACCGTGTATTATTCAGATGGGAAAATTCGAAAGGTTTGGGGCGGTACTTAGAATTCAGATAGCAACCTGAGGTACTGGCTACACATTTTTGTATATATTTGAAGACATCCTGGCTTATGAAAGGATTGAAATTCGAAAATGATCAAATTAGGGACCCCCTAATATACCGTGACAATTTGAGGATGCGAAACGCCACGGATACCAACCCAAAACTCGTGAGCAGCAGTTAAGTAACTCACTAAATGTTTCTAGTAAAATCACCAGATTTTTACTGGACGTCACTAGATTTTCAATGATCTTACTAGGAAAATCTAGTAAGTTACTAAACTGCTGCTAACGAGTTTTGGGTTGGTATCCGTGGCGGTATCCTCATTCCTCAAATTGTCACGGTATATCAAAGCTTCGAGTCATCATCCCACTTAATTAGAGTCAATCTCAATTCGTTGGCTATAAGATCGTGGTAAGAGAAATATATTTTTTGTCGTGTTCTTCTATAAATATAAATTTCGCAAAATTTATCGCGTTGAATATAATTGGGCTTTTTCGACTGACGGAAGTTGAAAATTCTTTCTCCTTTTCATGCAGCAGGGTCGAGCTCGCGATATAGAGGCTAGCGCCGGCACCAGTCAGGCGCCTCTGCCACGCGGCCAGGTCTTCCAAATATTCGTCATAATATTTTTAGAAGCTCTGAAACAAATAAGCCGTAGAATCCCCGGCTTAAGCCTATCTCTTCCGAACCGTAAAACTCGAAGCGAAGCTACAGCTACGCCGTGGTCTCTACGTCGCCAAGAATGTACCGGAATGTCGCGATCTTTGCGATATATTGAAAGTATTTAAAGACAGTCAATTCAGAGCTAAAAATATCTGAATTCAATTTATTACACGCCATTTGAGCAGCTATTGAACTTCACATTTCGACCCGCTATACTATAAGGTGGAAAAAATGATCCTTCAATATAGTATATTATGATACGAGTGCGAGAAGTTGGTGATTCCCGATGGGTGTGAGGTTTCCCGTAATGGGGAATCACCAACCCGCACTATTTTTTATAACACTCTGTATGGAAAGTTCTCACTTTGTGCACCGAGAATTATACGTTAGAATAGGAGATTCCTGATGATCTGATAAAGTGTGCGGGAATATTGATTCAAAAAATAGTATACGTAACGATTGCTCAAGGCGATTCCCGCACTCGTCTTGTTTGTCGCCCTAGCACAGCGAGAATCGTATCATGCAGGAATCGCTTATTTTGCGTACTCGTTGCGTAATCTATCTGCCAAAAATAAAACGTGTTTAATCATGCGAGTTTTCATTTTATTATCGCAGCTGATCCTTCGAACCTCTCCATCAAATAATATCGACTGTTTCCGATGGAGTTGAGCAATTTAAGAATAAGAGAGAAAATAAAAAAAGGTATACTAAATAAATAAATAGGGGAAAAAAGGTAAACAACCCCTTATTTTCTCTCTCTCTCTTTCTCTCTTTCTCTATCTCTTCATCTTCATTCGTGTTATCCGCTCGATTCGATGTTCGATTTTCTGCGAGCGAAACACACCCGCGCATGCCGCAGTTTATTTTTTTTTTTTTGCGGTTATAACGCTTCGCCGTACGTACAGCTCTACCTTTTCCGATGATTATTTTTCCGACCCAAATATCGACCAATAGAATTGCACCATTCGACGTCACGTGGTACAACCTACATGGTATTATACTGATAATTTTTTGATTATTTTCTCTGGTAGTTGCTATATATAAAAAACAAAACATAATCCAGTCAAATTAACCACACGTCAAACTGACAGGTTGAATTATAATTCTGTGACTTCCGAATTTTTAATTTTTAACTGTGGATTTTGTCTCATGGTGCAATTCTATCGGCCGAAATTTGGATGAAAAAATAATCCCCCGAATACCACTCGAGCTTCAAAATTAATCGGGTATTTCCCTCAAGGTTCCCTGCAATCAAACGAAGTCGTCAAGTTTTTCAGAAAAATCACTCGCGCTTCGCGCTCGTGATTTTTTAACCTGAACAACTTGACTCCTTCATTTGTTTGCAACGAACCTATCGGGAAATACCCGATAATTTTGAAGCTCTTGTGGTATTATAAGTGAATATTTAAATATTTACAACTCGTGCTCGTGGTGCGAGGGGCTCACCAACCCTGCGGATATAGACGCACGCTAGATGTATATGGGGAATTCCACCCCAATCCGACCCACGTCTGACCCTCACCCCTTTTCGATTCGAATCATTATTTTTTATGTTGTTCAACCTTTTCAAAAAAATACTGTATTTTTTTTTTAGATTTTTTGGAAACCGTCCGATTGACCTATGATTTTTGAAAATTACCACATCGATAGCCCGAATCGAAAAATTTGAAAAAAATTCTCGAAAATCTGGTTTGAGTTTTCAAAATTTTTGACCCTATAGCCAAACGTTTTATATTTATCGAAAAAACAGGCCCAGTATTTTGTTTTGATATCTGTTTTCGAAAAAGCTATGACCATTTGAAAAACAAATTTGCGAAATTTTGCAAAATTTATTGTCTTTGGACGGGTTGAGACAAAAATCTCAAAAAATTCAGAAATACTGCTTTCATTATGTACAAAGAAATAGAAAATTTTCAACAAAATCAAAAATGGTCAGGGTCACGGATTGGTTGGTTTCGTATGGGATTCCCCATTTATATATACATATATAGGGTGTCTTTCAATTAGTCACACAGGGCAATTTCTTTTTAGAATATAAAACGATTTTTCGCAAAAAAAAAAAAAAAATGGAAAAATCTTTCGAAAAAAAAAACTAAAAAAAAAAACTATATGCAGATCACACAGTAGAAATTTTTGCGTCATTTTTAACATAAATTTTGTGTTGAAATAATAACACACTTTGATGTTAAAAATTACACAAATTTATGTTGACAACTTTGTATTGATTTTATAGTAACACATTTTAAATGTTACTTTGATGCGAAATAACACTTTTTTGTGTTGAATAAACATGAGAACGAATAACACAATTGTATTGTGTTAAATTGACACTAAAACGTGTTAAATATTTAACACAAAAATTTTAACACAAAGACTTGATGTTAAAAATGACTCAAAAATTTTTACTGTGCAGTACTAAGTTTTGAGTTTTTTTTTTTGATTCTTTTTTGCGAGAAATCGTCTTTTATTTCAAATACGAATCACCCTATGTAGGTTTTTATGGCTAATTAAAAGACACCCCGTATATGCATTCGTAGGAACGACGCGAACGGTGATTATGCCGTAGGTATAGGTATATACATACATATGTATATGGGGCATTCCATGTCACTTCAGCTACTAAAAAAAAAAAAAAAAGAGAAAATTCTCACACAATTACAACAAATCGGGCTCGACTTAGTCTCGTGATACGAACAAATTCACGAGATTTGACATTTTTTGAAATTTTTTCTTTTTTCAAGATTCGAATTTTTTTACGGGACTTTCCATTTTTTTTTTTCATCAATAATATTGAATTTTCGATAAGCAGCTGGCACGTATGCTATCAGCAATGCCTATTTTTTTTGTTATATTCTGGATCGAAACCAGAATGTTAGGGAAACCCCTATTTCATGGGGGTTGGGTTAATATTAATATTGAGGGCTCAAACTTAGCGGGAATTTTTTTTCCATTTATTTGGAACGGTTTTAGGTGGTGGGTTTATTCGAATTCCAAAATCCCTAAAGACCTTAAAAAATCCGCAGATTTTCGTTCTTTTAACATTTTCGTTACGATCAACAGTTCCCGTGATATCACTGTTCAAATAGAAAAAAAAATAAAGAAACTTAAGTGTTCCGTCAAAAAAAATTTACAATATTTCAAAATCTCGTCAATTTTTTTCGTGTTATATATATTATATATATTAGGGTGTCCCTTATTTTCATCATTTTTCGCAATCTCAGAGCACACCCCATAGATAAATGATTCTTCGTTAAAAAAAAAAAAAAAATGAATTTTGGCTCTAAAAAAAATTTTTTTATCTTAATATTAAAGCGTGCGTGGAAGCACGAGATTTTTTTTAAATACCCCACCATATGTAGGTCATACATATTTTCTCATGTAAATGCATCGTCCTTCAACAACATCCCACATTTTATACTCGGAAACATTTAACTTGTAATGTTGAAAAAAATTATCATTGAAAATTCAGAGATATCCTTTGTTATTTGCATATAAAAAATCTCGTGCTTGCACGCACGTGTTAACATTAAACTGAAACATTTTTTTTGTTCTTTTTTGCGACAAAATTCATTTTTTTTAAATAAAGAATCGATCTAGGGGTCGTGCTCTGAAATTATGGAAAATGATGAACGTAAGGGACACCCTAATATATACAGTCCGATTTTTTGTTACTTTGGAAGGATTTTTTATTCTCAGTGGCTGAAGTGACGCGGAATGCCCCATATATACAGGGTGATTTAGAATTCGTGACGAATCTCTTGAGGGGTTGATCCTTGTCAAAATTGGGATCGAAAATTCCTCATCCATTTTTCCGAAAAATGATTTTTTTCTTTCGAACCTTAACACAGTTTTTCAACATCTTCCACCGAATAAGAGTCCCACGAAATAAATAAGACCCAATCGTCGATGTTTGATCTGCTTAATTCAGGCGTTTCCCGTTAGCCTACCTTTTAGGCGTGTCATTTTCCACAGAATCGCTCTGTATATATCCACCGACTGGACGCCGGTACCCCTGTAGCATTGCATGTCATTGCATGCATTGCATCCCTATAGCTCGTGGGTAGGACAAATCCGGCGGATAGAAATGTGCAGATCTGCATCACAATTCCACAATCAGCACTACCCGACGTCCGTCCGTGTCACGCGTTCGTTTCGACCTACCAGCTCGACACGTAGTGATAATTGTGGCTTTCCAGAGGACCACGAGCACTGCGGAACTCTGACGTACCGAGGCCTGCTGCGGTCACACGACCTACACCACGATGTTAAATCCGCCTGATGATCTCGAAATGCGAACTGCATACCGCTATATCCACTAGAATCGTGAATCGCGACTTTATAGCGATACTATAGATCGGAATGCAAATTTCAAATATCTATAATTCAGTTCTTGGGTTTTGTCTGCAGAGACGAAGAAACAAGTTGGACTTTGTTATAGTTTTTTACAAAAACGTTGTCGATGAAACTGTTGCAAATACTAAATGCAGGTCTAATTTTTGTAGAAAGTTTTAAAAATTTCAGAATATCGTATGCGTTTTCAAAATTTTCCAAAGTTTGACTAGGATTTTTAAAATTTGGTAGAATTTTAGAAAAGGGTTGTTGAAATTGCCACCGAAATTCTAACGGTCAGTTTTCTGAAACTAAAGTCAGTTTTATGGCTCAATTATATGATTTACAATAAACTACGTATCAAAATTGAAGCCCCCCGCCCAGCATAACCTGCCATTTCTAGACGCCTTGACTGATTCAATTGAAATTCGTACCAGGGCTAGTCAAAAGTGTTTCCAACTTGGGCCCAAAACCGATTTTCTGAAATTTTGAGAGTTGCGATGTGGCACTCCGAAAACCAACGCTCTGCGTAAAATCAAAGTCATAGGTCTGTGGCACCGAGTTCCAACACCGATTTCGCGCCCAAAAAATGTTTGAACGACTTTGGTCGAGCCAGACGATTCACTCCACTGCTGAATCATACACCCTCGTCTATTCAACCCCGCCGCCCCCATCCCTCTATCATCCGGGGATGGTCAAAACATTTTGACCCGGTGCCACAGACCTGTGACTTTGATTTTACGCAGAGGGTTGGTTTTCGGAGAGACACATCGCAACCCTCAAAGATACAGAAAATCGGCATTGGTCCCAAGTTGGCAACACTTTGGGGTAGCCCTGGTACAAATTTCAAGTGAATCGGTCAAGGCGTCTGAAAATGGCAGGTTATGCTGTGGGGGCTTTAATTTTTATGCGTTGTTTTTATGAAGAAATCGTAACGAAATACTTTTAGCCAAATATATATGGGACATTTCATACCGAATCAACGTAGGCCTACACTAACTCTAAAAAGCACTTGGATTTTTTTTTTTTACAAATTTTGCAAAAATTTTCTGATTTATTTATGATTTTTGGAAGTGAACACATCGTTGCCCATAATTCCAAAATCTGGGAAAACTCTGAAAAATCCTGTGTCAAATATTGATATTTTTAAGCCCAGACCCAAAGTTGGCTAGCGTTCGCTCCATCTTTTTTGGGACTGTTTACGAAAATACTTTTTATTTTTTTACCTTATACAAATATCCTAGCAACATTTCATAATGATCTGATTTGTGTTTCCAATCTTTTGCAATTTTTGTTATCGAAACAGTAAAAAAAATTGAAAAAAATGACTAATTTCTTACGTGTTTAGAAACTGATCAGAACTTTTAATTTCACTGTGATTCTATACAAATATTCTTTAATATTGTACGATATATTCTTATTTTTCAGAACGATAAAATTAGAATCTTGAATGTGATAGAGCGATTGGAATTCGTGTATTAATAAAAAGAAATGTTTATTTATACCGAGTACAAATTTAGATAGCTTTAGCTGGTTGTAAATAGATAATTATATTATGTGTTGCATAGTTCAGTTGTATATATTTAACTCTTGAACATATCGTAGTAGGTGCCAAAAATATCCTACCGTTCATAATATGTAGGAAATTTTTTATTTTCCTCTAGTCAATTATATCCCAGAAGTGTTGGACATACGAGTATAGTTATACATATATAATAGGGTGGTCCTTATTTAGGGTGTTTTTGAAATTTTCTGCGTACAAGGTCGACAAAAATTTCAAATAAGTAACAAAAAAAAAAAAAAATGTACTCGAAACTTAGAGTCTGTAGGTCAACTTAAAGTATTGCCTACGAGGCAGAGAATTTCGCCATTTGATTTACATGGAAATGCGGGCTCACTGCGATGTGTTTTTTTTTTCCTGCCTTAATAGTACTTCGAAAAATCTGAAATTTGGTATACGTCTTCCCTATAGTCATTGGTATTCCACAAAAAATTTGACAATTTCTTGGAAATAAAAACCTTCATCCCTGTAGGGAAGACGTATACCAAATTTCACTTTTAACTTGTAGGGTAGTACTTTGAGTTGACCTACGGAATCCAAGTTAAGAGTACTTTTTTTTTTATTTAAATTATTTATTTGCAAACTTTTTTCACCTTGTCTACAAGAGATTCCAAAAACACCCTAAATGAGGACCACCCTAATATATATACATGAGAGTTTTGTGAGTCAGAAAGCAAATCAATTAACGAGATTAGACCGAGGGGAATTTCGTAATTGATTCCATTTTGCTTTCGACTGATTAAAGTATTCTCCGCTTTGAGAATCGGCTAATCATTTCTTCTACTCAATCAGATACGAATTAATTCAAGCATCGATTTTTCTCATAATCGGCCTTGTAGTGCCCATGACACATGGATTATTATTATATAAACATGTTTCATATTTCACAACTCTTTGCAGGACTTTCTTCATCTTCTTTTCCTTCTTCACCTTTATTTGAACGGTACTCGTCGAATCTTGATGCTATAAATAATACATTTGTCCAGTTAAATTGAAACTCAAATTTTCGCTCCGTTGAATCGGAAACTTTTCACCCGCGTAGAACGAGGCCAGGGAGTAGGTAATTCTAACCTTTCTAATTAAGTTAATCCCAGCACTTTGACTCAGTCCTGGGTTGCTAACATCTACCTCGTCACATGGATCACGGACAAGCTGCAAAATGACTATTTCAAAGTACATATATTGTGTAATCTCAAAAGCGTAGACATACAGAAAAATAATTCAGTAAAAGTTCCTTTTTTTTCGATCACCTCTTATTTCTCGGATATTAGACTCAATATCGTCGTTTTTTTTTTTTTATACCAAACTGATCTTTTCTACTACTTGAAATAAAGGTTTTTCAGAACGTTTCGAATTCTATGAATTTTGTCTGAAATAATTTACGATCTAATTCTGTATTCAAAAAATTTTTAAGGCTTGATATACAGGGTGTCCCAAAACTAAGTTCAGAAATTTAAGGGGGTAATAGAGGGGTTCAAGCTGAATAAATTGACCTACAGAATATATGGTCTCCGAAGTACTTGTCGCGAGACACGTTTGCTTAACCCTTTGAAGCATTCATTTTTTGAATGATCGTATGATCGCGAAAATTGTTACTCGGGGGTTTTTGGGGTCGCTGATAACGAATCTGGAATCAGAATTTCGAAATTCGAGATGGCGGACCAAGATGGCGGACGCCAAAACGTGACTGTACGAAAATTTTCAGCAACATTCTCGTGCAGTTACGTTTTGGCGTCCGCCATCTTGGTCCGCCATTTCGAATTTCGGAATTCTGATTCCATATTCGTTATCAGCGACCCCGAAAACCCCAATGTACAAAATTTCAAAGCTCGAGCGATATTTTTAATTTCTTGGTCCGCCATATTGGATCCGCCATTTTGAATTTCGAAAATCTGATTCCAGATTCGTAATCAGCGACCCCAAAAACCCTGATGTATGAAATTTCAAGTTATTTCTTCGGATTGATTCTCCAAAAATGAATTTTTCCGAAAAAAACGTCATTTCGTTTAGTTTGTTCATTTATCAATCTTATATTATAAACAATCCTACTAATTGGACTGTATTTTTATGTTCTTTTATTACTCAAGTAACTGAAAAGTGCAAAAAACCGGATCTGAATACGTTAAAAAGTAAATAAATTAGAAAAATTCAAGAAAATCGAGGTGGTAACGTGGGTTACCACCATGCTTCTAAGGGTTAAAAAATCGCGCTAGGCACCGGCATGTAGGCAACCGACTATACAGCTAGCATTGGTTAGTGCTCCATTCATAACGCTTCAGAAGTCAGGAATATCGAATGAAAACACTTTCGACATTGTATTTTCTCCAAACACAACAACATTGCTTGTTTCCGTAATAAAATTCAATATCAAAAGTATTGCTGTGTGAAATTTTCGAATTCAAAAGTGTTATGACGCGCACCAGAAGTTATACGCCCTTATCAATTAGGCAGCTGACGGATATCTGGTTGACTACATGCTGGCGCCAAGCGCGATTTTTTAAACGGTCGTATCTCGCGACCAGTACTTCGGAGACCACATGTCCTATAGGTCAGTTTATTCAGCTTAACCCCTTCTACTACCCTCTTCATTTTCTGCATTCAGTTCTGGGACACTCTGAATTATTGTTGGAATTTGTGATATCTCATAGTATTTTGGAGTGGGATTCTATATGTGATATGGTATAGTTTACAAATTTCAGTTCTGCGGTTTGGAATCTGAATCTGTGAAACTGTGAAACTTCACGGTTCTGAATATTTGTGATTCCGTGGTTAATATGGTTCACTGATTTCGGACTCTCGTTTATAATCAGACCGTGTGAAATTGTGAGAGGTCACAACTTTGAACATTTATTATTCTGTCTTCGATGTGGTTTACTGATTTCAGATTGTCTGTTTGAATCCGAGTCCACGAAACTGTGGAAGGTCACAACTCTGCGAAAATTTGTTATTCCATATTTTATATGGTTCGCTATTTTCAGACTTTCGGTCTAGAGAATCCAACACTGCGGAATGAGTGGAACTTTTTTTTAATGATAATAGGCAATCAGCTGAATAAAGTGCTTCTGTTTTTTTTTTTTTTGTTCAATAATTGATAAGCAAAATCTCAATACGACACCGTGCTGAATTATTCTTCAGAAGTTTAGCGCTGTATATGCATGTAATTGTAGCCATTTGATCTGGTCTTCAAACAGCGTTTGTCATTACTTGATCCTCGAGTAAATCCGTATTGAATATACAGCACCGTTCAGCTCTTTGATCATTTTGTTACCCTAGAGCCTTGTAATATTATGAATAACGGATATTTTAGCTGCGAAATTTACAGTGAAGCCAACGCTCTTATGGGATAAATAACTTGACTTATATAGTTTCAACATCATTTTAACCAAAAAGTACATCATCATATCTGTATTGTTGGCATCTCGGATTCAAGAATATGTATTCAGTATTCTTGAACAGAAATAGAGCGAAGAAACCATACGCGTAGTATGTACAAAAAAGAAAATATTTTTAGCATCAATTCTGTAAATATTTATACACGCAACTGGAGAAATTTGAATTCGAGTAACAAGAGGTTGAGAAAAATTCAATTTTCGAAATTGCAAAATTTCTTAAACCCGTCCGGAAGACAATTCCTGAAATATTCCAGAAATATTCTCTGAACATTAACGAACATGATAGCGTTTGGTAATTTCAAAAATATTCAAAAACCTGGACGCCAGGTGCAAAAAGGTCCAATGGTGCGATTTGCGGAACGGATTGGTACCGGCGAACCTGAGCGAGCTCAAAATTTTTGCGTCATTTTTAACATAAAGTCTTTGTGTTAAAATTTTTGTGTTGAATATTCAACACTTTTTAGTGTCAATTTAACACAATACAATTGTGTTATTCGTTCTCATTTTTATTCAACACAAAAAAAGTGTTATTTCGCATAAAAGTAACATTTAAAATGTGTTACTATAAAATCAATACAAAGTTGTCAACATAAATTTGTATAATTTTTAACATAAAAGTGTGTTATTATTTTAACACAAAACGTTTATATGTTGAAATAACACAAAAATTTGTGTTAAATTTTTTTTTACACAAAATTTATGTTAGAAATGACGCAAAAATTTTTACTTTGTATACACTCTTTGATTCCGTAATTAGTTTTTAGTTCGCAAAAGTCAACTTCTATAGTAATCGACTTCAACAATTTTTCAAATTTGCGCGTGTCCCAGTCCCGATATTCGTTGCTGCCTGTTGGAATGGCTCCTACCTGAAAACGGCTTGGCTTTCGATATTTTAGGATGAATAATTTTAGTCTTAGATTTTTACAAGGAATCCACCGGTGTAATGAAAGTACAGTATTCTAGATCACCCTGTATATATCAGAACAAAATATAGGCTAAGTGCAATTGACTCAGTGTTTCTGAAGGGGGACTACTACTGGGCAGTCAAACGGTGCGAATGATATTTACAGTTTTACAATGTGCGGGTTGTCCAGTTGTGCTGAAAACGGGTTTGCCCATCCGCGCGGGTGCTGTACAGTTACGCTAAAGACCGAATTGCCTGTCCAGCAGCTAGCCGATAATCGGGTAACCACAAGAAAGTTTCCACACTGGAAAATATATCTTCCCTATACCTGATATATTTTCATATCGGTATTCCGTTGTGTTGTTGTGATGATCCCTTCAACCTAGTCTCCGAACGGAAATGATTATTGCAATTTTTGGATGAATTTTTCCTTTTTTTCTTTCCCCCTCCAAGTCTCATCTATTCCGATTCTTTTCAACCATTGTGAGCTAAAAAATTTGCACAAAATAGAAATTCAGTATTATCTAAAGTCTTGAAAACAAATGTACATCCGTGCTCTCTTTTTCGAAATCAATTCTAGATCTAAGATCATGGAATTAACGAGGTGTTTTTTTTTTTTTTTATTATTTTGTTCGATTATCGGGATATTGACGGCGAATTGGTAGATAAAAATAATCTACCCCTAGTAAACTCTCTTCGTACTTGATGGTTATTTTATCTGTCTTCACGCTAGCATGCCTTTAACATACCTTATCTTCAACCCGATGGCAATCTCGGAATTATTATGTGAAAAATAAGTTTGAAAAAAAAAAAATGAATGGATGAAAAAATAAATGAAAAAATAATAATAAAAAAGGATTTGGAACCGTAGGAGGCGAGACAAGTCATCGATAAAATTAGCATAGAAAACGGTCAACGGGCACAACGTATCCCGCGCGTACCTTTGCCTACCGTCAAGCATCCCCTGGCTCTGGCACAGTGGTATATTGTACGTGCATAGGTATATAGAACCTGGTGCGATGATAGAAAGAAACGAATTAAATTACGAAGAAAAAAATAAAATGGGAAATGGGCTACACGGAACAAACGTACGACGAAATACTAAGGGATGAAAGACTGAGAGAGATAAACTTGAGACACGTAATAAAAGGGGCGAAATATATCGAGGGCGTGGAAATGGACGATTAATCTAAAGATTATAGTATAACAGGGCCGAATATTTTCTGGCCTGGTCTCGCATGGACCGCAGAACGACGACGTAGAGAACTTGGAGGAGACTCCACAGACGCCACGGGGGACCCACCTATCCACATAAGTGAAATATTATTCAAATTTGATATCCGACGTGGGTCAGTAAGCCCGGCCCCGGTGTACTTCGGCTTATGAAATTTACGAGCCACGTGTATATGTATACATTGTACACCTATCTTCTATGTACCTACGTGACTTATTGTTCGACGGATTACTGAGGTGTTTGTCTGACTTTTGACTTCCGTCGAGTGATATCCGTTTTAGACGGGGTATATAAACCTGAGGTACAAACATGTTGACGTGGCTGATATCTATACAGTTATAGTGGGGGTGGGTTATACCTATTTCGAATATATAAGAATGCTTCTATCTACACGGTAGAAAATGGAAAAGATAAATTGCAGATATCTACATTAAAATTATAACATTTTATTCTAGTTAACGCGTAAGGATTCTAATTTTTCGGCTTTTGATTTGTTCAGAAATGACAAACTCCTATTTAATACACAAAGAATTGTTTGATAGTTGAAAAACAAAAAGAAAAAAAATATTAGGGTGTGTGGAATGGATGGAATTTTTTTTTTTTTTTAATAATTTTTCGTTACTTGATACAGATGACTGTAAATTTATTTTAATCATTTCCTCGGATGGGACTTCTTTTCCACAATATATTTAAGGTGCTTCCCTACGCAATTTCACCAGACCTGAAAACATTGGGAAAAAAAGTGCTATTAAACGGAATATCTCTTGCCTGGGTACCGAAATCAATGAAACAAACTTCGTCGTGCAATTCTATGTACGATTTCGAACACGTACGGCCAAAAATATGGTTTTTTTACGCGAAAATAGAGAAGTTATCCATGTAAAACGTTTTCAAAGCCGGTTTACATGGATATCTTCTATATTTTTGCGTAAAAAAAACATTTTTTTGGTGGTACGTGTTCTAAATCGTGCATAGAATTGCGCGACGAAGTTTGTTTCATTGATTTCGGTGGCCAGGCAGAGATATCCCGTTTAATAACACCTTTTCTCCCAATGTTTTCAGGTCTGGTGGAATTGCGTAAAGAAGCATCTTAAGGCGGAATTCTACTTTGGGCGCTCGAAAAAAAAGCTATTTTCGTGAATTTTTTATGAGACTATTAATGAAGATATTGATGTAGGGTTTGTTGAGCTTAATAAACACACTCTTGAAGTACATTAAGAGAAAAAAAATAATTCATTTATTTTATGCACTTTTTATACACAAAAACGTCTTTCAAATACAATGTTTCGATTAGTAGGCGGGTCTGCGCTGGTGTTAAAATCTTGAAAATGGGCCATCCGAAACAGAAAAATTTCAAAATTTCAGGTTCAATATAACACTAGCAACCGACTGAACTAGAATTTTTAAAGTAAATGCGAAAATAATAAAATAGCGGTGAAAAAAACAAAAACAAAAAAAAAAATGGATTTTTTTCACTGTTTTTTGTAAAAAAAAATATAATAAAAATTAACATTTCAAGACGATTCTAGTTTAGTCGGTTGATATAGGTGTACAGAATATATGGTTAAAATTTCATAACAATTGGTTCAGTGGTTTTGAAAATTTTAGCACCAAGCAGGGTTAAAAACGTGCTTTTGAGAAAAACGCGGTTAAAGTTTTTTTTAAATGAAAAATCACAAAACAAAAAATTAACGCATGCTTAATAAGCGATGCCTGTACCATACAAAATGCCCTCTGACTGTTCAAGAAGATCATTTTCTTCCAAGAAACAGAAAAAAAAAAAAAAAAAGAAACATAAATAAAATCGATTTTCTTAAAGTTCCAAAGTAGAATCCTGCCTTAATCCCTCTTTCAAGATTATCTCGCAACCGATCAAGCTTCATTTTCGAAGGCACTTGATTTTATTTTTATTTTTCTTACACCTCAGATCCCACTCTCCGAAATAAGTTCAAAACGAATTCGATATCCTCATTTCAAACAAGGTTGAAACTTTTTTTTTTTTCTTTTTTTTTTAAATAAAAATGTCTGTTTTCTCTCCGTTGAAATTATACCGAAAATAGAAATGTCAATTTCCCGAGTACTTGAAATTGAATTGAACTCCTATTCTTTGAGGGAGACGTGCTACTTGATCATATGAAAATCTACCATCTGAAGTATCAGGAGTGAGAGAAAAAAGAAAAAAGAAAAAAAAAAAAAGTTTATTCGCTACACAGCCTGATAAATGAATAATTTTTGAATCGGTGATCGGTATTGTCTTGACTACTTCTCCCGTTTGAAAATATGCTTCGATTTAGTATTCATATGGTTTTTTTATGGTTAATATTACATTTTTAATTCAATATATTATATACTGCATTGCTATTTGAGTAGAGAATAATTGCTGAGAATTCTTTCGCGCGAATAAACGTAGCGAACTTTCGATGGCTATTAATTTCATACGCTTCTACGAGCGAGAAATCGGTCCTTTAATTCATCGTAATCCGTGGAGCGGAACTAAATTACTTTTAAGCGGCTTCACCCGTAGCAGAGAATTTTTTAATTTATCGCTCGATTATATTTCTTAATTGGACAGATAACGAATCTACTTGCTGCATTTATATATATGTATTTTGGTTTTTGCAAAATTTTTCACCTGAACTTAAACGTAACTTTAATATCGCGGCGGGTCACCGCGTATAGATTTATTAGCCGGGATGAGAGAAAGAAGACGAGAAAAATTGAAAAAATTTGAAGAAATTAACTTGAAAAAAATAATAATAAAAATAATAAATCACAACATATCGCAATTTTTATCGCTAATTTCTAATTCGCGGGATAAATCTTCAGTGAAAAATTAGAAATTTATACGGTATGCCATAGTTTTAGAGTTACAGACGATCTATAATTGTGATGCGCGGATATGATAAATGGGATGAAAAGTATAAGAGTCAAAAGAACAAACGAAAAATAGTGAAATCTGAGTCGGTATTACGAAAAGCTAATTTTTTCCTTTTACTTGTCACGTTTCAATTAGTCTTTCTCCCTAATTAGCGTTGAGAAAAGAGCTGGAAATTCTGAAACAGGCTTTGGGGTAGAGCGTATAATGATTACGAGAAATTTTTCATTCGTTTATTTGATCTGGCTTCTGCCGTAGCAAAGTTAAAAATCGTTTCTCTCAGAATGACTCTTCAATTAACGTTTTACCTACATTCGCCATCGCGAAATACGTCTACTGAGAAAAGAAGAGAAAGAGAAAAAAAAATAAAAAAAATTCAAAGCACCCACTACGGGTTCTGTATGAACATTATAGCATGAACGAACATAGATTGTTAATTTTTTCAAGGTAATTCAACAAAATTTCAAATACACTTTTTTGCTATTAAAATACAATTTTGAAATTTTTTCTGGATCCTTAATCGGAATCCAGTTCACGTATGGGAACGACCACATCATCAGCAAACCAAAACAGATGCTGATCATAGATACTGTTTGCAAGCTCTCGTTTACCTTTTTTCATTTGACTGTACAGCAGACACTAGGGTGGTCCTCAATTTGGTCATATTCAAATTTCGATGCTCCCATGGGCCAGAAAATCTCCAAATATATAAAAGAAAAATGTAGTCAAAACCCCAGGTCCCTATCTCACTCTTAAAGTCAGTTGAAGTTAGCTGAAGTCATTCAAGTCAGTTGAATTGAGATAAATTTTTTTCCCATATATTTGGCGACGTCCGGGCTAATGGGAGCATTAAAATTCGAAAACGATCAAATTGAAGACCACCCTATGCGAACACGCATAAGCAGTACCCTGAAATAATTATATCCCGGTTTATTTACCTCCTGGTGAACTGCAGGCTTTTCTGAGAATCGCGCCATGTGGTACAAAGGCGCATAGATATCAAAAAAAGACTTATGTGACTCAAGCTTCATCCGATTGTAAATATGGCCGACTTGTTTAACCCATATTTTCAGATCCCTGTCCTGACCTACCTCTTTGCTGTAAACTATAGATATAACGTATAACTAATGTCGTAAATAGTCACTATGTTGTGCCATGCCGTGGAAAAGAACCAATAAGTAAAAATTTCACGCAGATATTGTGAAAGGAAAACTTCGGAGGTATTTTTCGAAATTTTTTTCGGCTAGGTGAGTGAAAATTACTTGGGTTCAGCTGACTTTGTATAATAAAGTTTTCTCACGATGAAAGGAACTGTTGACTGAAAAATTTCATGTCACTTCTGTTTGACAGGAATTTTAAGGAAACACATAAACATGAACACCAGCATGGCATCGCCCAGCGGGTTGCCACTCAATGCTAAAGAATAGGGAGCTTATTCGACTATTCGGTTATGAAAAAAAGATCAACTCAATTGACTTTAGCAATAAAATCTCGGAATATTCGTAGATGTTTTTAGTATTCCACCATATTTGGTGGTAACCCAGTTTTGTTGTGGCATATTAGTGTGCAATGATACCGCTTTTTCCACTCAATTTACCTTTCACAAATTATTTTTTGTTGCTGTGGTATTGCTATTTTTTCTAAATAAAATGCCGATCCCTACTATAGGCGTCGCCACTAGTATGCATATACACCACTAGGGTACTTTTTTTGGAACGACTATTTTTTTTTTTTCAACTCCCCATTGAAAATCTTGTAGTATACGTCGAAAAAGGAATCCTGTCCAATTTTTAGCTCCTAATTCCAATTCTAAGTATTCGCACTCATCTTTTTAAGTTTTCCCATGCTAAAAGCATGTAAACATTACGACTTTTTCTTTCACCGTGCACAACTCAGCCGCATTTCGATGGATTGTTCTCATCCAAGACTCATCTTACAGAGAATTTAGTGTTCTTCAAAAGTGCCTCAGGTAGTTTGGCTGTGGTTTCAACCGCTGCACCAGTGTGAGCCTTCAAAGTCGATTTTATGCATAATTCTTCTTTCTCACTGTGGGCGAATTAACAGTTGGACTTGAAGAAAAAAACTTTTGGAGAATTTTGTAGGAAATTTATTTCTCTACAAAAAAGTCCAATGAATAAAGTCTCTTAAACCAGTATTTCAAAAGATATAAGGACTTTGATTATTTTTTTAATATAAAATTCTAACAAAATATCAAGTTCAATATTTTCAAATCAATTCAACTATCATGGGCACTTTTAAAGAACATTAAATTCTCTGTCAAATGAGTCTTGGATAAGAACAATCCATTGAAATGCGGCTGAGTTGTGCGTGGCTAAAGAAAAAGTAGTAATGTTTACATGCTTTTAGCATGGAAAAACTTAAAAAGAAAAGTGCGAGTACTTAGAATTGGAATTAGGAGTTAAAAATTGGACAGGATTCCTTATTCGACGTCTACTACAAGACTTTCAATTGGGAGTTGAAAAAAAAAAAAATAGTCGTTAGAAAAAAAGCACCCTAATATACACGACTACACATTCTTACTTAGGTGAGTGTGTATAGGTGTGCACGGTCCCAATAGACCTGATAGTCAAATAGGAAAGTTGAGGGGGCAGAAGGTGGCAATCCGCTGGCATCGCCCACACAGCTCGTCGCGGGAATTGAAGTTAGGTCAGTGCTCGAAGGTGCCACTGGCTCGTAGATGCCCAAATTAACCCGATCGCATTACCCCAAATGCCGAGTATACAGTTCGACCAAAAACTTTGAAGAAACAACTTGTAGCAATGAATCTCTTCCCTTAAATACGATAATTCATCAAAATAGAAAAAAAAGAAACAGCAAGCCAACGCAATTCATTTCATAAGTTTGTCACACCGCTCCCTTAGAATTTGGTCAAAATTTTTTCAACTTTTCATCCCATTGACATATATTATTTTCCCGGGCTGTAGAGCGTCAAAAAATTCGCTGTGCGCTGTTTTTTTTTTTTTTTTCCCTCGTCTTTTGTCATTTCTCGACATCTTTCACTGCAGAGATATTTTCTGAAATTTCAAAAACTGCTGGGCAATATTCTGACTACGGCAAGTTTCGGTATATACTAGATGTCGAGTTATTGAAGGATTTCAAAGATTTTTGTTAGCGTCAATTCAAATTATTCCAAATGATTGTGAAGGATTTTGAAGTGAATTCCTTCCTCATAAATGATTTCAAATGATTGATTATAAGGATTTCGATGATTTTTTTTTATTTATCATCAATGATTTCATATAATTTCTCAAAGGATTTCAAAATATTTCACATGATTTCGAAATACTTGAAAACTACGAAAGAATAACGTGACATTTGCCGAAGCAAAAAAAAAAAAATTGACGATTTCTTGGAAATTGAAATAAATAATTGACATCAGTGAATAGAAAGAACATAAAAATAATAACGAAATTCTTAGAGGAAATGTATTTTTTTTACTGTTCAAAATTGGAATAGTGAATAACGAGTTTTGTCGAAAATGGCGTAATTGGAGATTCTGATTTTTGGGAGAAAAAAAAAATATATATATATATATATTATATATATATACCCGTCGTTACAGCCGAATAGTTTCCGAGTGCAGATAATTGATAGAATTGTTTTTGGTTGAACAGTTGTTAAAAAATATATTTTTTTCTCACACTCTGCCTGGTGTACCTGTTTCGGTTGATCAATTATTTGTAGTATGATCAAAGCGGTGTGGACTCCGGTAATAATTGGCTCACGTAACTATTGTCGGTATTTCGAGGCACCTGCAGAACTGGTATTCAAACCAGCTAATTTACCTTGCTGCGTAGATATATATATACGTATGAATGGTATCCGCACATCACAATAATAATACATGAAGTACAGTGTTCCATATACTACAAGTACCTACACACAAAGACGAGGACTGATATTGCAATATGGAACTTGATCCCCAGTCGTTACAGTGTACGTATATACAGCGTGTCCCAGAATTTGCGACGAGGAATTTACAGAGTAAATCGTTATCAAAAACGGGATCGAAATTTCCTTAGCCGTTTTTTCCGGAAAGGCTTAGATTTCACGTTATAATTATTTCAAATCCAGCCAATGACGCGCGGCTTATAAACGGACGTTCGTCGATGTGATTACCGCTCGGTTGTATGCGCGTCTCCCAGCCTATTGTCGCCGCGAAACAAAGTGCACACAACCAAGCGGCGAGCACACCGACAAGCGCCCGTTCATACATCGCACCTTATTGGCTGAAATTGAAATAATTATAGCAAGAAATCTAAGCATTTCCGGAAAAAACGGCTCAGGAAATTTCGATCCCGTTTTTGATCAAGATTTACCCTGTGAATTCCTCGTTGCGAATTCGGGGACACCCTGTATATATACATATGTATATATATACGTATACATAGAAAGATGAATTTGACAAGAAGGAGCAGAGATTCGTTGAAGCTTCAAGGTAGAGGAAAAGTGAGTCAGGAATTGTTCCATACTGCGTAAAGAGACGAGGGTTTGAATCGTAGGTTGCAGAGGGATATTGAATCCTCCGAATCGTGAGAGTGTCAGTTCCCATTGATCTGCAGTGTAAATTTTTTGTTTTCCCAAATCGGTGGTGGATTATAAGATGGAGCGAAGTCTACGATAGCATTGTTCATCTGTTCATTCTATATGGTTTTTTTTTTATTCTATATGGGACAATTTCTATTGCGAGTTAAATTCCGATTTTTGATCCGTGTCCCCGTGCGGCCTAGACAGCTATCTACTATATTGAACGCGTTTATTATCGACACCTTCAGCCTATCAATCATTGAATCGCAGCCGTAACATGAACAGCCTGATAGCCGGGTGCGCCGCTTAACCAATTTGACTAATGTTCTAACCATGACGATGCTATCCAAAAGCTCTATCACCCGAGGCCAGTCTTCGTATCTATAGCCTCAATATAATGTCAATAAATGAGAAGTTGGGGATCATAAAAAGGCAAATAAACTTTTCCTATTTCGAAAATATAAAAAAAAAAATAACGAACGTACGACTATGGCTGGTTATTGATAACTGATTATTAATATGTGACCATGGTTTCAATTATCATAGGTATAGTAAATATCGAGTCGCTGTATAGGGTAGCCGAAATCCTCAAGTCTACTTCATTCGCATATTTCAAAGATTACTTTGAAATGTCTTCTTCCGATCTTGCAATGGATTTTAGTATATCGATGTTTTTTTTTTTTTATCATAAGACGCACAAGGGAACATTTTTTATTTTTATATCTGAGGTAATTCAATTGCAGATTTAGCATTGAATCGTGTCTCTCTGATTTGTTCAGAAAGTTTTTGAGTCGATATGATATTTCTTGTGTAAAAAATTTATCCTCGACATTTTTTTGTACAATTTATTTACCTCATTTCTCTACCGCAGAGACAGTTGCTATTCCACGAGTATATTCAAGGGGTGTGGATACGTAAGCAGAGTTCGATTTTGGGCAGCTAATGTGAAATACTGCGGTGACCCGGGCAGAAAGGCTCAAGGGACGTTGTACAACGTCCCTTGACTAGTCTCTCGTCGGTCGTGCGAAGCCAAAGTTTATTGTATTAAATTATCCGTACGGTTGACCCAAAAGTCCGCGGTTTACCAACTATAACTAACTTCCGCAAACCGTCTTAGCCCAGAACTTATGAAAGGTGTCGAAAACTTGAAAATATTAATGAAGATAAAATAGAGAAAGTCGGATGCAATCACGTGTAGTTTTTCGTTTTTTGTTTTTTTTTTTTTCTTCTCTTTTAAAACTAATCCAATTTACCTAATTTCCACTTTCGGCGCGTGTGATTAAATTTTCTGTATTCAACTATTGTAAGGGTGAACAAATTTTGAGAAATTTTCCCAAATTAGCTCTCAAAATATTGAACATTTTCTCAGTTTTATTTTCGTATTCATCTCGTATTGACTGAATTTCAATTATTTTGTTGGCAACGTGTTACCTTTGGGTTCAGTAACTTTTTCATTAAGCTACACAGTCCTGTAAAGTGTTGATTATTTTCTGCGTTTAATATTTACTCAATCTGTACGCAAAGCGTTGAATGAAATAATTGAAATTGAGGCGGTGAGATCAAATGAAATGAGCATTTCGAAAGCAGGATTAAGTCCAATTTTGACTTGAACAATTTCTGTTTTTTTCATAGCATATAGAAAAAAAAATTACAAAAACTGGGCATACTTATAATATAATAATCGACTAGAATTTGAACATAAATTTCCCACACCGGACGACGCCATATAATATATACTTCTGAAAATTTTTGCTGATGTATAAATTAATTTTTTACAAAAAAACTGTGGAAAACAATGCGAAATATATCTTAAACATACACCGTGCGATTTTGTAGAAATTACAGGTTCCAAGCGCGCAGGTACTGATTTATTCGAATATCATTGGCCGGTAGAATCGCGCCAGCAACTTCACCAACATTTCAGTAATATCCCTAGTTCTGTCGTCTGCTAGATTCACAAGAAACATAACCTATTCCTATTACGGTCTGCCGCCATTTGTCTTTGACAAAAATCGAAAACAAATAGCAGACGGACTCTAGGGATATTCGTGGCAAGTCTGAAATTGGCGTTCCTCGTAATAGTCGAATAAATCTCAGCGCCTGCGCGCTTGAAACCTATAATTTCCACAAAATCGCACGGTATATACGCCACTTTGCCTGCGGGCACAGAACCAAAGTAAGGAGTTACTTCAGAGGATACACGGGTAACTGTAAGTCCTATTATACTCTCTGTACACGGGGTCTAAGTTAATAGACTTCGACTAGAAAAGCCATCCCTCTCTAGAAGGACGCTGAAAATTTGGCGTGTGTACCACAGCAGATAGGTATATCCTCCGTTTTCTCTGCTGAAGCCTATCCTGATCGTTGAGAAAGTAGATTTTCACTTCAGAATCTGAAGTTTACTAGATTTTTCAAACCCCTGCGGAAAAAAAGCTATTATCAATATTAGGATTCGTACTATCAGAGCATTAGTCGTGTATTATTATTGGATTGGTACTGATGGGTGATCAGAAGTTATGTACATATATTGAATTCACGGTAGTTTTTTTCATGAATAGTTGCAAAATAGTGCGAAGTTAACTAATCTATTGGCACACTTCTGTATAATAATAGCATTCGGTATTTCACTGATGGAGACGGGTGCACTCATCATCAATATGGATTCCTGTCTGCAGTTTTCTACCAGTGACATTATTTTTACCATTGGCTTCAATGGTCTGTACTGGTAGAGATCGGTTGATTGCAATACTTATTATTTCCAGTTCAGTTGGTCACTAGTACCTACACTCTCTAATACTTCGAATCCATAGTCACTATATACATACTGTTGAAGCATATTGATTTCCAACGGCTACATTATTAAGTGGTACATATAACATTTAATCCAATACACCTGCATACACTGGTGAAGACTCTAACTGCAATTTATACTAGTATCCACTGGACTCCAATAGTCTTTTGCATTGAGGAAACCCTTTATTCCTTTGGTAGAGATCAAGATGTGAATGTTTAACGATGCGAAATATCTTTGAGACGAATGAAAAATTGAATGAGGATGTCACTTCTAGAGTACAAAAATAACATCAATGGTAAATATTGATCTTTGGGACACGCCCAAAGCCTTGATCCAAAATCGTATTTTCTAATTTTAAGTAACTTCAAATACCGGTAGCTTTAACTCGTAGTATATTTCTGGAGCGGAGTTTACACACCTTCAACGCCAAGACATTTGTTCAATAATTTTACTCTGAGACACGCCGAGATATCCTGGCTCATCCCAATTGCTCGCAAAAGTTACTGACACCTGAAACAGCCTTGCAAAAAATTTAGCAAGAACAAAATCGGACCGAAGTTTTGGTATCAATGATTGTTCAAGTTAGTAGAACACGAAATCCTGAATCCTGAGATGATATGCGTACCTCGATGGCTTAGAATTTACACTCTGAAGATCTTCTGTCGTTGTACCTATTAGCATAGCTTTGTCGTACGGTCGCGTGGTGGCGACCTTCTCCGTCGTCTCCCGTGAGAGAAGTAAGTTGGGTTGTTGTTCGGGTCAGGGTGGATGGCAGTTTCAACCACGGAGACTAGAGACAGGAGCACGACCTGCCATGCTAAATGGAAAGTGAAATACGTCAGTAAAAATTGGTCATTGGATGGCGCTGAGGGGCTCGATAGGCTACAGTCGAGTGCTTCAAAACTAGTGTGAAAAGTGAAAACCAGTTGAAGGCATGCTGGCTCTAGTCTCCATGGTTTCAACTATAGATAACATGGCCGTAACTTTGGTAGCAATTATCTGAGAAATGCTAAGCTGACTATGATAGTATGATCAAAAACCGTCACTATAGTATCGTTAAAAAATCGGGGATTTTTCCCTTTTTTCGCCGAGGTAAAAAACTGCCTTATTGTTACTAAATAAATATTATGTTGCGTTACTAGGGACAAAACGATCGACAACTGTTGGCCATAGTAACGCACGATATTTTTTATAATAAGTGCATGAAGGTGGGGCGTTGCTGTTCTGCAGAACGGGGACGAAGGTCAGCGAAATTTTTCCCAAGGGACGAAAGTGAAATAATTGTAGACTGCGCATGCCAACTTTCGTCCCTAGTAACGCAATATACTAATTCTAAGTTAGAAGTGACGAGCTTTCCGAACGTCTTTAGTTGTTTTCTGGAATACAACTGTTGTCTTCATCGTATTGTAGATAATGATGGAACATAAAAAAACAAAAAGAACAACAACAACGGTGAATGAAGTTGGAAATAAGGAGATTCTAAAGTAACGAAAGGAAGCCTTGAATGTTGTTGTTGTTTTTTCAAGTATTCTCTTGTTTGTTGTCACCTAATTAGATGTTGTACAGAAGAGGACAGTGTTTTTTTTTTGTTTTTTTTTTCATCAGATTTTGTTGTATGATTTATTCAGTTGACAAATTGATTGATGTTTCTAGGTTAGGTGGAAAAGACTGTCCGACGATTGATTAGTTGTATCAAATCGCATGTTTTGCATAATATCCGTGATACTATAACAGATGAATAATATACCGTATGGTGATATACGACATGATTGCGAGGTGATGAATTTCATCGACATACAAATTTTTGGTCAAATAATAATCAAAGAGTTATGAAATGTCATGGACAACGTGGAGAGACGAATGAGCGAACGGAATTCGTATCTTTCACGATAAATTTGTCAAAATTTGTTCGCGTGCGGAGGAAAAAATTGGCGTCTTCAAAATTAAAAACATAAATCGACGTATCGATGGGGTAAAAAATATAAATGTACGAGAACCGAGGAAGAGGAGGAAAATAAGACTCGGAGCTGCGCTAATGGAGGAATAAAATATATAAGATTAAGGGCACGAAACAAAGCTAGAGGAAAGCTTCGAATAAAAAACAGCATCTGGGTGTATAAATAGAGACTTGACGGAAGCGGGTTTCTCAACGAACTCGATATAAAAATAGCACGTTGCCCCTCGTTCGTTCGTTCCTTCCTTCCTTCATTCGTTCGTTCGTTCGTTGGTTCGTTCGCACGCGCCATATTTACATAACTGCGTGGTTTGGTCGTCCCTCTCAGTCAGTGGAAGGGCGCCTAATTCGAATTGAAATCAACTCTTTCCTTCGCCCTCTCTATAGTACTTGTTACTGCCATACCGTTTCAATTTATTTCCCTCAGTTTGTACAGCATCGAGCACACTTCGGAACGTAACGATTAGACCGGAACTTTTCCCCCAGCCGTAAATTAATATTAACATCGTCCAGGAGATGGGAATAAAGTGAATGGAAAGGGGAAAAAAAATAAAAAAAAATAATTTTTCTACCCCCCGTTGAATCGATCCGAAGGCAAGAAATTCAGGCTAATAATCTCATTCTCATATGATCGACTCCTCTGCACTGTTCGACAATTATGCGAGGGAAATTATTATTATTATTATTATTATGCAGAAAGTCAATTGAAAGGTCCGGTAAATTATTTGTTTTTATGGTTCCGAAGAACTGTTCGCCGTGGAAGTTCCATAAGGTCGAAATAAAAATTATAGTGACGAGTTTTTTTTCACGTGTCGTAACCATTATTTTTATTAAGCGTAACTATAAGTACATGTCGTAGTCGCATGAATACAATAACTTCGAAATAATGGGAAAGACTGTATCGGATTTTGCTAGCCAATATCCGTTGGGAAAAATATTGGAAAGTTTTTTTTTTTTTTCTATTATCGAATCAAGCGTTTGAATTGAAAAATTTAAATCTACCAAACGGAATATTATACAGCACTCTCGGAATATACCTTCCTTAATGCGTATTCGGTTTTCGAAATACAGCGATATTCTCGACGCTTATACCGAGAGGAGATCTTGAAACCGTATAGTCGACTGCGCATGCGCCAAATAATTCAATTTCATTGGTCGATGAGATCGCCCCGCGGTGATTTTTCAACCTGCGAGGCACGGGTGCCAACTTGCAAGCAATCAAGCGATAGATGTCAAACTCTCGTAGCTTTCAAATGCTCTTGTCACAATTATTGTCCGCCCTTCATTCTCACCGCAATTAAACATTGAATACGATGACCGTTTTATCCTTCTCGTAGGTTGGCACCCCCCTTGATACACACTATGAGTTATTAAAATTACAAACATATCGAAATTTTGACCCCGGATCGTTTACAGATAATTGGTGGACCTGCCCCTTATATATTCAGCTTTTATTTGATACATGATAACTTCTGACTACGTCTGTAGGTCCGATACTTAGTTTGATTCGTTGTGGGTTTATCGATGTAGAAAATACGGTTCATTAACATACTTCCGGTCCAATGTTGTCTTCTGATAAACGTCATGTAGTAACTGGAGCTTCGTAACTCAAATGCACACATATGTGTGTACGTGTGTACAGCCAGCCGCAAGTGTCCTAATATTTACTTGCAATTAATTTCATTAGTTTCAGTTTTGAACACAGGTTTCAGACATCGAGTTCGAATGGCTCGTCCACCAAAATTCATTTATTTTATGTTGGAGCTTCGTACATCACAGAATTATTGAAATTGTTTCGGCTACATTCCAATCTGGAGTTAAGCCAATTAAAGGTTTTAAAAAAAAAAAATTGAAATTGTTACATTTTGATCTCGCGATCAGCTGATCATGTCCAAAAACGTGTTTCCTATATAAAATCCATAATTATTCGAACAATTTCGGAAATGGCAGAATCCATAAGTCAACACATACTAGCATTATCTTTCCCCCTCGGAACCCTTCAAGTTTTCTACAAAACTTTACCAATTTGTATCATTTCTTGTTTTTGAGATATTCACCTGAGGTGATTAAAATTAACCATTTTGTATACCAACGAGATCAGATACGAATCGAATCTTCTGTTCGATCATTCAGTTACAATGTACAGTGAGATTAAGTCACTCACCTCATTTTCGTAGAAAAAAAGGGGTGGGGGGAAACACATTTCGATTATTATCAGAGCCCAGGCGTCGAAAAACGCGAAAAAAAGATACGCTGCGCAATTTCAAATTGAATCCCGAACGCATACGTTCAAAAATATGTTCGTTTCATGCGAAAGTATAGAGTCTATACATATGGTTATTTTTTTTTTGGCGTCCGAATTTGAATTGGCGTTCGGTTTCGGTTCATTAAAAAATTCTAACGAAGTTTTAGGTACATATGTATGGCTACCTCTCTCAGTTCCGTAGAAAAAATTTTCAATTATCGTAACAGCCTCGGTTTCAGTTTCAGTGAAATAAAAATTTCCATCGATTTTGGTTCCAGAATTCGGATCCGGTTCCGGTTTGCCATTCGGGTATTGGCGGTTGATTCTAAGTGGTCATTATTGTTATACGGGAAAGGTACAGGCTCCTTTCTTCAACTTCACACTTCCTGCTCCTCGTATATTTGGCGAGGATTTTTATCGCAAGTTAAACGAGCGAAAAATATAAAAACGAACAATGCTGAATGCGAAAGGAAAGTGCCATCGTTATAACAGCGCTGAGTAGACGGGTGTGGGAGCTTGCGAAATTGACAAGATGGAAATAAAGACGGAAACGAAAGGCGATTAATCAGAAAGCGCCGTGTAGGCGCACGGCAAAATAGTAGCGAATTATTGCTGGCTATAAAGGGACGGCTAAGATCTTGCCGAGGACCGTACTGGAGATTAGGGATGCTTGGAGAAGCCGCGGGAATTATGGGCGAAGATCTCCTCTTCTTTCGGTTTTCTTTTTTTCTTTCTCTTTTTTTTTTTTTTTTTTTTCCAGAAAAGGGGAATCCCGGATCCCTGCAGAAAACTACGACCAGGGTATAGGCGCGCACCACTGAACATAACGAAATCAATCCTGCGATAATTTCCAGATTAACCGCATCGCTGAAACTAAGACAAGATAAATTTTTCTCAGATATAATAACGGTGTGGCGCGGAAATATCCCGCGATTATATCAAAAACGTATGTTTTCGACCTTACGGAAATAATCAGAGATTTATTTTTTCTTAGACAGCAAAAAAAAAAACGGGACGGAAATCTTCGGGAAATATCGCAATACATTTTGTAACTTTTTTTTTGTCTTTTCCTTTTCTTTTAGAATTCTCAAAAAAAGTTACATTTCTTAGCGAAAACTGTACATTTCTTATGGTTTTTTTTTTTTTTTAAACTGGCATCTAGACTTGTACGATCGAAAATTGTGAAAAAAAATAATGCAGAAACTTTTTTTTTTTATTTCAAAGTTTAAAATGTAAAAGTTACGGACGTTCTAAAATCTGAAACTTTGCGAAAAACACTCGCAAACTTTCTTTTTTTTTTTTTTTTTTTTTTTTTTTTTTGCGTCGGAAAATATACTTCCCGGGTGGTTCGACAATTCTTTTTTTTTTTTTTTTTCTCTCAATCCAACCTTTTTGCATAACGTAGGTAATCCGTTCACGAACGGTCGTGCCTAAAGAGAGGATTTAACCGAGGTAATTCCTGATTGGATTTAATCTCACGATACAGAAACATTAAACCAGGCAATATTCAGAACGAGGAGGAACAACGACTTTTTACTGCCATCGTGTTTGCCGAAAATCATTATCATTTCGATATTTTGAAAACGTTGAAATTAAAAAGTGTCTATAATGCGGGAGGTAGAATAATACTCATCAAAGATTGACAAACGATTTAATGATTTCGATAAACTTGAACTTGAAACATTTCTTTAACAATATACAAAAATATAACAATATAATATATAAGATAAATTAGAAAATAAATACTGTAAAATTTATTGTCATTTTTATATTTTTTAAACTATTTGAATTCCAACGTTTTTACAATCTAAAAAGACATTGAAAATCATGTTTTAAATGAAACATTCCAAACCTATTCGAAAAATCTGACACGTAAACATAATGCTACAAATTTAACATGGATAATAAAAATGTGATAAATAGTATAATGAAACAGTTCCTATGTTTGTTTCAGTTTTTAACAGTTTTTAAACAAATCAGTTGGAGTCTAGCCAGAAATGAGAAAATTTTAAAACGTCCATTAGGGGCGAAAGCCGTCGATTTTTCGATAGAACAGAGAAAATAATTGAATTTACTATATAGATCTCGAAGATTAATTTAGGTAGGGGAGACCGGGGCCGAATGGACTACCGGGGCAGAACGGTCTCGGTGGTCTAATTTCGTATGGAGGCTTATTATTGAGATAAAAAATTATGAATTATTGAGACTTAAAAAATTTGCTCACAAACGTTAGGTGGGCTGCAGAACTTCTTTTTTTTTTTTTTATTTGGAACTAGCTGAGCCACATGGAGGAATAATATTCAAAAACACCCCTTCTGATGGACACCCTAATTCTCCCATGTATACAAAATATTCCTCCCTTAGAGATGTTATTTCATACTGAAATTCATGACTTTTACAGAGATTGTTTGATATCATTATGGATAAAGGTAGAAATGTTTTTGTCAGTAGTACATAATTGAGGTAAGAATCTAAGGTGGATGGAAAATATATAAATGTACATCTGTACGTGTAATAAATTAAGGTTGAAGTTAAGAAAACAAATGTTTATTCTTGCTAGGAACACGGGTTTCACCCTGTGATAAACTATTGTCCTAGTTTATTCTTGGATTACACGCGAGATTTAAACTCGGCAAAGCTCTGCACCAGAGCAGAGGAAAATCATGGGTACGTTGTATGACTGAGTACGTTGTGGAAATAGAATAATAGTAAATGTTAGCACTGCGCCAGAAGTGACCGAGCGCGGGGGTATTCCATTGATAACTCCGATCTCCTTCATTGTTCGCAAGCTCTGAGAGCTTTAGAAGTTTTCTAGAATAGACGTGGAATATACTTTGGAAATTTGAAAAGCTTTCGCAACTCTTCAACTATAGAACTTTAAAGTCAAGATCGAGAGAAATGGCCGAAGGTGAAGGAATCGAGTAATAATTAAAATTTCAATAGCTGTGCAGACCTTTCTTGACTTGAAGAAAATCTGCCTCGAAATTATTCTGCTGCGATTCTGCCCAACATTCATCCCTTTGGACAGTACGGGTCCTGGGAGGCAAGCTACGAGTAAAGCTGAATAATTTTCAGGAAGGCTTACGTGGTCCAGTACAGCATACCGAAAGCGTTTATTTATTTATTGACCAATGGCCGACCTTTCGATTTCACGGACCTAACTCAACCTGATCAAACGTGCCTGGGAGTGCGGTCGACTGACTGCAAAAAAGTACTTAGCTAACCCAACCGATACATATGAATAATTAATTATAAGTGCTCAGAAACTGAATAATTGCTATGACTGATTCACCTAAAATAACAGCCGGGAAAGATAGAGGCACCAACAATAATACAAAGAAGCAAAGAGATAAATGAAATTCGACGGTATTTTTTTTTTTTTTTTTTGCCAGACGCAAATTCTTGTTTTCTCGTACTCAAAATGTGTAGTTTGCTCAGAATTCAAAAAGTGCAATGAATCGGGTGCATCTGTGAATAATTCCACGATTTCTCTGATGATAACCGAATCTGTGAAATATTTTTCAAAATGTTGAAAATACTAATTACTCAGCCATTTTCTGCTGAAATGATTAAGTAATCCCTAAAGTTTCATTAAAATCGGTTGTGTGGTATGAGAGAAACTACGAATCGCGTTTTCGAAGTGAGCCGAAGGACCGACATTTTGATTTTTGCAAAATAATCATTATTGGCAGCAGATAGAAGTCTGTGATAAAAAATATACGAGAAATTTTACTAACGTTACTTCAATTAGTTGTAATCGTTTTATACGTCTGTTGATACTTCAAGTATAAGTACTGCAGAGAAAAAAAATCTGGAGCAATATCGAAGGACATGAGATTCGAGAACTGAACTGGAATGCTTCATATAGAAGTTGGGCGAAAGTGTATTATCCTTTGGAAGCGGCTGGTAACGAGATACAGTCAGAGAGAAGGGAGATTAAAGTGAAACACGCCGAAGAGCTGTAAGAAGAAGCGTCGGGAAATAAGGAGCGGAGGAAAGGTGACAGAAGCAAGGGATAAGAAAAGAAAAAAGAAAAAAGAAAAATAAAAAAAAAAAGTGGAAAAGCGGAAAAGACACCCCCTTCGCTAATATTAGCCATCAGGCTTCTCTCGTTTGTTTTTATCACGAGTTCTTCACTCCCTCAATGCTCTCCTCTTTTATACTTTCTCGATTTTTATACTTCTGATGCTGTCACGTTTATTTTTGTGCCTCTCAACCTACATTCAACAAAATACACCATCAGGCGCAACGTTCAATGCCACGACTAGACTTGGCTGCACATCAACATTAGACCAGCTATATTTTAGGCCTTGTTATGAAACTTTTCCGGTTTCGATTCGAATTTTAGCATTTTCATATCAGAAAAAAAACTTCTCAGATTCTCTAAAATTCATCGCACAATTTATTTTTTACAGCATCTGATTCACATTCTCAAATTCACACGATGCGAACAATAATTTGGACCATTTCTCAAAAAATTCCGCCCCCTGTAAACAAAATCAACGTTCCTAAAAAAAAAAAAAATATCCATTTCAAAACTTAAATCATAAGAATTATCCTGGAACGATGATACATTTCGTCTCGTTAAGAGCAGCTGAGATTTTTGGGCAAAACGAACCTTGGAATTAGGCAAATAAACGTTTCGGAATTACAACTTTTGGCCCACTTTCACCCTGACATTTTTTAGATTTCCACAATATTTTTCATTCCAATTATTCACGTGATTTTTCTCAGATAGTAGCTGGTTCGTTTGAAATATTGTGTGATTTGCACAACCCAATTATTCATTGAATAAAACGAGTTTTACCTTTTTACGCAGTCCCCCAGTGGCTGTAATCAAAATTTCAGGTTTATTGTTTTTAATTTCGTCCTTTTTACAGAGGAATATATACGTGCAGTACGCACTGTAAAAGCACTTTTTATAAGGTAGGTATATGAGAGACGCGTTTGTCGTAGCCATCTGCTACTGCTGCCGCTGCTGGTTATTTGCACAGAGATGTGTGAGTGTATATTATAGTCATGTATAATACGCCTATATATTTACACCTTGTAGAATACGATTTTACATAACTTAATTTACCTCTATTACGGAACGGTTAACCACACCACGTTACAACTTACATATATATAGTACCTGAGTTATCCACGGTTCTAATGGCTCTAATGACGGTACATTACAGATGTTTTCATTTGTTGTTAATGCTATCCAGAAATTGGTCCGTTATCGTGGGCTATTATAAAGGTCGTTTAACGTTGGTATAGCTTACGTATTCTTGATAAATTGAATCCGCGGGAACGGGTAGATTTTGCGGGCACTAATTGCTGTTAAATAGTAATTACACTAATTAGACCCGCTTCAACTATGGAGTGAGCATGTCATTTTAAAAAGGTTCTCACACTGCCAGAGCACACACATTAGGGATTATTTTATTTGCCCTTCCATTATCGGATCTACGTCATATCCTTTTACATAATTAGGTACGAATGTAGTACGTGTTCATGCATATCACATGTATTTTTCGAACTTAAGGCCCATCCGTAATCGCCCACCTCCTTTTGATACAATGTGACACATTTCGATTATTATCCGAGCCCAGGCGTCAAAAACACAAAAAAGGCCAACGCTGCAGCGCGAATTCAAATTCAATACCGAACACATACGTCCAAAAAAATGTTCCTTTCATGCGAAAATAGAGACTAGAGATGGTTCTTACATTGTTACGAAAAACATTACATTACGAAAAATCCCTTGAGCCTTTGCAAAAAAAAAAACTATTCGTGCCATTAGAGTTTACACTATCCAAACAGTAGTAGCTCGGCACTATTCCAAAACTAGTTCGCGCGCTATCGGCATTCACACTATCCGCTAGGTGGGCAATCAGGAGTAATTAAAACTGGGTTCAACAGTGATCTGTTCTCCGGGAGAATGAAAGGCATGTTATCGTTATCGTTTTTGACGAAAAGTGGCAAAATAGTGTGACACGTCCGCACTTTGCGATGCATAAAACGTGAATTTCTCCCGATTCCAGTGTCTTTTAAGTAATAGATAGTACCTGTTACTCACAAATCATCGAATGTCTAACAGACAATCGGTTCCATAACACCGTTTCGAAGTAATTCACAAAAATACTTGATGTCATCAGAAATCGATTAGAACCTCCCCTTAATAGTCTATACTGGTCGTGATCATATGACTGCAGTAGTTATCACTTCCAGTTACTTCAATAATTTCTCCCGCAAGAATTGAAGCTTTTCAGATTATGTCAAAAAACTGAATTCATAATTTTATATCGTGTTATACGACCGTCCGAATGGGTCTAGACCTGGATAACCCTTCAGTTTTATTTACCACTGTCGTTTACATATTAGCCAGCAATATTATAACCGACTAGGATAATAAATTAATTTGTATAAGGGTAACTAACGCCGGCTATAAACACCGAGTCAGTTCATTGGGGGCGTGAATAAATATTAATAATAACATATCCCGAATGTGTATGGAGCTTCGTGTTTAATACTCACATACCTACACACCGAGAAGAGGAAATATAGAATTCGGAGTGGGATAAAATATACGAAAATAAAATTTTAAATCCGCTACGTTTAAAGCCAGGCTCAGCTTCCACCAGTATATACATATGCAGACGTTCATTTACTTTTTAATTATCTCACATTCATATCAAACGCGAGATGGGTGCACTTGCCCATACCAGAGATACGTATCTGCTTATCCTATTTTATGCACCGCTCATTGAGATACCTCCTCGTTACTTTTTTTACTTATTTTTTTTTTAGGGTTTCAGTGGACTTATTACTTTTTTCTATATCGAATAGAGTGGGAAATTTGTTTTGAGTTTGCTTTCGCTAGATTGTTTTTCATAAGTTAACCCTTAGAAGCATGGTGGTAACCCACGTTACCACCTCGATTTTCTTGAATTTTTCTAATTTATTTACTCTTTAACATATTCAGATCCGGTTTTTTGCACTTTTCAGTTACTTTAGTAATAAAAGAACATAAAAATACAGTCCAATTAGCATGATTGTTTATAATATAAGATTGATAAATGAACAAACTAAACGAAATGACGTTTTTTTCGGAAAAATTCATTTTTGGAGAATCAATCCGAAGAAATAACTTGAAATTTCATACATCACGGTTTTTTGGGGTCGCTGATGACGAATCTGGAATCAGATTTTCGAAATTCAAAATGGCGGATCCAATATGGTGGACCAAAAAATTAAAAATATCGCTCGAGCTTTGAAATTTTGTACATTGGGGTTTTCGGGGTCACTAATAACGAATATGGAATCAGAATTCCGAAATTCGAAATGGCGGACCAAGATGGCGGACGCCAAAACGTAACTGCACGAGAATGTTGCTGAAAATTTTCATACAGTCACGTTTTGGCGTCCACCATCTTGATCCGCCATCTCGAATTTCGAAATTCTGATTCGAGAATCATTATCAGCGGCCCAAAAACCCCAATGTACAAAATTTCAAAGCCCGAGCGATATTTTTAATTTCTTGGTCCGCCATATTGGATCCGCCATTTTGAATTCCGAAAATCTGATTCCAGATTCGTTATCAGCGACCCCAAAAACCCCCGAGTAACAATTTTCGCGATCATTCGATCATTCAAAAAATGTATGCTTCAAAGGGTTAACGAAAAATGGAAGATTCTTTGTGTAAAAAATTGTTCAAGACTCGTAATTTTTTCAGCAAGTTAGATACTTCGTCCTGCAATTACCCCCCGCCGGTCAGCGTTATGACCATCATTTTCCTTTAATCAATTATGTAATTCGACCCCTGAAGGAGGGTGCCATAGAGTCATATGAGGCAAGTGTGCGCAGACTCATTATTTCAGAAACCGTTAAAATCAGAGAAGAGAAATCAACTATCTCCAGTACTTACTTCGACGTGGGACAAAAGACTCGAGTCTTGTCTGGCGTGTTTGCGTAGTTTTGCCAAGATAGGTCATTGAAATTTTTTGTTAAAAATCTTACGATATTTTTTCATTTTCAATTTAAAAACTTTTGTACTTCTATTGCGGTATTTATTACTTATTATATGCAATTATGCACATTATTTTATCTAGTTTAATGTGTAACATTTCAAAGTTTCATGTAATGACGCAATAATGAGCAATTTTAAGTCAATTCCATTCGAACTGTTAGGGTTAAGTGTGCGCATAAGCTTGTTAGGTAAGAGTGCGCATATTTGCATGCGTACTTTGCATACGTGGATCCACCTATAGAGGATTGGATACAATGTAGCTCTTGTAATATCTTGTTATTGCCATCGTTACTTTAAGTGGATATCATATTGATTTTTTTTAGATTTTAAAAATAGTGATCTATTAAAGCAATAACGATATCAATATAGATAAATAATATATATGAAATACCCATATATATTAGGGTGCTTTTTTTTGGAATGACTATTTTTTTTTTCAACTCCCTATTGAAAATCTTGTAGTAGACGTCAAATAAGGAATCCTGTTTAATTTTTAGCTCCTAATTTCAATTCTAAGTACTCGCATCTTTTTTTTTTAAGTTTTCCCATGCTACACTGTAAAAGGTGATTGTGAATTTACAAACATTTAATATATACAAAAGTTTTGCAAAATTACGAATGTGGTGTAGCAAAAGTGAATTGCCAAGCTTTTTCTATAAATTTCGAAATAAATGCTTGATTTTTACTGAACTTTTAGATGAAAAACACAAAATTGTGTTCGAACTCATTAAATTGTTGGTGAATTCGAAGTATTTGTAAATTAATATAACAGGAAATGTATTGTGAATTCACTACTCATGTATACGAATAATTATTTCAATACTCATACGTATGTATTGAAAGCTATTCGCATACATGAGTAGTGAATTCACAATACATTTCCTGTAAAATTAATTTACAAATAGTTCAAATTTACCAAGAATTTAGTGAATTTAAATACAATTTTGTGTTTTGTCCTCTAAAAGTTTAGTAAAAATCAAGAATTTATTTCGAAATTTATAGAAAAAGCTCAGCAATTCACTTTTGCTATGCCACATTCGTCATTATGTAAAACTTTTGTATAATAAATGTTTGTAAATTCACAATCATTTTTAACAGTGTGGGAGCATGTAAATATTACCACTTTTTCTTTAGCCGCGCGCAACTCAGCCGCATTTCAATGGATTGTTCTCATCCAAGACTCATTTGACATAGACTTTAATGTTCTTTAAAAGTGCCCATGATTGTTGAATTGATTTGAAAATATTGAACTTGATATTTTGTTAGAATTTTATATTAAAAAAAAATCATAGTCATATCTTTTGAAATACTCTTTTGAGAGACTTTACTTATTGGATTTTTTTGTAGAGAAATAAATTTCCTACAAAATTCTCAAAAAGTTTTTTTCTCCAAGTCCAACTGTTAATTCGCCCACGGTGAAAAAGAAGAATTATGCATAAAATCGACTTTAAAGGCTCACACAGGTGCAGCGGTTGAAACCACAGCCAAACTACCTGAGGCACTTTTGAAGAACACTAAATTCTCTGTAAAATGAGTCTTGGATGAGAACAATCCATCGAAATGCGGCTGAGTTGTGCGCGGCGAAAGAAAAAGTCGTAATGTTTACATGCTTTTAGCATGGGAAAACTTAAAAAAAAGAGTGCGAATACTTAGAATTGGAATTAAGAGCTAAAAATTGGACAGGGTTCCTTTTTCGACGTCTACTACAAGCTTTTCAATGGGGAGTTGAAACAAAAAAAATAGTCGTTCCAAAAAAAAGCACCCTAATATATATACTATATAAATGACTCAAAATGAATATATGATAATATCTATGTAATAAATATAGTTAGACTATATTTGAATAAACTAAAAATTGAGTTACTTATACAACTACGTACCCTTACCCGGACTACTGCGCACACTTGCCCCTATATTGGGGTAAGTGTACGCATTTTGACAAGGTTTAATTTTATTTTTTCCCTAGAATTACAAAAAAGTAAATTCAATTTAGATTTGCGAAAATTTTCAATTAATGAAGGCTTAAAATGAATGTTTTTGTTATATTTCATTTCACTTAAAATTTTCAATTTTATACCAATTCAAAGAAAAAATGCGCACTCTTGCCCCACATGACTCTATTTGTAAAAAATGAGTCGGGATTTTCTGTCACTATATCCCGGCCTATAGGTGATGATGAGATTAATTTAGTATGAACGATATAGGAATAATGGGAAAATTTTCCTTGATAATATTTTATGAATTAAGCGCTGAATATTCTTCCACCAAAACAACTGTAAAAAAGTTCCCTGGCCCCCATCCCCTACACCCCCTCGTACCTGGGAATGTAATTACGCCGGAGTATTTGCATTGCAAAATTCATATTTATTAAATATTTCAAATCAAAAGAGATCAGCAGGGATTTCGCTGAAACAAACAGAATAGGAATGGGGCTACGTCTACGTACCTACGGATATAGTTATAAAATTGCAAAATGTACCATAGATTTACAAAACAAATATTTCATATTTCACTTGATATCATTTATTTATTTGTTAACATTTGCATTATTTCATAACGAAATTTCCGGATACCCCAAGTGCGTATAATGTGGTACATGCGTGGAACCTGATACAGCTGTTTCAATGTCGGATTTTAGCGTGCACGCGTGTCGAGTAAAAAGGGGATGAACACGTGTGAGTGCGATTCTGTGTTTCAGTATTATTGAATTCCAAATTTATGGCTTTAATAGCATCTAGTTTTCACAGCTATAACTTAATACCGTTGCGTGTCAGCTGACGCAGTATACCGACGAATTCTCAGTGGCCCTTCGGGTCCCGCTTAGTTTTGGCAAACATGATTTGAAGGCTTGAAGATTTGTTAGAACGTCTCGAAAAGTACTTTTCGCGACTTTATTAGCGACAGGGAAAAGAGATAAAAGGAAGAAAAAAAACGTCCCCTATCAGTTGCGTCTTAAACTCTGAATGATAAAGTACGCAGCTTTTCAACTTCCCTTAATCAAAAAGATTCTGAAACAATTATTATATCAACCATTCCACCGATTTCAAATCGGGTGGGTACCTACATCTTCAGATACAGCTCTAACGAGGTACGAGGCACTTTTCAATATCCCAGTATTCTAAAAGGAAATAATTGTTATCATAATTACCTCAAAAGTCAAAAGTTAAACATGATTAGTTTTTTAGACGATATCTCGAAGACGGATAAACGGATTTAATTCTCCTTTTCATCAATCAATGCGGATTTTCAAACTTGAAACTGATCCAATTTTGGATCTGATCCGTTTGGTAGTCTCCGAGTTATTGAGGAAACAAAATTTTGAAGCAAAAAATTTTTGTTTCGTGATATTTCGATAACTGATATAAACGGATTTTCATGAATTTAGTCGATAGGGTTTTCGTTAACTCAAATATGGTAAGATTTCGGTAAGAATTGATTGAGTGGTTTTTGTGTCAGAGAAAAAATTAACTTCTCCCTCATAATACACTCGTTTCTTTTTTAAGAGGGGTGCCAACCTACGAGAAGGATAAAACGGTCATCGTACTCAATGTTTTATTGCGGTGAGAATAAAGGGCGGAAAATAATTGTGAAAAGAGCATTTGAAAGCTATGAATTTCCGCTTCAAACTGAAGAAAAGAAAAATCAAATATCACAAGAATCAGGTCCGCTGCGTCCATTCGAGTAGAGCTCTGCGAAAAACTATTCGCGAAACGGTGACCACGTTTATAGGCAGACGGAATATCGAAAACACAAAAACTAATACTTTTTGGAATCGTCAATGTACCCTCCAAGCTTCTGTAGAACGAATTTTTCATTTGACCTTTCATTTGGGGAAAATTGATGAAAACGTTCGCGAAAATCCCGAAGAACGCGAATGCAAAAAAAAAGAAAATATAACTTGACCACGTTTGAGTGGATCAAAAATCCGTCCCATAGAAGCTTAGGGGGTACATTGCCGATCCCAAGAAGTATTGGTTCTTGTGTTTCCGATATTCCGTTTGCCTATAAACGTGGTCATCGTTTCGCAAATAGTTTTTCGCAGAGCTCTACTCAAATGGACGCAGTGGACCTGATTCTTGTGATATTTGATTTTTCTTTTCTTCAGTTTGAAGCGGAAATTCGTAGCTTCCAAATGCTCTTTTCACAATTATTTTCCGCCCTTTATTCTCACCGCAATGAAACATTGAATACGATGACCGTTTTATCGTTCTCATAGGTTGGCACCCCCCTTAAGGGATTAGTCTACTTTACCAACTTCGAAAAATCGTTTTTTTCTTTTTTGCATTTTTCGAAAAAAAAATGTTTTCAAAAATTTTCACCTGAAAATTCTAGAATGATCCGAAAATTCTAACTATACTTTTCGATACCTTAAACATGAGTACCTGATCGCGCTCTATATTACTCCGGCCGCAGCTAAGCTGCTTACCTGGACTGTGTTTACTCGAACATCTGCTTCTATTGTGAATTATATCTTATACCTGTTTAGGCTGAAGTATTAATTTGGATGGAAATATTTTTACATTTAGGCTTCGATCGGTTAAGTACTTTTCAAAACATTTAAATAACAAATTTCTAAAAAATTGGATAAAAATGATGATATCTTGAGAACAGATCGCAACGGATTCGGATGAAAATTGGTACTACAAGGTTTTTTCGGTCGCTGATCACGATTTTAAAGTCAGATTTGCAAATTCCAAATTGAGTAGATTCAATATGCTGGAAACAAAAAAACAAAAAACACTAAACATACTTGGATTTTTATGAAAATTGGTACTCGAAGGTTTTTTGGGCCACTGATCACGAATTTGACATTGTACTTCCAAAGATTGAATGAAATAGGTAATGACGTTTTTTATTATTATTATTATTATCATAATTTCAGCTCAAAACGAGTTTGATGGAATGGGAAGTTCAAAGGCTGCCCTGATGGCCCCTGCGGACATGAATTTTGTCCGGAATCCCATCTTGCACATGTCCTGAGGACATTTATGTGTCTCTATCTATGTCCGCCAGACATTCAAGCGTCTACAATGGTGTCTTGAAGACTTGGGAACGTCTTGAGTAGTGTCCCAAGGAAACCGAATAGTATCCATTACTATGTCCTTGAGACATTCTACTGTCCTCCCTACTCATGTCCCACGGTCATTCGCGGTATAAAGCTTCGGTCCGAAGGACGTCCTGGTTTCTTCGTACAAATTTAAATGTCCTCAGTGGTGTGTTAAAGACTTAGAGATGTCTCCGGCAAGACCTCAAGACATTTTCAAGTCCTTCTTACTCATGTCCTGCGGTCATTCGCAACTCAACGATGGGGTCCGACGGACATCCTGATGGCTTCGTGTAAATTCAAGTGTCTTTAGTGATGTCTCGAAGAACCAGCAATGTTTCTAGCCACGTCTACTGGAAGAATGAAGAAGAATGTCGCTAAGACGTCCTAAGGACATAGTGAAAACGTCTCATGGACGTTCTGATATTGTAATCATATGTCTTATGCATGTCCACCGCGCGTCCGCAAACCCATCGAAAAATTTGATGAGACGTCCTGAAGACATGATAAAAGCATCTTGCAGATGTCCTGGCATTCTAGTTATATGTCTTATGCACGTCCACCGTGCGTCCTTAAACTCATCGAAAAATGTTGATGAGATGTCTCGCGGATGTCCTGATATTCTAATCATGTGTCTCATAAACGTCCGTCCTCAGTCTCCAAAACAGGAGAAAAATGTGGGGATGAATCCTGAGGACATGATTAAGACGTCTCGCGGATGTCCGGGGCGTATTTCATAATGAATTCACAATGTCCTCATTCTATCTTCAAGCCGTCCTAAAATGACACATTAGGTCGTCCTGAAGACGTCCGCGACATTTGTCCGGATTCTGTCCTGTATAGGTCCCAAGGGGCCATCAGGGTGTTAGCGCTTGTGAAGAAGAAAAGGCGGTTGAGAGACATCTAGTAGCGAACTAGACAATTATGTCTACGGGGGTGATGGGAGATGTTTAACGTCTTTCGGTTCATTGAACTGTCCAGTAAAACTTGTAGTGCCAGGAGGAAGAAGTTTCATTATAGTGCTGTAAAGTTTCATATAGGGTAAATAAAATTTTCTCTACCTATCGATGTAAAACTTTACCGAAATTTTGAGTACTTTTTCAATTCCTTAATAAGAATGATTCATCAACGTTAGTCATTCTTCAACTAATCTTAAGGGAATAATTCACGTAAATCTTTCAAAGTTTGCTACGCTCTTCATATAAGAATTTTACTGTAAAAACATTATTAAAGTTTACCAAACTGTTATGTATTTTTCATAACATCTACTCTGAAACTGCAATTTTCTTTGCCTGTTTTGTCAGTTGAAAGAGGTTCATTTCAGGCTAATGCTGTGAAAAGTTGTCACACATATGCGCAAATCGCGAATTCAATGAATCAGCAGTGCGAATTGGTGTTTTTCAATCCCTTAGGATTGCAAAGTTGGTCTTTCACATCTCTTGGGATTGCAAAGAGAAATTACTGCCCTGTTGCAAATTTCAGACTATTGAAATTGACAGTTGAAGTTCCAGAGCAGATGTTATGAAAAACATAGTGTGTGACACGGGATGAATCATGAATGCAGGCACGGGTGATGTCCAACTTCACCCTGGCCTGCATTCACCTTGTTTCATCCCTTGTTACACAATATACTATTATCACGTTCAGTATGTCACTGATTATACTACAAAAATGTGAAAAATTCGTCAACTTGTCTCTATATCCCAACTTTGTTCAACAGCTCAGTAAAGTTTCGCAAAATACTTTTCTCCGCGTATTTGTATCTAAATTTAGAGGTATGGACAGATCGTAACTACAGCTGGAAACAAGTTACTCTTGTAGCTAGTTTCATTCTACTTTTTCGGATACATTCTTCTGCTTATTTGCTGCAGTTTTTTTTTTTTTGTTTTGGTCTTCTTTATTTTTAACTTTTCGTCGACAGAGACTACCGCCGCAAAAGTTTGTTTTCCAATTTTGTCAATGTTTTTCTATTCTACGACCGGCTCGTTTGTCCGTGCAGACAACTCCCTATTTGACAACCTGAATCCCATTTCTATATAGTCGACAAATTTATTTCCAAACTTCCCTTTTCGCGTAATAAATAGCCGGTGTACCAAAGAATGGTTACCGCCCCAAGCTTCTGCTCAGTTCTCAGTCCTGCCCAGTTGGAAATCGGGAATATTCCTATAATACATACATTATCGCATGACGATCTATATAAATTTGAAGGCGGCTTACATTAGCTCTAACTCTTAGCTTCCAACTATACTTTTATAATTTTTCATAGTATAGCTTTTCATAAAATTGAGAATGATTTTTGAACAAGAAAAACATCCTCAATTATTTCCGAACAAAATTACATATGGGGCTTTCTACGCCAACTCGACCAGTGTTAAACCCTGACCATCTCGGAATCATCTCAGTTTTTTTTTCAACATTCTACTCAGCGAAAAATGCGTCTAGATTTTTTTTCAGATTTTTTTATTCAGCCGTTTATTTTTCTTCTATTATAAAAAATAAAAGAATATCCTTTGAAAGTGCGAAACTTAAATTTCATTTTGAAAAAATAAAAAGGTTGACAATATCATCAAAATTACGACCTCTATGGCCGTTGAAGTCATGGTCTGCCAAAAGCGGATTCGAAAACGGTAAACAAGATTGTAACCGAACGGAGTATCTGAAACCCAAAAACTAGGAGTCATTTTAATGGTCAAAGTACCATCTAAGGTTATATGGAACCGATTTTCGATAAACCGAAATTCGGGTGAGTTGCGAATTTTTTAATCAAAAAACCTTAGATTTTCTTGATTTTGACAACTGTTTTTTCAAGTTAATAATAAACCGAAAGACGGACGATAAATCCGTTTCATAGAAGCTTAGATGGTACCTTGACCATTAAAATGACTCCTTGTTTTCGGATTTCAGATACTCCGTTCGGTTACAATCTTGTTTACCGTTTTCGACGTTGCTTTTTGCAGACCATGACTTCAATGCCCATACAGTTCTTAATTTTGATGATATTGTCAGCCTTTTACTTTCAAATTAAAACTAAAGTTGCGCACTTTCGAAACATATTCTTTCATTCATTCTCCTTCTACAACCCTCAACGGCACAACGCTTCGAAAAACATGCACGCTTTCTGGAGCTCCAGACAACCAACAGTTCGGTAAAACGTGGATAACTGTTAAGTAAAACTTAATATGTTTTCGCTGACTCAAAACCAATTACTTTCTTTTACTGTACAGGAGTTTACGTTTTACTAAACTGTTCGGTAAAGTTTCATCGACTGTAAGTCATTCATTCATTCGTTTCATGTAAATCTACTTGAATTTTCTGCTATATCCTCAATCGCGGTTTACTGAACTGTTCGATAATCTCTATCTGACGTTCATTATATTCTGTAATTGTGCGCATTGAAATTCCCACAGCCAAGTGCAGTATTAATTACAGTTCTAGTTCGATAGATATTCTTTTAAGTTTATCAAAATTTCACGTTCTATGTATGAGGTCTTCTTGAATTTCACTTTACTGAACTGTAAGTGAAACTTTACACAAATGTCCCTATGTTCTCAGTTTACTGAACTAAGTTCGGTAAAGTTTCGCAAAATACTTTTCTCCGTGTAGATGTATGGGTATCGTGAAGTACTTTGGTCTCCGAGAAAATTTCAAAGAACTTTTTACCTGTTGTCAGATTCACGTGTACTAACTGATTGGACGTTCGTTGTTGTTCATGAAATAAATAAGCAGGTAAGTTCCAGCCTGAAAATCCAGTCCTAAAACTTACTGTTCGGATTTCTTAAGTTCGCGAAATTCTATGCTGTTCTATGAGTAAGAATTGTTTCATTGAAATTGTAAAGTAATCGAAATAGGATGTGGAAAAAAAAAAATTCGAAAATAATATGAGGGAACTTTCATCCAAAGGTATTGAAGCATGAAATTACAAAACAGTCGGGGATCGAGTGAGGGAATAGTATACATTACGTACCGATATGGCGGGAAGTTGGTGATCCCAGTACGAGTTCGACGTTTCCCGCCTGATGGGAGGGAACTCTTCGAAGAAAGGGACCATTTCAAAAGTTTTCAGATATTTTGAAATTCTGAAAAATTCCAAAATTGCCGAAATTTCGAAAATTTGTAAAAAATTTTCAACATATCTCGAATACTTGAAAATTACCGAAATTCCCAAAATTTCAACCAAAAAATACGATTCAGCTATTTTTTTTTAGGTGGCTGGTTTTGCCCCACCCTTTAGAATTTGCATCGTTCTCAGTGGAGGCACTCTGCATACAATGTTGTCTTACTCGCCTTTATTCAGAATTATTATAAGGTCATTTTTTTCTTGGTGGCCGGTCTTGCCCCACCAGCCGTGAATCTATCGTAATATGGGGTTCGCAACAATCAAATAATATTCTCAACTATTGGCGAGTGTCATAACGAGTTTTGTAAAAGTAGCTACAGCATCTCATAAGATTCACATAGAACAGCCAAATCTGAAATATCTCATAGAACCAAATACGTAGCACTACGATCCCAATAAATACTAACGTATAAAAATGGGACTAAATGTCCGGCTGACAAACGTATATTAAACGTTGTTACGTGAAATATACGTTTTTCGGCCGGACATTAGTCCCATTTTTATACGTTAGTGTTTATTGGGATAATATTCAAGCTCATTGACGATTCCTATAACGTGATTTCCCTATAGGTTTACATGGAAGTGCTAAGCTCGGCAACTGCCATAGAATTGCATACGCAATGCTCAAATGGCAGCAGAAAAGATTAGTTAGTTGAATATCGAGTTTCATAGAATAATAATGATGAATTTGCAATGTTCGACACTTTCGTGTTGGAATAAGAAATGTAATAGAGTACTAAATTATATCTCTGTTTGTCCTGATGAACCGTAGTCGTGGTAAATTTGACAAATGTACCGTACGACGTCTATATGTCAATTTTAGTTTTAAGACGACTCAACGAGTCTAATTATTTGCTATTACCAGGTCAAATCCCCAGCCGAACTCCCGCTACGCATTTTATAGACGAATTTTTGTATGACCCAGCGGTGAAGGATCGTAAACGTAAAAGTGAAGGGGCACTATTCTGAAAGTGAAGTATAGCCGGAGGTTTTACCAAGTAGTACTACAAACTGGGAAATTATGAAAAATCCCAAATAGGTTGACGCAGAAAGTACCCAATTGACAAATAATGACTGACCATGTATAAGACACGACTCACTGAGGGAGTGCTTCCCTGGTACAGGCCCGACAAGAGGCGGGGTCAGCCGGGGTGATTGCCCCGGGGCCCGGAGGGCTCCGGGGGCCCGGTTACGGGAAAAAATATGAAGTTTCAAATAAAAATAGAAGAAAGATTAAAAATTCCAAGTTCAAAATGAAAATAAAAGAACGATTAAAAATAAAAACGATCAAAAATATGAACTTTAGGGCCCGCCCCTAGTCGCCCACCTCCTTTTAATACAATTTGACATTCCGATTATTATCTGAGCCCAGGCGTCAAAAACGCAAAAACGGCCAACGCTGCGCGAATTCAAATTCAATACCGAACACATACGTCCGAAAAAATGTTCGTTTAATGCGAAAATAGAGTCTACAGATGGTTTTTACATTTTTCGAATTCGATTTCCTCGGCGATTCGATGTTCGCTAACCAAAAATCCCAGAAGGTTTTCTTCGACTGATTTAATTCCTGGGGACTTATTTAGATATAGGATGTAGGTTTTTTTCGACTGATTCAATTCCTGTGGACTTGTTTAGATGTTTTGTTTCAAATGTAATTTTACCAAATGAACAAAATTAATAATATTATTTGAACAATTGGATCTATTTCATTTCACTGAATTGAATTCATGTTCTATATAAAGGGGGGCCTGTGAGCGCCCCATGCACCGGGGCCCGGTTCGGCTCTCGACGGCCCTGCCCTGGTATTATCACCCGCGAAGAAACTGAGAATAGTGCATTTTTTTTGGGAAAAATATCGGTTTTCGGATTTCTACTGATTTTTTTGTTTTTCCAACTCCCATCACAAGAATTTCTAAAGTAACGTCGGATGATTACATCGTGTTGCTATAATGTTTATATAACTTGATCGGAACAAGTTCTACGGTGAGATCGGAAATTTTGGTTTTCAAACATTCAGACAACTGATATTCTGATTATTTTAATAATTCAAATAATATTTAGATTGGATTTGCCATTTTTAATTTCTAATTTTAGATCTCGTTTCCGGAATCAGGGACTCGGAAAAACCCTAAGAACGAAGAGTATTACCTGTTTCGGCCAAGTTCCATGAACTTTAGTAAAACGACGCGAGGTTTAGGGTGTGAATAAATTTGACAAAAATGGAGGGTTGATTATTCGACGTAATTCTGGAGATTTTTGCTGTCAGATATCGAAAAAAATGTCGATCTTTTCTAAAATGAAAGCATAGTGTGAATTTCATTTGTCGATTCTAAACCCTAATAAGATATAATTTTGGGTCTCGATGATCCTGTCTGCTCGCGAATCGTTTATAATTCAAAACGAAATTTTTTATCCATCGGTTAAAAGTGGAGCAAGAAAAGATTTTTTAAAATAAAGAAAATAAAAGAAAAATTTCGGATGCAAAATCCAACTTTCTCAAAATGGTGTTAGTCGTTATTGGCGCCAGAGAGAGTCGGTTTCCCTAACGTTACAGCCGACAATCAGAAGTTCTTTCGAACTTATATAAAGTTAGGCAACTTAAGTTTATAAGCATCGTATATACAGGATGTTCCATACCTCGCGACGAATATTTTACAGTGTAAATCTTGATTAAAAATGGGATCGAAATTTCCTCAGCCAATTTTTTCGGAAATGCATAGATTTTTCGTTATAAATATTTTAATTTCAGCCAGTGATGCGCGGCTTATAAACGACCGTTTGTCAGTGTGATCACCGCTCGGTTGTGTGCGCGTCTCTCACCCTATTGTCAAATCGAAAAAAAGTGCACAAAACCGAGCGGTAAGCACACCGACCGCGACGCGCGGCCGTTCGAAAGCCGCGCGTCATTGACTGAAATTGAAATAATTATAACAGAAAACATATGCATTTAAAATAAAAACGGTTGAGGAAATTTCGATCCCATTTTTGATCAAGATTTACCCTGTGAAATATTCGTTGCGAGGTCTGGAACAGCCTGTATATATGAATATATATATATATCTATATTTTTTTCTTTTATCTCTCCGAGTCTTTTGCTCCCGCGTTAAGCAACAGCTCATCTTTTCTCCGTAGGGACAGGGGAACGCGAGGGTTGAGGAACGATATGCAGCGGGGGAGAGACACTTCCGAAAGTTAACTTCCGTACTTATCTCGTGCTTGGCTCGGCTGTTACTTCACTTACAGTTTAGGTACTTGTACCAGATTAGACAAAGCTACCCCCTGCAGCCGCATAATTCTTTTTAACAAATGGGCAAGCTGTAGCTACGTGGGGCGGATAGAGCTGAGGCTAAAAAAGGGATGAAACAAGATCGCGCTTCATAGCCTTCGACCCTCGCTTTATCATCGTCAAAAATATCGTCCCAAAATCTAAATTTTACCTAATTGATGCTTTTCGCATTTCCGATAAAAGAAAAAAAATTCAGTCATTATTTTATAATCATTCCTGGAATGAAAAGTTGAAATTTCAGCTTCAGAGAAATACCTCAGAGCATTTTCATAAGTATGTCTGCGCAATAAATACCAGTTCGTATGAAAAACGTATAAAAAGCTCGAGTACTCTACGTTTATTCATAGGAAAAATGTCCCTCAGTTAAACGCATATAAGCAGCGTTTATTGAAAACGTTACGTCTATACGTTTGACATTACGCAATAAACAACGTTTGATACACGTGTACTACTTGAATACTTGGCCGAGTTATTGTTGCGCGGGACAAAAAAATTAAGATACTTGAAATGAATTAATTACAATATATGAGGCGCGTTGATCAACAACTACTAATCGCAAACCATCGCACTTTCTTGCAAAGTAAGAATTTTAAGATTAGAAAAACTTCGCATTATTGTTGTGGCCGGGATTCGATCCGAGGACGCTCACATTCGCTTGTATTACTATTCGCACGCTCTATTGACTACGCCAAACTACCTATTGACAAAGTTAGTCACTTTCTCGTAATTGTTTCGGACTTCGCATCTGTCTCAATGATATCAGTGTTTCAATGCAGCTCAGATATGTTAACTAAACATCCGAGTTGCAAGTATGTTTTAAATTTAATTTCTTGCCTGGAGTTCCACACGTTCTCACTCGACTTAATTATATTGTACGTTCATTATCATATCGGGTAAACGTATAAAATACGTGTAGATATGACATTTGAGACAACGCATTTTGAGCATTAATCATCGAAAGGAATCAAACGTTATTATAGTGTAACTCAAAATCCGCGGGGTATACGTTGATTTTCTTGGTTTTCGAAGACGTTTTGAGGAACGTATACCGTGCGATTATGTGAAAATTACAAGTTACAAGTGCGCAGGCGCTGATTTATTCGAATATTACGAGGGATGCCAATATTTCAGACTTGCCACGAATATCTCTAGAGTCTGTTGGTTATTTGTTTCCGATTGTTGTCGAATACAAATGGCGGCAATAAGTAGCAGAAATAGATTACGTTTGTTGTGAATCAAGCAGACGACAGAACTAGGGATATTATATGTCGATAACTGACCGACGGATCTTATGATTCGAATTTAAATCGACAGAATTTGCTCCAGCTTAAGTCTGGATGAATCTTGGAATCGATCGACGATCCAGTAGCTTTTGTGCTGGGAAATTATTTTTTACGTTGTAAATAGCTATCTGAGCGGCAAAATCCCAAAGTGAAATTTCGCTCTGGTCACAAACGACCCAGAACGACCGCGGAGGGTTAATATTAATATACTAAAATGGTTTATTTATATAGTTAATAAACGTATATTTGTATGTAAGCAAATGAATATTTATTCATAGTTAACAAATATTAGTTGATCCAAATTATATTGGGTTGAGTCAACCGACGACTATACATAGATGAGTTCACTATCTCTCTCTCTCTCTCTCTCTCTCTCTCTCTCTCTCTCTCCTTATACGAGTTATTGCCTTTGCAGGCACGTAGTCGAAGATGACTTCACTCAAACCAATAATGAATAAATATTTATTTGCTTATATACAAATATACGTTTATTAACTATAAATAAACTCTTTTCTCCGTGTACAACAGTAACGAGTAATATAACCTTTCATGCTATTCATTCAAACCAAATTTTAAAATTGTTCGACTATGAATATAATTCTTAATGACTGTGAAAATTAAGGTGGTTCTGAACCTACAGTCACAGCAATCGTGGGTTTCAGACAAGATTTTGAATACTTCTCGATGGGGAAAAAATCTGAAAAAAATCAAGCATGTAGGAGATCCTCGGGAGATTGATTTTGCATAATAATAATTCAAAAAAGTTATCAACAAATCGATGGAAAAAAAAACTGTTCAAGAAATTAGCCGGTGACCCAACTTTTTTTTCAGGTGAAAATAATTTGTCAATTTTACTGAATACGTATGAATTTTTTGAGAATTTTGGTAACTTTTTGAAAATTGAGGTTTGTCAGGTATGAAAAAACGCAATTTTCAAAAAGTTACCAAAATTCTCAAAAAATTCATACGTATTCAGTAAAATTGACAAATCATTTTCACCTGAAAAAAAAGTTGGGTCACCGGCTTATTTCTTGAACAGTTTTTTTTTCCATCAATTTGTTAATAACTTTCTTCAATTATTATTATGCAAAATCGATCTTCCGTGGATCTCCTACATGCTTGATTTTTTTCAGATTTTTTCCCCATCGAGAAGTATTCAAAATCTTGTCTGAAACCCACGTTTGGTGAGACTGTAGGTGAAGAACCACCTTAAAAATTGAAAATGATCAATATTTCAAGATGGCCAAAATGCAAGTTACCACCTCTGATGCTTAGCACGGCAGTATATGAGGTCGATTTAAAAAGAATAATGAAATTTCCCGGGATTGTTATACGAGGCTCCTGATTTATACTTTATGAGTTACTTAAGATAATTACCAAAGATGCAGCATTAATTTTTCATCATCGCATTAGAACGGTTTTTATATAAGATCAATATTCAAGCGAGAGATGAAATCTCGAGATTTTCTGTTCTCGTATATAAGAAAAAAGATGATCGTTATATAAAACGCAACGGAATGAAAGATAATAATACCTACCCCTGGTAGTTATAAGGGTAATAATTATCAGAGGAAGATGAATTACGAGGTGATGATTTTCTTTTAATCCGATCTTCGTTATGCTACTAATTATACGTCGTATCGTAAACGATGGTAATTGGAACATTATTATTATCTTTATTTTAATTACATATTATCGTTCATAACTTCGTGAGATTTTCACAGATTCGTAGCCTTCCGGAAAAATGACGGATTATACAGGGTGGTCCATTTTAATATTTCGAATATTTCGAAAACTAACAGTTATATAGGAAAAAGTTTCATACAAAACTTAAAGAGTTTCGAGGGGGAAAGATAATGCTGATATGTGTTGAATTGTGGACTTCGCCAGTTCCGAGATTTCGCAAGTAACCTCGGAATTCAGATAGGGAACACATGTTTTGGTTGGGGGCGGCTGATAGCGAGATCAAAGACTAATTCAAATACGAAAGCAAAAAAAAAAAAATATTATAATATACTCAGATAAACTTCATTTATTATAAATCAACAAATCATTGGATATTTATGAAAGAACAAAACTCAAATATTCATTCTCTTAACTATTAATAAAATAACAAATTAATAACACAAAGGCAAGAATCTTTTGATTATATCCAACTTCGAGGCATTCCAAAAATGAATGACAAAATTACAATAGGTACCTGATGCCTGGTTAAGAGCATGTCCTAGTCCTACCTTTACCGGCTTTAAAAAAAAGTAAAACATCGAAAAAACTCCGAAACGATGGTTAAAAATGATATATAATGGATTTATTCGATGATTAGGGACGAATAGGTTCGATCCAGCACCCGAGATCCGTTGAAATCGAGAAAAATTATTTTTTTATGTTCGTCAAGTGTGTCCGTGTCACCTATTTTGGTTAATATCAAAGTCTACGCGTCAAAAACGCAAAAAACGGCAACGTACCCCTAGTCTACATGCAATGACGAACATTTGTGTCCAAAAATTTTGTTGCTTTACGCAACAATGGGGCGATCAAACCGAAAGTAGAGCGGTAGTCAAGATGTAAATAGTGTAAAATTGTCGATTTCTGACAGCTGATCGTGAGACATGAGACGGTCCTCGGCTAACGAAACGCCCGACAGATGGCTCTGCGCGTAAATCATCGTGCGTAATAATTGAATTACAATTATAATATAATTATTATATTTTCAATATAATAATTATATTATAATCTCATGTCTCACGATCAGCTGTCAGAAATCGACAATTTTACACTATTTACATCTTGACTACCGCTCTACTTTCGGTTTGATCGCCCCATTGTTGCGTGAAGCAACAAAATTTTTAGACACAAATGTTCGTTATTGCATGTAGACTAGGGGTACGTTGCCGGTTTTTGCGTTTTTGACGCGTAGACTTTGATATCAACCAAAATAGGTGACACGGACGTACTTGACGAACATAAAAAATTAATTTTTCTCGATTTCAACGGATCTCGGGTACTGGATCGAACCTATTCGTCCCTAATCATCGAATAAATCCATTATATATCATTTTTAACCATCGTTTCGGAGTTTTTTCGACGTTTTACTTTTTTTTAAAGCCGGTCAAGGTAGGACTAGGACATGCTCTTAAGGTGCTTTCCTACCCAATTCCACCAAACCTGAAAACATTGAGCTAAACGCGTGCAGAAGATGCCGTACGTGTTCGGAATCACACATAGAATTGCGCGACGGATTTTGTTGTTCTGATTTCGATGCCTAGGCAGAGATATTCCGTTTAAGGCCCATCCCTAGTCACCCACCTCCTTTTGATACAATGTGACACATTTCGATTATTATCCGAGCCCAGACGTCAAAAACGCCAAAAAGGCGTTTCATGCGAAAATAGAGTCTACAGATGGTTTTAACATTATTATGAATCAAGACGCGTCTTCCGATTGCGAGACTTCTTCTTGCATCTACCCTATTGTATAGACGCGTCGCGTCGGTACGATATTACATGATATTGTAGAGAATTGGAGAGGAGTGGGCGGAAGTAGCCTTCGTAAATTCTTGGGTTAATTAATTTCACGAGAAGTGGAGTCAAAGGTCGAGGGGATTGAGGTCGACCATAGATTCCTGGATACCCATCCAAAGGCAGTAAACAACTTTCAGCTTCCAGAAAGCAGCTTGGTCCCGCCTTTTGTTCCCAGGAGAGGTTTCTTATCCGATCTTTAAACGGTCGTTAGAGAGTATCGCGTAAAACCGCGATGTAACGAAGGCTCACTTTTTATCTGTATAAGCAAAACTCTCGCCGATCCCGTTGGGAACATATACGCGTAATCAGTGATATATACACGGACCGCTACCTACCCTAAAAAGCTCGATTCAAATAAAAACAGTCGAGCGTGAGTACACAACATGATACCCCCCTTTGAGAGCGTTGAAAAAAAAAAGGTTGACCGTTTTAAAATCACCATTACCTCCGTAAGTACAAGTTGATAGAATTGGGCAGGCAAAACCGAAGCAATATGATACCTCTGAAGGAAAACTACCGCAAAAACTCAAACTATTTGCTTAGAAAAATTCAGTCACGTTACATAATATCTAACGACCTTAAGCTGTAGTATAAAATTTTCGCAAATTTTTTCAGATGTCATCCAGCTAGCAGAAATGAACTTTTGTTTTATTTTATTTTATTTTTCGTACTTTCATAAGACGCGAAATCACAGTTTCTCGCGCCAAGTGCAATAAAAAAAAAGAAAATATATCATAACTATATATATGCGCCGCGCGAGACTCAACGAGTCTATATACCCGAACGGGAGTTAACCAGTGGGGTGGGGAGACAGTATTTCCCTAATTTCTTCCTCTTCGCGATATCCCGGGAATTGAAATAATTATCTCAGAATATAGGCACGAAGAGCCCTTTATTTCAGACCAATTTCAATTGAATCAGTGCCCGGAAAGCTGAGATATGATTAATTTAAGTTTCTGAGTACCCGTTTCGTCGGAAAAATTTTTTGTCTCCTCCTGCAGACCAAAAAGCCACTAAACCTATGTGTCTGAGAATTAGGAAAGAGCGGCTACCACTAAATAGCAGAGATATACTAAGTACTCGACATCAGTTGCCAGGTAGCGCTATTGTCGACGCTGTGACGTATGATCGAGAATCGATTGCCCAAGACCACGGAGAAACGGACTTCCGTTCAGTTGATATTCGTACATCTGAACATTTTGCAAATTTCATTCCCTTGTATGCTTCCTATACTGACTTATTGTCATAAAATTCACATTTGAAGTAGAGGGTGAAATTATAACAATCTTCAATGAAATGACGAAGTGCGCAATTTTGAGGTTGGGTTATAGGTACGGTTATTGAATCGCATGAAGTTGACTGTACAACATGGATTAATAAGTCACAAAGCTTTCATTGAACGTGGCAGGTCTTCAATATATCATTATTGATTTTCAAATATTTTCGTATATTAAATATATTTAATGGATAAAATATATCATAATATTTAGTACATCCACACAAGAACATATCTTCACGGTGCTTGGAAAGCAACGAATGATAGCGTATGTCATTATTTCATGCCTCTGTGCTTTCAACGTATTTATATATGGGGTATTCCACGAAGTATCGATCAAGATCGGAAATCGATGTTTCCGATCTATTCCAAACTTTTTTCTGCGGAAGTACTGTTTGAAAAACAGAGCCCTGATTTTTTTGAATTTTTTTCAACCATTCGTATCAGAGATATTGCTATTCCGAAACCACGCGGACCACCCATTTTCTAAAATCTGAAAAAAAATCACAAAATTCTAGGAAAATATAACAAAATTTTTGAGCCATGTTCGAAGATGGACATTTCATCACCGCAAAAGTTAAATTTCAAAAGTGATGGGAATTTCGAAAATTATTCTTGGAATGCGTTTTTCATATGAAAATGAACAAGAAAGTTCCTAATATCATGGGTCGAAAAAAATATATTCATAAAGTTACGGAGAATGATGTGAATTTGTTACATAACATACAAATTACAATGTAGTCGCTCACCTCCTTTTGATACAATGTGACACATTTCCATTATTATCTGAGCCCAGGCGTCAAAAACGCAAAAAAGGCCAACGCTGCGCAAGTTCAAATTCAATACCGAAGACATACGTCCAAAAAAATGTTCGTTTCATGCGAAAATAGAGACTAAAAATGGTTTTTATATTATGCGCCGAGGGAATCAAATTCGGAAAATAATTCGGTGTTCTATCGCACATTAATTCAGGCTTGTGAATTCGTCGAAGAAATAGGAACAGAAAGAAATTCAGAGAGTTTGCTATCTCGAGTTAAAAGCTTGCACTATCATATTCACCATGTTTTCACCTGATACTTTGACGAAGTATGAAAATATCTTCCTCCCTTTCTCTTCTTGGAAATGGAGTAAAGACAGAAACTCGAGGCTTCTGTCACAGGCAGTGAAGCTATGGGACGTGAAAATTCTCTTTCAACGAGCTCACTGAGAAAGCCCTAAGAAGCTCTCTCTTTCAAGGAAAGTGAGTGCCGATGCCTCGCCACGCGAGGATAATAAGATGAGAAAGAAATTTCAAGGGCTATAAGAGAACGAGTTCATCGAAAATGCGTTAAGGTGTTTTAGAAAAAAAAAAAAAAAAGGATGTACACGTATTAAGTGGGATCGAATGGTGTTCTCCGTGAAGCCGGTACAAGGGCTTGAAATATCTTTTTTTAAGAGAGGAATATCAGAACTCTGCGGATCATTTGGGCGCCTGAGAATCTTGAGTAATGCGATAATGAGGACAGTTTGTCAGCAAATTGTGCGTAAACGAAGTTCATGTCGAAAAAATATCAGCTCCCCTTTTCGGCCAGAGACTCGCTCCATCTTTAATTAAGAACTCACCACCCTCCGGCGTTTTACGTTGCAGGAAGTCGACGCTGGAAATGAGAATAGGTACCCTAGGTTATTCCGACAAAAGTGAGCTTGAAATGCCGTGAGATATTTCCAACTTTTAAAGTATTCATAAAATCATGGTGCTCAAAGAATAATCGGTATTTTTGTTTCTTGTACAATTAACTGGAGTCTTTATCATAAAATCGTTTATATATCATGAAACGAATTTTTTTTTTATCAATTAAACTGATCACAAAGTTACTCATATTAGCCTAATATAATGTATTACATCGGGTACTGTGTGAAAAGTCCAGATGATTCAGCACCCCTATTCGAATCACAGGGGTCGATGAGAGGAAGAAACTTTCTCAACTGAAATATCTCGTAAGTAGACACTTGTATTCTTCAACGTCAATATCCTGGATCAGGTGTGTGTTGGGACGAAAGCCAGTGACATTTGTATAGTCGGCTATGGTCATCCCCTGTGTTTTATCTCCGTCATAAATAGCGTCCACGTAATAGCTCGCCGATCTTTTCACAATGGAACCAGAAGTTGTTGCGACAACGATACCTACTGCATCAGGACAGTACCAGTAATCTTCTTCCGGGTTCAATGCCTTGCGTTCTCCATTTTTGATCAACCAGGATTTTGAATTGTTTAGTTCGTTCAATGACAACCTGAAATGCTGGGTAAACATGAACAGGAACGATGTTAAAAGGGTTTCATTTTAGAAAAGTTTGCAAGACACAGACGTGGTAAAGTATTTCTTCACGCTTTGTTAGCATATCCCTGACTCACCATTTGTGTGCGAGCTCTTCTCGTGGTTTCAAGGTATACCAAAGAGATTGGCTTCGACTTAACCGAAGTGAAAACTATGTAGTTAGCCACGGGGTCGACGTACGAGTTGTAATCAACGCCAGGCATGACGTTACCCTTGCCCTCGACACTTCCACCCATTACGATAAGCTGTTGAACTTTTTCGAGAAATGAAGGATACATTCTGATCGTTAGAGCGATATTCGTCAGCGGTGCTATCGTGATGACTGTCACCTCACCTAGAAAATTAGCATCCAAATTAGGGATCGGTTTGACCCAGGAATACGTGGAGGTTTCATACGTCCAAGTACGGGATCCGGTAACACGATATGGAAACGAGAAATTTGTAAGAGGACACCTACTTCGGGAAAGACGAATCGTTACGTAATCAAGTTAGTGGGTAGTACTGACAGTGAGCAAAAGCCAGACGATTTTTCACCAAATTTCAGGGTCAAAATGTATTCCTGCACAGGGCAGGGATTGGATGGGATGATACATTGTGCTACTTAGTGAAAATCGGCACCAAGCGATCAGTGTCTATCTAACTGATTGCAATCAAACCAACCTGGGTACCGCTTGACCAGATCAATCAAAGCGTTTACTGCGTGAGTTTTTTGGATCAAGTCTGGCGATGGAGGATCGGGAAATTCAAAGTCTCCAAAACCGTCATTGCCATAGGAGTAATCTTTCTTGTTGGGTAGCAATAACGGACTGGCTGCGCCCGCATAAACAGGAATCTGCGCAGAAAAAATCTAAATTATCAGAGGATCATCATATCCTTTGACTATTGTTCTTTCATTTTGAAGACAACGCTAAAATCTGATCATCATTTAAGCTCTTAAAATTAGATCAACCTACGTCAGTTCTGTTCAGGGTCTTCAAGGTCTTAAGGATGTTGATAATGCAGTCATCGAGGGTGGAAACCCCGTTGAGGCATGTAATAGCAATTACTTTTGGGCCATCACCGAGTCTATCGGCTTCTAAGGCCATGATAACTGAGATTATATCGTCCGTGACGCCATCCGTATCAATCACAAGTTTTTTTATGGGATGTATAGGTCCTGTTGTAGTCTTGCAGCTGAAATAACGTCGTGGATAAAGCAGAGTTGTAGTATAAAATATATTATATCAATTGAAATGAAAATGAAAAAGTGGATATATCCATGTATGCAGGATTCTTCGTGATACTCAACCACGTTATACAGACCCTCGTCAATAGGTATATTTGACGATTGGCCAGATTTTGGTACCACTTTGAAGTACGTTCTTAAATTCCTTAAAAAATTTGAGAAAGGGATGAGTCCCGCGAAGAAAATAGTCCCGAATTGAATAAGATTCACATTGTTCTTTCATATCTCAAAGAATGACTTTATTCATTTATTTATTTATTTTTCTGACAATGTAAGGCTATTTTTATTTAGCTTCAAATTTTACACGAAATTCGGGAATGGTTGCGGACCTACGAAAAATTTGAATCGTCGATATCACTGAGGGTCGGAATAAAATCGTCTGAATTCATGAAGAATATTTCACCTATAACTAATAACTGTTAGTGCTAGCGGCTCTCCAATTCAAATTATCGGCGATATTTATAAAGCAAGTCAACCTCTTCTCCCCATGGGAAACAGCAATAATATAGACGGAGCCAGTAGTGCAACACAACTCATTGCAAACAATTCGTCTTGTGCAAATAACAGTTCGGCACCAAGTTTGTTGAAGCTGATAAGTTGGTGATAATATTGGATACCTATTCCCAAGTTTTGACACTGGTTTTGTCGGTTCAAATACCGGTCTCTACTATTATGTAATCCTCGGTTAGTTCACACCAGAAATCTGAGTTTACAAACTCCGTATATCTTCAAACCACTACATTGTATAACATTGGCATATATCGGGCATATAAAAGTCTTTGAATTGAAAAATAAAAACCGTCATTTTATCGTTCTATCATTTTATTCTCGAAATGACATCTCATTCAAGAACACCTGCAGCTCTTCTGCGAAATATATGAAATATCTATACTCGATTGGCATTGAGGTCAAGTATAATAAACAGACATAAAGGCAAATAAGTTTGCACGATATTCAAACAATTTGAGCAGGTTACGAGGCTAATCCACAGCTTACATTTGGCACATAGGAATGGGCAGCATCACAATTCGAATTTTGTTTGAAATATTATTGTGATTCGTTCGTCTAGTACATCGATGGCTTTCACCAATATTTTAAAACCTTGGGCTTTGAAAGAACGGGCGTTATTATAATTCCGTGAAAAAAAACAAACCGTGAATGAAAAAATCAAGTTTTCGTTCGTTCAAATCTGGAATAAATCAATCGAGTAGTTTTTGTGTTGGATGAAAAAATGAAAATACCATTTCTTCAGATGAAAAAATTTCCTGATGAAAAATTCTAGAGTTCACCGGACTTCTTTAATTTACTTTATACGGTATTTATGCAGTACGTTAGAATTTATCTCATCAATTTTATAATATTGAAACAAGCAATACACACAAAAATAATTTCAATGTTGGGAATGCCGATGTGTGACACGGGATACGAAGATCGACAGCCAACGTGGTGTTGAAACAAGTTGTAATGTACAGACATTGATTATTTACGAAGCTAATTAAACTTGACCCGAATTTCAATTGGTAACTTTTTCGTTCGGTAATGCTCTCCAATTTGTAACCTACTCTGAAAAGTTTTTAATATTGACAAAGTCACAGCTGAACCGTGACGAATTTGTTCGCTTTTTCATATCAGAATTATATGACGATTATCTGCGAAATTAATGTAAATATTTGAAAAGTCAAAATGACCTTTTGTGCAGATTCTTAATGGACGAACATCTTTGACTTGTAGAATTTGTCTCCATCTTCGGCAGATCCCCCATGCTAAACATTGAAAAATAGAAATTAATTACAAACCAGAATAAAATATGGTTGCCATCAGTGGTGTAAAAGGTACTTTATAAATAGTACCTACTGTCGGCGCAAAAAGGTCTGGCCCCTCTGTTTGAGTGATCATAACTTCTACAGAAAAATTGATAGAGCATCGAGTCTGGAAAAATTGTAAAGCGCCAAGTTTTCTGCGTCTGATGGTTATTCACAAATTTCTGTGTCAAAATCGTGGAAACCGTTATAATCTCCGAAAAGTTAAAAAACGTCGTTTTTCGGAGTCCATCGCCGTACGTCAACTTAAACTCGTCACCGTTTGTCTGAACTAAGTTTCAAAAATCTGTAAAAATTCGAAAATATTCCCTGAACATTAACGAACATGATAGCGTTTGGTAATTTCAAAAATATTCAAAAACGTGGACGCCAGGTGCAAAAAGGTCCAATGGTGCGATTTCCGGAACGGATTGGTACCGGCGAACCTGAGCTAGCTCAAAATTTTCGGCAAGGTATACACTTTTTGATTCCGTAATCAGTTTTCAGTTCGCATAAGTCAACTTCCAGTAATCGACTCCAACAATTTTTCAAATTTGCGCGGGGCCGCGCGTGTCCCAGCCCCGATATTCGTTGCTGGATTTCCCTCCTGCCGCGCCCGTCGCAGACTCAATTGTTAATGCAACTAACAATGTAAATGCAGCGACGAATATCGCAGCTTGGACACACGCGGCCCCGCGCGAATTTGGAAAACTGTTGACGTCGATTACTGGAAGTTGACTCTCGCAAACCAAAAACTGATGACGGAATCAAAAAGTGTATATCTTGACGAAAATTTTGAGCTAGCTCAGGTTCGCCGGTACCAATCCGTTCCGCAAATCGCACCATTGGACCTTTTTGCACCTGGCGTCCAGGTTTTTTAATATTTTTGAAATTACCAAAGGCTATCATGCCCGTCAATGTTCAGGGAATATTTCTGAATTTTTACAGATTTTTGAAACTTAGTTCAGACAAACGGTGACGAGTTTAAGTTGACGTATGGCGATGGACTCCGAAAAACGACGTTTTTTAACTTTTCGGAGATTATAACGGTTTCCACGATTTTGACACAGAAATTTGTGAATAATCATCAGACGCAGAAAACTTGGCGCTTTGCAATTTTCCCAGACTCGATGCTCCATCAATTTTTCTGTAGAAGTTATGATCACTCAAACAGAGGGGCCAGACCTTTTTGCGCCGACAGTAGGTACAGGTACAGGTACTGAAGAATGTACCTAATGTCGGTGCAAAAAGGTTTGGCCCCTCTGTTTGAGTGATCATAACTTCTACAGAAAAATTGATAGAGCATCGAGTCAAGAAAAATTGTAAAGCGCCAAGTTTTCTGCGTCTGATGGTTATTCACAAATTTCTGTGTAAAAATCGTGGAAACCGTTATGATCCCTAAAAAGTTAAAGAACGTAGTTTTCCGGAGTCCATCGCCGTACGTCAACTTAAACTCGTCACCGTTTGTCTGAACTATGTTTCAAAAATCTGCAAAAATTTAGAAACATTTCCTGAACATTAAACGGCATGATATCGGGGCTGGGACATGCGCGGCCCGGCGCAAATTTGAAAAATTGTTGAAGTTGATTACTGGAAGTTGACTCTTGCGAACTAAAAACTGATTACGCAAATCACACCATTGGACCTTTTTACACCTGGCGTCCAGGTTTTTGAATATTTTTGAAATTACCAAACGCCTTTATACCCGTTAATGTTCAGGGAATATTTCGGAATTTTTACAGATTTTTTACACTTAGTTTAGACAAACGATGACGAGTTAAAGTTGACGTACGGCAATGGACTCCGAAAAAACTACGTTTCTCAACTTCTCAGGGATCATAACGGTTGTCATGATTTTGACACAGAAATTTGTGAATAACCATCAGACGTAAAAAACTTGGCGCTTTACGATTTTCCCTGACTCGATACTCTATCAATTTTTCTGTAGAAGTTATGATCACTCAAACAGAGGAGCCAAACCGTTAGTTAATCCTACCTTAAAGCAGCGGTAGAAATAATTATGATACAACATATCAGAATTGTATTGTTCGACATGATGATTTCGGAGAGTTTCTCAATATTCCAATCAGTCTATTTGACGACTGCTCAAAGTTCGGTTGCGGAGCTTACTGATCTTCGGAATCATAAATTCCACTCAATATGTACACGAATATACGTAGCCTTTCGAATTCACGGTACACGCATGCGTGCTTATTCTCGATACTCACATGTGATATGAAAATATAAACTCATACCACCAACAGAGGCGGTGATAATAGGCCAAGAATCATCGGAAACGTGTTTAACGTGGTAAACATCATTCGTAGCTATCGGGACGACGTCTCGAAGGTCGAAGCACGTACACAAAGGAAATGTCAGTATTCGGTATTATTTCATTTAGGTCGAAAACGAAGAAAGATTTTTTTCCTTCTTTGGTTACTGTTCGTAATTTGAACCCATAAAAACGTCGTTTAGGCTCTTTTTTCAAAATGTCACGCGTCGAAGCGGAAATAGATCCAACAATATTCATTTCGGAACGTTTCATGTGTGATAGTTATTTCAGCTTCATACGGTATTTCTCAAACTTTAATAGTTTCTAAATATCACGATGATAATATTTTCTCGAAACTGCAGGCACGACGAGATAAAACACGCAAATTCGTGAGGAGTAAAGAAGTTTTTTTCATTCTCTAAGTGTTATCGCGTAATATAATGTTTATATAATGCAGTTACAAGGTATCTTTGATGTTTCTCAACTATAACATCGTTTTCTACGTGAGCCATTTTATCAGTTTTCAAAATAGGGAAGTGTTATTAAAATCGGACCGAAATTGAAAAGTTAACTTTCCACCAAATATCTATACGTCTTGAGGTCCAGAAAATTACCTCCGAATATTGTTTTGCGATTAATTTTTTGTCCAACGATATCTCGACAACGAATCAACGGATTTCATACCAATCAGCGCGGCTGTTTTCTAACTCAGAACTGATTAGATTTGAGCTTTGATCAGTTGAGTAGTTTACAACTTATTGAAAGAACAAGACATCGGGAAAAAGAATTACTTTTCGTATCCAATACATTTCTTTTACCTCCTTTTGATACAATGTGACACATTTCGATTATTATCCGAGCCCAGGCGTCAAAAACGCGAAAAAAGCCAACGCTGCGCGAATTCAAATTCAATACCAAACACATCCGTCTAAAAAAATGTTTGTTTCGTGCGAAAATAGACTCTACATATGGTTTTTACATTTTTCGTAATGTAATGTTTTTCGTAACAATGTAAAAACCATCTCTTGTCTCTATTTTCACATGAAACGAACATTTTTTTGGACGTATCCCTGGCCAAAAATTCCCACATAGGAACCTACACAGGACCTACATAGGTACCATACGTATCGTAATTTGGGACAGGTTCCTATAGGAGTACAACTTATAGGAGTACATAGGACCTACGTCGGTATAGCGCGGCGGGACCTATCCAGGTATATGTATATACAGGGTGATCCAGAATGCGGTACTTTCCTTATACCGGTGGATTCCTTATAAAAATCTAAGACCAAAATTATTCATCCTAAAATGTCGAAAGCTAAGCCGTTTTCAGGTTGGAGCCATTTAAAGTGAGCCACTACGAGAGCAGATACGAGAATGGCTCGCCACCGCTATTGTTGTCCTACTGGATCTCGCGGCGCCTCACCCGCCGCCGCGATCTCGCTAACTGACAAAACGAATATAATATTACAGTTTTATGCATGAATATGGAATCAGCATTCTTCTGTTTCCATTGCCTGATCGTCGTTTTGTCAGTTGGCGAGATCGCGGCGGCGGGTGAAGCGTCGCGAGATCCAGTAGGCCAACAATACCAGCGGCGAGCCATTCTCGTATCTGCTCTCGTATTGGCTTACTTTAAATGGCTCCTACCTGAAAACGGTTTGGCTTTCGATATTTCAGGATGAATAATTTTAGTCTTAGATTTTTACAAGGAATCCACCGGTGTAAGGAAAGTACCGCATTCTGGATCACCCTGTATATAGGATGGAGACCCATATGGGTGTGTATATATAGGAGGAAAACCTATATAGGACCTGTATGTAGGCACGCCTATATAGGTATGGGTCCTACATAGGTCCTTCACCTATATGGTATATTCCTATCATCACACAGATCTGTCCCAAATTACGATAGCCATATGGGATTGGGACCTGTATGGGTATATTTTGACTTGGGTATATTATGTAGGGTTTCCGGATGGTTATATATTCACCCACCCGTATCCCCATATGACTCCCACAGGAACCAGTCCCATATTACGATAGAAACCATATGGCTGTTCTGTTTGGTCCTATTGGGTTCTGAAAAACACCTAGATGGGTTATTGCGGACGCATATCGAACCTCATGGGTCCTGTACGCCAACTACGAACACCTCAGTGGGTCCTATTGGGTCCTAAAAAACACCTAGATAGGTTATTGCGGAAGCATATCAAACCTCATGGGTCCTGTACGCCAACTACGAATACCCATGTGGTTCCTATTGGGTCCTGAAAAACACCTACATAGGTTATTGCGGAAGCATATCGAATCTCATGGGTCCTGTATATCAGCGTAGAATACCCATATGAGTCCTACTGGGGCCTACAAAACACCTACATAGGTTATTGCGAACACATATCGGACCTTACGGGTCTTGTATGCCAACGTAGGATGCCTATAGAGGTCCTGTCAGGTCCTGTAAAGCACCCACGCGGATTTCTGTGGTATAACTGTAGGACCTATACCTTCCCTTGCAGGTCATTCGAACACCCTATGATACCATCATAGGTTCCTACAGGTACCCACACAGAACCTACATATTCCATGCAAGACCTTTAAGGTCCTACCTCGGAATTTTTACCAGGGATGTGTTCGATATTGAATTTGAATTCGCGCAGCGTTGGCTTTTTTTGCGTTTTTGATGCCTGGGCTCGGATAATAATCGAAATGTGTCACATTGTATCAAAAGAAGGTGGGCAACTATAGATGGGCCTTAACATTTTACATTTCACATTGTATACCGATTGACAAATTTTCATCATTTTCTGACTATGTTGACTAGGGTAAGTCTGGGGTAGATGGCCGCATATTTTTGTTGGAACCTTATGGTTGGCAAACTATGATGATTGAAACAATATTTTTGGCTTTACCGCAAACTTTGAAGATATTTTCATTATAAAATTACCATATATATAATTTTTGATCGATATTGCATTGAAAAAAAAAAACAGTTTCACAAAAACTTACAAAAAACTTAGCTTCATATACTTCCTTTACCTTTACTGACGACTTTCTTTTTATATTTTTCTTTTTCTTATGCCCACAAACTAAGCATAAATCATCGAATTCTGTTCAATTTTTGTGCATTCATGGTGAGCAAATTTAATTCCTGTTCAAAAACAATCGTAACGCTCCACGAACTGGAATGCAATTGTTTTCACATCATCAATACCAAGGAAATCCACTTGCTTGCATTGCCTTACTCTATGATCGGCAATTTTTCTGTCATTACATAAACCGATGAAAATAAATGATGCGAAATCAGATAAATAAGACATGTTTCTCTCAAATGTCCGGTATAGATGGCCATAGCGATTATTTCAACAAATCGTAAGTAACATTTAATGATTCTACGCTAAAATACAACAAAGGTCTCTAATAATACCATAAAAGTTATAAAAATGTGTAATCATTCAAAATTATTATTGTGAGCACGTAAACAGTGAACGTGCTCAACAATTTCGCAGCAGTCAGAATCCAATAAAGAGGATTTCACTCACTTTTCAATATTTTTTCGCGACGCTTTTGAACTTTTACTTGTTTGTACGCTCGGTACAAAGCGATTTACTCTATAGGCAGTGCCATATATTGAGTAATATAAGAAATATAACCGCTAGCCATCTCTCCCGTACGGCCATTTCCCCCAGTTTTACCCTATACAGAGCGATTCTGTGGTAGGCTACTAAAAGGTAGGCTAACGGGAAACGGCTAAATTGAGCAGATCAAACATCGAAGATTGGGTTTCATTTATTACGTGGGAAATAAAACCCAATCGTCGATGTTTGATCTGCTCAATTGAGGCGTTTTCCGTTAGCCTACCTTTTAGGCGTGTGATTTGCCACAGAATCGCTCTGTATATATGAAGTATATCACACGGATTAGCTCCATCCGCTTTACAACTTACATATAAGTTATCAAAAGAAATTGAATAAAAATTCTTATTATTTTTTACTTAATTTTATATCTTTTCGTTCGCATTGCTTATTACGGAATTGCTATCCGTCACCTTGCGACCCAAGACGGTTTATAAATAGTTTCATTTCAATGTTACGGAATTATAATGATACGGTTTTTATCTTTCTGCGGCATCTTTGACCTATTCACCTCGACCGATATCGACTAGCAACGGGTTTGGAGGAGCCAATTCGTGGACCAATTTCGTTACTGTCGAAAATGCAGCAGATTGCAATTATTTTCTTAATTTATTGGATAAAAAAGTTTCAATATGACAATCGAGCAGCTATTGGATCCAGATTCAAGTGACGTGGCCACTTTCCTCACGACCGCAATAACTGATGCTAGGAAAGACTGCTGTAAATTTTTTGTTATCGATATACGCGCTATCGATAAACAATTATAAAAATTCCTTTCAAATATTGCGCTTTACATATCGAACAATTTATTGCCTGAGTAAAGGGGTTGATACACGCTCTGGGGGTTTATCCTGTAACTTTGGCGTTATCATAACCGCAAGATAGCTGCACAAAAGAATGTCAATCCATGAAATAGGAGCAACTTATTGGCAGCCGCCTATTGTTTTTCGTAATTCACAGTTACAGAATAAGCCGCCTATGCTGATCACCTCGAAAACGCAATTTGTAGTTTCTCAGATACCAGATAACCGATCGGAACGAAACTTCTGGGATGACTGGATAGTTTCGGCACAAAATGGCTAAGTGTTTTGGTTTTCCGAAATTTCGAATTTTTTTTCTTACAGATTCGGTTATCATCAGAGAAATAGATAGAAATTTCACCAGAATCAAAAATTATGTGAAATGGGGATGAGTTATCACGCGTCCCTAAATCTAAACTAGAATTAATCGTTCCAAAGTACTCTTTAAGGTGCCACAGTAGTGGCATGTCCTATATATATTTTGTGACGTCAGAATCGTGAAATACGAGGAATTTCGTCGACAAATTGAGCCCAAACAAAGAAACTAATTTCATGGGAATTATTTTTTTATGGAAGCCTAAATTAATCTGTAGTGCGCTTGCTTAGTGATTTTCAGCGTAGATTACCCAGTAATGTGTATTGCGAATAAATAAAAGTGACAGGTCGTTTATACATATCCAACATGGCGGCATCAGAATCCCTGCAATTACCGACATGTCGTATTATGATCGCATCTGGGAGATGAGAAGATTTATCACTGAATCCAGGGAGCAAGCGCAGTGTAGAAATACACACACTTTTCAGGAAAACTCATTTCAACCGTCTGCGTCCCGTAAATAAGGCTTAATTTGTCGACGAAATTCCTCGTATTTGACGCTTCTGACGTCAGAAAATATATATAGGACATGCTACTTCTGTGGCACCTTAAGAAAATACTGCTCAAAAAATGTTTCGAAATTATCAACTGGTCGTCACCTTTTTTCATACTTGATGCCTACTTTCTGTGCCTTCAAAGGGTATGTCTTTTTTACTTGGCCGAAGCGTTCGATATTCGACGTCAGCCTGAGAGTAATCTTGTCGGTGTCAGCGAAAAGATTAATCTGTAGAATACGTAGATGACCGTATATCTATCCGAAAAATGAGCAAATTTTATTCATAAACTGGATGCTTTGCGATCCCGGAATTTCCACGCAGCAGTCACCTTATGGAAAGCGTCTGTCAATTCGTACTATCAGATGAACGAATAGAACTACATACGTGTATACGCATCAGATAGTATACCGTGAATATTCGGTGAGACTACACGATCCCTTTCCTATGGCAAAACCAACACAAGCGCACCGCGTGCATGAGGCTAGTTTAGGACCGAATGAGGTGCCAGTAGCATTGCATCCCCTCCCGAACAAGCCTCACGCACACGGTGAGCGTCTGTGTTGGTTTTGCCGTAGGAAGGGGATCGTGTAGTCTCACCGAATATTAGTATATGAGATTGATATGACCGATTTGATATTGGAATTTAATATTTTTGCAAAATAGTTTATAAGCGTATATGAATACGTATTATACAAGTGAAAATATTTCTCAATGTGACCGGGTAGTATGGGTATCGAATATTCACTTGAATGAATGAAAATCTTTAATCGCAAAAAGTGGGCAGTATTAATTTTTTTTTTTCGATTTTTTCTTTCATTCTTACGCAAAAATTTCGAGATTATGTGCTGAAATTCAGTTATAGATCGGAGTTGGTGAGTATATAGCTATTTAAAACTCGTAAAAATTTGCAAATCAGCTTAAACGCTTTTACAAAGTATGGGCGAAAGATATTCTAGAGGAACTGAAGAATTGGGAAAAACGTGTGCTTATTGTATAGTGTGATTAAAAGTGATTATGAAAATAAAACCCATGGATTCAATCGGTGGTTTCACAGATTTGAGTCAATTTTATGTCACAGGAACATTATACCGCGAATATTCGGTGAGACTACACGATCCCCTTCCTACGGCAAAACCGCGTGCGTGAGGCTCGTTCAGGAGGGGATGCAATGCTACTAGCACCTCATTCCGTCCCGAACGAGCCTCACGCACGCGGTGCGCGCCTGTGTTGGTTTTGCCGTAGGCAGGGGATCGTGTAGTTTCACCGAATATTCTCGGTAGATACTTTCTGAGCGTTATATCCACATCATATTACATAACGCTTATCCCGAGGGGCCGGAGCCGCCTGATTGCTAAAGAGTTTGTGTATTCTGATATATTAACCAAGTCTTCTTGCTTTTAGCAGCGAGAAAATATTAGAAGCGTGATATTTGGTGATATTTTGAAAATATTCAAATTAAAGGATTTTTTGTAACACATGCACGATTTCTGCGTTTTTCCGACCTAAAAATAGGGCCTAAAGTAGCCGTTTATTGACCATTTGAAAAGAGCGGTACAAAAAGAATCCTTTTTGTACCGCCGGTACAAAATGAATTCTTTTTGTACCGGCGGTACAATATATATGTATATATATATATATATACATTTATTTTATCATATTATTTACTTTTTCCAGTTACCTACTACCTTACTTTTTCCTGTCGAAAAAATGCAATCCAATTGTAACATAGCTGTGAGATGCCATGTCAAAAAAAGGACACCTTAGTGCCGCAGAAATCAATACATGCGTTACAAAAAATATGATGTGTACCAAGGGCTAAGCGGGTTTTTTGACCTCGTGTGGTTGCAGTACTCGTCTTCGGCTCGCGGATGCACTCGTCTTCGACTCGTGCACCCTCGCCTGCGACTAGTACTGCAAACTCCACACTCGGTCTAAAAAAGCCCGCTTTACGCCCTTGGTACACAATATACTATTTTTCACTGCTGTAAAAATATTACACATAAAATCTTCCAAAATGAACGTCATGGTATAGGTATACAAATGTTACGATTTAAGGGTTGGATGTAACTAGGGCATAAAGCGAAATATCACGCTTCGAGGTGATTGAGAAAAACGCAGCAACGGAATAATTCAGTTATTGATATTTTGGAGTGATCTTTTTCTCAGGTGTACTGCGTCATGATACTAATTAGACCTTGGGTCCATTCCCAGAGCACTAATTGAGTGGAATAAATTATTAAAATATGAGCAAAATGCTTTCATTGCGGAAAATCGCAGAGAAATACAATATTCGATGTCTAATATATCAGAAAGTCATATAGCTGCTATTATTCGCGGAGAATAGCGCATTACAAATCTAAACATCCTGAAATTTTTGAATTTTGCGAAATACATTTTGCGAGATCTTCCAGTGATAAAGTTAAAAAATTACGTGCAGAATAAATATCGTGTTATCGTTCAACTGAGCGTTACATATATCGTGAGGAAATGTGGAAAGAGCTTGGTCTAAGGCTCTGATTTATTATGACATTGAAGTGTGCATCGTTAGAACGCAACGAATTTCGACGACAATTGAAAGAAAATATATCAATTCACCGAAAATGATGCTACTGGGTTTAAGAGGTAAAAACGACTGAAAATAACTTGAAAATATTATTTTACCTAGCAGAGTTATTTTCAGTCGATGTATATTTTTTTCCAATTTTTGTCGAATCTTGTTGCGTTCCAAGGATGCAAACTTTAATGTCATGATTTATTCGAATATCGTTGGTCAGCCGAATCGCAGTAGCAGCTCTACCAACATTTCAGTAATATTCCTAGTTATGTCGTCTGCTAGATTCACAGCAAACATAACCTATTCCTGCTACGGTCTGCCGCCATTTGTATTCGACATCAATCGCAAACAAATAGCAGACGGAATCCAGGGATATTTGTGCAAGGCTCAAATTGACGTTCCTCGTAATATTCGAATAAATCAGCGCATGCGCGCTTTGACCAGGCTCTTTTCACGTTTCCTCACGGTATATTAGGGTGCGTCCCTTGAAAGCAGTGTTTTTGAATTTCGCCCAATTTCATTCATTTTCAAGTTTTTATCCGCCATATTGGATCTACCATTGGAAATTTTGAAGTTCTGTTATCAAAATCGGTTCCAGCGACCCCAAAAGCCTTCTCATCATGCTAATCAGATTTTTCAAACACTCATCTGGCACAGAAAAAAATAATGACTTAACTTACACAAACAACCCGTGTTATTCAAATAGGAAAAAGAATGAGCTTACCGGCACCACTCAGAATAAAAATTAAGGAAAATCCGTTGGCAGAAACATTTTTTTTTTTAAATTTATTTGAAACCAATTGAAGCCACACAGATAAATGCGATTCGAAAACACCCCTTTCAAGGGGCACCCTAATGTATACGTCTGATTACTAATTGTAACATTTTTGGAAGGTATTATAACGTCTACTGCCCTAGTCAGGAAAAATTTTGCTCTGATAATCTATTTTACTGTGAAAAATATAGGAAACAAATCGAAAGGTGCGAGTTTGGAGGGTCGAGAATATTTCACACGACATGTTCCATTCAATTATTTCGTTTTGTTTTTTTCCAATTCAACGAAATTTCTGACTGAATTTTCCGATATAAATTTAGATTTCGCAGTACAACATTCACCCTACAATACACCATCCCAATATTTTTTTCTTTTTTTTTCTTCTGTTCACAATCGTTGTAGAATTTTCATCTCTTCGTACGAGGTGCGTGGAGTCAATTGTTAAAATAAAGGCATAAAATAATTGATTCAGATTCACGCCCGTTGAATGAACTTCGATTAATTTTCTAAATGAATTGGCAATAATAACGGTATGGAGAATTCCCCTTTTAAAAAACTTTTTTTTATTATTTCTTTCTCTTTCTCCTATGTTTTTAGGCTTCCAAGAGGCATCAGGCTATAAAACTCCTATGATCAGCTGTGCTCGCAGCTTAAATGTACATCGCATCCTCGAGCTGAGAGCAGTTATCGTCTAACCGAACCCTTTCCCTTAGCCCAGTAAATTAATTACTCTACTCTTCACAAGTTAATTATTAACGGGACTCTAGTAAGTGTAGTGTGAACATTTAACGCCACCATAACGAGCTTCCTTCTTGGCCTTCTCACTCGTAGGTCTGCTTTTCTCATAATCTCTGTCTACTAAGCTCAAAAATAGATTGCAGAGCGGTAGCTCTTCTCTCCACTTCGTTCTTTAACGTGGCCACAACCAAACGTCGTAAAGTTTTTTTTCACGATTCCAAATTTTTTTTTTTTTTTTCTATCTGCCCACATCGATTTAGACAATTTTATAGGGCTAATCGAATCGTCGCAGGTTTTCCTGATATTTGCATAGTTATAATTTCCGCACATCGCATATTAGAAACTTTAGCAAACGTTTCAATTTCCGACGGAGTATAGTTTCGCTCTCGCCGCTAGGCACAAGTACGGCGCAAGGGTCTCTCGAAATCAGAAATATGCGGCCTAAGAATAACAGGCGCTCAATTGGGGTCCGTTTTGCGCTCACATTTCAGACATGTTCCGAATGTTTCATTCTGTGAATTACAAATTCTGAGAGTGAAGGAAGACCGGAAACTCCGCAAGATTGTAAGAAAAAACAAAATGAATGACAATTTCTTAGATCTGAACTTTTCTATATAAGATTTATTAAAATGGCAATAAAGTTGGGCAGGTATCAGGCAGTTTGATTATAATTTTGAACGAATTTTGTTCTAGTGCCAGCAAAGGTGATCTGGGCTGTGGAAGGTGACGACGTTGAGTTACCCTGCGACGTGACTCCGCCTAGACCAACGGATTCCGTCAGCATGGTCCTCTGGTTTAAAGACACCGCAGGAATTCCTCTCTACAGGTAAATCTTTCGAGCTTGGGTCGAGGGATCCGCCTCCGTCGGTATGAACTCCAAAATTCTGAACATATCCAAGGACTCGTTGAAAGGCTGATAAAATCTGAATATTTCTATTTCACGACCGGCTTGAACATGTCGCCCTCCCTCTGTTTTCCCCTTTTCATCCCGTGCTCAATAAGTGAGTAGGTATCGTATGAATACTTGAGGGCTCAGAGAAAGCGCGTCCCTTATTTCTTGACTTCAGTAAGGAGCCAAGAAATATCTTGCCGTGATGTGACGGGGTCACAGGTTTCAGGGTTCTATCATAGAACTCGAGAATTTGCTAACACTTAACAAAATATATCTTCAGGTATCGATGTGAGATTACTTGATCATCCAATGTTATTCAACGAGTGGTGAAATCCACTGAGAAGATAACAAAAAAAAAAAATAAAAAATAAGTAAACTTACTCACAAATTGACTTCCGGCTCTTTGAGAGAGAATATTTTTTTCAGATTCAGAAGTCTTTCAAAGGTGAAAGATATTCCCTTACAGTGAAGAGAGGTAAAATTAGGAGATTATAGCCTAGAGCGAATATGAAGCGCCGCTTTTAAAACAAAAAGTAAAAAACTGCAACCGAAAAAATTTAAGTACGAAGAGAAAGGATTTCAGTATAGGAAAACGGATCACGAGTTATATTCAGTGCATTCCCCTGATGGGGGCTAAGTGCATGGAAGGCATTGAACTCAAAAACTGGTGCAGAATCGAGTAATAGGGGTGTAATGGCCGACACTCACTTTCGGAATCCAAAGTATGCAAATAAACAGCTCGTTAAGTTGAGCAAACGCGAGAAGACTTCAGTACTTTAATATTATTCATATATTTTTCACATTTCTCCACCCTGCCGATGATATTATCCCCCAGGAGAGCGCGCTAGAGACTGAACAAACATATATAAAGGGATAATTAATCCGAGAATTGAGTACTACCTGCGGACCAAAAAATAACGAGCCAGCGCCGTTTGAAAAACAAAAAGAAGAGAAAACTGTGAATGTAATCTTCAAAAATTACCTTGCTTTTAAACGTACTTAAAGCTAGTTTTTATTTATTCAAGTAGATATAATCATTTCATTCCTTACGTCTAAAGTCTACTTGGTGGTTATTTTACTCATCTAATTTTTTCGATTATAGAAAAACCCGTTGCGGTATTATAAGTTTTCTTATAACTTTTCAATTAACAAACGCGAATTATGCAAATATAGTAGCTGGTGGGTTATAGTCGGGGTCAACTTTGCGGAGTTAGTTTTACCGTGGAAAGTTGCTCGATTGGATCAGCAATTAATCAAGGATCGAGGAGGATATTCCATGAGTTTGAGGAGGGCAGACTAAGATGCCCTAAACCCAAACCCCTATTATTCCATTCACGCTACAACAAACACATTCCCGAGCTAAGTGGTTACGCGAGAAGACACAGCAAACTCGAATCTGAAGGATTCAATCAAGTCCCATGGCGGTATTATTATCAGCCGGAAAAATCCTATTTCAATTTTATTTCGGCTAACGAAGAACGAGAGACTCACAAGTCATCCTGGAAATTACCTCGCAATTTTATACCCGGTAAACTCTCGAAGCGATCTGAGGATTGGTAAGCTAGTGCATTTTCCTGAATCGAGGATATCCCATCTCTTCGAGTGATCCCTGAGGAGAACGTAACAGCGATATCCGATACCCACACCCAACGTTCTCCACACATCCTCTGATAGTGGACCTTCATTAAAGCAATCAGCTTAGTCAACGAGGCTAACCCCTCGCCGGTTGCTTGGCTAGATCGAGCGAAACTACGTTCGGTGCTTTGGCGGAGTCCCTTGAATATTTAGGCAAGGTTACAAACTAATGAATTGGATGCAAATTGTCGCTAATACAATTTCAGTCCTACGTGCTATAATCGCTTGTAAGCTGTATGCCATTTAGCCGAAGGAAGCAAGGAAGGAAGGAAGGAAGGGGTCGTCAAGTATATCTCTTGCATATTTTGAGGGTGATCAAATTACGTTACACAAGAACCCTGTCCAAACCAGGGCTATTGCTGAGAATAATTATCGAACCGATAGTATTCCATAGGGTGGATATACTTCGAAACTTTCGAAACTCTCGAAATATAAGATACGTACTGTTTCGTAGCATCAAGTAATCCAACAAATCAATACTTGACGGGGACATAGCTACGACCAATATGTTATAAACCAGAATATACAGGGTGTCCCAGAATTCGCGACGAGGAATTAACAGAGTAAATCGTTATCAAAAACGGAATCGAAATTTCCTTAGCCGTTTTTTTCGGAAACGCTCAGATTTCTCGTTATAATTATTTCAAATCCAGCCAATGACGCGCGGCTTATGAACGGACGTTCGTCGATGTGATTACCGCTCGGTTGTATGCGCGTCTCCCAGCCTATTGTCGCCGCGAAACAAAGTGCACACAACCAAACGGCGAGCACACCGACAAGCGCCCGTTCTTACATTGCACCTTATTGACTGAAATTTAAATAATTATAACGAGAAATCTAAGCATTTCCGGAAAAAAACGGTTCAGGAAATTTCGATCCCGTTTTTGCTCAAGATTTACCCTGTGAATTCCTCGTCGCGAATTCTGGGACACCCTGTATATCTTCGTTGATAATATGTCGAAATATCATCAGGTTTGAATCAGGAGGTGTGAAATCCGCTCAAGATCGAATATCACATCGCAGAAGATCAAGGGATTGAAAACAGAACGTAACGCCGGAGGTAACGTGCTCGTAATTGCATGAAGTTATTGGTAATCGATTGAGACGAAGGTGAAAAGTCGTCGACTTTTATCCAGTCAATCCGTGTGATCGCAAATATGAAATTATGGAAATTATTGGAAATCACAGGGCAGCACAATCTATTTTTTGGTTTTGATAAAATTTCAAAGCCCCATCCTCTCCGAACATTTTGAGCCCAATTTCCTTCAAAAATAAATATTTTGTATAATTGCCAAACGGATTCAAAGTCTGTGTTTTCTGTTCGTCACTACCTACACTGTTGACTTTAACCTCGTTTATCTCGAAACTACTTTTTTCGAAACTTATGACAAGATATTTTCTAAACCGGTCGTGCGATTTACTTGCCCTTTGGCACACATTCTCTCCTAATATGTGGCTATATCCTGTACTAGAACCGCCAACTTCCAAACTATACTTTCGGACTTGTAGCTAAAAAAAAAAGTGATGAAAATAGGCCAAAATTCGAAAACTGGGTTCAACAATCAATTTCTTTCAAAATACAGCCAATACAAACATAATCCTAGTTCAGGATATACCTACAAGTGTGCTTAGTATACAGATATGTTGATTTTGTATTTTAGGCAAAGAACTTTAACGCAATCTTGTGATAAATGCAGGCAAGCGAAAATCGCAACCTTAGCTCCGCTCCTCGATAACTCAAGTGTTTTTTGGCGTTTCAAAATCTTTCGCACATGACAATAAAGAGAAATAACATACCTTTCAGTAATGTATAATATCAATAACTTCCATTGCTCACGGCACTCCTGCCAGCTTCTCTAATCTGACAGTGAAATTACACCGCAAAGGAATACAGGTCTCCTCAAAACGTAAGATGCATAATTCTGAGTCGTTTGCTCGATCTTCGAGTTGACCCTTAGGGCAGTATTCATAATCAGGTCTTATGGTCAAGATCGTCTTAAGGACAGCTCTTGGCCAATCAAGTCGAGTCTAGAACTGACTTAAGACGATCTTGAACATAAGACCTGACTATGAATACCACCCTTAGTGAATTATTTGCTATAAAGAGTCTTCTGAAATGTTGAATCGAATTGTTTTACAACCCTAATAAATGAATGGTTGTGCATTAGTAGGATGCCTCGAAAGAGATTCATTTTCTTTTCTTCTTTTTCACTCTCACCATTCGAAATGTTACCTTTTTTGTACACAAGTAACGTGTGAGCTGAGGTATACAGGGTGTCTCAGAACTGAAGCAAAAATTGAAGAGGGTAATAGAGGGGGTCAAGCTAAGTGAATTAACCTATAGAAAATGTGGTCTCTGAAGCATCGGTCGCGAGATATGGCCCGTTGAAAAAATAGCGCCAGGTGCCGGCATCTAGGCAACCGACTACATAGTTGACATCGGTTAGCGCTTTATTCATAACGCTTCAGAAGTCGAAAATTTAGAATGAAAACATTTTCGACATTGAATTTTCGACAAACACAACAACATAAATGGCTGACGAATATTTGCTGTGTAGTTGGTTGTTTACATGCCGGCGTTGAACGCGATTTTTTAACCGGTCGTATCTCGCGACTGGTGCTTCGGAGACCACATGTTCTATAGGTCAATTTACTCAGCTTGACTCCCTCTACTGCCCTCTTCAATTGTTGCATTTAGTTCTAGGACACCCTGTAGAGGAGGACTTGTACTGTCTAGAAAACTAACGTTTAGAGTGGTCGAAGTGGGAGTAATTAAATCTCCATTTAAGTAAATCGCTGTAGTTTTTGACGAAAATTTACCAAATTCATTGCACGCGTTTTCAATCTCATTTCAGAATGTTTCAGTGTAATGAAGTAACTTCGGTACAAGTAGCAACTGACACTCGGTTTCATATTCAAAATTGTCCATATTGTTAACAGCATTCAGGAAATTCTCTCGACTTCGAGGAACCCATTAGTAATGAAGTAACTTCGGTACAAGTAGCAACTGAAGCTCGGTTTCATATTAAAAATTGTCCATATCGTTAACAGCATTCAGGAAATTCTCTCGATTTCGAGGAACCCATTAGGATAGAACCCAATGAACACTAACGTATAAAAATGGGACTAATGGTCCGGCTGACAAACGCATATTAAACGTTGTTACGTAAAATATACGTTTTTCGGCTGGACATTAGTCCTATTTTTATACGTTAAGCCGAGCGCACACGACGCTTGTTTCAATGCTGGATTGCCCGCAGGGCGCAGTTATGGCAACCCTGATGACTGCCGTGACGGAAAATGAGGTCAGTGCATGCTCTCTTGCTTGAACGCGTGCTGGATTTCCGTGATGGATCATGTCGTATTCTTCGTGCTGGTTTCTATGGGATTATCACAAACGGTCACTTCGTATGCATCGGAGCCATCTACAGACCTAACCCAGTAACACACATCGTGTGCAGCCAACATAGCAGAGGAGCCACCACAACGTCCAGCGGAACAACTCGCTTGAAACCCAGCAGCGAGATCAAGCAGGCAATCCAGCATTAAAACAAGCGTCGTGTGCACAGGGCTTTAGTGTTTATTGGGAAATACTGAATGCTATTATATCATCGTGTTTGAAGTACGCAGAATTACTCGAGTATTACGCGCGTGGTTTTCCAGCTAAATGTCATCATCTCTTTGGGTGTAATCTGGCTTTAGCTGAGGCATACTTTAGGGTATAAGTTACTCTCTACTGGGGTGAGTCCTGAATGAAGTGTGGGATGATTTAAACGATTCGTATATATACGGAGAAACCATTTTGGTGATGATTGTTCAAAAATTGGTACTCATTCCTAAAAAAATTAGTAAAGTAGTGACAAAGCATCATTTTTAGTAGTGTTTTATTCTGAACAATAGTAACGGCTCCTAGCAACGTTTTAAAATGGTTGACAGTCCAGCTGAAAAGTTGTAAAGCTGCTGAGAACATTGTTGGTATCCACTGCTACAAAACTTAGGAACTATTGCTATGATTATAGCGATGGTTGTGAGTGATCACTAACAATGAAATAAAATTTTGGAATCCATCGAAATATTTTCAGTGTACACTCATGTCGAATATAGTACCCTAAACTACTACTGAAGCTAGAAACTGTTACTATACCCTGGATACTAATCAATCCCTTGGATGTGAGTACTCTTTAGCTTTCATACGAGTATCAATTTTGAAATCATTACACACACCCGGCTCCTGCGGCGGATAGGTTTGACTGAAATGAATGCAAAATCGGAAAGCGGGGGTTAAATCGTGTTCATCCGGAGTATCAAAATCACTTGAGAACAAAATCCTAGCTGGTTGGGTTCGCTAGATATACGACTCTAACCTACTGCGTATAATTAAGTAAACGGTACGTTGCCAAGTACGTCGATTTCTAATTTTGAGGCAACAGAAAATTGCTATCAATACGAGAATGATTTGAAAACTTTTGGTGATTTGAAAGAAGACTACAAAAGGTTTGTTTCCCTGAACAAAGACAAAAAGCTTGCAGAAGAGTGTCATAGTACGGTAAATGCACCATTGTTTGATGAAGACGACGATACCTGCGTGCTGCAAAAATGCATCATTCCAGAACTGCATATCTCAATGGGTTTTGTAAACCATCTTTTTTGGAAAGGGCTTGTGCCTCTTTTAGGTAAACAGAGAGCTTTGCTTTGGCCTAAAAGTCTATGCGTCATTTCTAAAAATTATCAAGGAGAAGCTTTTAAAGGCAACGCATGTAGAAAACTACTGAGGCATCTTGATAAACTTTTAGAATCCAAAATTTGTGGCGTGGTTGGATCTATAAGATAAGTACCGTTCGTTTATTCCTTCAAGACCATAGATAAACTTGTCAACGCTTGCTTTTCTACCAGACAAGTGGATTCCGATTGTGAAAAGCTCGTTAGAGAATTAGAAAAACACTTCAGAAGTACCGAGGTAAGCGAGACATTAAAAATTCATGTCATTTTGAAACATTTGTCGCAGTGTCTGACTTATTTGGATAAAAGTGGTCTGAAAATATGGTCAGAACAAACTGGTGAAGTAATACATAATGTATTTGTGAAAAATTATTGGAATCGGCACAGAATCAACATGATTGAAGATGAAAGATATTTATTGAATCTCAAAAAAAGGAGTGGTCGAATTCTCATCGCAACATCTTTAGTTGAATAAAACACCAAAAAAGACAGTCAACATTTTCTTTCAGTCTATCGATGGCCACACATAATAAATTTTACGAGAAAGAGTAAAAAAAAAGTCGACAAAGTAGAAAAAAAGTCAAGAGAGTCAAAAATGTCAATTTTCCAAATTTTGTGGGTTACGAGATTTGAGACTTAGGCCATCGACATGCTAGTAACAGTCGTTATTGTGATATTTATTATAATCGTAGTAGTAATTTCGTATGGAATTCATTACAATTTTTTTTTTTTCACGAACTGTTACTATGTCGTTTAGGAATCATTCCTATATTTTTTTTTGAAATAGTTCCATGAAAATATAAATTTCTAAGAATTCCTGTGTATTTCTTGGAAATTCTCAAAAATATTATACTAGTATAGTAATCATTACTGAAACGGTTTCTCCGTGATAATTGTCGCCATTGCAGCAGACACGTAGCCTGAAATAATAATTATTCTATAACGAAAGTTTGGGAAACTTTTGGGAAGACTCGACGTTGGAAAATGTTCACACCGAATTACTCGCTTCTCAACTCTTTTCGGGTCCTTTAACCCTGCAAAGCGAAGAGAAGAATAGAGAAGGAAGATTCGAAAGAAAATTAATATCCATGAGAACAAGCTCGGGCGTACCTATAGTAACGGTTGAGATAATTGAACCTGCAGGGTCGAAAAAAATAAAATTTTAGTCAAATTTCACAGAAGGTTTATTATAGTATGTGCTAAGATAATAACCCTTTTTTAATCTTACCTCGCAATTTTTTTCTCCTATGATTATTCTTTAAGGCCCATCCTTAGTCGCCCACCTCCTTTCCATACAATGTAACGAAAACGGGGCCGGGGAGACACATTTCGATGATTATCCGAGCCCAGGCGTCGAAAACGCAAAAAAGGCCAACGTAGCGCGAATTCTATTTCAATTCCAAACACATAGGTCCAAAAAAATTTTCGTTTCATGCGAAAATAGAGCCAGCGTTTGGTTATTTCTTTTTTCCATTGTCTAAATGGTTTTTCATTGTCCTTGGCTTTAGACAATGAAAGAACGAAATAACCAAACGCTGGCTCTATTTTCGCATGAAACGAAAATTTTTTTGGACGTATGTGTTTGGAATTGAAATAGAATTCGCGCTACGTTGGCCTTTTTTGCGTTTTCGACGCCTGGGCTCGGATAATCATCGAAATGTGTCTTCCCGGCCCCGTTTTCGTTACATTGTATGGAAAGGAGGTGGGCGACTAAGGATGGGCCTTAACGATACAAAACTGATGCCAAGAGGCTTTTCCGGGAATAAAATGCGGATTAGATCAAATCAGATCTAATTTGATACAGTTAGATCTGAATTTTCGGAAAAAATAGATCCAAATGGATCTTTGGAGATCTATTCAGATCTACTTGAACCGTGTCTTTTGGCATTCTAAAATTTGGATCTCACCGGATCAAATTTGATCTAATCCATTTTTTTCCTGGGTTATCACGTTTACTAGTATCTTCAAGCATAAACATGTGAAAATTTAAATTTGTGAGCAATAGCCTTTTTACTACTTTAATAACATTTTTGAAACATTAGGGACTACTGGGTCTATCTAATATTCCAAAAACCAAACCTGCGTGAGATGAATATAAAATTTTGTTGACACATTGATTTTTATCGGTAAAAGTTTGTGGATTTGAGAATCTCGACACAAAACCTGATTGCCAAAATTATTTCCGAAAAATCAAAAGGTTCTATGTCCATCTGCTGAAGATTTTTTTTTTTTTTTTCTCCCCTTTCTCTGTAATACCCACGCGGTTTTGTACTGGAAGATTTTTTTCAGCGGCAAGGCAATTTCGGGTAAGAGAAACAGTTTCGGAAGAGAAACACGGAGTCGTTGAATGTGCGCCGACGTTTTACGGCGCGTAATTACGCGTAATTACGCAGGATTACGCGTGATCGCTCGTTGCGTGGTTATCCGTAGCTAAGAATAACCAGAGGGCAAAGACAGAGAGAGAGAGAGAATAAGAGAAAGAGGTGTTTTGCCAAAACTCAATCCACCTCGTCAAATTTTTCTGTAATTGTTGGCTGTAACGAGTCCGTGTACACATCCATATTAATTTTATACAAGTTCATTACAAAAGCAACGTAAACCGTTATTCTGGTTCCGAAAATGATAAATCTCAAACGATAACTGGAAGCCGGTGAAAAAAACGTGCTCGTTCCCGAATAACCGATAATTCAGGTACCGGAGAAACTCGCAACCGAATTACATCACGAAATCGAATTATCATCAACTCATCGCCACCGGAATCTTGGAAGAGTTCTGTGAAGAAATTTTATCGGAAATTTGTAAAATATCTTAGTCAAATATCCGTGATACAATCTTCGCTTTAGCATAATCTGAATACGGGGTGTATTCCACATGAATTCGACCTGACCAAAATCCTGACCCCATCAGAATCGGTTCAAACTTTGAAAAATGTTTGTGTCAGTTGATAAGAGAATGTATGAATTTTTGTAGATCTTTAATCAAAAACGTTTAGACGTTATCAGCTGATACGATATATACGTGAGGGTTTAGGTATATACCGTAACAATTTGGCGATGCGGAACGCCACGGATACCAACCCAAAACTCGTTAGCAGCAGTTTAGTAACTTACTAGATTTTCCTAGTAAGATCACTGAAAATCTAGTGATGTCCAGTAAAAATCTAGTAATTTTACTAGAAACATCTAGTGAGTTACTAAACTGCTGCTCACGAGTTTTGGGTTGGTATCCGTGGCGTTCCGCATCCTCAAATTGTCACGGTATGTAGGTAAAAGCTAATATAATCAGAGTATATTTCTTATTTAACGCCCGGATAACGGAAATTCAATATAAAATCGTACATGTCGCGTTGTCTGAACTCTGGAGGAGTCGGAAATCAATAAATCATAATGAAAACCATAATTTCCTTTTATCGCACCCCGGCAATACGAGTCAAGGGGAAAACGTCACTTTTTAATTAAAATAAATGGTTATTGGCCCTGCATGCAAACTTCAATATAGCTTCATATTTTCCGCGTGTTTTGAGCATGCGTATTAGAGGTATTCAAAAATTTTCGATGTTAGAATTTTTCACTTCTCAGGGTCTGAAAAGTTGGTTTATAATTTGAGCATGACTGTCTCCAAATGTGCCTGTCGACGGACAATTCACCACGCGGCTCATCAATTGTTTGTATTCTCCATGTAAATGGCCCATGAAATTTGTTTCATGTGTGAAAAAAATAGAAAAAAAAAAACGGAGCACCAAAAGCAAGATTAAGGAAAAGCCTGTAGGCAAGGGCGATGCAGGAAAAAACTTAATTTTCCAATTAACTCATTTCTCCAAGCAGGACATTTTTCAGAAAAATCAGAAATATTCAGATGTATGTGGACTTTATTTCTTCATCATTAGAATTTTTTTTATTGCTTTTCTTCATTAAAAAAAAACGCCCGTTAGTCGAGCAGCGGGCAATAATAAACTGAAAACGATCAATCAGTAGAAAATCTGTAATTCACGACATTGCGTGATTGAAGATTATTGAGGAATTGATGCCGTGATGACAGAAGTAAAACATAGTATAAAAAAAGAAAAAAAAAAGAGATTCTTCGCCATATGCAGTGAAACAACTATATATTTGTATTAGAAAAAAAAAATCCCTAATATGGAAAGATTCATGAAAAAATTAAGTTCACATACGTCTGAATATGTCTGATTTAAAAAAAAAAAAAAATCCTGCTTTTAGAAATGAGTTAATTGGAAAATGCAGTTTTCGCCTGTATCTCCCTTGCTTACAGTTGTTTTCCTAAATCTCACTTTTCTGCTCATTTTTTTTTTTTTTTCATTTTTTCAATCATACAATAAGACATGAAACAAATTTTATGTGCTTTTTAAATGGAAAATACAAACAAGATGAGCCGCGTGGCGAATTGTCCGACTGCAGGCAAATTTGGAGACAGTCATTCTCAAATTATAAAACAACTTTTTAGACCCTGAGAAGTGAAAAATTCGGACATCGAAAATTATTGAATACAATGTAAAGCATTGAATAAGTTCACTGGTAGAGTAATATGTGCAACATAATATAAAGATTATTTGCAGCATCGAAAATTTAATTTTACTATCTTGGGTATTATACAAAATAATTTGAAGAATCTTCTACATATTCCAAGACTGTCTGTGACTTATTCTTATACTGTATGAACGTGGAGACGATGTTGACGCCAATTTTTACAATCGGATATGACTGAAAGACTGACTATGAATATTATTTTCCTAGTATAAGAATTGTCGTTATACTCTTTTGAAAAAATTTTCAGACCCTTTTTCGCAGGTAGTTTGTCTAACTTATACCCGTCTTCCCTTCCTTTCCTTTCCAAGCACTACACATCAGTTGTTCTTCTGCTGCCGAAGCGAACGCATTCAATAGATAGTTTTGTGATAGAAAAAAGAAATAAATAAGAATCGAAGTTGCCTCTGGAGAATAATTTGACAAAGTAAGTGTTATCCCCCCAAAAGCACCTCTGGTGCAAAGACCTTCCGCCAAGTACATTGATTCTTTTATTATTCATCTAAAAAAGTATGGAAATGGGGATCAAACTGTAAATAATAATGTAATTGTCATACAAAAAAAAAACTACTAGATCGTAATTTTTATCGTTTTTTTTTTAGGTTTTTCTTGATTATTTACAGTTTGATCCCCAATTCAGACTTCAGATTCGTGTTCAGCGGAAAAAAATACGCTAGGAAATCATAGTCTGACACCCAGCACACACCACTTTTTTTTTTTTTTTTTTTGTGGACCTAATTATTTGCAGTTTGACCATCAATTCTGAGTTCAGATTCGTGTTCAGCGGGAAAAAAATACGCTAGAAAATCATAGTCTGACACCCAGCATACACTACTTTTTTTTTTTTTTTGTGGACGTGTGTTATTTATTATGCTACTGAGCCCGGCTATAGCTTCTGGTTTTGTTATTTTCATCGCAACTCATTTTCGGCTTCACCAAAAGCGTCATTGTAACGAAATGACGGTTCTGTCTTTGGCGTGCCATTTTTATAGAATCTGATGTTGAAAAATCGTAGAAACCGAATTTGTATGAAATTATGCGGCGGTATGACACCTACACGCATTTATAAGTATATATATACCTATGTATACGAAACATAATGTACAGAATGTCGTTATATGGATCGTTATCCCAGCTCCCAGAGACCCCAAAATGACGACACGGATCTGCCGTAGTCTGAGCGGGTTATCAGTTATCGAGGTCCGTTTTTTGAGAGCCGATACGCGCCTCGTCCACCTCCCAGGGGAGGAAAGGCTGCGGCTAAAGTAGGTTCGAGGGTTCAATGCTTATGCGGCAGTTCTTTACTCCCGACCCTCGTTTTCGTCCTCGTCCTCGTCCTCGTCCTCGTCCTCATCCTCATCCTCGTCTTCGTTTCTCGGCTCTCAAACCGAAAGCTGCGTGGCACATAATTTAAATTTATATCACCCACGAAGCGAGTTGGCAAGTCTGCTTTAAGACGCAATAAAAATGATTACACTGCCAGTGGTGCTGAGCATGTGGATTCTGGCTTATATTTCAATCGACATTCTGCTGCCACCATCCAGTTTCAAATATATAGCTTTGCGATATTATTTCTACGCCTTTTGATTTCAAAAGCAAATGGAAGAAGAAGGCTCTTGCAATTTTGTTCTTTTACTTTATGTACCCTAAAACAATCGGGTTTGGGCTGACCATGAGCCAGACTTTGTACTTCTTATTTTCCAACTCGTTGCGAGCTGAAATAATAATGTAATAATAATAATAATAATAATGATCATGATGTCATTATCTCATTCGAACTTTGGTAGCACAATGTCAAATTCGTGATCAGTTACCCAAAAAACCTTCGAGTACCAATTTTCATGAAAATCCAAATGATTTTAGTTTTTTTTTTTCAGCATATTGAACATGCGGCATCCAAATTTTGAAAATATGACCTCGGACTTGTGATGAGCGACGCAAAAACTCTTGTGGTAGCGATTTTCATTTGAATCCGTTCATCTATTCTTAAGATATCATCATTTTTATTTTATTTTTTAGAATTTTGTTATTTAAATAATTCGAAAAGCACAGAATCGATTAGTCAAAATCTAATCGGTTTTAGGTTTGGAGAAGACGCGTTGATTGGGACAAAAATCATTAAAATCCGATAACTCGTTCTCGAGATGTTGTCGGAGAAAAAAATTGATCACATGCTTATACTTTACATACACAGGCACCGACATCCATCTAAGAATGATTGGAGGTGATTTTCTAGACTCCAAAATGTGGAGATTTAGCGAAAACTCAACTTTTCATTTTTAGGGTGATTACAACAACTTCATTTTTTCTGTGAAAACAGAAAAAACGGGAAGTTAAAAAATAGCTATTTTGTAACACCTGCATGGGAAGTTCGACTTCGCGCCCCGTAAAAAGTGCGCGAAGCGGCCGATTCGCCAACAAATCCAAAACTGTTAGGTAATGTCGTAAAACTGTTAGGTAATATTTATTACCAAACGCTAATCCGAGCAAAACGAGCGTAACTAACGCCATTGAACGAAACAAGTGGTGGCTACAATCACTGTCTGCAACATTCAGGTTGGGGCATCGTCACTGTTCGTCACCGCGTGTTGTGTACACGAAGTGCGAACTTCCATGCAGTGTTACAAAAAATAGTATACGACACACGTGCGCGTACGTGATCCTCACACTCGTGTTTTTGTCACCCTCGCTTCGCTCGGGCGACAAGCTACACTCGTGTGAGAATCACGTACTTCGCGCACTCGTATCGTAATCTACTATTTATGTATCAAGTCCGAAAAGTGTCACTTTTCGGTACGGGTATATTTCTAATATGAGCCGATCGAGTGTCCTGTGACACAACGCACTCAGAGGCAAATTTTGGAAATTACCCATACCGGATTTGACACTTCTCGGACTTGGCGCATACGGAGTTAAGCCATTCAAAGGTTTTAAAAAAAAAAAAAACTTGGCGCATACGATATTTTATGCGATCCGTTGTTTGAAGGTTCACTTTTTGGAAAATCGGTGTTACACTCACTTCAGTTTCGAAAATTACTGGAGTTATTGCGTTTTTCTGTACCAAAAGATTTCGACTCAGACATTTGACATTTTGAGACATTTTGTTTTGCAATGTGTGAACGTGGTCAAAACTAACTTGACTATGTTTATTTTAATGAAACATATCCGTACTGTCCGATAATGTTGCTCCTGTCCTATAATATTTCACTATATTTTAGTGACCTGAAATTGGTCACTTTGTGGCCTAAATCCAATGCTCAAAAAGTGAACTTTCAAACAACGTATCGCATAAAAGAAGTTATTCTAGCTCAGAGAATAACCGCCGACCATTTTTTGATCAATTCTTTGTCTGCGATAAAATTTAACCGATCATATCTCGATGCCTGATCAATGAATTTCCATGATTTTGGTCCTCATCGATCGGGTTTTTTCCAGCTTGAGTCCAGTAAAATTTTGGAATTAATCGATCGCGCGGTTGTTTTGTTATCTCTTGTTTTGTCTTTCCAATGTGCAAACTTTACTTCTCGCAATTTTGTCTTCGATCAAGCACTGCATGCATGTGTTTTCAACGTGCGGATATAGCCTCGTAACATCGTGGCGGAATCTAAATTTGTTGGCAGATAGGGGTGCCAGATTTACGGCTTTTTTTCATTCGGGAATAGATCGAGTGGGCGGATTACTCAAGTGGCGGCCAACTGACGTAGATGATAATGTTTATGCAAAGAGTCCGTCTCCTTCATAGGTACTCAAGTCTTTCAGCGATTCTCGAAGGAAGGTTTAATTAATTTGAAAGAATTTTTCCGTGTGCGGTCAAGCAGCCCGATATCAATTGTCTCAAGAATAAGTTCGGATTATAACTTGAGAGGGAGATGAATAAGTCCGAAAATCTACCGACAGCTTAGAGTCTCTTATGTACTTGAAAGAATAGAACGTTTGTTCAAAGAAAAAATTATGATAAAGCTGACAAATTTGACTCGTTGATAAGCCATGTTCGACTTCACCTTAATCATCGTTTCACCAACGTCATAAGATGTCTTCTCGCTCAAACTAAATAAGCGAGATTTATTTCTTCGATTATACTATATATGGTGTGAACAGAACCATTCCCGTTTCTATAAGCATCCGATGAGAATAATCACTTACCTCACATCTTCATCAACGCAACCCTTACAATCCGTCCCGGCCCGATGGACGGAGACCCAGGAACTATTGAACACTGGAAATCCGATCGATGTCGGATATTCCTGATTCAATGAAGCAAACTATTTGTAATTCCATTAAGGGGGTACATACACCTTCAAAATGATTTTTTTTAAATGACTGCTACACTGTCATAAAACATTTTATTGACTTAATTTTTATACAGCAGATTACTAGTATTTTAAACTATGATTAAGGGGAGGGTCTACTCAAATTTGACCGACTTCGTCTATTTTCTCGAATATCTCCAAAACGGGGCTATCAATCGACTTGTCCTTTCGGCAGTCAATGTTTGACGAGTAATGAGTTCGAACTGGTATGTTTTATCGGATGAAATCGTTTTTTTTTTTTTTTTTTTTATCGAAAAGTGTGGGCGTACCATTTATTTCGACTTATATCAAAGCCTACGCATCAAAAATGCAAAATCGGCCTCTGTAGCCCGATTTTTTATGGAATTCCGAACATAACGATCCAAAAACATCTTTGTTTCCGACAACGATGAAGGCGGACTATGTCGAATACGATTTTGTGGTAATTTTCGCAATTGTCAAGGGCTGTGAGCGAAAATGGCCGCTCACAGCTGTCGATATGATGCGGTGGTTCCCAGAACGACCGTCAGATGTCGCCGCGCGCGCCATTTTAGAGCTTCTCCTTTATAACTATTTACATGTTATTTTATATAAAATGGCGCGCGCGGCGACATCTGACGGTCGTCCTGGGAACCACCGCATCATATCGACAGCTGTGAGCGGCCATTTTCGCTCACAGCCCTTGACAATTGCGAAAATTACCACAAAATCGTATTCGACATAGTCCGCCTTCATCGTTGTCGGAAACAAAGATGTTTTTGGATCGTTATGTTCGGAATTCCATAAAAAATCGGGCTACAGAGGCCGATTTTGCATTTTTGATGCGTAGGCTTTGATATAAGTCGAAATAAATGGTACGCCCACACTTTTCGATAAAAAAAAAAAAAAACAAAACGATTTCATCCGATAAAACATACCAGTTCGAACTCATTACTCGTCAAACATTGACTGCCGAAAGGATAAGTCGATTGATAGCCCCGTTTTGGAGATATTCGAGAAAATAGACGAAGTCGGTAAAATTTGAGTAGACCCTCCCCTTAAGGCGTATAAAAGAATATCTGGATTTCGTTGTTAAGTAGTTCTCATCCACCAATGAAAAAGCAGTTGTCGTAGCATACAGGTCGCATCGTTGATTGAATATTTTTGAAATTTGGAGGGAGTATTCGACATTATTGATGTAATTTCGGACTAAACCAATAAAATTCTATGAATATTAATTTTGAACCTGGAATGTTATTATTCTGAGACATTTTCTCTAAAAAGATGAAAAAAAAAGTGTGTTAGCTAGTCACAATGATAGAAGACAGATCTTATTTCTATATATTATTGGTTTGGTCCGCAATTACGTCATTGCAGAAAATTCTCACCAAATTTCAGAAAGTTTTGATGAACGATGCGACCTTACCCTACGACAATGACTAGGAAATGTAGTTAGCGGGAAATCAAGTTTTGATATTTTGCTTATGATTAATATGCTAAATCTGCAGCTGCTCTGCAGTATCGATGTGTTATGAGTTGAGCTTAGACACATTTGCAAGGCGGAGGTTTGTAGTGATTCTTGACTTGTTCTGTCCAACAACAGTGTCCAGTAGTGCTGTCAGAATGAAAATGAATTGCTTTAGGAAAAATCTGATCAAAATTTTTCAAAACATAAAAATTCTTTAGAATTCTTAATTTTTAATATTTTTGAGATTCAGAAGATGCTAGCATAATATTTGTCAATATCCCGAAAATTCTTTCATCTTTCATCAATCATACGTTTTTCCTTATAATATTCGTCAAACTTTCGCAATTAATATATTATAGAAATAATCATCTTTTTAGAAATCTGAATGTGTAGTCTCCTGGCAACGATTTCAAACGTACTTTTTGATGGATCATCTTCTTTCGATTCCGGAGTCTCATCTCAGACATATATGTATACACTTTGTTGGTTTGATAATGAAAATAACTATTGGTTTGAATACGTAATGAAAACACGACAATTGACAAACAATTTGATACCTAACCTCGAAAAAATGTAGATCGCAGCGATGTGTTCTGTGAATGATCACAACTGAAAAGAATATTGAAAATTAGATATGTGTAAAAATGATGATTACAAAAAATTGCAAAATCACAAAATCGAATTCAAAATCAAAATATATAAAAACGTCAAAAAAGTAAGACAGTGGTGTTGGCGGTCTTGTAAAATATTTATGAGACCAACATGAGGATCCGCGCGCCGCGCGGCGGCGCTTTTTCGTAATTTGGCACTATCATGGCTGTAACTTTTCAAATCCTCTAGGTTTTTCTGATGTCGATTTGTTTGCAGGTAGAGTAGCTCAATAGCATTCCAAATAAATTCTAAAAACAAAAACGATTTTTTGAAAATTCAAAGGTGTATGTAGCCCCTTTATACTGTTCTGGGGTAAGACGCACGAAGCGGTTGTGTTAACTCGTAGACCAATCATTTGACGGTTTTAAATCACATTGATTGTGGAAAGCATGAAAAAAATACTATGCTGTAGCGATAGACGTAAATAATATGCCGTAGGGAAAAAGTGGCATGAAAGAGCCAATTTTTGAAAAAGCAATTCTTATAGAATTCTATAGTTTCTGCATGCAAGCGGCTCTTTCATGCTACTTTTCCCCTACCGTTTGTGACATCTAGTTTCCACTCATTGTTGAATAAAAAATTCAAGACCCGAAAAAATCTCGAAAAAACACGTTCTGTACCTTTCGCGTCGATCGCTACTGAAACGAAGGCAGATAGACCATAGGTTGATTGGACATTTTCGTAGAGCGTTGAATTCCTCACAAAAAAGACCACGACGGCATGTATCTATAATTGATATCCGATGCGTTTGAGGCGATGCAAAACGCACCGACGAAATGACACTTTTTCGTCGACTGACAGGTCATGGCCATGGCAACGGCTGCCATGTTGCTGCCTGTACAACTTCTGTATAACTCGTTAAGAACTAATGAAAAATTGTCGTCTCCAGAGTTACGAAATGTACGAAAAAAGCCGCGAAAAAAAAATTCTGGCAATAACGTTATTGGAGCTTAAAGCTTCCTTTCTGAAATGCTTACTTTGCGATTCTTTTGGCTGCGTCATTCAATCGTAAGTAACGTCACACATGTGCCAAAACGGTCTACGCTCACTCATCCTTCACATTACATACAAGTTATGTATCTCAAAATAGAATAAATGGATCAAAAGAATTTTGAAATGATAATGAGACCGCAACCTCCAAAATCATAATTGCGAAAAAAATTCGCAATTTCTTTTGTTCACAACGGAGAAATTTGAAATATCGCTTTTCTATAAGCAACAAATCAGAAATAAATATGATATTCAGCATGAAATCTATTCAACTTTGAAATGTTATCGATTTGAATTTGTTTTGATAACTCCTCACCGAGCTGTAACATTTTGTATAGTAATATTTTTCGAGAGAGATTTTGGTGGACCATTATTTCATACGGTGAATAAACTTGCACGTGATGTTGCACGGATAGAAAATGATATTGATGGAAATAAATATCTGTTGATTGAACGATAAATTTCTTACCTACGTGAGCTCTCAGTTTGTAATTGTGTCTTTGAACAGCTTGAACATGACCCGTGATAAGCGGTTTTTGAAACTTATATTATTCGCAGAAATCGTCAATTGCGACTACCTTCACAGTTGAACAGCTAGGTATTATAGATTCCTCTGGTGGTTTTAATTACTTTTCCAAATTCCGGTGGTCGCCCGTCCCCTCGAATAAAAGGGAAATAATTATTTCCGGTCGTCGTGGCTCGTAGCAATTAAGGTTTTCGAAGCGCTGTGCAGGGTACGGTGAAGACGAAAACTCGAAGCTCAAACTCCGGAGCTTTTACCCTTTGTCAAAGAGGCATTGATAATCGCTTTTGGAGAAAAGCGTCACGTTGACTGCCAATTAATGAGCTAACATCCAGCTGAGAGCAAAAGTTTATTAATTCTAACAAGCAACCACCCGATTTTTATCAATTTATAGATTATCGTTTAAAATTTCTGATTTTCACGCAGTATAAGGCACCTAATTTAATATAATTTCTAATCCTAACAGCCTGGATGCTCGAGGCGGTGTCCTGAACAAATCAGTTCATTCGACAATAGTCAATGACCTAGGAAATAGAAGTTTCTTTTTGGTCGGCGATGGACATCAAAGAGCGCGATTGAAAATCGCAAATGTGACTTTCAGCGATCAAGGGATCTTCCGGTGCCGAGTTGACTTTGCAAACAGCCCGACACGAAACTTTCGTGTGAACTTGACTCTTGTTGGTGAGTAAATTCGAAGTTATCCACCCTCGTATCACTCGCAAAATAGTCCGGAGCTAGGACAATTATAATGTTGATTGAAGAGAAGGCAAACTGCAAATCTCCAACGTAACGTCATTTTCAGCGACGCATTTACATATCGAGAAAAACAGTGATGGGCTGAATGGCAATTTATGAAGCGATAAGAATCGCCATTTTTTTCTATCTTTTCCATTATTTCAGAACAACCAACGAAGCCGGTGGTATACGACGCTCAGGGTAGAGAAGTGACTGGTGTTGGAGGTCCATTCCTCGAAGGATACGATCTCTTTCTTTCTTGTCAAGTGGCTGGCGGTAAGTAGCGTCCTTATTTCTGGTTGAAAAATGTTTGGCATTAAATCATTGACCCTGATCTATAACTCTGCTCGACCACTGGTTCTGGACGGGGCTGGTTGGCCTCTAAAAGTATCTCTGAAAATTTTCTCACGAATGGACCGGACTCGTGCGTGGAATTTGAACCTTCTACCATACCAAGACCTCTGCGGCAATGACCCGTGGAGCAAATGGCACTCGATCAGCGAGTTTGCCCGGCGCTCGTTTGTACACTGTGGTATGCTTTTTGGCCGGACAAAGACGGATTAGCATAGGAATTAGTTCCGACCGTTCGTCGATAAGCGCAGACAGAGAGGTGCGTGAGATGTGCGAAGGGAAATCCTGGTACAAAGCGGTGGTATTCTACCCGCTCGCACGTTGATTCTAAAGTCCAGGGGAAAGCAATCGAACATTCTGGCGAGAGGGATATAGGTATTCCGTATTATTCTAGCAGGAACTAGCGGCCCAGGTTCGTCGTCATGTTGCCTTGGAGTGACCGGAGAACCCATTTCGCACCAGACTTCGAGTACAAAGACGAAATTGTTGTTGTAATTTCAATTAAATATACCAGGGAATGAAGTCCCGGGGCAATTCACAACCCTGGCTTGGTCCAGGAGGAGAGGGCAACGATTACTTCAATCCCACCACCTTTGGGTCGACGCAGTCAGGTGGGGAGGCTGGAGGATGTCGCGACCAAAGTCAATTCTGGTCGGGACTAGGTTGTAGAAATTCAGTTACGACTTCGACTGATGGAATCACACTGCGTATTTTGAAGACCCGCCGCCCGCGCTACCAGCTTCTCCAAGTCATTCCATCGGATGTCGATGAAAATTTTTACGCGCGTCCGAGGAGTTCTTGTCCCCATCCCCATCCTTTCCTCGTCCTCGTCCTCGTCCTCGTCTGGTCACGAGGGTACGGGAAAACAGGGAAAGGTTGAGAAAGAAATAAAACCACCCTCATCTTAGATCTTTCGGCTTATGATCATTGAGCTTCGATCTTCGACCAAAACCCACCGCAGCATCTTGTCTCATATCTGATCAGCTACCGGACGAGATATCTGAGGCAAATGTAGGCCCATCCGACTATAAGAGAAAATTACTCTCCACTGAAGGAAGATATTTAATCGGACGCTACTCGTCCTTTTTTTCCACCTCTTGCAAAAACGATATTCATTCAATCCAGTCAAAGTATAAAACCAGTCGTCATATGACTCACGGTAGACGAATCACCACCTGGATTTCGGGGTTTTTCAGCGCGATGTCACATCAAATTATTTTTCAAAACACAATTTTCCACGAAACTTTCAAGCCAAACATGCAAAAGATTGCCGAACAAAGGGGATGAAAGCATTGGTCACTTACGGAGTATGTGAGGCTGCTCGGTCCAGTCCCAGTTCATTGACCTGTCCAGCACCTCGGATCATTAATTCAATAGAAGCCGAGACTAGGCTATTGAAAAAAAATCCTTAACTAAATAGGTATCTTTTTCTTACCTCATTTTCACCCAATAAATCTTTATTTCCAGGTAAACCAAAGCCTGCTGTTACTTGGTGGAAGGATGGACAGTTGTTGGATGGGGTCGTCGATTCACCTGTAGTTCACGGAGTCCCAGGAAAATTCACGGTCAATCAATTGTTCGTTGGAAGTGTCACCAGGGCATTGTGGGGAGCTAAATTAGAGTGTAGGGCACAGGCTGGACCTCTGGGGAAGCTTGTCGTCCGAGAAGTACCTCTGGACATTTATCGTGAGTTTATATTTCAATTTCTTTGAAAATTAACTGTCTACCGAAGACGACGAATAAAAGGCTCACGTTGTAATAGCTATGGCGGAGAAATGGCGCAATAATTATCGAATAAACGAATGCCGTTACATTTTGCAGCTCGGCAGTGGAGAGAATCCGTTTAATCCCTTCCCCCGAAATTGTATCGGGCTCTCTCGAATGTTAGAGTAAGCAAATCGGGCGACCAGCTAATTAAAATTGAATTGAAATGCCGTTACAGATTCAATGAGCTGATACTTCCCGATTTTCGTAACCTCTCAGAGATTTTAGGGAACGGTTTGTTTATGCCCGCGCGTATTTCATAAGACACGAATTTGCCGTTGGCACAGGGAGTTCACCGAAGCAAATCATCGTTTTCTTTTTTCGACATAAAACGTTGGGAAATAAAGTTTATCGCTGGTCTCTGGTCGGACGTTTCATTAATTCGCAACTACCACCTAGCTCCAGTCGTTATACAATCTCAAAAGAATCCTGCAGCCAACATAGAAGTATAGGTACTACAATGTCTGGAATCTAGATTTGTGGATGCAATGTATTGGCCGGATGCTCCGGAAGTCTTAGTGAGCCAGCGATAACTGGTGGAACCTTTATATTCTCCGGCGTTCAAGCAGTTTCGTAGAATTGTTGCCAAAACTCGAAATAGTACGTGTGTAAGCACGTGGTCGTCCGGTATTCTTAGACCGCCCGGACAGGTCACGTGACAATAATAATTCATTTAGGTGCAGTTCCCGGCTTCTTCGTCTTCTCCATCTTGTTTTTTTTTCTTCGAAAATAAATACTCAACAATAGTCGGAAAACAAAATTCAGACCTTTTTTCTTTTTCAATTTCCTGTTCTAAAAAAAGGGAAGTTAAATAAAAAGTTGAGTCTTCACTACCCGGGTAATAATTTACATGGCCAGCCCACGAGCCACATTAATGCCATTTGGCATTAGCATGGTAATATTGTCGGCCGGCCACATAGCAGGTCGATGTTCGATAACCATGCAGCGGCTATATGCTTTCAATATGGCCTTTTGATATGGCGATAGTATGACTAACTAAGCTAGGCTACCAATATTGCACCATCCTGGCAGCTAGAAGGCTAGTTCATATAGCTTTCGACTGTGTATCCAATGTACACTTGCTACCTAGCATTGACCTGGCCACCAGCTTGCTATGCCTTATCGGTTTTATGTGGGCCAAGCCGGCACTGCCATATCTTGATGTGAACTGTCGACTATCTGGCCGCCACCTCGCGTGGGTACATAGCTTTTGTATGGGGTGAGCTGACATGGCCATGCCTTGAAGTAACCTGGCATATATTTGGTCCATACATTGGATTTCCACTTACCTAGTACCTCACCATGCCGATAGATGAGCGGCAGCGCTCGCAAGTGAAGTAATGCTGGCTTGGCTACACCTACCCATTGCCAGCCGACCATAATTATCACTAACTCACGAGTCAAGCAACTCATACCACCTACCCGGTAGAATATTCCATAACAGTCTTTTGTCATCAAAACTGTGTAACTCAAATATACTTTAGGTGGAATGAAAAACGATAAGTTTCCATGCTCCAAATTGAAAAAATGTTGCCTCATAGGTGGCATTTACTCGGCAACGACAACCGACACGTGTAGCAGCTATATGACGACAACATGGTCAACCACATGGCTTCTGCCTTGTGACACCTTGGCGGCAAGGTGGCGAAGCTACTTAGCATTGAGTTGGCTTCAATACAGCAGCATGGCTGCTCAACCCTGTTAGTGCTCCGTTGTTACCATCTAGTTGCTGGCTAATTTAACCACATGGCCGCCATGTTATAACCAGGAAAAAACCATATCGTCGACCATGTTGCCGCTACATGGTTACCACGAGTGTTGGTTGTCGTTACCAAGTACATGCCGAGACAAGGCCGCGAACTGGTCACATAACCGCCACATAATCAGGTTGGTTTGGCTATGTGGCCGCCATATGGTTGCTAGGTTAAATTGTTACCCGGATAGAGTTTCCCTTAGAAGGGCCGTTTTCGGATTTCATTTCTCCACGTGGCTCAATCGGTTCGAAATAAATTTTCATAAAATTCTGCAGAAGGATTTTTCTTAATTTTGATTCTAACTGGTGCCGGTGAGCGCATTTTTTTCCGATTGAATAACATGGGTTTTTAGTGTAAGTTTAGTTATTATTTTTTTCTGACCCTGTTAAGTGTTTGAAATATCTAATAAGCACGGTAAGTAGGTTTTTTGGGTTGCTAAATCCAAATTTTAGAACAGAATTTCAAAATTCTCAATGGCAGATCCAATGTGGCGGATAAAAACTTGATAATGGGTGATTTTTATGGAAATGGGTATTCTCGGGTTTCGGGGGTCGCTGAATCCAAATTCAACGCTAGAATCAAGAATTCAAAATGGGGGTGAAAAATGCTTGAGTTTGAAAACTCTGGATAGAAAGTTCTAGGGCTTGTCTACTTGTTTTCAGTTACCTTCCGACGACCAGTTGGAGTTCACATAACGCACCATCGCGTTGTTGTTTTTCACATTATTCTTTCATTTCAACAAATAAGAAATATGTACTTTTGATCGAGTATAGAGTGAGTGTTTTGTGGAAGAGTTGGAACATGCCTTTACTCGTGGGAGATATACACAATATTGGCTACGAGGAGGCAAGATTAATCGCAAGGGATCTGGCCCACACTTTGTTTTCCAATCTCATCAATCGACGGTCGAACGCTTTTATGGTCCGGTTAAAAAGGTTAGCTAACCATTTATCGCTTAGTAGTTGTGGTTCACCGTTGAAGTTAGATTAAATGTATACGCGAATAGCCTGATTGAAGCCGTTGGTATAGATAAAGAGTGTTTTATAATATCACAATTGCACAATATCATAATTATTGATTATGGAAACTTTTTTGTAAACGAGTTCATATTTATATATACCATAGCTTATTTAATACTCGATGAAATTAACTTACAGACTTTGCCTGTCGCATGAAAGTCGCTAATATTAAAGCGCGAGTTGGTTACACGGAGCCCGGAGGAGTAGGAGGAATGAAAGACCGAGAGAGAGAGAGAGGGGACGGCGAGGCCCTTGGGAAATATAACTTAAGGAGGCTATGCTGGCCGAAACTGGAACACATTATACTTACTGAAAATACCATTATGGGTTGGAAACATTGTATCAAAAGGGACAGCGCGAAGCGTGAACGAAAGGGGGACAAATTTCTGCGTCTATCCGCGGCGGGTTGACATGCTGGTACATACATAGTCCGTGAATATAAATTGTTGGATCAGGAAATTCACTAGCTTGTAAGGTTATGTCAGCAAGTTAAGGCCCATTCCTAGTCGCCCACCTCCTTTTGATACAATGTGACACATTTCGATTATTATCCGAGGCCAGGCGTCGAAAACGCAAAAAAGGCCAACGCTGCGCGAATTCAAATTCAATTCTGAACATATACGTCCAAAAAGATATTTGTGTCATGCAAAAATAGAGGCTACACATGGTTTTTACATTATTTGCCGAGGAAATCGAATTCGAAAAATGTAAAAACCATCTGTAGACTCTATTTTCACATGAAACGAACATTTTGTTGGACGTATGTGTTCGGTATTGAATTTGAATTTGCGCTACTCATTTTTTTTTTTTACGTTCTCGATGCCTGGGCTCGAATAATAATAATGGAAATGTGTCCTCTTCCGACCAAAAGGAGGTGGGCGACTAGGGATTACCCTTAGCTGAAGAAATAGACAATTTACCGCGCATAATCGAACAAGGTCTTCACATACGGTGTTAATTTCAGAATTATTGCCCACAAACGATAACAACAAGGACAAGTAGCATTGCCAGAAAGTATTACCGGTTTTGAAAATTATATAGATCTCTGGTATCTCGTGGAACAAAGAAAAACTAAGAAGTAACTAACGGAGTTCTCCTACTTACGCGCAGAGAGCCATTATTCTCTGGTCTTCTGGGCTTACGGAGCTTTGGTAGGCGTATGGGAACTTAGGACACTTTTTCCATGTGATCATATGTTGCTGCAAAGTGTCGCTTCCGTAAGATGTCGGTATTTTTTTTTTTTGTAAGATGCACAATCGTGGTTTATCGGTTATTTCTTTATCAAATGAAATGAGATAGTGTTCGGAATGTATGGTCTGTCACCGGCGAGTAGCCAAGAATTCCAAAATTACAATAAACCGAGTGCATCTGTAAATAATTTAACGATCTCTCTGATGATAACATCATCTGTAATTTTTTTTCGATGTATCGAAAAAACTAAATACTTATGCACTTTCTGCCGAAATGAAGCAGTTATATCCAAAGATTCATGCCAGTCTGTTGTGTGGTATGGAAGAAATTACGAATCGCGTTTACGAGGTGATCAGAGCGTGTTTCACAGCCCCCTAAGGCCCAGAGGTCGACATTAGGGCTTTACCGAGTGGCGCTACCTGGCCGCCATTGTCTGTAATGCTGAAATGTACATTTCAGTCGCAAAACATGTTGCGAAAAGCTTTAGGCGGGGGATAATCTAAGTAACCGATTATTCGTGGGGTGAAACCCGTCACTAAGCTAGTGAGTCTTATGGTTTTGGTCAATTGGGTTTAAACAAAGTCGTTTACTTACAGTTGAATATACACTACCGGCCAAAAGTTTGAGTAGACTAGTCGAAATTTCTTGCCGCACTAAAAGTTAGATAGCGGACTCAAAAACAGAGATAATTAGATTTTCCAATCGGCGTTTCAAAGAGGACAAATTTACCTTTATTTTGCTTATTCAGAAAATTCTCTACGATTTTTTTGGTCCCGGTCCGTACTTTTGAACATGGCCGTTTTTTGTATATTTTTTAGCCGCCGAAAATTATCCCCACAGCTTAGGAAATTTTTTTTTTCCGTTTTTTCTATGGTAAACTTAGAAAAGATATGAAAACCTACATTTTCGTTTTTTACAAAGTTTCGTACGATCTTTCTTTCGCCCCAGTCTTGCATTTTTAGCTAAAAAAGACAAGCTTTAGAAAAAAGGCGTAAAAAAGTCAACGAATTTTCTTTATCGGTATATTGTTCTAGACTTCGTAATTCCCAAATAGAGTCCCTCCACTCATCAGAGTCCCGACCAAAAATTGTGAAAAAAAATTGAAATAAAAGAAAAATTCTGAAAAAATTATAGCTCCTCCAGTGCAACCTATGCAACTTTTTACCCCTTTGACATTTCCTCTGAAACCCCATAGTTATTGGATTGCGCCTTATTTTCTAAAACATGTCTTTTTTAGCTAAGAATGCAATACGAGGGCGAAAAAAGATCGTACGAAACTTTCTAAAAAACGAAAATGTAGGTTTTCATATCCTTTCTAAGTTTACTATAGAAAAAAAAACAAGGAAAAATTTTTCCCTAAGCTGTGGGGATAATTTTTGGCGGTTAAAAAATATACGAAAAACGGCCATGTTCAAAAGTACGTACCGGGACTAAAAAAAAGTCGTAGAGAATTTTTTAAAGAAGCAAAATGATGGTAAATTTGTCCTCTTTCAAACGCCGCTTGAAAAATCCAATAATCTCTTCTTTTTTTTTGAGTCCGCTATCTAACTTTTAGTGCGGCAAGAAATTTCGACCGGTGTACTCAAACTTTTGGGTGGTAATGTATATCCTGACAGAGTTGGGTCGAAATTTCTTACGATTTAAACATTTTCCGATAAAGCGTCCATTCATTCCTTAGACCAACGATTACTACCCCGTTAAGTATTGAGTAAATGTGAAAACGAAAAAGAATTATGTCGGCGAAGGAGTGAGATTGCTGGATACTTTTAATCACTTTAATAATTTCTCTTCAATATTTCCACTTCCGTACTTAACGGAACGTAACGAAAGTTTTAACTCAGCCGTTTAATTACAAATACCTCTACCGCTATGAGAAGAACGGCAACGATTCGGCCTGCCGTCATCGACCAATTAAAATCTACTTCTAAACTCGTCGCTGGCCATTAAACTTTTTCTGGAAGTCTTGGAACGTTGAAATTACCAGTTTGCGGTAACAATGCTTTGCGACAGCCCCTTTCAACCCCCTTCATCTCTTTCGTCCCTCTTCTACATTTATGAACGTAACAGTCTTCAGCTTTAATCTGTTTTCACCCTACCAGCTTATGAGGAATAATTATTCTTCGAATTTGGAAAACGGAGTTGAACCATACGTGGATTCAAAAATATTTTCATTAAAAATCGTTCGTAATTTTTTAGAGGAGTGAAAAAATATTACACAATAGTTCGCAGGGAAGAATACAATAGCGGCAGCCCGGTTGGCAGCAGGTTTATATGGTTATCGCTTTGAGACTCCATCGAGGTCAATCTTGCTAAGAGAATTTCTACGAATCAACTTATAACGGCTGGCTGTCTGACTCTCCTGTTTTTTTCATCGATAGCCAAAGTCTGGCCTCTGCGATACTCATCCAATAGATTTTTATCCGCATGTGTATTCGCACAATATCCAACGATGCTGGACCGGATGAATAAAGGTTCGTTTTGTCAGCTTGACGTATTCAAATTTGTACAGCCACTTTACGATTGGGTGTCAGACTCGGATGGGATCCCACTGATATCGATGGACCTCGGATTCCCTAATGTACTGCCAATAGTCGGAGAAACAACTGTTTCAGGGATGGTAAATCCCTTTCACCGATTAACGGGTATCTACACTCGACGCAATGCAAAATTGACCCCAAAAACACCCAGACACGATCACAGAATGGTGTTGGCACGATGAATTATCCATGTGGGACGCGAACAGAATCGAATATTCGGCTACCGATGGAGAGTGAGGTAATAAAAACGGTGCAATTTCAAAGTACTGTACATGAAACCGAATCAGAGCAATTTTTCGTCCCACCAATAAACGAGTATTTATGATTATTCGTTGCGAATTAAATCCTGGTCAGATCAGATTCCACATATTCCGATAGTTTCGTATTTTTCGCTCATCGCCCAAGCTCAAGAGACAGAACAAGTTCCCGCAGAAAAAAAAAATTATTGTATGGAGGTGGTATCGACCAAATCCCAACAGTACCAATTTTAACGCGGAAATTGATAGCAAACTCTAAAGTGAAAACTGTGGAAAATCGAAGTCAAATCTTAGACGTTATTTCTCACGAACCACGTTTTCAAAGGCCATAGGCATATCCCTGTACCGATTTGGATGAAAACTTTACTGGGGGTGCCTAATAATCTTATTCATCATATTACAGAAATATATTTTCAGAAAAATTCGCACAAAAACAGAAAAAAAAAATTAAGATTCGAGTCGTTTTTATCACTCAACATTACACTGTGCGTACGGAACTTCGTTTCTATTTATCACTCTTTCATTCTGTAAGTTACTCAGATTTTTATAACTGCAAAATGAAGTTGATGAAATGCCAATTGGAAGGGATTAAAAATGAGGTTAATATCTGGATTCAGCGCTCCATAAATGACGTTCAAAAAAGGCCTTTTTTCACCTGGCAAATAACATTTGTAACAAAATCTAATAAGAAAAACATCGCAACATGCCGATTATTTATCATTAACTATAGAATTTTTATATCCATTTAGAGGTTTATTTCTAATCTTAATTTTTCTCTCATTACAGTAAAGCCAGCTGCCGTGAAGATTGTCCTGGATACGGATTTAATTTACGCAGGGCGTCCGGTTGGCGCAAGGTGTGAAACTTGGGGTAGTTCACCCGCCGCAAGGATCGTGTGGATGCTCGATGGCAACACGATACGGGATCCATCAATCGCTTCTACTCAAAGAAGCAACTCTACCTTGAGCAAACTGGCCTTAGTAGTTGGCCGTGAGGATGACGCCAAGGAGCTTACATGTCGTGCAGAGAACCCGAGGTTTCCGGGCGGTGTACTCGAGGATAAGAGGGTCCTGCGGGTTTCCTGTAAGTTACCAGCTGAAATAGAATCTAAATTTCATTAGCTGTGTTCAAATCTAAGGCCTATTCGCATATCATTCAAACGGTGTTGTTTCTCTCAATAGTTTGGAAACAGTTTTTTTTTTGTTTCAATTTAAAACACATAAGTTTCGCCGAAAAAAAATCAGAAGCATAATACTGCAGTTGTGAAAACGGCGAGACCAAGTAGCTTACTGACTAGAAGCCAGAAGCTTCGCGTTGCTTGCAAACTGTTCCTATTGTCCGGGTACTTCAGTTCGTCTGCTCTATTTTCTTTTCTTTCATCCTGGTCTTTCTCCTTCAATTTCTTCAAGAATTACATATAGGAAATCGTGTACCGCGCGTTATCGCATGACCCTAGAATAAGTTTGGGAATTACAAATTTGAAATCGTATCGTTTGAGAGTAAGATCCAGTGGGATCGTGACCAGCTTCAAGATTCCCGTCCTGAGGGGAATCAGGACGACGCTGTATACCCTCTATACCATCTACCAGTTTGGTATGTGTTTGTATGATGCTATGTCAAGGAATGCTCCCGGTCGATTCCACCGGAAGATCTTTCTTTTGTTTCCTACAGGAGAGAATCAGGACGAGCTGTGATTACCCTTGCATTATATATACACCTACCCTAGGTAGTAGGATTTCGCTAGCAGACTGCTTTTCGCACAAGAACTGGGTATCTACCTACCTACTGATCCCTGTGCTTATAGTTCTGCCCATAGAGCGTATAGTGCAATGCCATGTCACTGCACCGCGTTCATAAATTGGTTACAACTTCTCCAGCCACGTATATCTGTTTTGGACTCCATCTGTCAATCTATTCAGTCGTTGCGCAGAACAAGTTAGCGCTAGTGGTAACGTGCTTAATCATTGTACCCATACACTCATCTTCATATACGCCTGTAGCTAAAAGCTTCTAGATTTGTTCGGAATCGTTTGTCAGCTTTAAGCTTTGGTAGACTATGTTATGTTATCTTCTTTAAATGGGGGTTTTGAGAATTGAGGTTTAGTTTCAAAGATGAAATATGATCGATACGAGGGAAATAGATGGTGCGAAATCTATAGGCATATTTCTGGAATAGGATCGGCAACCTGCGTATCTGAGAATTGAGAAAGAGTACAGATGAGGAGAAGGAGGAGGAAGAGGCGAAATTAATCCGAGGGTACATAATGTAAGTCTTGGGGTTGAATCAAGCTCGGCGACGATCCTAATATCAAGAAAAATAATTTCCTTTCGTACATTGCGTGTCTCTTTACTTCACGGAAGAAGAAAACAGAGAGAGGATACCGAAGGGAGACTGAGAAAGAGTAAATACACTGTCAAGTCAAGTTAGTCGCAGATAGTGGATGTCCGTTGTTCCCGGGTTTGTTGGAGTTAAAATGATAAGAGGATAAGTCAATGAAGGGTGGTGGTCTAGCGGTGGTTGGGGTAACGTAAGTCGTAAAGAAATAAAAGTAAGGGAAAAAGAGGATGAGATCCATCGGCTTGTATTCGGTGAGTTCGGCTTTATCCCCAGCTGCTATTTGCTTAATACCATCTGGCTTGGGGGGGAAAGACTGGAGTAACAAAATATTCCGCTAAGTAGCGGCATACTCCGTATTCCACGACGCGAGACCTGACTACCTTTCCGCGAGTATGAAAAGGGGGATCGTGCTCCAGGGGTAGTGAAAGCGCAGGATCTTCAACGATGATAACGGGCAACGCCTTCCCTCACCATTTCACCCTATTTTCGTCGCCCTATCGGAATGCAAACGACTGTCTTTAGGACTGATCAGATCCGTGGCCGAAAACCTGGTCACCAGATCCCAGAGGATTTACACTCGTTTAGTACGTCGTGTGACCTTTGACATCTAACCTACTCTTCTAGCCAGTAAACTGTTATTCATCATATATTGAAAATTGCCGATTTATAGACCAGATTATCTTCTCTTCTTCACAGAAAAGTCCGATACTCTCGGGACTGGGACACTTCTTATCAATAAATTATCGACTTGATTCCATTCAACTTCAAACTTTTTTCCGGTTATTTCCGGTACGGTAATTCTTGTAACAGGTCAACTGCGAGTAGATATAATGCCATTGGATGAACATGGGGACTGACGAATTTTTATATGAGAAGTAGGACATTATCGCCGTCTCGCACATGCCTAACCCCTGATAGTTGATCAGCCTTATCATTGAAACCGGGGACAGGATTTTTTTTCGAAATTTACTTAGGACAAAGGATCTTTGTGTTGCCGATAGTATTTATTAGCTTCTTCCGTTTGAGATCTCTGTTTGTTTATCGATTCATACATCGGGTCTCTCTTTGGTCAGAGCAATTTATCTCAGTCTCGTTCTTGAAGGCGGAAGGAGTGAACAAACGAGCAACGCTTCTTGACCGGAAGTCGGGCAAATCCAGCTCTCGGATTCCCGTGGGCCACCGGGTGGTGGAAGGATCTCAGAGTTTCTGGGTAACTGGTATAAGGAAGGGTGCCAGGACGCCTTGACCTGACGTTATTAGCGCGGAGATCCGGCCGGCGTAGAAACCAGCACGAAAACTCGACTCTCACATCACTCCATCAGGGCATCACTCCGCGCTTGGAGTCTTGACTTTGGCTTTCCTTCCTGCCCCTAAGAACCTAGATTCCTTATTCCAAAGGCTTAGTTCGTTAGTGTGGAATGTCGCCGAGAGCCAGAGTCAATCTACTTTCCTGGACGCATGGCCCGACTACGGGAACAGTAACCGTAAACGTTTATGGTCTAGAGTCTGTCGACGACGGATTTCGTTGATATTGAGAAGACATGGATTTTTCTTTAGCGACTTGATTTGGCATAGTTTTTTTATTTTCAACGCTGAACGAAGCAGTAACATATTAACCCTTTGGAGCATACATTTTTTGAATGATCGTATGATCGCAAAAATTGTTACTCGGGGGTTTCTGGGGTCGCTGATAACGAATCTGGAATCAGATTTTCGAAATTCGAGATGGCGGACCAAGATGGCGGACGCCAAAACGTGACTGTACGGAAATTTTCAGCAACATTCTCGTGCAGTTACGTTTTGGCGTCCGCCATCTTGGTCCACCATTTCGAATTTCGGAATTCTGATTCCATATTCGTTATCAGCGACCCCGAAAATCCCAATATACAAAATTTCAAAGCTGGAGCGATATTTTTAATTTTTTGGTCCGCCATTTCGGATCGGCCATTTTGAATTTCGAAAATCTGATTCCAGATTCGTCATCAGCGACCCCAAAAACCCTGATGTATGAAATTTGAAGTCATTTCTTCGGATTGATTCTCCAAAAATGAATTTTTCCCGAAAAAAACGTCATTTCGTTCAGTTTGTTCATTTATCAATCTTATATTATAAACAATCATGCTGATTGGACTGTATTTTTATGTTCTTCTATTACTAAAGTAACTGAAAAGTGCAAAAAACCGGATCTGAATACGTTAAAAAGTAAATAAATTAGAAAAATTCAAGAAAATCGAGGTGGTAACGTGGGTTACCACCATGCTTCTAAGGGTTAACAATGCACAGTTTATTGGGGCTATTTTTGGAAGACTGATGTTTCAAAAGATATTTATAATTACCCTTAAAAAAGTTCTATGTTTATCTGATGAAGTTCTCTTTTCTGGATGAATGGAGACCAAAAAGTCTTAAGTCCATGCAATCTCCCACGTGAATCCTTTCGGCGAGTGATTTTCGTCGGACTACCTCCCACATTGGTTCAAGATTCTCAACTCACACATAATTATGCTTTAGAAGGCTAATAAACTTCTGAACTGGGTGATAAGAATTTCTATCGCTGGACACATCAATCTCTCAACAACAGCCGAATAATTCTGATCGTGCAGTAATGCAAGAATGTGTAAATTTGTTTGTTTCTACTATTCGTCGCAAACTAATTATACTTCAACAGCGTGTTGCCGGAAGTTATGGACACCCGCATAGTAAACCCTTGCTCGCATCCGGGTAATACGGTTTGGTCACAAAAACTTTACGCTGTTTCCTGGCACCACTCTGCCCGGATGTGACGCAGTTAATGATGCGAGTGTAGCCCTGTAAGCAGCAAAACTCACGCAACTTTATTTCACTCTATGTTACAGACGCGCCCGTCGTTTCAGCCCACATTGCTAAAGGCTACGACCTCGAAACCTTACGTGAAGGCGATGACCTTAAGCTCGTATGCGAAGTGGACAGCAATCCGCCACCAGATAGCATTATCTGGTATCATGACGTAAGTATTTTAAATATTTCGACTTTTCGTAGAGTAATTTCACGAACTACACCGTACACAAAGTATGTGGATTTATATATTGGTTAGTATCGCTCCTGAACTCATTAAGAGGGGAGGGGGAAGGGTATACCCGAATTTTACCGGCCCGTCTATTTTCTCGAATATCTCCGAAACGCGGCTATCAATCGACTTGTCCTTTCGGCAGCCGATGTTTGACGAGTAATGAGCTCGAACTGGTACGTTTTATCGGATGAAATCGGGATTTTTTTTTTTATCGAAACTTATCGAGACTTATATCACAGCCTACGCATCAAAAATGCAAAATCGGCCTCTGTAGCCCGATTCTGTATGGAATTCCGAACATAACGATCCAAAAACATCTATGTTTCCGACAACGATGAAGAGGCAAAACGTATACCACATTTTTGTAGAAATTTTTGCGATTGTCCACGGTTAAGAACGGCAATGGCCGCTAATGTGATAACAATCAGTTCCCAGAACGCCCGTGAGATGTCACCACGCGCGGATTCTTAGCTCCTCAGTCAAAGATGATTGGACTGTCGCTCGAGTCACGTGGTACTAGGTGTATCAACGTAACAGCGCGGTGACATCTCACGGGCGTTCTGGGAACTGATTGTCATCACATTAGCGGCCATTGCCGTTCTTAACCGTGGACAATCGCAAAAATTACTACAAAATCGTGGAATACGTTTTTCCCCTTCATCGTTGTCGAAAACAAAGATGTTTTTGGATGGTTGTGTTCAGAATTCCGTATAGAATCGGGCTGCAGAAGCCGATTTTGCATTTTTGATGCGTAGGCTGTGATATAAGTCGAAATAAAAGGCACGCCCACACTTTTCTATGAGAAAAAAAAAAAAAATCCCGATTTCATTCGATCAAACGTACCAGTTCGAACTCATTATTCGTCAAACATCGGCTGCCGAAAAGACAAGTCGATTGATAGCCCCGTTTCGGAGATATTCGAGAAAATAGACAGGCTGGTAAAATTCGAGTATACCCCCTAGGGTATCTCAACAAACCCTGACATTTGAAAATGACTGATGCATGTTGAGAAAATTGTGACTTTTCATAAAAAACGAACGTTCGTGAAACCCGCAGTCTATGAGATGAAATTTAGTACTGCCTCAAGGTGACTGAAGAAAATTAAAAAAATTAAAAAAATACTGACGCATGTTAAAAATGTCTTCAATTCAACGACAAAAATGAAGATTCACGAAACCTAGAGTCTGTGAGATAATATTTGTGTCCGTACATGTCGCTCAATGCTATACCGTTATGAAAAGTGTTAACGCTTTATGGAGCTCGAGACTTAGATACCCCCTTGAGGGGTCTGGCCACCCAGGCTGCTCGGAAAATGAGTATATTTTTAAAAAATTCATAAACTCTGAAGCATTAAACGAGATATTCGCATTTTTTGACACAGTGTGAAAAACGGCTTTAAGAATGCCAGAAAATAAATTTCCATCCAAAATATCAAAAAATGGCGGCGCTGCAGGAATTTCTGCAAACTCTAAAACGTTAGCACTTTTCATACCGGCATAGCATTGAGGGACATGTACGGACACAAATATAAAAAATACCGTTTCAAAGTGTACGATTTCAGCTTCAATTTGAAAAAAAAAAACGGTCACTGTAGCATCAACATCGTGGCCATTGCAGTCACTGAAGTACTGGTCGGCGAAAAGCTGTGCTAAAATCTGCGACCACGATCCTGGCTGAACGAAGCATCCGAAGATAAAAAACTTGAGATTGTTTTGGTGGTCAAAGTACCTTTCAGGCTTCTATGCGACAGATTTTCAATCCGTCGTTCAATTTCCAAAATGAAGGTAAAAACGTTACTTAAAATCCAGAAAACGGACCTTTCTCAGTAAAAAAAATCATAATTCTGCCAAATTTCAATCTATCAAAAATCTGTTGCATAGAAGCCCGAAGGGTACCTTGACCAACAGAACAATCTCAAGTTTTTTATTTTCGCATGCTCCGTTCAGCCAAGATCGTGGTCGCAGATTTCAGCACAGCTTTTCACCGACCAGTACTTCAGTGGCTGCAACGGCCACAATTTTGATGCTACAGTGACCGTTTTTTTTTCAAATTGAAGCTGAAATTGTACACTTTGAAACAATACTTTTTATATTTGTGTCCGTACATGTCCCTCAATGCTATACCGTTATGAAAAGTGTTAACGTTTTATAGAGCTCGGGACTTAGATACCCTATTAATAGGTTCACACAACAAGTTTAAGAATTTTCGTAATTGACCAGAATAATTCTATAATTTTTTTCTTATCACTTTTTTCTTTATTTTCACCAATTATTTATTCTGGACTTGAAACCAGCTTGACATAAATTATTTTTACAGATTAGAATGTGAGCATTCTACATCCGTAGTATTAGGTACATATTATATGCATGCAACTAGAGACGCCCCAATTGCTGCGGTTCATTGAGAAAACCGCAGTAATACACACACACACACACACTTAATTTATTGGTTCCAATTACTGCGTCAGTAAATAAAAAATAATAATCAATCAAAATTCGATTTACGTTGAAGTTTTTATGATAAAAAAGTGTTATCTTACTTCTACATGCAATAAATATGCATATTGAGCCATTCATTTATGACAAAAAGACTTTTTAGTATCAGCTCTTTTCACACACAAACTCATCAAAAAGACATAATTTTCTCTTTCCATAACCTGTCAATTTTTAATAATCAATCACAAATTAAATGATTATTTTAAATGGAAAATTATTATAACGTTATTTTCTCTGAATTTTAAATTACTAGTCACATTTCTCTCAAATCCTAAAAAATTATACATATAGTTGATTTATAACATTATTTAAAAAATCCGCAGTAATACCACACACTCACCACACATTTACCCTACCTATTCCTAAACAAAATTGTACCTGATATTTGTACACATTAACGGTGTTACGGCGAAGTCAGCAATGCGCCAGAAGCAGAATTTTTCAGTTGAGCAAAAGAACTGCTATTCTGTCGAATCCCAAATGATTCTATCATAAAAATTCATGAGTATAGCACAACGTATGCCCGATTGGCAGTTGTATTACTGCAAGTGAAAAGGTTGTTCCAAGTTTAAAAATGAAATTGGTGAAAACCAAGAAAAGTAAAAACACGAAAATGTAAAAAGAATTTCAAAGTAACAAGTCGACATCTTTTTTCCTAACTCCTATCGCAAAAATCTCTAAATCGATGTCAAATGATCAACCTTCCGAATGTACAGCACTGTCATTAAAGTCTACGTGGTGACTTGATCAGAAATAAGGTTTTCCATTCGATAAATGTACAAAATTTAACACCTTGTTACTAATGTTCATGTAACTTGCATATGAACCGCCTTTTTGCAATACTTCAACGCTGTTTTGACAATAAATTGTTCATTCGAATATGAAAAATAATTGGTTTTCAAAAAGAGTCTTTTATTCATTTTTTTCCTCAAATTTCCGACCCCAAGACAAAAAAGAACAGCGGAAAAACCTCTTTACTTTCTTGGTTACGTTATGAGTGTCAAGGAGGGTTCCTACTATACAAAGACCCTATTTTTGTATGGTTGAACAAAACTTTATAAAAATCTTTAGCCAACATGTGTCGTTCAGAAAATCGTTGCGCTTATTTTCTGAATTCTTGGAGTTTTTTTTTCGAATGTATAAGGACAGGTAGAGAAGTGGCTTTATGAACTGTCAACGAAAATTACGTAACCACGGACCCTCATCCACATGACAAAAATTTACTACCAAAGTGGTGGCTACAGTTTACTGAAAATATTAATTCTTCGTTTGCTCATATGGCCGCCATTTTGTTGGTGAATATTTGTACGAAATGATCCTAGTTCAGCGGATAGCAACTAGTACCCTAAACAGTTTCTGTAAATTTCAAGCTTATCGGAGAAACTATCTCAGAGATATCATTTCGAAGAGGGTTATTCATGGTCAATTTCGTATTGATAGTTCTAAAACGAAATCCTCAACCCATCTTGACATAGGACAGACAGTGCCAAATCAAAAATTCAGACAATCTGCACGAGGAATTGGTGAATAACAAATGACGTATGCAAGTTTTAATCAACTTTTGTGTAGCAGAAAAAAATTTGTGAGTAATAGAATGACTTTCGGATTTTCAGGATTGGAAGATACCTCAATCGATACATGATAAGAAGTAAAGACTTTTTTTTTCGTATTTGTTAACAAGCGGAATTTTGATCGTAAATATATCCTTATCTTCGTGGTTTATAAAGGGCGCAATTATTTCTATGGCCTAGGGTATTAATTTGGGGTAAATCCGCCTCTGATTCCAAATATTTATACAGCCAATATTCCGCATATATTTGAATAATTCAAATATTTAGATTGCATCCGCCATTTTGAATTAGAATCTTAGCCCTTAGATTGCGAATCACCGATCCAAAAAAAAACCCAAGCACCTGGCCAGACCTTCGACTACCTGTTACGGTCAAGTTATATGAACATTCGTAACACGATGTAAGATTTTGCGTGTTAGTCGATGTTTATTCGATGAAACGAAATTCTCAGCAAATTTACTATGGACCGGTGTGAAATTTTTCTGCGATTCGCACGATCGAGGTCCAGGGTCCAGATATTGAATTCTGAACCACTGCAGATCCTGATTTGCGATGAAATTCATACGGATTTCTCATGACCAAAAGGGCTGGATAAAGTTACTTTTAAGTTCCGGATGAACAAGAATCGGTTCAGAGTTACAGCTGCAGTTCGATGCGATCCAAAGCTAGACATACGTACGTAGGTAGGTACCTACCTATAACGTATTGTGGAAGAGTAACCTTCTGCAAAAGTTTATCCCGCGGGGTATGGCGGCAGGACTTTGCAGATATATAATTCATAGGAAAAATAGATGGTTTCTAGTAGTCGCGGGCGGTCGACGGGATAAGGGTACGAGAGGCGGCCAAGGGTTGCCCGCGATATAAATATGTATGCGGCACAAGAGCATTAGCGAGAGTAACTCCTCTTTCAAGAATTGCAAAAACTTATGGACGCGGAACGTAAGTCGGTGTGCAGTCTGAAAAATATTTCAAAGTTCCACTTTTTATTTGCTCTTCTTCCCATCCTCTCATTCCTTTTCCTCTTCTCGGCTTATTTCTTTCTTTTATATTCTCTTATTTCTATTTTCTTCTTTTTTTTTTTTTTTTTTTTGTCCTGTGCCCGACGTAGATAAGAGTCGCGAAATAAGGCTTTATAGGTATATAGCTACGGCGAAATGCATGAAAGGATGGGGACGACGCTCGAGCCGTCTGAAATAAAAGAAAAAAAAAAAAAAAACTGCCCCTAATGTGCGCGGAGGTAATTCCTCGAATTGGGACAATCGTTGGCTTGTCCACGGGGCGATAAATTAACCGAGGGCACCTTTAATTAGGACCAAACTTTTACCGAAAGATCTCTAGGTACGAGACGAATACAAAATACGCCTGGCAATCAGATTGGTCTTTACTTTTTGCCACGCTTTTACCAATTCAGTACAAGAGCTCTTTTTCTATCAAACTTTACATCTAGCAAGTACCGATCGAACGTCGAATGGAGAATTTGAATCACCCTTACAGCCTAAAAAATGTAGTTAATTAAAAAAATGCATAAACTCCAAGGTATTGAAGAAAAGTTTGTTCTTTTTGTGTGATAACGTTGAAAAAATATGTCTATGAACTCAGCACAGAATCGGGGTAGAAATTTGTTCATCAATGCTCGGGATTCTAGACGGTATCTATTGTAGAATTACATATTGATGTTAGAAATAGCTGAAAAGCACGCGGATAAATCAAAGCAGCAAATTCTAGAAACAGAATAACGATTCGGGAAATATAAACGCTGTCTGTTTCACCTCGAGGGTAGGTTTGTACACGTAGGTGTATATCGATTCCGTACGGGGATGGAAAATACTCGTAGAAGGAAGTCTGGGTCCAACAAAAGTCTGCCGAGGGAAAAGGAGTTTGCGAATGAAAATTCATTGGAAATCGTCAGAAATAACACAATTATTCAATTCCAGACGTTGTTGAAGTCCTGGAGCGAAAATCAGAAATAGCTCTTCTACTGTATTTCGTATCTCACCCGGAAGTAGTTGTTTCTTTCTCTCTTATTGTGATGGTAATTTTTTCCTTTTTTTTTTTTTTATTATATTTGCATTCCATTTTTTATTTCAACGAACGTATAGTGCAGTTATACGGTCGATATGGCTAGTCTGTGAAAATAAACGACAGATTTAGGAATCATCTGTATCCGGAAGAGAATGTCATGAAAAATTCTACGTTACTTCAGGCACTAGACAAAAAAATCCTCAAATCGGCCGAGAAATGACCTCGTATTTTTTGAATCGCTTGAAACTTTTTTTACTTGAAATCGACGCTAAAAAAGTGGACTCGTATTTTTTCGTTGGTCCAAAAAATTTTTTTTACGCTAGTTATGAATTATCGCATTTGACTGTAAAAGTGGCGCGCGGGCGGCTTTGAGAATTAATATCTCGGGTCCCCTTCACCGTAGAGAGATGTTCCAAAACGCGTTTAAAAGGCAATGAAAGACACTTTTTGATAAAAATTTTCAACTTTTCAAAAAATATAGTTTTGTTGTTTTTATAATCAATCAAAATGTTTATCGATTTTCTTCGCAATTTAAGGCCATTTTTTAAATTCTAAAAAAAATACGATCGTATTTCTCATTCAATTCTGAAGATGGCGAATTTTTTAAATTGACGGAGCGATTTTTCTAAGTATTTTTTTTACAATCATTTGTCCGGCGCTGCGTCAGGTTGCCGCGCCGCGCGCCTCGTGACTACTACAAATTCATACCTAGCGTTAAAAAAATTTTTTGGACCAACAAAAAAATACGGGTCTATTATTTTGACGTAGAATTTACGTAAAAAAAGTTTCAAGCGATTCAAAATATACGAGGTCAAAATACACCCAAAATGGGCCGATTTGAGGTGGAATTGCCCATATGTATGTAGTCCACTAGATAAGTATTGTTTTTTTTTTTTTTTTAAGGCTAATAGCTTTTCCAAAAATGCATCAATTTGAATGTTATTTTTTTCAAATTGTTTGTTTTTCGATGAAATTTCCAAAAATTTGATGCAAAATAAAAAGAAAAATTATTCACGAGATGCTTTTTATACCTAGATCAAAATCTGATTTTGAAAACTGTTTATATCCTTCAATTTTTTTTTTCACTCTCAAAAAAAAAAAAAAATCACTTCCTATTTCACAAATTTTGAGTCTAGTCCCATCGTGGGAAAACTATTCTTGCTATATTGTCAGAATTTTTCCAAATTATCAAATGTTTTTTTTTTCTTCCAAAAACTTCGAATATGATTTTTAATGTCTCATGAAATAAAATATCGATAAAAAATTAAAAATGGACGTAATCAAAAATCGTAAAAATAATAAATCTGTATTTCGAACAAAATTTTTATTCCTAAATATTTTTGTTTTACTTTTGTTGTCGTTTACAAATTGAACCTTTAGGATTTGCCGAACTGTGAATGAATTGAAAGTACGTACATTTATAGCTCCATTTTCCATGAAACGGTATTATTAACTAATATTCGGTATGGAATTCCACAGCTCGTGACGAAAGTTATCACACGATGTTATAAAAATAAAATAAATTCATTTTTATCACAATAATAAAGTTAAAAAAAAAATCCCAACATAAAGTAGATTTATTAGGTATAATTATTTTCTTCTAAAAATCTGACGGATGTCAGGTCTCTCTCTTTGAGTTTTTTACTTTTCTTTAATTTATTTTTGAGAAAAAAATAAATAAAAATGTACAGTTGGTCGAAAATGAGCGACGATGACTGGAATATAACGAATTATGCTCGGTACTTTTTGAATGATTTATTGTTACCAAAAGTCTCTTCTCAGTCGAGTATTACGTGCTTGAATTGTAACGAGAAAAACGGAAGTGTAATCATTACGCCGAGTTGTATTTTATACATCACGAGTGTTTTAATCACGATGTAAATCTCCCCGAGAGTTATTTTTTTCTTTTCTTTTTTTCATTCTTTTATCTCGCTCACCTTTTTTTTTTTATTTATTTTTTTTTCTCTACTGAATTAAACTGGATACAGAGAGAAAACACTAATGGATACATCGATTAATTTGATTGCGAGGAATTCAGACTTGACTGTTCGGTACTGGTACAGGTACTTCTGTTTGACTCACACGCTGCCCCTTTTTTTGTTTCAAGGCAATGGATGAGCGAGTTACGAGCCATTTTTTAAGCACACCCTCACTTTATCTATACGCATATTTATTCACCCCGTTTCATGTACACGCAGGATATCCGTCGTGCTACGTTTTACGTAATATCTATCTGCACGTTTTATTGAGTAAAAATTTAATGGACTTTCGACAAGGCACATGATTCCTAACACTGATCGCTGACGTGAGTTAGTACTATATTTCCACATCAATACGGGAGGAGTTCAAAATTTATATAAAATGAAAAATAAAATTCTTGATATTGTTTCCTGCCGCATAGGGTTTCGTTAACAATTGGCATAAGTTTCCGTTTCAGTCCCGGGCCTCGTTTCGTTCCATCCAGGCAACAATTTCCCCCGGGGTATCCTGCGGGATAAGGAAATGCTACTCTGAAACGACCCAATCACTTTGCTCTCGAAAAATGAGGGTCTAAAATCCAGCGATCATGGCTATGGCTACATAATTTTAATACTCAAGTGACACACGGAGAATTTCATCAACATATTTTCATTTTGCTTGAAGGATGCATGACACTGAAGTCTTTGAACTCCAAAGATGAGACCAACTGTTTTAGAGCTGTTCTCTTCTGGAGCATTTATTAGAAAAGTGTATGAAAATAAAACTAAAAAATATCAGAGATATAGATGATCAAAGAGCCTTGTATCGATAAACCGTGTAGGGACATAAAATTTCGAGAACCGTACAAACGATGTGTCTGGAAATTTTGTCAACGTACACGCGGAAGAAATATTTATCAAATTTTAGAATAGTATTTCGCCAAGAGTTTTAAGAAGAAAAAAGATACAACATATTTTTGTCGCGACAAAAGCGCAAAAATAAATTTTTTGTTGTGAAAATAAAGCCAAATATACCTACTTTTTTAAAAGTATACTGCAACATCCGGAGAAGACACTTTAACGGCCTGTAAAAGCGTTTGAATTTTTTGAACCAAGGTTTCCGTTTGCTTGAAATCATGGACTCGATCAACCAATATTTTTTCTAACATCAAACACCCCTTCGCCATTTTTCAAGATATCTTGAGTGAACTTTTTTTACAATCTGGGTAATATTGTGGATAAATAGAAAGCCAACACAAAAACTCTGTGTGCCTGATCAATCTTTACGAATGAATATAACCGAGGGTTGTTTTTTCGATGTTTTAAAGTTGGGAATTGAGTCACCCCTCCAATTCTTGGTTATCGGAAAGTATTCAAATTCTGCAAAGAAAATAATACTAGGAATCGCTAGGAATTCTGAATGTTGGAAAATTTCGCCAAAAAATAGCGACAAACATATAAAGTGTTAGTGCATATTGCCGGGAATAACAGAAATAACATATTAGTTAATGATTTCGGATTTCCAGTTCATTGAAATTTTCATATCCTTTTCTCTGCAGTGTCTTAAGGGCTTTTGAGGGCTCCTCTTTTTTACCGACGGAGTGCGCATTTTCGTCCAGTTGTCACAACCGCTATTTAGTCGACGGATCACGTCTCTATTGCTCCACTAATCACTCTCAGATTTCGGAGGAGTAATCCTCAGATTATCAGCTAGTGCGCGCTGGTTTCCGAAAAGTAATCGAATGACATTCCATTGATTTATTTATATACGAAGCTGTGAAATCAGCTGACACTAATAAATTGCCGATAGACAGACGCAGGGTAGTAATAACATTATTTTTTTGCACTTCATCTGGAAAACCGGTGCTGGGGATACCAGCGCGCCGTACAGGCTCTCGTTAGCAATCTTTTGATATTATTCCGCGGTGAATCAAAGCAGCAGGAGCAACAGCAGATGTCGACTAAAATCCGTAGTAACAGGCTAGCGTCGACACGAATGCATGCAGAGACTGCCATATAGATGTAGTCATTCCAATAGGGTTCTTGAGCTCGGCACTAGAGGCGCTCTTCCGATCGAGAAGTTGTCGGGTCTCGCTCAAAAGCCCTTGATACCAAGTACCAGGAATGACAGACAGTATATGCATGTAGTTATTCAACTTTAAGTCACGCAGCAGATACATATCTGTAGGAAATACTCAAGTGGTCACCGCGCTTCACGCAGTCACCACTAGGCAGCGATCCCACCGCAATTCTTCCGCGAGTGAAATACCTATCGATAGGCAACGCCGAGTGGTAGACGACTCAACATTAAACACAACTAACCACAGCCATCAACTATTCATTAAATTGTAACCTGCATTTGCTTGATAAATATTTTCTAGGCAAACAGAACAGCGCCTGTTAACCTCGCATCATATCGTCGCCATATTAGAGTGTCCCGTAAAAGGGGTGTTTTTGAATTTGATTCCTCCGGGTGAATCAATTGGTTTCAAATCAATGGAGAAAAAAGTTCTGCTAGAGGATTTTTCTTAATTTTGGTTCTTAGTGGTGCCGGTTAGCGCATTCTTTTTTCCCATGGGTTTTCAGTCTAAGTTTGGTTCTTTTTTTGCTGAGCCGGCTAAATGTGCGAAAAATCTTATGAGCACGGTAAGAAGGCTTTTGGGGTCACTGAATCCAAACTTGACAACAGAATTTCGAAATTCCTAATGGCAGATTCGATATGGCAGATAGAAATTTGGAAACTGTCAAATCTTCCTGAAAGTGTGTTTTCACGTTTCAGAGGCCGCCATTAGAAATTTAGAAATTCTGTTATCAAATTTGGATTCAGTGACCCCAAAGGCCTTCTTAGAATCGCAATTAAGGAAAATCCTTTGGCAGAACTTTTTTTAAAATTTATCTGAAACCAATTGATTCACTTTGATTTGATGCTTACCATAATTTCTGAATGGATTGTTTATTATCTGAGGGCGATCATTCCCCTGATAATAACAAGGATGAATGGGAGGAGGTGGAGTTTCAGCAGATTCAAGCCACACGCTCTCCGGACCCTGGAGAAAACTCATCCTGTATATTGCAGTATTTCCGGAAAAATATATATCTGGGAAGTAATTACAATGTAAAATGCTGTGTGGGTGGAAAGAGGATATATTGGGGTTGTACGAATACTATCTTTTCATTTATCTTTCTCGTTACTTTTTTTTGCGATGGAAAAACAAAAAAAAATCAAATAAAAAAATCAAAGGCAAGCACAAGCGTTAGCTGGCAGTTACAACGTTTTTATATTAGCGAAACGATGATCGGCTCGTACTCCGCACCTGCCCCTAACTTTTATTTCATATTTCATATTTTATTCGTTTTTTAAAAAAAAAAAAGGTGCTTCTGGTAATTTCGAAACACTCGAGCTACAAAATGAATTCCATGGAGGTTGACAATCACAAAATTTTTCGTCGGGCTCTTCATTCAAGCCATAAAAAGAACCTCGAACGCGCTCAACCAACAAATTATCACAGGATTGAACGTTGAGTAAACAAAGGCCAGAACGTACTATCTACATATATGTAGCGCATTTATTCATGTAAACGACTTTCCAGAGTTGTGAGAAGAAAAAAAAAAAAGTCCCTCTATCAAATTATCCCAAGGTGTGCCTGAAAAGTCTTTCTCTATACGGAATCTATTTACTCTTCATAAAAACAGTATGTAAAAATTTGTATAAGGGAGAGGGAATGCGAAAGTCTACTCCCACAGGTTTTGGAAAACATGAATTTAGACCTCACGAACCTGAGGGACGTTTTAAAACAATATGATTTTTTGGTGTATTTTGACTTCGGAATAATTCCGGTGAAGGTTATCGCAGTTGATCCTCTATTTCCCTTCTTTGCTACAGTCCTATGGAAATCAAATATATTTTCATTCCGCCAGTGGAAAAATACTCGGCCAACAAACGAAAATACCAAATATTTTCTGACAACCCATGTCGATACGGAAACTCGCTTTGTCAGCATCGTAGCTTTGTCGGAAAACGAGAGTTGGGATGAAATTAAATATATCTGGGCTGCAGGATATGTTTGCTGCAACAGTGTCGCAATATAGTGTCGAATCTCGTTCGCATTTATTAACGAGTGTCAATTTCACCCCAATTCAAACAAAGCTAAAAATCTCTAACTATTTATAAATTATTTAGCTCCTAAAGTGAAAAAAAAATGGTAGTTACGACTGACCATGAACCTGATTATTCAATTTGAATCCAAGATTTCTGTGCGTTGAAAATGTCAACCACTATCACAACTGAGGGAAATTTTATTTCCTTTCGCTAACAGGATTCCCAAAACGATTCCAGAGTTTGAATTAACCAGGTTCATGTGCCTGCCAAAAACACGTGATGGTTTTTTTTTTTTTTTTTTCCGAAGCCTCAAATGACTGGTATTAACACGTTTAATTACAATATGGATGAAACCTAAATGCAATACTATGGAAACCTTGCAATATTATGTGGTCTCAACGAAGGTGATTTTTTTTTTCTACTTGTTTTCTTTTTTTCTCAGTAAAATCCTGCGATGAAGAATGACTAGAATTCCACTTGTGAAATATTTGTAGTTATTTCAAAGCACAGGTGGCTAAAAAAGTTTATAAATTTGTATGAAAAGTGGGGATTTCTTTCCGTATAATATGCCATATGGTATTTAGAAGTTTTGCCATGAGTACATGGCTCCTTTACTTTGTATGTATCAAGGAGCTCGAGGCTTTATGCATTAGCCTCAAGGCTCGAAGAAATCAGGGAAACATGAGACCAGGTATTTATGTAAAGTAATATGCATAAATATGTATGTGGAAAAGAAGGAAAAGGAGAAGATAAAGGCCGAGGAGAAAGAGGAGAGACAATAACGAGAGAGTAGCCTGCGAAGGACGAGGAAGTGACGCGATTCTTCAGGTTATTCCGTTTCATATCGTCAAGAGGTTTGCGAAGCATCTGGTGGATGCTGCCTCTTATGACCTTCTTGCCGTCGTGTCTACATTCTACACCCTGTCGGGGCGCGGCGATGCCTTCCATCTCCACCTCCGCCTCCACCTCCACCTCTACTCCACCTCCACCTCCACCTCCACCTCCGCTTCTTCTTGATCCTCGCGATAATACGCTCATCAGCATAATCGGGCAATCTGTTTTACTCAACTTTTAACGAGACGAACTCCAATTTTGCCCTGAGCGCTCGATTTGTCAAACAAACTTAAAAGGTTGTGGAAAAATTTCGACTTCGCTCTAAAAGTCTAATTCACCATTCTTCGGCGTCTCTTTTTTCTTCTTCTTCTTCTTCTTCTTCTTCTGCTTCGTCGTTTTCTTCTTCCTCGAGCTTTTGAATTTCCGATATGGGAGGATCATCCCCGGAACTCATCGGGCTGGAATAACGCTGAAATCAAAACGACCAATGAATAAACGCATACCTATATATTGTAGTTCCCTTTTGTATTTCTTTTTTCTTTTTCGCCTTAAAGAAACGCTAAATTTGATGAGTTTTTCCTTCGTTAAACTGCGATGATCATAACTTCATGTTAAAACTTTACTTTAGATTTTCTTACATACTCTGAAATTAACAACACGTTTCGTGGATTTAAGTTAACAATTCAATTCAATATCATAATAAAAATGATCCTATAAAAAAAAAAACCAAAACTAGGATCAATAAACTATTCCTCTGATATACCAACTGATTCTGAACCAATAATAATTGCAGAGTTTGATGTCGTAACATCCAACAGAAGAAGAAACTGACACTGAACTGAACTAGTTTTTAATGAGCTTTCGATTTTTGGCATTATGCTGATTTTTGTATCCTTATAATTAGAATGTCGTTGGATTCGATGGAAAAGTAGTTATTGGTCCTTGAAGATCTTCGCAAAGCGAAGCAGCTGCATTCCGGTGGCGATCGCGATCGCGATAGCGGTCAGTTTAATTAGTATTCATCTGGCTTACAGACTTCAAAGCAATCGAGGTCCAGCTCAGAATCTTCTCGCCGAGAAAATTGGTTTGCTATTAAACGCTATGTCAAATCTCTCGAATGACGTGATATTATTTTACAAAATGCATAGGATAACAAATCCCAGTTCACATGACTTTGCCAACAAAAATTTAACCGTATCAGTAGAATGGTTCTTGTAATATTGAACGTCAAAGATGACCAAAAAAACACGATCCTCTTCTTCTTCTCCGCGGTCTTCTCTTTTGACATCTGTCGAACCTTTAAACACTTGAAGTTGACACTCGAACTCTGTATTCGGGTGACCAATTACCAAAATTCTAAAAACAGGCAAAATCGGTTGAGTCCTGGATCGCGAAAATGGTGGCAGGAAGGATGAAAAATATCAGAACAAACAAATCTTGTATTTGCTTGTACAACAACGATGTGCTATTGCTCTTTGCCCCGTCGTTTTCAAACGCTCTAGGGACTATGCCATTTGTCGAACTGTTGGAAGGCATGACCTTGAAATTTAAAATGTGTGTTCTCGTGACCGGAATTGTAACACTTTTCAATTCTAGAAAAAATTCAATAAATCACCGAAAAATTTAATCCTTGCAGACCAAAGCGCTTTTTTCTTACACCAGGTGGAAGTACAAGACTCAAGTTCCTCTCCTACACACGACGACTTGATACGTATGTACCAAACGCTTTCTGAACAATTTTAATATTGGGTTTATAGATACAAATAAACAAAAACGATTTATAAATCGTCTAATTTCAATTTCGCACGCTCCCAACATAGTTTTTGTAATCCGACATTTTCGAAAATGAGCTTTGCCAATGAATTGCTGGGTTTGCAAGGACAGTATCACAGCTTACAACGAAAATAACTGTACCGACACCGGTTGTTCTATTCCAAAACCTAAAACGAAAACAATTACATTCAAATTTTTTTTCTGAGGAATCAACCAATCGATTTTCTTAACACTACACTATCTGTACGAAAAAAATAAGCTACACATGGGTTACGCACACTCCAGTACTTCAAATCAACGCTTCTAACGAACTGTTTGTCGTACAGAGCTTTTTTTTCGTTCGAATGTTGAAAGACTGACGCATGGAATAGTATATGCGATAAAAACTTGATATGAATTTTTCGTCGTGGAAAATACAATGATTTTTCTTAACATTTGTTCACATTGCCTGTTTTGTCAGTCGAAACAGGCTGATTTCTGGCTAATGCCATGAAAAGTTGTCACACATATGCGAAAATCGCGAATTCAATGAATCAGCGGTGTGAATTGGTATTTTTCAATCCCTTGGGATTGCAAGATTGGTCTATTACATCCCTTGGTATTGCAAAGAGAAATAACTGCCCTGATGCAAATTTTAGACTATTGAAAATGACAGTTAAAGTTCCAGAGCAGATATTATGAAAAATATAGTGTATGACACGGGATGAAACATGAATGCAGGCACGGGTGATGTCAGCCCTTGCCTTCGGTTTCGGGCAGACAACTTCACCCTGGCTTGCATTCACCGTGTTTCATTCCTTGTTACACAATATATAATACTATTACCATTCCTCACTTATTATGTGGGTTGAGAGGTACCCATGTGTAGGGTTCTAGGGTTTATTGGGTTACCCTGCATGATGTGGTAATAATGGAAGCAGATCCAAGATACAGATTCAATGTAAATCAATGTCATTCGGAATTCAAATCATTTTCAATTGTGGGAGAAAAAAAAATAGCAGAGAAAAGTGAAAAAAAAAAAGAATATGATAATTGTTGCGAAGTGGGGGAGCAAAGAATGTGGCAGCCAAGTATACAGCTATTGAAATAATTCCGCCATCAGGAGGTATTTTATCGGGATAAAATCGCATGACGATATTTTGTGACAGTATCTTTTCGCATTCACGATGTTTTTGTACAAACTATCTATACGATTGTATATAAAAACTCAGCCAAATCGACTGTCTGATGTTTTCTCTTTTCAGATAAGAGACATATAACGAGGTTTATGTAGTACATAAAAATCACTGTTTTTATCCCACCGACGCGTCAATACGTTTACAACTTCGGTGGCCAGAAAAACAAAGAAAAAGGCAAAAAAAAAAAAATCAAAAAACAATATATGCAATGTGTCCTCTTTCCACCATATAGAGCTTACGTCCTGCATTGCGTAGACTCTCACTTGACCCATAAATGATTTCTCTGAACCCACCACCGTGGATAATTATTTGATTTTTGATTTATTTTGATTTTTTTTTTTGTCCATGTGTTCATCTCTGGTCCGAGGGATTGACTATGTTGCGTAGGGGAAGGTGGGGTAAGACGGGGTAGGGAGGTAAGATGGGGACCCAAGCAAAACCTATGATTCGAAGTTGCTTTAAAGATACTGCTTATTCTATTCAACGCCCTTTTTGAGAAGTTATTTAGTGCCGCAAATATAATCGTCGAGAGTGTGCACTTCGCGATTTGGTGAGTGAATATGTATTTTGTTTCTAATTGATCTAATTTTTGTGGTATATAAAGTGCGTGACTGTTCGAAATACATATGACGCCCAATATCTAGGAAATTTTTTTTCTAAGGAGGTTTATTTTACTATGCTGAATACAACAATTCACTTCGATTGATTTCGTTTTACAACATCAAAAATTTAATGGTTTTTAAAAATGCGGATTGGGGCATGATGGGGTACTTAATGTTCCCTGGTAAAAATCTCTACTTCTACGAATTTGTACAAATTTTTAGGGAAATTGGAACAAAATTGTAGATGTGCGTCGTTTCTCATCAAAAAATTGTAGATTTTCTCAGCATTTTATGGAAAATTATAGATTTCGGTGGATCATCATAAAGAATGGAATCTTTCTAGAAAAATTCGTCGTTTTTGTCAATCATATTATGCAAAAACTACAATTTCTTATGAAATGCTACGAAAAGTTCCAATTACCCTAATTGATCATAAATATTCTTAGAATCATTTCCACCAGGGGCTACTCGTGGTTTTCTAATTACGTCAATTCTTAGGCACAGTGCGACATAAAGCTATGTTATTGGTACGATTTGGTGTGATCCAAAAAAAGTCACCAATAACATAGCGTTGTGTCGCACTGTGCCTGAGAATTGACTTAATTGGAAAGCTCCCTGTATTGTCAGGGTTTGTATTCAGCGTCTAATGAAGGTTGGATCATCCGTCAGCCGTGTGGCAAATGGACGCATTGTGGCTGTGCTGGAGTAGAAGATAATGACGATGGAGCGGTCCATATCTGCCTAGTTTGCAAAAATAGCGACAACTAAACATTCCGTACCCCATCTTGCCCCAGGGGGTACCCTGTCTTACCCTATGGGTGGGGCAAGATGGGGATTTTGTACTCTTTTTAAAAAACGTATTTTTTTTTTTAGAAAAAGAATTATACTTTTTGTTTTGTTTAATTAGAATTATTAAGGCCCATACCTAGTCGCCCACCTCTTTTTGATACAACGTGACACATTTCGATTATTATCCAAGCCCAGGCCAAAAAAGGCCAACGCTGCGCGAATTGAAATTCAATTCCGAACACACACGTCCAAAAAAATGTTCGTTTCATGCGAACATAGAGACTACAGATGGTTTTTACATTATTCGCCGAGGAAATCGAATTCGAAAAATCTAAAAACCATCTGTAGGGATGGGCCTTAAGAAGAAAGACTGGTTATCTCTTAATGAAGTGTTCCCAATTTGTGCAATTGAAAATTGATTTTTTTTTTCAGACAATATCTTAAGGTCCCCATCTTACCGCACCTTCCTCTAAATAGTGGAGAGGCAAAGATTTCGAGTGGTATAACAAATCTTCATTTTTATTTCTTCGGCGTAGGGCGTGAGGCGTCGGGCGTGCAACTCGTAAATCATTATACTCAGCGTCCGTTATTATTGAAATCTGAGGCACCTCCACTTCCCGTTTATGAGTGTTGATATACCAACGTGGTATCACTAAAATATGTTCCCTAATACTACGTTTCGTCAATCGTTGAGAGGCGTATCCAAATTCCACGTGGTTAAAACCACCGGGTAGTAATTGCTGGGTGAGTCTCCACTTTGTTCAGCGACACTTCAGCCTAGAGGGTTTGGGTAAATCGTGTACCTTTTATACGCATGTTGGCCAATCAGTAAAGGAGTTTAATCCCGTTTGTGTTTTTTTTTTTTTTTCGATTTTCCTGAAACATTGAATTCATATACATATTTTTTATTTTTTATTTCACTGTAAAAGTGAGAGTTGAGGGCGGCGAGTAAAACCGTCGCGTTAGGGGTGAAAAAGGTGTTGTTTCATTATTACCGAGGGGCAGTAAGCTCGCTTAATTTAGAGAAAGGACGAGCGGTGCTCCATGCGTTGTTTCCGTGGTTGTTTTTTTTCTTTTTTTTTTTTCAAATAAAACGAGGCAGATATGCAGCTTGGAGAAACTTAACATAGCGGAGAACCTCGTCGCCTTATGGCACTGCTTTTTAAAAGGCAGGAAAACACTTCCGGCTTCCATCCGGCGACTCTCGAGAGAATTAAAAGCTCCCTGAGAGGGTGCCTGCGCTCTGGTACACTTCAAGGTTCGCCATTTTTATCTACCACCTCTCGCCTTCTCTGCTCCGATATCCAACTTTTAAAAAACTATTTTAAACAACGTTTGAAAGGAGTGAAATTCAGGATAAAGAAGCTGAGCACAAGTCGAACGAGGGTGTTATTAAATAAATTGTGTTGAAATGTTTTGAATGATCGATTGTACTCTTCACAAAATGATTCAGTAATGGGCGATTGAAATTGGTTATTGAATCCATGATCAAGAATCGACAAAACATCGGGAAATCTAAATTCCAAAACTTGTCATTTTGAATTCGGTTTTGTAAATTGATTGAGCGAGATATTAATTCGTAAACCATAGGTAGAGTGGTCATTTTTAACTTTGCAGCTGTAGATACCCACACTTTGATTCAGTGATACACTGAGAGAAATATCTAGTTTCCCCAACCCAAATCCGTAAGTGAAATAAGGCATCAACATTTTTTTTTGTGTTCAACAAACGCTTCAAAATTCAGTAGCAATTACTGGAAAATTCGGTGAACGTATATACCAGCGAACTATTCAAACAGAGTCCTTCTAACTAAACCATCTTTATGGGGGGCACTCCATATAGAAAGCCAAATCTTAGTCGATTTTCATGATTTTTTTTTTTGGGAGGGTAAGGAATGCATATATCTTTTCAGGTCCATGGGTACTATTTATTATATAATTCTAGTTTCCAAGACGATTTTTGTTGATCAAAAAAAGTGAAAAATGTTTCATTTGTTCACTTGGATTTACGATTAGTGGAAAAACAAAAACAAAAAATCCAAACGACTGGCAATAAAAATCTGAAAAAAATCACAGACGTCCTTTTCAGTGAAAACAACAATACGAAAAAATATGGAGCAAATTGGAATCGGTCGGGTTTCAAACTGTGTGATTTACCATGAAATGCCCCATATATATATGTGGTCAATCGATGAACCTATGATATCTGAAAAATAATGATAATTGGCAACGGAGAGGCTTCAGAACAAAAAAGTTGATTTTTTCGGACTAAATATCAGACTTTGACCCAGCCAAAATCATGTTCATTTTGATAATTTTTAGTCAGTCTTAGGTTCATCAATTGGACATAAATATCATAAAAACGTGTGTCAAATATGAGCTTGATCGGTCGAATAGTTTTTAAGTAATCGCGTACACCGATTTTCAACTCATTGAAAAAAAAAGTTCTAAGATAATCGCGTTTAAAGTTTCGGCACGGGAAAAACTTATGATTCTGTGACTTACCGACCAGTCAGCTATTCCAGCACTATATAATAGTCCCTCAGCTTCCCCGTAATATTCTGTTTGCCCATCCATCTCATCTCTGCGTGATTTATTCATTTATTTATTCATTCATTTCATTTATTTAGTGAGGCTCAAGACGCTAGCAGAGCTCTGAATAGAACAGACGTGACTCACGCGTAAAGGCTCTCGGGTCCTTATTTTTGAGAATTGACCAAAATCACTAACTGCGTCGTCTTCTACAGGTTTCAAACTACAAATTTGGGCAATGATAAATTAGTGTGAACTTAACTCGGTTTTATCGTGATGAAATTTTGCTACGCGGAAAAAAAAATATAGATTGTTATAATAAATTTATTACAACGTATGACGCGTTAAGAGCATGTCCTAGTACCACCCTTACCGGCATGAAAAACAAAAAAAACAAAAATCGCAAAAACTCCGAAACGATGGTCAAAAATAATATATAATGTATTTATTCGATGATAAGGAACGAATAGGTTCGATTCAGCACGCGAGATTCGTCGAGATCATAAAAAATGAATTATTTATATTCGACAAGTGTGGCCGTGTCACTTATTCTGGTCAAAGGGCTTTTGAGCGCTCCTCTGTTTCACCGACGGAGTGCGCATTTTCGGCCAGTTGTCACAACCGCTATTCAGTCGACGGATTACGTCTCTATTGTTCCACTAATCACTCTCAGATTTCGGAGGGGTGGATCCTCAGATTATCAGCTAGTGCGCGCTGGTTTCCGAAAAGTAATCGAATGAAATTCCAATTGATCATTGATTTATTTCTATCAACGTTTTCATGCAGCTAAGATATCTTAACTGAACATCTGTTATCTAGAGTTCCAAAAGTTCTCATTTACTGTAACGCTTACAGTAAGTATGTAATAATATCTATACAAATCTAGTGTCTGTTACTCGCGAGTTACTTTAGTTCAGTAAAAGTGACAAATTATGTTGCTTGGACTGAAAATTATAGTTGTCGATACCTTGGTATAAATTGACTTGCCAAAAGTATTAGATACAAGCATGTTTTTTGAATACACGTTGAAATTATAAAAACTAGTCCATTTAAAGAAACGAGTAAAGTTAAATAGTTGGTTAATCTTCAATGGAAAATAGAGTTTCGTCAACTAAAAATATAGTTACGATTAGTCAAATGAATTCAACGTCCCAAAAATAGTACATGCAATTCGCCAAAAATTGTGCCTTGCCCCCTAAGCCTTCATCAATTGAAAATTTTCGCAAATCTGAATTGAATTCACTTTTTTGTTACTCCAGGACAAAAATGAAATAAAACCTTGTCAAGATGCGTACACTTACCTCAATATAGGGGCATGTGTGCGCAGTTGTAGTAACTCAATTTTTAGTCTATTTAAGGGGGGTGCCAACCTACGAGAAGGATAAAACGTTCATCGTATTCAATGTTTTATTGCGGTGAGAATAAAGGGCGGAAAATAATTGTGAAAAAAGCATTTGAAAGCTACAAATTTCCGCTCCAAACTGAAAAAAAGAAAAATCAAATATCACAAGAATCAGGTCCGCTGCGTCCATTTGAGTAGAGCTTTGCGAAAAACTATTTGCGAAACAGTGACCACGTTTATAGGCAAACGGAATATCGGAAACACAAAAACCAATACTTTTTGGAATCGTCAATGTACCCTCTAAGCTTCTATGAAACGAATTTTTGATCCACTCAAACGTGGTCAAGTTAATTTTTTTTTTTTTTGCGTTTAATCGCGTTTTTCGGGATTTCGCGAACGTTTTTATCAATTTCTCAAAAACGAAAGGTCAAATGAGAAATTTGTTCCATAGAAGCTTGGAGGGTACATTGACAATTCCAAAAAGTATTGGTTTTTGTGTTTCCGATATTCCGTTTGCCTATAAACGTGGTCACCGTTTCGCAAACAGTTTTTCGCAGAGCTCTACTCAAATGGACGCAGCGGACCTGATTCTTGTGATATTTGATTTTTCTTTCTTTCAGTTTGAAGCGGAAATTGGTAGCTTTCAAATGCTTTTTTCACAATTATTTTCCGCCCTTTATTCTCACCGCAATAAAACATTGCATACGATGACCGTTTTATCCTTCTCGTAGGTTGGCACCCCCCTTAAATATAGTTTAACTATACATATATAATTACATAAACATTATCATGTTTTTTGAGATTCATAAAGTATATATACATGGGTATTTTATATATATTATTTATCTATATTTATATCGTTATTGCTTTAATAGATCACTATTTTTAAAATCTAAAAAAATTAATATGATATCATCCTGAACTAACGATGGCAATTACAAGATATCACAAGAGCTACATTGAATCCAATCCTCTATAAGTGGATCCACGTATGCAAAGGACGCATGCAAATATGCGCACTCTTACCTAACAAGCTAATGCACACACTTAAGGTTGTTAGCTTGTTATAGTCATAGTAAAAAGTTCATTTCAGTTGACGATAGCTCTAGAATGACGACAGTAATAGATAAGTCACGAAATCAAATATACACACTATCAATTACATGCTATGATATTCAAACCGTATCTAAATCTTTTGATAGCTAATAGTATATTTTCGAACTAGGGGGGAAAAATGGCCATTTTGAGCGAGGGTGAGATGTTTAGCACGAGTCGTAGTAGAGGGCGCCGAAGCTAAAAACTAAAAACTAAAAACGTCTCACCCGAGGTAGAAATGGCCATCCCGCCTACTTGCACACTGTATTTTTTATAATAAGAGCACGAAATGGGCCTTCTTTGATGCGCGTCGATCGCATTGAGAATGTCGCTGGGGTGGGAGGGAATGTACTTTACCTCCCGCTCTTCATTTTCTCTCGCCGGAGCGGGAGGGAATAGTACATTACAGTACGAGTCCGGTAAAACTTTTTCTGACGAGTGTGAGGTTGCAGCACGAGCCGAAGGCGAGTTTTGCAATCACACGAGATCAGGAGAAGTTTTTCCGTCGAGTGTTGTACAAAATTTTACTTTAGGAGGTGTGAAAATGGGGGTTTTACCCACGCGTAGCGTGGGTAAAACGTCCAAAATCACACTGAGTGAAGTAAAGTACATTTCCGCCCGCTGAGCGAATATTCCGGACTCACGTTCGAAACACGTGATTTTCCCCACGCCCGACAAGCATGAAAGAAGGCACATTTCATGCATGTATTATGAAAACAAATTTTGTCTAACATTTTTTTAAAATTTTTGAAAACGGCCAAATTGTCAAACTTTTGTCAAGGTAGAGTTCAGTTTTCTTTTAGGGGCAGGCTCACTCACGTTGAGTCAAAGTTATAATAGATCGTGGCAACATTGCGTGCATATAACGGAAGAATCCGCTTCGTCCGTCCGTTTAAGGGACGTAAACGTTGTTGCCACATTTATCACATCAGCATCTGATTCACACGCAAATATCGAAGAGATACTTGAGTTTAACTAATATAGTACATTAGGCTGTTAGGGAGAGTGGTAAGCGATTTTGATGAGGGTGAAGTTTGCTGCGAGTGAAGCGAGGGCCGCACCACCCTCGTCAAAATCGCGCCTTTCTCCCGAACGACATACGACATTTTTTACCCGATATGCATCAAACTAACTTCATTTCAAGCGTGTATTACGAGAGAGAAGACTCACATATCTCATTCGTGGCGTGATATGTAGTCGTCGCATGCGCTTTCACGCGATTCGGTTATGTATGAAGCCTAAGAAGCAAACGTGCGCGTAAAGCATGATAATATGAACGCATTAGTACATTATGCTGTTAGGAAAAGTGATACGCGATTTTGATTCGGGTGAAGTTTGTTGCCCGAATATTTTCTTCGAAACTGTTTTTGACTCTTCTATACCCCTGAACCGATTTGATGCAATATGGTGACTATGCTTGAAAAGAAATCTATATTCTGTTCACCGAGAGAACGACCTCCATCCTCTCTCTTACTCCGTCTCGATCGTGTAGGCGCTATCGCTATCGCACTCGTTGTAAGCGTGGCGTTCTCTCGGTGAACGCAATATAATATACTAGTGGCTATAATGGGCTAGAAAAATACTATTTCAGGCCCATTCAGGGAGCGATAAAACCGATAAGATTAATCACTGAAAAGTAGGGAGTACCGCCAACGTTGGCGTGTTAGCTCACAGTAAGCTGACCGTCAGTCTCTGCAACGTCTTTATTAGCAAGGTGCTCGCGTCCGATGCCTTTGCGATTGCCAGTTTCTTAGGCGACGCCTTGGCGTCGGTGGTCGCATTTTGTGATGGAGAATATTGGTGCCTAGGCAACAGAAGTCAAGCTTAATACGTAGGAAAAAATATTGCGACAATTTCACCTTGTTCAATGAACTCAATTAATTTGAAGGTCGAATCTGAAGAGTCAAAAGAGAAGCGAATGCACGAAATTCAAAGTGATTCATAGAGCAGATTGCACCCTTCAATAACCCTCCTTCTTCTTTTTCTTTATCTTCCTGTTTCATGCTTCAACTGCTTTCAACTTGGCAGAGAAATTAAATTCTAGTTCTACTTTGTTCCAGGAAACTTTGATAGAGCATAATGTAACCGGAGGCACCCTTGTCGCCTCGAAGACCCTGACGCTAAGATCTCTTACCTTGGTACACTCCGGTGAATACATCTGCGTAGCAACGAACGCAGTTGGCGAGGCGCGAAGTCAGCCCGTTCTCATACATATGAAATGTAAGTTGCTTGAATCCAAAATGCATTGGTTACAGATCACAAAGCGACTTTGAAGCATCGCAGCAAGTGCACTTCTAGATATCGCTTCAATTCGTATTCCTGTTGGCATCGCCCGAGCAGTTGAATCAATCAAAAGCTTTAATGCGATCAATATTCAACCCCGTCGGCTATGAACCGCAGACCGCAATTTACAAAGCTATTATAGATAAGCCTAGCACTAATGTACACCGGGAAGATTTTTTAAGAGGGTATCCACACCTTTAAATGGGTAAAAATTCTGAGGAAGAGATTGATATTTTACAGCGAATTTGAGAGTCTGATCAAATCCAAAAAAATCATGGACTTTGAGGAGGGTTTGACCCTCATTATCCATATTCAACATTGAATATTACTTTGAGTCTAATAGTAGTTACGGTGAATATAGAAAAATACAAAATTACTCGGTTGTCGTAAAGAATCAGGAGCACCGATGAACCGGTTCTGGAATTTTTGGTCTTCGATTGTTCAGAAGAGATGCCTCTATCAGATGAACATACAACTTTTTGATATCGCGAAAATTGCCCGACCTATCTAGTTTTTACTAAGATTTTTTTAATTTTCCAATTTTTTTTCTCTACTTTTTCTATTATCTCATCTAAAAATGGTGATATCAAAAAGTTGTATGTTCATCTGATAGAGGCCTCGATTCTGAAAATTTGAAGACCAAAAACTCCAGAATCGGTCCAACGATGCTCCTGATTCTTTACGACAACCGGTCAAAATATTCATTCTCCAGAAATCAACTTTTGAACTTTTTTTTTTTTCTTCCCTTTATTTCCTAATTTTCACAGAGAAGAAAATGTTGTTACAGGAAATCAAGTTTTAAGATTTTGCTTATGATTAATATGCTGAATCCGCAGCTGCTCTCGTATCGATGTGTTGTGAATCGAGTCTAGACCCATGTGCCAGGCGAAGGTTTGTAGTGAGTTTTGACCTGTTCTGTCCAACAACAGTGTCCGGTAGGTGTCTGGTAAGGCTGCTAGAAAAAGAATGAATTGCTCTAAGAAAAATCGGATCAACATTTTTCAAAACATGAAAATTCTTCAGAACTCTTGATCTTCAATGACGACAGATTATCTTTACCGCGACGGCTGCTTTCCGGCGGAGTGGGGATAAAATGACGATCTGAGTAATCTTATTCATCAATTATATAAAATGATTTGCGATTAATACTCGGAATGAGGATTCACTCAGCTTTCATTTGAGGCCAAAATCGACCCGATCGGTCCACTGAGAGCTGAGTTATGATCGTTTATTTATTTAGTCGACGAATTTATATTATAACGTTTGAGTTCGAATTCACAATGGTCATCCAGCATGCCGTTCTATATAAATAGCTTTAGTCAAAAGTTCTGGGCCTTGCAGCTACTAGAGTGTCCTCTCGGTCAGATAAAACTACATAGAGAGGGCTGTGAGTCGTTCTACACTTTCTTGACGAGTTTTTATTCTATACCTTGCGATCACTTGCTACATCTGGGCTCCGATGACGGAGGGTGAAAGAAGAAGCCGTCCATGGTGCATGCCCGGGCATATGGCCGTTATGGGAATCGTCGTGACGGATAAGAAATATGGTTCAAAGATTACGAGTATACGAGTAGCTTTATTTTCAATACCAAGTATAGAATTAATTAGAAGGAGTAGAATATTGTTGAAATTATTCCCGGTGTCCTATAGATCAACAAGACATAATGTCTACTCAATTATTATTCGCTTACTCATCAAAACTTTGAGGTTATGTGAAGTCTGTTACATTGATCGTAATATTTGATCGATGATTATTGATATCGCTGTTGCCGTTTTGTAAATTCTCTAGGTCCGGTTACGTCATAAATTATTTTCGCGCACAGACTAGCTTTTAAGGGGAGACTTCGGTGAAATTTGGATGAAAACGATTTTCACGTTTTTCAAAATACTAGTAAAAAAAAAATGTAATCAAAAATTCCCTGCATCAAATTTTGGATTATGGTAGTCTGTGTATTGAGAAAAAATTTCAATCCTATGAGTTAAGGGTGTTTGCACAAGGAATCTATCGCAGAAAATTTTTTGTGCGCTGCTGCCAAAAACTCCTTGCGTATACACTTTCAAATCAGAGAATTGACATTTTTTTTCAGTACACATACTACCATAATCTAAATTTTGATGCAGGGAATTTTTGATTAAATTATTTTTCAATACTTCAAAAAATGAGGAATTGAAATATCAAAATTTCACCAAAGTCTCCCCTTAATTTGAAGGATATAATTCTCAAAGGATAAATAATGGTGACACAAAAAACTTTCGTGTATTAATTGATATTCCAGTGAATAATGATTATAAAATCAATTTATATCAACAATGTTTGTTTTCGTGATCTATTTATTCAGAAAGCACGTTATAACGTACGTTTAAGGGCCATCCGTAGTCGCCCACCTCCTTTTGATACAATGTGACACATTTCGATTATCATCCGAGCCCAGGTGTCAAAACCGTGAAAAAGGCCAACGCTTCGCGAATTCAAATTCAATAGCGAACACATGTGTCTAAAAAAATGTTCGTTTTATGCGAAAATAGAAACTACAGATGATTTTTACATTGTTCGCCGAGGAAATCGAATTCTAAAAATGTGAAAATCATCTGTAGACTCCATTTTCGCATGAAACGAACATTTTTTTTTGACCTATGTGTTCGGAATTGAATTCGAACTCGTGCAGCGTTGACCTTTTTTGCGTTTTTGACGCCTGGTCTCGGATAATAATCGAAATGTGTCACATTGTATCAAAAGAAGTTGGGCGACTAGGGATGGGCCTGGGCTAATGTTTTTGCGAGTTCAAACCAATAGTATTCAGTATGTTTCTTAATTATAGAATATTTACTATCAACTTTCAGAATCTATAAATCTAAATTCGTCGATAAACACTGTATTTCTTGTCTTTTTTTCAGTTGTGTAAAGCTGACACATCAGCACAGTCAAATTAACAAAGTTGAAAATGAAGTTATGATATATTTTTCAATTAGGTGTTTCTCGGTAAAAATGACATGAATCGTCAATTGATTTATCACAACCATTACGTTTATCCACAAAAGATACGTCAGAGTTTGTGTTGATGTGTTGATTTTGGAATTTAACATGAAACACGCGTTAAATTTTCTGTAAATATGTTAACTTTGAAGTTTTCACACGACAAATTTTTCCAACACATGTCATAATGCGGTGATTAAATTAACATTTAAATGCGTTGAGTGAATTCTACTGGAAAATTGAGCTAATGATTTTTGCAGAAAGACTCAAATCCCGAATCAGATTTATCGCAAAGTTTGTGAGAAAAAGTCATATTATTTCGAGGTGAGCGAAACAAGAGATGACGACAGAAAGTGTGAGAGATGCCAATTGATGGGTGTCATTTTGTGTATGAAATACTAACAATTTGTAATAATCCTATATATTGAACAAACTACACTTTTGGCTTGGTATGAAAAATATCGCAATATTTGTCACGACCTGATTCTGAACCACGTTCGATCGAAGCGATAGCTGCACGTTCTGACCACTACGCCAAACTACCTTATGATGAAGTGTATATTTTCTCCTATTTGGTCAGAGCCTAGTATATCTGTCTGAACGATGCTGCTACTATAGCCGCAATACAATTGTACTGATTGTGATGTATAATAATGTATAATAATGTGAAAGAGCTTGAATTTCAGATATTTTATTAAAGGCCCCACACTACGGTTTGTGCGCGGGACGAGAGTGTATTTTTCGTAATTTTTTCTGAGCAAACGATTAATGGATTTTATTTTACTAATTCTCGTGGTCAATATATGGGGCATTCCGGCTCAACTCAACCAACCATCGACCCTCATGTGTTCGTTTTTCCTTCGAAAAAACACATGTTAAAGTTCGAGTAAAAAGACAACGTTTCTAGTGTGAAAGGTCTTCGATTTTTGACAGTCACACATTTTTTTAATAAATGTAGGTGGCCGAAAATTCAATTTTTTATCGAATGTGAACATAGAATCTTAGAGGAAAATGTTAGATACACAAACCAACCGTGAACCGACCAATTTTAACTCAGATTATTTACAGAATTTCCGAATCATTCTTCGACCTCATTTTGGTCGATAAAAGTCGAAAATCTCGACTTTCTCAAATGTCGCCATGGCCGAGTTTTATGGATTTTCTACACAAAATACTCGAGGGGTGAATCACGGGGGAGATTTGGTGTACAAAACGCAGGAGATGTTTAGGAAATATTGAGAAATAAAGGGAGATAAGTGCTGGGAGATGTTCGGAAATGACCAAAAATCTTTGAAAATCATGTAAAATCTTGAAAAATCTTGAAAAATGTTAAAAGAAATGTTAGGAAAATGTAGGGGGAGATGTTGGGAGATGGGAGATATGGTGTACGTGTTTTTGCCTCGTGATTTACCCCTCGAAAATACTGCTTAAAAAAAAAAATTGTAAAATTCATATCTCTGGAACCAGAAGTCCAGGCACCTTAGTTAAGGTCTTGAAAATTTTGTTTTTTGATACAGTATTTTGTCTAAAAAATTTATAAAAATCGGTCATGGTGACATTTGAGAAAGTCGAGATTTTCGACTTTCATCAACCAAAACTGGGTCGAAGAATGATTCGAAAATTCTGCAATTAAGCGCAGTTGAAATTGGTAGGATAGCGGTTGTTTTGTGTATCTAACATTTTCCTCTATAGATCCCTTATTTACATTCGATCAAAAATTGAATTATCTACCGTCTACATTTATGAAAAAAAAATCTGTGACCGTCAAAAATGGGATGGTTTATCTTTAAAAAAATATATATATGGGGGATTCTAGCTCATCTTGACCACCTTCCAGACCTGACCGCCTCGGATTTAAGTGAAACTTTTTTTTTGCTCCACTGAAGATCCAAATTAAAACCTTAATTTTTTCCAGAATTTTTTCCAGAATTTCTAGCGGCCGGGATGCAATCGTGAAATTCCGAAATAGTTTTTTTCCGGAAATTGAATTCAAGACGAATGTATTGACCAGCCTGTTTTTTTTTTTTTATATGACTCTCCAATCCCCAGACATCATCTTTCAAAAATTCTGGGATCTCATAAAATGTTTATGTCCCCGAGACGGGAGCTCGAAAAATTCTGAAAAAAATGGAGCTTTTGATTTAGACCTTGAGTGAAGCAAAAAAACGTTTTACTCGAATCCAAGGGGTACAGGGCTGGAAGGTGGTCGAGATGAGTTGGAATTCCCCATATCGATGAAACTGAAGTTCGTGACGTTAAAAGAACCCAATTTTTAGGAGAAATTCACTATTTCATGACTCAAAAGTTGTTAGAGTTGCCAAGTAGGCGAGATAAGTGTGTTGTACTTGATTCGGGAAATGATGGACCTTATTTTGCTGTTTCCGAACCGTTCAAGTCATGCCATCAAGAAATTCTCCAAATTATTTTGTTGCGTTAACGTTACGAACTTCAACATCATCCATATCGAGGGGATACTATACTATTTCTGAGCCTGCTGAGTGTGCGAAAAACCTGATGAGCACGGTAAGGAGGCTTTTGTAATCGTTGAATCTGAATTTGATATTAGAGTTGCAAAATTCAGGTTGGCAGACTCCGAAATCTCAGAACACCCATTTTGATGAAGATCTGATGACCGTTTCCAAATTTCTAACCGCCACATCAAGTCCGCCATTTTAAATTTTGAAATTTGGTTGAATTTGGATTTAGCGACCCCCAAGATCCAAGGGTACCCGTTTTCAAGATTTTATCCGCCATATTGGATCTGCCATTGAGAATTTTGAAATTCTGTCATCAAATTTGAGTTCAGCGACCTCAAAAGCTTTCTTACCGTGCTCATCAGATTTTTCAAACATTCAGCAGGCTCAGGAAAAAATCGTAACCAAATGGGAAACTTTATTGAATATCTATGAATTGCTTGAAAACTAAGCATATTAATTGTTCTGTTCAAATAAGCACCTAGGCAAAATCAGAGTATGGCCCCAAAAAAGGGTGGTGAAAATAAAATCAATTGAAAAAATGTTTACGAATCAAGTGCGAGGTCATGTATCGTGTTTTTTTTGTTTTTTTTTCACGTCTGATTTGTAGATTCATAGAAGATGAGATAAATGATCGGAATATATCAAAAATCTGAATCTTCAAAAAATTGAAGAAACTTTATGTCTGACAGAAAATGTCACTTTTTTCAACTTGTTCACAACTTGAGAAAAAAATTGGATACAGGATTATTGAGACAATAATTTTGCCTTCGAGGTCGTGACCGAATACTACTTACTGCATTCTGCCGCGTAGCGGACCGCGAAATCTCGCCGGAAGGCTTCAGCCGCCCCAATTGACGGTATATTTACACTGGATAATATCCACGGCCCTGAATATTTGCACTTAGACGGAGAAAAATGTTTACTATGTGCTCAGTTGGATATGTGGCAATACCTTTTTGCAGTAGAATTTACCACAATTCTAGTATTTGGTACATTGGTGCAGAGTAAAGATTACCACTATTGTTGTCATTTCTACTGCAAAAAAGTACCTCTCACATATACAACTATGCACACAGTAAATTCAACAGCACATTTTTCTCCGTGTAGTGGTCAAATTTATGAGATATTGGAATCACCGCATGTAATTTCAGAGTTCCACGAAGTGTGAAGGCTTTGGCAAATCGATTTTGTAAAATAGATTCTTCTGCTTGATGTTCTGCAGACGTACAGTAGGCAACAGATATGCTTCGAAAATAAGAACCTGTCCAATTATGTAGATCCAGCGGTGTTTGAATAGGATCGGAATTGCCAATCAGTTGTAAACTCGCACGTGAAGCTAATCTCTTAACAGTTCCCCCTACCCCATCACACTGCCCTTTTCCATGTGATGTAGCAAAAAAAATGCCATTCGGCTTGGCATCGAAAGTCTTCAAAGTGATTGTTACGTTTATGAAATTCTTTTTATTCTTATATTGGGAAGCTGCTCCATCGGAGAAATAAATTATTTTTTCTATAGGAATTGAATCTTAGAACTTCTCTTTCATAAAGTTGACTAACTTTTTTTTAGAATAAATGAACCGGAACTGTATTATGTTTCAGATGCTCTGAAATTATCACAAAACTAAAATGTCTCAACTGGTCGTCATCGTAACTTTTATAGTAAACCACGATTGGATAAATAGTTGCCTGATTATTGCTTCAGTGAAACCCTTGCGTGGAATCTTGTACAACAAATGCATAATTCTCAGCGAAATCGCATACTAATAAAAATTCGCCAACTGTCAAGCTCTCTTTCATTTTCTACTAATAACTGCTTCGCAATGAAATAATGTGCAACCAATTTCGACAATTGATCACAGACGTTATCTACAAAATCCTTGGACGTTTTTGGTGAGTTTCTCCAAAGCCGTTCGATCCACTGATATCCACTGTTTATAAGTAACATCGCTGATGAAATTATTTGCAAAGGCTTCTTGCAACGATGTTTATATAACGCATACATATTTTACTCGCTTTTCCGTCACTGTTTTAGGGAGCGAAAGTCGGAGTTTCCATGACTATGGAGCAAGTTAGTGTTAGGAGGAATTTTAGGAGGCACTTTCTCGTTTTTTTTCTGTCCTAGTGAATGACTTTTTCTGTTTTTTAAACAATCAAACGCATAATTTCGAGCCACGGATTTTTTCATTGACCGTGTATATCGATATGAACAATTAATATCATCGTCGATTGTCTCACGTGACAGCATGAACGATCAGGACCGTGCCGGGATTCAATTTTAGCAGTTTGTTTATATTTACGCAACGTGAGAAAATGAGTGAACTTGACGGAGAGAATAATAATGAATGGCTGCGAAGCATTCCACCTGAACTAAGGAAAGCAGCGGAAAATGCCAAAAACGATTTATTACCGACAAAATCGAGAGACAGATATGAATCTACATACGATGCATTCATGAAGTGGAAGCAACAACACCGCACTAAATTGAGTTCAGAATTAATTATGATGGCATATTTTGACGAATTGGTAGAAAAAAAAATATATATAAAGCATCAACGCTGTGGGTCTGTTTATTCGATGCTGAAATCGACTCTGAAAATTAAAGAGCACTTCATCATCGAAAATTACATGTCATTGAAGGCGTTCATGAAAAAGCAATCTACGGGATTCATTAGTAAAAAGTCACGGGTGCTTTCGTCTGAAGAAATAGAAAAATTTCTAACTGAGGCTCTAGATTACGATTATTTAGTAATAAAAGTGATTTAAACAATATACACCATTTACAATATTTATGTACAGTTCTATCAAATAACTAAATTCGATACGTATATCTGATAGGTTGCCCTTATTTTTGGGATTACCGGGGCTTGTAGAAGTGCCGAATTGGTGAATATCAAAACAGAAGATATTGCGAAGCAAGGTCAGTTGCTCATCGTCAAGTTTCCAACCACTAAGAGACCAACAAGCCTCGCACCTTCGTCATTACTGAAGAATTTAATAAAATAATTCAAAATTATATTGACTTGCGTCCAACAAAGGCATCAAACAATAGATTTTTTTTGAATTACCAGAGGGGCAAGTGCACTACACGAGTCATCGGAATACACAAATTCTCGAGCATGCCGAAACAAATTGCAAGTTACCTTAAATTAGAAAACCGAGAAACCTATACCGGACATTCGTTTCGCAGAACATCTGCGACATTTCTAGCCGATAGTGGGGCAAATATCACCACCCTGAAACGACATGGAGGTTGGAAGTCTAGCACTGTTGCGGAGAGTTATATCGAAGAATCGATAAAAAATAAAGCAAATATAGGCAACATAATATCGGCATCAGTGAATTTTGCCTCAGTAAAAGATAACCTCAATGCCAAGGCTCCACCGCAGGAAATTTCGTAAATCGCGACTTCCATCAGAAATACATTGAAAAATATTAGCGAATCGAGCTTTGTTCCGAATCATGCGAAAGAAAATATTGTGGTTAACAATTGCTCTAACATTGTCAATAACTATGCCAAAATATAATCAGAAACCGTTTAAGTTGATCGTTATGAGTGTTATTTATTTATTTTTTTCAGTTGGAATTATTTTCGTACTATTCCATACGATCGTACATCCACGTTATTACGTACTTATCCATAACTAGACTGTGCAATAAAATAAAAATCGGATGGTTTATAGTTTATAAGTGTTTTTATTCTCTTTTTCAATTTGAATTATTATTGTACCATTATTATTTATAACAAGGGAAAGCAATAGGATAAAAAACAGGTTGTTTATAGATTATGAGTTTTTTTTTTCTTTTTTAATTTAAATTTTTTCCATTGCGGGGGGCTCCGTCCCCCGCAACCCCCCGGCGCGGAATTCGTCCCCTGCACCTCTACCAGGGCTTCGCCCTGGACCCGTTGAACTTGTTTTAATTGTAAAGCGTTTCGTGATGACGCTCGTAAAACATGATTTTTTTTTTAAACTGGGTCGGTTCATCCAATTCCAGCTCGAGCCTAGTCGAAAGGGCCAATGCGAAGATAAATACATCAAGTTGAGGCCCATCCCTGATCGCCCACCTCTTTCTAGTCGAAATGTGTTACATTTCGATGATTATCCGAGCCCAGGCGTCAAAAACGCAAAAAAGACTAACGCTGCGCGCATTAAAATTCAATTCCGAACACATACGTCCAAAAAAATGTTCGTTTCGTGCGAAAATAAAGTCTACAGATGGTTTTTACATTTTTCGTAATGTAATGTTTTTCGTAAAAATGTAAAAACCATCTCTAGTCTCTATTTTCGCATGAAACGAACATATTTTTGGACGTATGTGTTCGGTATTGAATTTGAATTCGTGCAACGTTGACCTTTTGTGCGTTTTTGACGCCTGGGCTCGGATAATGATCGAAATGTGTCACATTGTATCAAAAGGAGTTGGGCGACTACGGATGGGCCTTAAAGAACTTTTTTCGGAGAATGAAAAGCCCGAGTGAGTAGAGAAGCATCAACTGTAATTTAACCCCACTACGCAACACAACGAGCTCGCAGGAGTAGCGCGGACGTGGATTGACGCGCGTGGCGACGCGCGACAAGACGTTTTATTTTTTTTCTCTAGCCCAGGTGTTTTCTCCGTGAATTTTTTTTTTCAGGACTGAAGAGGAAGGATTCGGGTATCCAAAGAAATTTATGTCCATGAATTTCTGTGAGTCTCGCGGAAATGGCAGCGAAATTAAAAAAAAAAAAAAAAACAGCGAAAAAAATAGAAGGAATTTTTTTGTTCTGAAACAAAATTTTTTCTACGAAACCGCATTTTTTTTTTTACGAACAAAATGATTCTAAGATCAGCCCGCTCCGGTGAATACTTTCAGAGATATGAATTTTCAAACATAGCGGTGCAACAGCGGTTTATAAAAATTCACATAGTAGCTCTAACTCCGCAATTTTTTAGAAAATTTCAAAATCCTTCAAATTGTATTTTTTTTTTTCCATAGTACTAAAGATATTTTTAATAGTGCAAAGATCCGTGACTTGACGGTTTCTCGTTGAGTGAAGTGACGTGGAGCCGCTCAAATATACAAAATAATTGCCGATGAAGCACCAAAAAAGATCGCAAAACTTTCTCTGTACTCTACTTTACAAAGAATCGTTGTTCCCAGAAAATTTGGATAAAATGAAAAACCAGGATTTGTCAAATTTTAACTTCAAAAATTACATCATGCCTTCAAACTGTATAAATTTCGGATATCATTATAATGAATTATGGTATAAAGCTTTCTTCGCGGAGAAAATACAAATGATTAAGGGCAGATGTCAGCAGGTACTCCTGAAATTAACTGAAGAACTTCAGACCATAGGATTCCGAAGGATCTCGAAATTTTAGAAAAGATTAGTTGTTCCAGTCCCAACTGTACAAAAAGCTAATTAAAGGTGATATAACAGATATTGCGCTGGTCTTCGAAAATGTGTGTGGTGACGTAGACTCAAAAATTAGAGACTGGGATATGCTTCACCGTCTTGAAATAGAGAGCAATGATTCGGATGAATTCTGGTCCAAAGTGAACAGAGATATAGATGCTGCGGGTGAAAAACGCTTTCAACATGTTTCAAAGTTAGCTCTTGCTCTCCTCTCTTTGGCATTTCCGAACGCTGCTGTAGAGAGAGCATCCTCGATAGCAAATATAATAAACGATAAATTGCGGAACAAATTGATGATAAAAACTGTAGATGTGATAATGCAAGTCCATTTTTCGATGACGAATACCTGTAAAATGTTACAGCCATCGGCTAAAATGTTGACAAAATTCAATAGTGAAGTCGTCTATGATGGGAACATAAATCATGAAGCACTTACTGCTTCTGACCATTTCGATATAATATATAAGACATACCTCATGAGACTGAATTAGTACCAGGTGTGCATTATTATAATTATATTATTAGTTCTTCAAAGAATTCATTTAAAAATTGTTAATTCCATAGGAGATTGTAATTAGCTTTTAAAAAATGGATGTGAAAAATTCACAAACATTTGTACATATGCCAATTAAATATGTATGATATTCACTATGTATGTGATTTTACGACAATATTGTGTATCGCACCTACTATGCAATTGATTCAAATTGCGGGTGTATGCACGATGGCCGATAGTTGGGGGGAAATCTAGGGATTTCTAAAATCAATATTGCGGAGATTTGGAGGGAAATGTTGGTAACCCTAGGAGGAAAGCGGTCGAGGTATCTGGCAACACTGGACCAACACTTATTAGATACTTGTACGACCTTTAATCTATCAGTGTACAATATTTTCATACCAGATCCACGCGATTTCTGAGTTGACTTGAGTTTGGTAATGAGTAAAAAATGTGAAATGACCGATTCAAAAAGCACCATTCGGTCTCGTCGAGTCAGTTTTATGAAATATGACCATATTGCCGCCAAGATATACGAAACGTTACAGACACGTTTCAGTGTCTTATTCTAGACATGATTAAAATATTATTGGTCTGAAGCTGGACACTTTGACCTGTCCCCTAAATGTCCTCAGTCCAGCAATGAGTGACTGTTATTTTTCTGAAGTCATAATAAGATATCATCGCAACTCTTCAGAAACTAATATTCAAAGCTGTTATATCAAGGTATGCATATTTAATTTTCAAGATGCCCCGCGGTGCAGAGAAAACTACGAAGTCCGAGAGGTCGGTGCTATACATCAAGAGAGTCTCTCTCTTCGGTGTGAAGTCGAGGCCGTTCCTGGAGACACGGTACGATTTTCCTGGACTTATAATGGGACTCTTGGTGACGTCTTGCCTCTGCAGGCTACCAGGGCTCAAAGTAAAGGCCTCATAAGTACCCTGGCATACACGGTGACGGGAGATGCAGATTTTGGAACCCTGGCATGCTGGGCTAGCAACAGTGTTGGTCGTCAACGAACTCCCTGCATCTTTCACATCGTACCAGCGAGTGAGTATCTCAACATTGTATGCTCATACTTTCAGGAATTTTTTTCAAAGTCAATAGATTGGCGTGTGAGAAGTTGAACTCCGCGCATAACGTCATTGTGTCTCCGTCTACTTCATTCGGACCTCCAAGTGAAAGAACTCTTTTAGCCTGATCTCCGCCTTTCTCAAGGTCGTTTCACACATCCCCCCTCTCCCCGGTCCTGATGGCCAGACATCGGCGTCTCGACTCCGAATGATCCTAAAGAACCGTATAATAAAAGCCGTGAGCGGGGAGAAGAGAAACGGAGAAACAATAGGTTAGTGTGGTAGCAAATCGATTCAGTAATGCGTGTTCTACTACGCCAGACCAAATCGCCCATGGCACAATTCGCCCTCTGATCGGTGACAGCGACTCTTTTATGCACAATGCGATGAAGTGGTTATGCATAAGGAGAACGACGGATTTGAGAAACAGCCCCATTCCTCTACAGAACCACGTTGTTCCCCTTTCCCGTGGCTTTTTCACTGGAATCGAAGGCGAAATCGGTCGGAAATCTAACTTTCTTTTTTTTATTTTCTTCCGCACTCTTCGCCCTCCCGTTTCTCTTCGTTCAGCCGCTCCTTGCCTGACAGTTATCAGAGTCAGTAGATTCATTATTGAACAGCGATAGCGAGACGACGCCCTCAGAAAATCGACCCAATCGCGCTCTTTCATGGACTATGCCAGGGGGTGAGTTCGTGCGAAATCGAGCTTACTGTACAAAGATTATTAAATCTGTATTCAAAGACGGAGTTTCTCATTTTCTCATGTACCTTTATTTTTAATCTGTTTGCAATCTCGGGCTGTGGGCTTGAGGAAAAGCACTCAACTCGTGACGTAAGGCAATGAATAATGATTAACAGTTAATTATAAAAGCAGGTAGGTCGAGTTAGTTGGCCCAATAATAATTCAAAGGCCAGTTTCTTGTATTCTAATTTCTGGCTTCACAAAGGGGCTACGCATTCACATTCACTCAGTCGATCTACAAACGGTAAAGCCACCCAAAATTATCTCCTCGTTGAACAATACCGTACTACACAAGGGCTTTGATACTTTGCTTCATAGCAAAATGATCTTCAGTTGCTCGACGGCAAAGTACAACGCGAACGACCCTCTTCTTTCTCACGTCAAGATGTGTGTCATGGAAATGACAGTAATTCTTCTTCGTTTGAACAGAATTATAGAGAATTGATAAAAATAATTAGTACGTTTGATCTAGGTGATTTTTGATGATTTTTTTTTTCCGGCAACCTAACGGATCGATACACCGATGTGGAAGGAATTGAAAAGTAAGGAAATAAATAGCTTGGTTATTTTATTTATTATTATTTACTTGAAAGTAGAACTTGAGAAGATTTTCACAAGAGGGGATGAATGGTGGTGTATAAAGAGGAAAGAGGGAGCCCTCTGTATAAATATGTTCTGTGGAAGGATGTGCAGCCAGCTAGGGTTTCCTATTCACATTACGAAACCAAGGCACTTCACTATCCACCGACGAATGGAGCCGTTGTGAGTGAGAGACAATCCTAAAGAACATTATAAAACTGTGCTGTGCCAGATAGTCCGACGTATCGTCCATAAAATCTTTCCACCAGAGTAAATCTGCCCGAAGAGCGAAGTTTTAGTTAAAACTCCCCGAATCTCCGAATCTGTCGTTACTATTCATGGGCCTTCGTCTCCCATCGCTTGCCACTGTATATCGCTGGATATTCTTGTTCGCGATGAAAACTCACGGAATGCCTTGTCGAGGGTCACGGCAATAACGTACAACGCCGACCCGATACGGCGAGGAACCAGAGACCTGGAAAAACTCGGGTTGCGACTCTTAGAACGGAGAAAGAAATTCGTGCTCGGATTTCAAGGGGCACATATGTACATATCAAGTTCTAGCTTCTTGCAATTCCTTTATCTTTTTTTTTCCGCAATGTTTCACAACCTAGGTTTGCTGTCTTTCGAGTTCGAATTCAGAATTATACTACAAAATTCCATTTTTTTGGTTAGCGTATAATTGGCGTGTAATTTTGTGCACATAAAATTCTCATTGAGTTATTTTTTTTTCACGAAGAACACTACAATTCTAAATAACTCTCGTCCATGCGAACAATGATAGGCAGTGAGGAAGATTCGAAGCTTTAGTGATATATTTGGGCAATTCCCCCTCAAATCGGTCAATTTTGGGTGTTCTTTGACCTCGTATTTTTTCAATCGATTCAAACTTTTTTTACGTAAGCTCTACGTCAAAAAAATGGACCCAAATTTTTTTGTTGGTCTAAAAAAAATTCTTACGCTAGTTATGAATAATCGCAATTTATTGTAAAAGGAGCGCGCGGGCGGTTTTGAGTATTAATATCTCGGGTCCCCTTCACCGTTTAAAAGCGGGCAAAAAAGACCCCTTGTCCGCCCTAGGGCGCAAAGTCATGTATTGCGTCCGCTCACTCGGTCTCAACAGAGGCATTTATGCAGAACAGGTGTTAAGAAAATTATCGTGTGCATCACGGGCGCAAGGCTATTTTAGCGAGTGTGCATACAGCACACAATGTACTATTTTGGACTAACGAAACAATATGGGTCTACTTTTTTGACGTAGATTTCAAGTAAACAAAAGTTTAAAATGATTTAAAAAATACGAGGTCATTTCTCAGCCGATTTGAGGTGAAATTGCCCATTCAGTTTATATTGCGTGTATTGTATATTTTGAAGCTTCGATTGATCCCGAAAGTCAACTCTCTATCTCTCCGGTATTATTCGACATCTTTCGATCCGAATTTCAGCGGCTATTGTCTCTTATTTTCAGGATGAAGAATTCAGTCGTTTATCGGAGAGGAATTCCAACTGGAGTTAAACAACGGTCTATGTTTTTGTTTGTTTCCAGAAAAGCCTCAGCCACCCCTAGACTGCTTGCTTCGAAACGAGTCCAATGCTTTGGAGGTAAACTGCGTCCCTGGATCTGATGGTGGTCTACCTCAGCATTTCTTGTTAGAAGTCCGGGGCGCCTTGGGCTCTACGACGGGTCTTCATACGCCCCAAAATGACCAAGGCGTTGCAGGAGAAGCACCACCAATATATCAGGCGAGAAATCCTAGGCCTGTTTTCCAATTGCACAGCCTAGAGCCTGGACTCGATTACACGATGTCAGTTTACGCAGTAAACAACAAGGGCAGAAGTGACCCAGTGCTTTTGGAGAACGTTCGGGTAGCTGGTCCTTTGGAAGAAATGGAGAAGTCAGGGATCTTTATCGAAGGTTTATCGAACGTGATTGCGTCAAATACTGCTTCTTATAGCATCGTCCTGGTTGCTGCGTTGAGCGGTGAGTCTGGGTTGAAAATGGTTAATGCATAGCATTGTGCCTGGTAATATAAAAAAAAAAAAAGATATACAAAGTAGGCAGGAGGAGAAGAAGAAGAAGAATGCGAAAAGAGCCTTGATATTCCGACTTTTCACTCTGGGGACTTGGGAGATCTGAGCGAGTTCTATGTCATGATCAAAACCCGGAGAAGGCGGATCCGCGAGACTCGATATGCGGCGATAGAAAGACAGAAGCGATAGACGGGCCTCTTTTGTATAATTCATAAACCGCAGTCGCCATCGCCATCGTTCGATCGTTTTCCTCAAGTCACCAAATCAATTCAAAAAATATTTCAATGCGAATCATTCTTCGTCTCTTTCCGATCCTGATACCAGACTATACCTATACGCCGCTGTATATCTGCGAATATAGTTTAAGCGGGCCGCCTATTGACATATTGACCCTATGAAATATCGATGATATACCCTCACTGATTTTTCATGATAACCATGTCTTCCATGACAAATGATACTGCCTAGTTGAAATAATTAAAAAAGCAGACAGGACTCTAAAAAAACTTGCGAATATTAATGTCTTAGGCGTTGAAAATTCACCCTATCCTATGAATTTTGATATGCAGGACTGATTATTTGCAAAACAGGTGGCGTAGCCCTGATCTTGATTGGCGTCGGCATCATGATAGGCCTGGCTATCTGTAGAAGAAGAAGTTCCGCACCAGCGTGTCAAGGACCAGACGATTTTACGACACCAACTTACGTACCGGCCCAAAGGGTCGAGCCCAGGGTCAAGTTCACATCAGACAGGCGAAGGTCACATAGGACGAGCCTCTACCTCGAGGAGAGCAGGCATGGTGAGTTTTCACCTTCATACTTCATATTTGGCTCAGGCTGAAATTATAACTTGCAAAAAAAAAAAAAAAACCGAACCAAGAAAAAGGAGCTCTTTGTCGGAGCTACATCGTCCGGCTTTGAAGTTTTGGAGAGCTTCTCTAAGGAATTTGTGTAATTGAGGCATACGGTGTATCTTGTTTGCATATCTAATGTTTCATTTTACTTATTATTATTACTATCAATATTATTATTATTATTATTATTGTTTTCACTCTCAACGCGCGATTAGGAAGACAAGTGGAAAATTGGTTGATCTTAAAGCTTGTGATAGTCCATTATTTACCGGCGGTTTTAAGCTGTTCATGAATTCATGAGATCCCTTTTCTCCTCGTGGTTTGCACTGTACGAAACAGGAAACACGAGGGACGGTGAACGCCGAAAATTTGTTCTGAGGAATGACTTTACTCTAGCGAGAAGACAGCCCAATTTAAAAGGACAGAAGCCTACCTCTCTTTTGCCCTACCTACCGTTCTGGCCAAAACAAACTCCTTCAAAATTTGGTCGAACGTTTTCAAGGCCTTTGTGAACCTTCAGCTTAACTCCACTCGCGCGCTGAAAGCTCTAAAAGGCTTGCTAACCCATTTTCTTTTGGGTTAAGCCCTATGTATACATATATACACAAGCAAACACACACCCACACACATCCTATAGCTTTATATTATGCGGATATACCTATGTAGTAATAGAAATAGGCGACACGAAGATTTCATTGGTTGAACTGTAGATCCATTGCGTTTTAAATATTTCGCATTTGTCAAGGTAAAAAAATTCAGTCAGATCCAACAATTGAGCCCCCGGATCATAAAAGGGATCGCGCGGCCGAAAACACATAGAAGTATTGTCACTTCTGAACATATGCCGATCGGAAAAAAAAAAAAAAAAAAAGTTCATGAATTAAAAAATAGTCACTACTTTTTAATTGACTTTTTTTTTTTCTTTTTTCCTGATCGGCATATGTTCAAAAGTGACAATACTTCTATGTGATTTCGTCCGCGCGATCCCTTTTATGATCCGGGGGCTCAATTATAAATCTGTTTCATTACCAGTAGCAGAGCAAACGACGAAATATCAAAAAGTGTTCGACAACTCGGATGGGTTGTCCAATAAATTTCATAGGCGTGAGCTCCTGCTTCCTCGGAGATTGGCTTGTGAAGTCGTCACGTGATTCACATGAGTACCAATGTGTCAGTGCTAAACTCCCTAGTCGGAAGGACGTTGTTACCACCCGTTGACTAACTACTGTAGTTCTTAGTCAAATGTTAATGATTCTGTCGGATTCAATTTGGACAGATCTGTAGTTAATACTGGATATCGAAGGGGACATACAAGGTTTTACCAAAGTACCATCGATATGGAACCTCGTTCCAGATTTCACCAAATTTAGGGGCAAGGTTGTGAAAATTGTAATTAAAAATGTAATGCCATTATATTTTCAATTACCATTAGTTTACAAAAATTTTCAACTACATAATACGAATGTCATGAATAATCGAATCAGTTATCGTATTACTGAAGTAATTGATGGTTCACAACCCTGTTTAGGGACTGTAGAGTTATTATATGGAATAATTATGACCATAAATAGCATCGTACGATCTAGATGAAATTCATACGTACGTTGGAATTGCCTATGTACATATCATCATCGTACATAGGTAAGACATTGTTAATATTTGTGTACCAACTGTTTTGTGATATCGAGCACGTATCAGCTTCCTACATGCCTGCAAAGGCGATAAGTCGTAAAAGGAGAGACGTATTAGCTTCAGCCGTGATTCGTAGGTGACGAAGATTGCTGCAAAACTGGAGAAAGGAGTAGTGTGCTTGGCTAACGCCCTTTCTGAAGCGCCTTTACTCGGAATAATTCCTGACGTGATACTATTACGTATACAAGCTGTAACTTTGTATTAGCTAACCTGGTTGGCTGCTTCTTCAGTCACGGAGTTTCGTGTGAAGGCACGACGGAAGTATGGCGATAAAACATAACGGCAAGGCTTTTCCTACCTAAAGAGGCCAGACGTACATATGAGTGTCTCATAATACTTGGGGGCACAATATACGTACACTACTGTACCTACACCTGAAACAGGCGTTTCTAAGCTGCTCAACATAATCCCATGCAACGTATGCCAAAAAGATTATTCTGACAGTATTTGTCTTTCCTCAAAGTATGAAATTTTATGACTAGTAAACTTTCCACACAGCCAAGAAAAACCTTTCATATTATAAGTTTCAGATATGTTGTGATAAAATCTTGTTGTGATTTGGAAGAAAAAAAAAAAAACAGTTACTCATGACAACACATTGGAAACACGTCTGGAACATAACACTTGAACGTATCTGAAATGTTTCATACGTTCCATTTAAATTTCAGATATATTCTGATCGTGTTTCTTGAAGTTGTCCTGACGAGCTTTTAAATTTGTGATTTTCCATATTTTATTCATTATCCAACTCAATCCAACCCAGCGATCGCGCACGGAACTATTTCGTGAGAAAGTCGCCCTTTTCAAAATGTTTCTGCAATGCTTCTATTAGGTCTCTCGGAATATAATTCTCAAAGCTTGTTGTTACATTATCGAAACTCGAAAGTTAACTGTTTGCAACGTTTCATGGTAGTAACAAGCGCCACATAACTGAACCGTAACTTTCCGAACGGTTCCTGTGAACATGAATTTCTGATATTTAACTGCAACGTTCTGTACTAAATAGAAATAATTCATTGACATATTCATATTCTGGGTTGCGGTATCGAGCCATGTCTTCTAAACAAGAGCTTTGATTTCGTGTCTACAGTTGATGTTCTAAATAGTACAAAATATTGCCACTGTGTGCCAAGTATTGACCAACCAGAGTGCAGGGTTAGTGGTTGGTAATTCCCGCGTAACCCGTCTTGAAATTCGCCCAGCACTCCAAGCGGTTTAGCGGTTATACGTAGCTAGCAAATGTAGCGACAAAAGAAAAACAGAATTGTTCAGCCACAGGTGGTATAGTACCCTGTAGAACCTACACTTCCAGTAATTGACCTTGATATCGCTGCGTCAATTGCTCTGCATCTGGCGGTGACCGCAGCTAGCTGCGGATGAATTTAGGTTTGACAAAAGGATAACGTCAGGAATTTTCTTGAATGCTAAACTACTCGCCAAAGATTAAAAACCGATTATTTTCTGAGAATGAGACAATAGCAGTCTCCAGACCGTATTAAACAATGCGATCCTCACGAAGACGGAACTCAAGACTTGACTATGAATAGTAGTTAAGGTAGTTGTTCACGTACAGTCCCACCAAATGTGGGTTTCAGACAAGATTTTGAATACTTCTCGATGGGGAAAAAATCTGAAAAAAATCCAGCATGTAGGAGATCCTCGGGAGAATGATTTTGCATAATAATAATTCAAAAAAGTTAATAACAAATTGATGGAAAAAAAAACTGTTCAAGAAATTAGCGGTGACCCAACTTTTTTTTCAGGTGAAAATGATTTGTCAATTTTACTGAATACGTATGAATTTTTTGAGAATTTTGGTGATATTTTGAAAATTGAGATTTGTCAGGTATGAAAAACCTCAATTTTCAAAATATCACCAAAATTCTCAAAAAATTCATACGTATTCAGTAAAATTGACAAATCATTTTCACCTGAAAAAAAAGTTGGGTCACCGCTAATTTCTTGAACAGTTTTTTTTTCCATCAATTTGTTATTAACTTTTTTGAATTATTATTATGCAAAATCATTCTCCCGAGGATCTCCTACATGCTGGATTTTTTTCAGATTTTTTCCCCATCGAGAAGTATTCAAAATCTTGTCTGAAACCCACGTTTGGTGGGACTGTACGTGAACAACTACCTTAAGGTGCTTCCCTATCCAATTCCACCAGCCCTGAAAACATTGGGCTAAACGCGTGCAGAAGATTCTATTAAACGGAATATCTCTGCCTGGGCACCGAAATCAAAAGAACAAAATCCGTCGCGCAATTTATGTGCGATTTCGAACACGTACGGCCCAAAACATGTTCGTTTTACGCTAAAATACAGAAAAAATTCATGTAAAACGCGTTCTACATGGATGTCTTCTCTATTTTCGGGTAAAACGAACATGTTTTGGGCCGCACGTGTTCGAAATCGCACATAGAATTGCACGACGGATTACGCTTTTTTGATTCCGGTGCCCAGGCAGAGATATTCCGTTCAATATCACGTTCTGCCGAATGTTTTCAGGTCGGGTGGAATTGGGTAGGGAATCACCTTAACAGGGGTAATTCCGAATTTCATTCTTTCCTGAGGCTCAATTGGTTTCAAATAAATAAAAGACAAGTTCTGTCTAAGGATTTCCCTTACTTTTGATTCCAGTTGGTGCCGGTTAGCTCTTTCTTCTTCTCGATTGAATAACATGGGTTTTTATTCTAAGTTTGCAAACTTGGGTTAATATTTTCTTGTGAGCCAGCTGAGTGTTCAAAAAAAATGTGATGAGCACGATAGGAAGGCTTTTGGGGGTCACTGAATCCAAATTCAACAATAGAATTTCAAAATTGAAAATGAAATTCGACATCACCCCTGTTAAAGGACACCCCAATAAATACCACCCCTAGGCAACGTGCCAAGGAAGTATCCAATACAGTCACACAAGAACGTAAGAAATAGAATCATAAAGGTCTTGGTTGACTGTGTCAAGTACTTTGCTGCAGTCTTTAGCCTGATGGAAGCGCGTAGGAGTCTCACGTTAGTGGCTATGATAAACAAGGAAAATGCAATCCTCTTTTCTACAGCTAACGGTATATTAAAAAATCCACGGATTACATTTTACACCACATTTCCTACTTCCAGTCCTCTCTCAGCTCACATCAGATTGACAATCTTCCTCTGCCAGCCAGCCAGCTACTTACCTACCTACCTACCTACCTACCTGCACACGCCCATAAAATGCTACGTAGCTCTATACTGAGGTTAGGAGACCCCCGTTATCGTTAGCTACCTGGGGGACTACGAGAACGCGGCCCCGGGAACACAGGGCTACATTATTAAGTTCCAGAGCCGCGTGCCGCGTGCTGAGTGAGCCGAGTATGAGGGTGGGTATAGAGCGGAGCACCGAGCACGACGTATCTCGACATCTGGGTAGCAAGGTGTTAGAATTATGACTTGGCCAACTTCTTGTATGCCTCTAGATTGTGTCTCCAAGATTAGGCAAGCGGAATACATTGTTTTCGTGCAGAAGCCTGAAGCTTGAAGCCTGAAGTGGGTTTCACTCCCCATTGTCGGTGCCTACCTCGTGCGAAAAAAAAGCATACTAACCGGGCGAAAAAAATCTCGGTGTAACTTGAATCTGACTAAATTCCTGTTGGTAATGGTAGGCTGTAATTGGCTTGAGGAAATTCCAACCGTGGACATAGAAAACACGCGACATATATGATCAAGGTTCCGTACGGTAAAACGTGAAAAAAAAAAATGGCTCTGATTTTACTCGAACAATGTACGATGTTCCTATTCACGTTTAAAACTTGTCAAAACCTCAGACGAAAACCAGATATTTTCCTCAAAGCCTAATATATTATACAGCGAACGTATCTCACGACCGGTACTTCGGAGACCACATATTTTATAGATCAATTTACTCAGCTTGAACCCCTCCATTACCCTCTTCATTTTCTGTATTTAGTTCTGGGACACCCTGTGTACACGAATTATGACGAATTTTTGAGATCGTCTGATTAGGAATGATCGCTAATCTCAATTATTATTTTGTTTCAGAGCCTGATCTACTACAGCAAGTCGAATTGGATCTGCATTGAAAACCTCCGCACCTAACTTGTACAGTCTTTAAAAAGTACCTAAACTCTGAATACAGATGTAATATTTCATAGATTAGGATGTAAGCTAGATTTAACAAAATATTCGAGGAAACAAATGTAATGAGGATACAGAATTCATCTTTCAACACTCTCCAAACAATACGAGTAAAGAAAAAAGGCAATTCACCATTCGTTGCATATCTGTTGCTTGCGAGCTGCAAGTTTTTAACGCGATATGACGCGATGGGATTCCTCCAAGGTTTCAAAAGCCAAATTTTGCTCGTCAGAGGTTATTGCGAGTAAAATAAATGGCGAAACTGGTGATGAAATATCGCTAAATGGCGGCAAGCGGAATGTACGTATAGAGTCAATTATCCAGGTATAGGATTAGGGCCGAAGAGCAATGTGCCGGCTGTCCAGCAGCAACACTGCGGTACTATGACCGATACTGTTAGTCATATATTATTAATAATATTATAGCTTCGTCGTAGCTGGATCGAAATTGGCATGTAAATTAATTAATAACTAGGTCTGAAGGATTGTAATGTAGATTATAGGTATTGTAACGTGTTCGGCCTATAGCCAAACGAATTAGCTATAGTCGACACCAAACATGGATGAACGCGCTGGTATTGTACCACGTGGTACAATACCAAGGCAGGCACACGTCTGTGTGTGGTCAAGAAAAGTATAAAAGGCGAGCTGGTCAAGCATGATCAGCGGACTCGAGCCAAAGCGGCCGACCGACTCGTACAAAATTTCTATTTAAAATTCACAAATTCACTCACTAAATTAGGATAATTAGCCAAAGCGGCAATTATACCGCAAAATAGAATCAAAATTGTAGCTTGCTAAAATCGCAGTCAATTTAAACTCAAAAACAAAAATTGTATTTAAAACAAATTCAATTTAAAACAAAAGAACAAATAAAATCTAGACAAACTTAGATAAAAATCAAACAGAAAACCAAAAGTCCGGCCATTGAGCCAAAACTCGAAAATAGAATTAAGTTAAAATTAAGGAAATCATTCTCACATCATTCACATCATTCATAGCCATTCATAAAAACACTCACGATTATATTTTTTGTTCAAACCATTTTTCTTATAATTTTGTAAATAGAACAGAGACAAACACAACATAGAAATAAACCGAAAATGATCGAGTGATCATATAATTAATCATGAATCTGATCTTTCTCTTTCATTTTCCATCTTAACAAATTTCAATTCTTTCAGATAAAACTTAAAATCATTCTTAGCTAAAAGGCAGCTTCGGTGAGTGTGTTGGACAGCTACGGTATAGCTATAATTGGTACCCTAGTCTGAGAACACACATATCCCAAGTCTGTAAAAAGGCAGCTTCGGTGAGCTAGATTCTGGACAGCTACGGTAGAGCTATAATTGCTATCCTAGTCTGGTGAATCTAGCATATCCCAAGTCTGTAGGGAGGCAGCTCTGGTAGTGCAAAATCTATCCGAGTCTGTATCAGGGTAAATTAAGGGTTTTTTCAACTTTCCCCAGAGGAGCTCCAAATAATTCACAGAATAACCCGTGACAAAGAAAACACGCGAACTAGTATAATTTCACCAGCCTTCAGCTGGTGAAACATATACAGGAAGTTACATTTGGCGCCCAACGTGGGGCTCCTCAAATAAAATTAAAATCACTTAAATAAAAATAAAATCATAGATTCATTAAATTCATTGTTAAACTTAAAATCACTTTCTTTAGGGGCAATTTAAAGACTTCAAAGTCATAGTCAAGTAAAATCGTTTATTAGATTCATTTACAAATGGTAAAAACAAAGAGCAGGAAAATGACAGACAAAGATCAGATTCCTGATAATTAATCAAAAACAAAACAGAAAATGGACCATAAAGATCCATTCGCGGAATTAGCCGCATTATTAACAGATTTAGCAGGTCAATATGACCAAATAGAAAAAAAGATCGAAGATCGGATAGACCTTTTTGAAACCAAAACAGACGAACAAAATTATTTCAAAAATAAAGGATCAGATGAAGACAGCGAAATAGCTCGCGAAGTTAAAAAAAGGTTCCAACAGAGTTTACTTCAAAATCAAATCGAGCTAGAAAATTCAGAAATTCAAAATCAACTGCAGGCAACAAAAGAAATTATCCGAGACTTCGATCCTCCCAAAAATAACGATATCGATGCACTCGAAACAAATAAGATTAGTTTAATCCAGACAGCTGGCGACTATCTTAGCATTTCAGAAATTAAGTCAAACCACCTTGTACTTAAAATTGAAATAAGTCCAGTAGGTCGATTATTAAATTCTTATAGTTTCGGGAAAATATTAACAATTGTCAACGGCAAGGGGGCAACAAATTTTATTGAATTATTTCAAAATAATAAAATCTTCCCGGGTACCGATGACAAATATTACGATCCTGGCATCAGAGGTCTCATGAAAGGCAACCTCGTCACAAGCCTCATGTTGACGATTAGTAGTACACCTGAAATAGAAAGAATTAAAGAATTAGGTGAAGAATCTAAAATAAATTCAAGGATTAAACAAGAAAATCCGAAGTTTAACCAATTAATGCCAACCAAAGATTTAAATTTAAATAAAATTCAAACAAAACTTAGGAAATTTCAGTCCCGAAAAAGTTTGATAGATGTAAAACGCAACTCTCAGAATCGGAAACTTTATTTAATAAATAAATTCATAAAAAGAAATAGCAAAAGACGGGCTGATAGGTCTAACGCAACGAGCAAGTCTTCTAGATTTAAGTTAGAAATAAGTTAATTTTAAAAACGCTCAATGTGTCGGACACACTCTATAGAAAATTCAATTTCTTTTTCTTTCAACTGATAATATTTTGCAAAATCATTATACAAAAACGCCACAGGATGGCAAAAACACAACATAAAATCAAGTCGATCAAGAATACTTCGTAAAAATCATCTTACCGAAGATAACGGCTGAAGAGAAATAGGAGTAAGTCGACGACTTCAAGTAACGGATGCTGTTTGATTCACGCGACCTTATCGATGATATGCCGTACGAAAATCAACTGGCTACGTGATATTACGACGACAAACCTGTGATAGATGGATCAGAAAAACCAGAACACATCAAAAAGTTTGACGTTTTCCGACCCACTTGAACTGAAACAGAAGAAAAATCAATTAATAAAACACACGGATTTAACAAACAATTGGAAATATCAAAACAAGAAACTCGGACTTAACGAAAATCACTGATATGACGAAGAATCGGACATAACGAAATTCAGATGCACGGACTTATCAAAAAGAAGAATCGGACATAACGAAATAACACGGACATATCAAAGAAACTCGGACATGACAAATACAAAATACCAGATATGACATTAAAAACTCAAAAGGAAAAGGAAGATTTTCATCAACTTACCTTGCAGCGATTCCATGAAGCCACTCCATCACAGAAGATCAGCTGATGAAAAGGGGGCAATGTAACGTGTTCGGCCTATAGCCAAACGAATTAGCTATAGTCGACACCAAACATGGATGAACGCGCTGGTATTGTACCACGTGGTACAATACCAAGGCAGGCACACGTCTGTGTGTGGTCAAGAAAAGTATAAAAGGCGAGCTGGTCAAGCATGATCAGCGGACTCGAGCCAAAGCGGCCGACCGACTCGTACAAAATTTCTATTTAAAATTCACAAATTCACTCACTAAATTAGGATAATTAGCCAAAGCGGCAATTATACCGCAAAATAGAATCAAAATTGTAGCTTGCTAAAATCGCAGTCAATTTAAACTCAAAAACAAAAATTGTATTTAAAACAAATTCAATTTAAAACAAAAGAACAAATAAAATCTAGACAAACTTAGATAAAAATCAAACAGAAAACCAAAAGTCCGGCCATTGAGCCAAAACTCGAAAATAGAATTAAGTTAAAATTAAGGAAATCATTCTCACATCATTCACATCATTCATAGCCATTCATAAAAACACTCACGATTATATTTTTTGTTCAAACCATTTTTCTTATAATTTTGTAAATAGAACAGAGACAAACACAACATAGAAATAAACCGAAAATGATCGAGTGATCATATAATTAATCATGAATCTGATCTTTCTCTTTCATTTTCCATCTTAACAAATTTCAATTCTTTCAGATAAAACTTAAAATCATTCTTAGCTAAAAGGCAGCTTCGGTGAGTGTGTTGGACAGCTACGGTATAGCTATAATTGGTACCCTAGTCTGAGAACACACATATCCCAAGTCTGTAAAAAGGCAGCTTCGGTGAGCTAGATTCTGGACAGCTACGGTAGAGCTATAATTGCTATCCTAGTCTGGTGAATCTAGCATATCCCAAGTCTGTAGGGAGGCAGCTCTGGTAGTGCAAAATCTATCCGAGTCTGTATCAGGGTAAATTAAGGGTTTTTTCAACTTTCCCCAGAGGAGCTCCAAATAATTCACAGAATAACCCGTGACAAAGAAAACACGCGAACTAGTATAATTTCACCAGCCTTCAGCTGGTGAAACATATACAGGAAGTTACAGTATAGTCAGGTAAATACGCAAATTTGTACATGATTCCAACGTTATATATTAGTATTGTAATTAGAATGCCAATACGTTCACGCGTAGTAGTCATTTTATCAATTCGCTTAGAGCCGCACCGAGGCAAAGTGCACGCTATCAGTACATCTCTATAGTAGGCGAATACCACTGTATGTATATCGTAGCTGGTGAACGTTAAAAGAGATCACAATCCAAACTACTGAGCTGTATTACTAGAAATTAGCCAAATAAATAAATATGAAAATTTATATTATTAAATTAAGATGCTCATTTATTGTTGTTAATTTATCATTATTTCATAATCATCCTTGAATTCCCACCCACAAATATTAACTGCATCCACCTAGTACATGGAATATTTTTCACTGTTATTGTGAACTTTATATTTCAATTACTAAGCGCAATAAAGTTATTATCACTAACAGGACAATAGTGATAAAATATCATGAGAAAACTGGAAATTGTGAATCTTCTCAGACCGTTACAGCTGGACGTGATTCGAATTCAGAGTTTGAGAAATGAGAGAAGTCTAACTGCAGATTGAAATGAAGATTATGATCTTAGTGAAACAAGATATTGGTAAGACCGTTGATCTCAAAATTGATTGAGATTATTCCGACTAATCATGAAACTTCATGGAGGGGCCGGTATACATATGGGGGATTCCAGCTCATCTCGACCACCTTCCAGACCTGACCGCCTCGGATTCGAGTGAAACTTTTTTTTTGCTTCACTCGTAGTCCAAATTAAAACCTCAATTTTTTTCAGAATTCTTCGAGCCCCCGTCTCGGCGACATAAATAGTGGAAATTTGCCGTTTTGTGGCATCCCATAATTTTTGAACGATGATATCTTGGAATTGGAGAGTCATATCAATGAAAACAAGGTAGTCAAAAGATTCGTCTTGAATGCAACTTTCTGAAAAAAAAATATTTCGGAATTTCGTGCACCGTCCAATCGCACATTGATGTTTCGATGATTTGGGCATTTTTTATTCGCTTTATTCTCTCTCCCCGAATTCTATGAAGAAACACAAATTTTTGAGGCGCATAACGAAGGTGGAGGCTACAATGGTTTAGAAGTTATGATTTCTTCAGTTTCTAAAAATGTGCAAAACTGAGAATTTCAAATGACAAATACTCGTCTCATCGGTTGTTTCATTTTTTTTTTCAATTCATGGGGTAAAGTTCCTTGAATGAGGAGTCAATTCAATTCGGAAAAAATGAAAAGGAAAAATGAAACAGCCGATGAGATAGGCCGATGAGAAAGGTAATTGTCGCTTGAAATTCTCAGTTCCGCACAGTTTTAGAAACTAAAGAAATCATAACTTCTAAACCATTGAAGTCTCCATCTTTGTTGTGTGCCTCAAATATTTGGCTTTCTTGATGGAATTTTAGGAAAATGAATGGAAAGAAAAAAAAAAATGCCGGAATCATCGAAAAATCGGTTTTTGGCTTTTAAATGAGTTTCCAGCAGCCGGGACCGTATCGCGAAATTCCGAAATATATTTTTTCAAAAAGTTGAATTTACGACGAATCTATTGACCACCCTCTTTTTATTGATATGACTCTTCAATCTCAAGATATCATCGTTCAAAAAATCAGGGATCTCATAAAATGGCAAATTTTCACTACTTATAGCCCATCCCTAGTCGCCCACCTCCTTTTGGTCGAAATGTGACACATTTCGATTATTATCCCTACAAGGATCTGAATCTTAGTGTGTTCGACGAAGTTGAAGTTTTCTACTGAACATAGAACATAATTTTTGTCTAGTGAAAATGGCACAAATTATTTTACCCTGAAAATAAACGTACCCATAAAACAATTTAGTAAAAATTTTTTCACTGTGTATATTACTGTCGAGAAAATTTATCTATGAACAAGCAAATGACTATTCGGATTGGCCATAGCCCATTGCCTGGCTAGATGCTGTTTTCAGGAGTTTCGTAAATATGTATACATATATACCATACGTACGCTAACATACCCTTAAGATTGGGGCAAGGGGCACACTGATCGCCGTATTATGGAAATTACGCCGCTTTCCAGTCTCGCATGTGCGTCGCGGTCGACCCATACGTTGCGTAAGCGTACCCAAGTCTAGGGGTAGGAGTATGAGGGCGGAGGGTAAGTATATTATAGTCTCATACATAGCTAGGTATAAGCAGAGTGATTCCAAACTCCTATTCTCGACATACACACATAAAACCAAGGGTGAAAAATGGGGAAAAGATATTGCTGCTTCATCGGTGATCATGTCAAACGTGGTAACCAAATCGTTAGCAATTTGACAAACGGACATCCATATGGGCATATCCATGGAATTTTTAACTTTTGTGAGGGATAATAGTTGTGTTCATTTCCAGTACAAATTCGATACCCCAAGGGTGTTTTCGACTGACAAATACTTTTTCCCAAAGGTTACTGTGACTTTTTAGTATATTTAATTTCATTTCCGCATGTTATGAATACAAAACTCCTCGATAAAACGACAAATTACTGTGAGGATGGAACACTTTTCTTTTTTTTACACCTACTATAACTTGTTGACCGAAGATAATAGCAAGCTGATTTTTTTTCTTTCATTAATTGTAAGCACGTGAACAATAGAAAAATGCAGGCTAGATAACTGTGCCGGTCAGGAGAGCTATGATTCAAATTAATGAAATAGCGATGACGACATTTTTTGAATTGAAGATGATTTTACTTTTTTCGTTACAACTTTTTGACCGATCCATTTGAACGAGCAACCTTAAAGTATCTTTTTCTACTCATCTTAAGCTGTGAAACGGTACCCGACCGGAAAGTGTGCCCAGAACCTGGAAAAAGTTGCGAGCTTTTGATGATTACTATCTGAAGAATAATTCAAAGAAAAAAATCGCTATTTCACCGGACGCACCTGTATATCGATTGCGATCCCATTCCAAGCAATAGTAATCAATAACATTCGTAATAAGAAGAATATTATGAAATCGGTCGATATTCTTATACATATTTCGAAGAGATAAATAAAAACAAGTGAATATTTTCAAAAATCATCAACTTTCATTTTTGTTGAAATTTTTTTCATAAACATCTCTCTTACGTGCAGTATCCCAAATGCCGTTTTAAACAGTACGAGCATTTATTTTTTATTCATTTGTATTTATATTGTATTTTTTTCAATTTCTTTTTTTCTTTTACGTCTTTTTATTTTTAACTCTAAGAGCCCTCGAACCGGAGTGCGGATTCGACCACAAAAATAATTTTTCAAAGATTGTTTCAAAACGAAAATTGAATTTCAGTTTTTCCTCCATTAGCACTTGACCGAGCCTTGAAAATAAATTATTCTAATTTTTTCGTGTATACTGAGACTCAAGAACACAGATTATTCTCGTTTTATAGGCGTGCCGACAATTTTTCCGAAATTTGTTTTTATACCTCTAAAGTTAAAAATTCCATGGATATGCCCATATACGTCTCCATGAAGTCCGATTGTTATCATTTCAGTTACGTTTAGTCCGCGCCACCGTTTTCTCTACTTTGTATCCTACCAAAATGAAATAAAACTAATGTAACTCGATTAGTACTATTCATTGAAACACTGTTGCCCCCTTCACTGAACAAGGTGAAGTTCTCTACAGCGGAATAAACCAGCAGTAAAAAGATAAGGAGTAACTGCGCAGTTTCTGTTCACGAAATTTTCTTTATTACATATATCCATATCGTTTTCGGAATTCTGTTCAATGCGTAGAACGATTTTGAACAATGTACTTTTAATCTAAGTTAAGATAATCGGTATTACAGTTAGACTGGCAATGAGGGGTGCCAGCCAACCGAGAAAGAGGTATGGCGAAGAGGTGAAGTAGAAACCCCGTGCTCATAGCAACGAGTATCAAATAGGAGCCGATACGATCGACTCTATTGTGTAACTTTGGTGCTTGAGTATTCTGTGCATAATAGAAAGTGAATTCCGGGAAACGGAAGCTGTACACGACCGCTGGTTCAGGATCGGATTAGTTTGTTCAAAGATGATCATACTTGAGGAATAATCTTTGCGGGGGGATTGTATTTTGCAGACTGTCTTGTCCCGGGCTGGGACAGGGTATCGGGCAACTTGCACCTGGGAACGATAAATTGGTTCGCTTCCTCAACTCCTGATCATCTACGACCAGTCTACCGTGTAATGGGAAAGTTTGCGCTTACCTTTTTGACGTCGTCTCGTAATCGATTGACACATTTTTTTCTAGCTCCGTTGAAAAATTATTCATTTATTTCATATTATCTTTCACGAATATGAGGCGGTGAATGATACATTTTCGAAGAATCAAATCAAAAAACCATTTGTATTCGTTAATTTTCAGTTATTTGATTTAGGGTATATTATGGACCAAAAAAACACCTCGATGTCACGGAACTTTTTCATTTTTGCATGACCTTTAATACCCTCAGAATTAGCATTTTTTTATGTATATTTACGACATATGTACCTTATGTTAACTATGGTGTACGAGCTGTTCAAGTTTTCGATTTCTTACGCTCCTTGATGTCTTTGGAGGCAAATATCTTAGAAACGGTATGTCGAATGACAAAAGTAATGGGTTGGTGATTTTTAGTATTCTTCACCGTCTTTCACTTCAGTACATGATCTTGCCCGTGACTATCGAAAAACATGTCGGAAAATCATTTTCCAATCCAAAACTCTGTCTTCATCCACGTGTATCATTTTTAGGATTTTTCTCGTATTTTTTTTTTTTTGTCGAAAAGCTCGAGAAATTTTCTACTGAATCACGTTTGTTTCGGAATGAGACACGGCTTCGTTTAGGAGCTACAATTTTTGTCCGAAGGCGAAGAATTAGATTCAATACAACAAATATTGTAATAAACAATAATTGAGCAGTCATATACTCTTACATTAGCCAATTACAAAACGATTTAATGGGAAATTTCCCGAGCTTTTCGAAAAAAAAATACGAGAAAAATCCTAAAAATGACATACGTGGATAAAAATAGAGCTCTGGATTGGAAAATGATTTTTCGACATGTTTTCCGATAGTCACGGGCAAGATCATGGACTGAGGTGAAAGAGGATGAAGAATACTACAAATCAAATTTTAGGGTGGGCCGAAAATCCGCTTTTTTCGAATCGAGTTGATTAATACCAAAAATAATATTCTTGGCAATGTCAAAAAAATGTGTGCGGAAGGAAAACATTTTAGGTCGTCATCTCAAGGTCGCCAAAGTTCGTCAAAGTTGAAAGTGATGAAAATATATATTTTTTTCATATATTTTCAAAGGAAATTCAATCTTCTACAGAAAAGGTTATTAGGTCGAACCATGTCAATGCAATAGTTTCTGATATATTTGGAATTTTTGCTGAAAATTGTCATTTTGCTTGATATATTTTTGTCTTTGATGGGCAAATTTTTGTTTTTTTTTTGTTTTTTTGATACGAAATTCAATCCTTTACAGAAAAAGTCCTCAAGTCGTACTGCATAAATAGTAAGTAGTTTAGTAACTACCTACGATTTCTGACTATGTTTTACAGAAATATGAATATTATCGTTCATTATTCGATTCAGGTTTGTTGATTAGATTTTTAATCTAAAAATTACTAAAATTAGGATTTTTACGAATCAAATGAAGTTCATGTGAAAATAGGGCCCATAGGGAGAGTCAAAATAAAAATCTGACAAAATTAGAGAATTATTTTTTACACATTTGGAGCCGATTGAAAGCCATTCAAGATAACTTTTTTTTTTCAACGACCACCCTAATATATACATGTCTTAGAAATCATATCACGGGAGACTTCGGTCATTAATCTCATCGTACCCGGCTCACGATGTACTGACTACTGTTATCATTATATAACATCTTAGCATCGCAATAATTTCCTATTTCAATATATCACACAGGTGCTGTCATATGAGTTAATCAATATAAGTCATGCATTTCAGTTGTAGATTTTGGAATCACAGATACGTCCCAAAAGCGTTAGACCTATTGAAAAACGCGTTTCAGGAAGTATGCACCATCATATGGGGTGATTGTCACTCTGCACCTAGAAATGCTTCCACAGAACTAGGATAAGAGCAGCTCTAAATTAATAAAGAAGAAATTCAATGAATTGTGCAGAGATAAGCGACTAACAAATGCTGAAAAATCAAGTATACACAGGATGTCCCATTTTAATGCATTCACTCGATTATCTCTCTCGGAAAGCATTGGAAGAGAAAATATTTTGGACGGAAGTTGTTTGGTTCGGAGGGGGACATCTAACAGTGACCTCTAATTTGACCTTGACTTTCATCTTCAAGGTAATTTGGAGGTCAACTTTGTTTTTTCAAACGGGACTGTCTATTTTTTTATATCAGGATCGTATTTTGTGTGAAAAAAAAGTACGGAACTTTTCTGTAAAACATTTTTGCCAAAAATCTCAACGTCGATTCGAAACTTGACGTTTCACATATTGGAGAATACTTTCGCCCACTCGCTTCATATGCGCAGTTCCAATTTTCGATTATTGTCGAGAGCTTACGGAGTACCGCACAAAGAAGAAACGAAGAAAATAGGAAAATATAGCATACGATATTTCCATATTTTTGGCGTCTCCTCTTTGTGTAGCCAGCGAACACAAAAACCAATTACGTAACGGTTACATATCTCGTACGTCTTAATGTCCGCAACAAACATGTAAAAGTGAACATACACATACTTGTGCCATCTCAGCAGTATGTATGTCACTGTTACATGTTTCTTGCGGACATTAGGACTTACCAGATATATGACCGTGACGTAATTAATCTTTGTGTTTGCTGGGTAGTACTCTTATATTATGCTGTCGAAAAAACAAACGAAATTCTTTTTAGGCCCAATCGGTGTATAAAATCCGATCAGCAAGCTTGACATGGTGCACACTGGGTGTTGCTGTTGCTGGAGGTGAAAAGTTGAGGCCTCGAACTGATCTAAAATCAAAAACTCTGCCTATGGAGTGAGTGGGCAGAAGTATTCTTCAGAATGTGAGACGTCGAGTTTTGATTCGAAGTTGAGATTTTTGGCAAAAATGTTTCAGACAAAAGTTACGTATTTTTTTCACGCAAGATACGATTCTGTTCAAAAAATAGGCAGTCCTGTTTGAAACAACGAAGTTGACCTTCAAATTTCCTTGAAGGTGAGAATCAAGGTCAAAGTGAAGGTCACCATCGAATTTCTCTTTTAATGCTTTCCAGAGGAAATAATTGAGTAGATGAATTATAATGAGACACCCTGTATAATGCCAGTTCGACGAAGAACGATGAAACTCAAAATTCCGTTGGTGGTAAGGTATCCATCTGATTTGCCGTCACAAAATTACTTGCGAACTATGTGTATGTAGGTATACTACTTGGCATATTCTCTCAGAGTATGTGATGGTCAAGTCTTGAGGCCCATCCCGAGTCGCCTACCTCCTTTTGATACAATGTGACACATTTCGATTACTATCAGAGTCCAGGCGTCAAAAACGCAAAAAAAGGCCAACGCTGCGCGAATTCCAATTCAATACCGAACAAATACGTCCAAAAAAATGTTCGTTTCTCTCTTCATTTATTTTCGTCGTTTTTATTTTTAACTTCGCTGCCATATTCGCGGGACTCACAGAAATTTATGGAGATAATTTTTCTGAGATACCTGAATCCATCCCTTTCAATCCTTAAGAAAAAAAAAATGTATAGAGAAAATACCTGGGCCGGAGGAAAAAACCAAAACGTCTAGTCGCGCGGCGTTCGCGGTTCAAAAATGCCTCAAAACAAACTCAAAAACACGGTTGTCGATCAGAAATTTTCGGAATTTTAAAAAAATGATGATCATTGTTTTCTCACTTGTCATATTTAACGCGTAATTCCAAAAATAAAACTTAAAATTCCAATTTCACCATGTTTCCCGTCGTTTTTTGAAAATTGTATTTGTGTTTCTGAAAGTTTAGGAAATTTCCGATGAAAATGTTCAGCTCGTTGACCACCAAGTTATCATTATCGAGATCATTTCATTCTCAACATCGAAATACACAAATAATTACATAAAACCCTAAAATTTCATTCAAACCGTAACTGTGCCTTGGAGATAAATGACTGGAAAATTTTAAGACATGGTTTTTATCGGAAATTTCCTGAACTTTCAAAAAACAAATACGATTTTTAAAAACAGATGGGAAACATGGTGGAACAGCGGTTTACAAAAATTCACATAGCTCTAACTCCGCCATTTTTGGAAAATTTTCAAAATCCTTGAAGTTGTATTTTTTTTTTTTTCCATTGTACTGAAGATATTTTTAATGACGCAAAGATCCGTGACCCGACGATTTTTTTTTTCGAGTGAGGTGACTTGGATCCGCCCACGTATAAGCTCTACATCAATTTTGTACGCGGCACAGGGAATGGCAAATAAAAATGAATACGAATTGCTGTGCAACTCCGTTGACATGCCACACACACTACGAAATATTTCGAGGGATTTGAAATATTTCTGTAACATCTCTGGAACACGTCTATGTCTGCTGAAATCTTTTACTATCGCAAGATAAGATCGCGGCGGACATGGAAATATCTATGCGCTCATTGTGGGGTCACATTGTGTATATGTGAATCCATGACGTGATTCGATAACATGATATGACGTGATTTTATGGCAGATCGTAGTGTATTATTGCCGCGTGCTCACATGTCAGCTTTATTGATAGATGAGGCGAGGAAGACCAGTGCAGTGATGAGTTTCACCCTTTATTCGCATATGATAGAAACATATGACATTTACTATGCGCAGTCATAATAACTCGCCATAAAGTAAGCTCTTTGTCATAGTCATATTTCGAATAGTGCTTCATGAATCGTCAAATTTCCCCGTAAACTTCTGCAGAATTCGCTGAAAACGTGTGATTCAGAGGAGCTTCAATATGAATAAGGATAATGAATTGAAAATAAATGAACGCTTAACACTTTTTTAATTACAATATTGTTCCGACAAAAACTGAACTAACTGCACTGAAATAAAAACTATAAAACATGCATACCTATACATACCTACTGATCGCACTAATATAATCACGATCAGTGTTGTGAAAATTGTAATTAATTTTTTTTGAATTACTCATTACTTTCGCAATGTGTAATTGAATTTTTATTTGAATACACATCACTTTGGTAATGGGTATATAATTGAACAAAGTTCACTTGAATGAAAATTTAATTACACACTACCAAAATAATCATAAATCATAAGCATGATGGCCTGAGTTAACATTACACATTATCTGTGTAATTGTTTGACATTACCTAAATAAAACAGTATTTCAGATAGATGAGCACACAAATGTTTTTCGTCAAACTGCTGTTATACAAGATGGGTCTCATAAAAAACGGTTTCAGCTTGCGCTGAACAACGGCATGAGTATATATGTGAACGATCCATAAGTAATAGTTTGTGATTTGCGATTTATTTCACGATATGTGAATATTTTGGTAATGTGTAATGAAATCTTTATTTAATCACCCATTACTTTGGTAATGTGTAATTAAACTCTATTCAATTACCCATTACTTCCGTAAGGTGTAATTAAATGAAGTTTAATTACTCATTGCCAAAGTGATTTGTAATTCAATGAGTGATTCCATTAAAAATGTAATTAGTGACTCGCAACACTGATCACGATGATAACCAATGTTAAAATTCATGCATCACCACGGTATTCAGAACAGCCTGACAGCAGCTCGTGCTCACGATGAGAAAACGCGTCAGTTTCCTACGTGCCTTTCAGGCATCATAACCTACGCATTGTTAGCAAAGTACATTAGAGCAACATAATACTTACTCTCTGATGAAAATTTTCATATCTACCGATCGAACTTCCTCCGCTATGTTGCACTGTCACAGAACAATCCAAGTACTGGTACGTACGGTCAAACTTAAAGTGAGACTCTGTTATCGCAAAACATTCGCATACAATGTCGGGTTTATAATTTTGCCGCCCTAGGCACTTTTGGATCTGCGCCCCTTACCCGGCGTACAAAACTAACTGGCCTTTGATTTTCATTTAAATATTATATATGGGGCATTTCACGTGAAACCGACCTGATCAAAACCCTGACCCCCTCAGAATCGGTTTAAGCTTTGAGAAATATTTGTGTTAGTTCATGAGAGTATGCATGAATTTTTTTCTAGATTTTCAATCGAAAACGTTTAGACGTTAGCAGCTGATACGATATATGCGAAAATTGGTAACGTCCAAGTTTTAATTGAGTATAACTCGAAAACTACATATCACACGAAAAAAATGTTGAGTTTGTAAAAGTTTCAGTTTGAAGTGAACTTCAAAGTAATGATATAAAAAAAAATATAGCAACTGCGGAAAGTTTGAAAAAAAAAAAAAAAAAAATGGACGTAAAATTAGTTTCTCAGATTTCTCAAAACCCGTAGGTTTTTTACTGCTTAAAATTTCAGAGGATATTCCTCTACAGTGTGAAAACAACGTGTATACATTTTATCATGGTGGCAGATTTCGTGTAGAAGATATGAATGTTTTACTGAATTTATTTTAAAAAAAATTCATAACTTCAGAACAACGTTTTTTTTTTTTTAGAAATAAATTCAATACAAAAATCACAGCTTTTAAACCAAATCCAAACCATGTTTTTATTTTTTTTTTTTCAACTTTTCAGAGGCTCATTTTTTTTTTTTTTTTGCATACCATATGTTTTCAAAGTTCACTTGATTATCAAAAACATCGATTATAAAATTTTCCATAGTAAAGGTTTTATTCATTTTTTACGTAGGGGTGAGTGAGGCACAATGGGTTACTGCCACCCCCTCCTCACACGAGCGTTTTGGAGTGGTGGCACCTGGGTGGCAGTTTCGTCACCTACAGACACATATTCTAACGTTGTGCTTATCGTTTTTTTTTTTTAACGTGATGCGAGTTCAGACATAGAAGTGCGTGTTTTGAGACCTCAAAAGTTGATAAAAAAATCCTGGTAAGTATCGTTTTCACACTTTTCCAGATTAGGTACAGATAATTGTCGTTATATCAATGAATACTCACATACCTAGGCTAGAAAATCACGCATGGCCCAAAGTTGAATATGCATTTTTTGGTTAGATAAAATGAGTTTGTTTACAAAATACGCGCGTGATGTACAATGGGTCAATAACACATAACACTCATAACCCATAACACTAACTATAAGTGCGTAATAGCTTTTACCAGATTACTCAAATTTTTCTCCCATTGTACACTTAAATTCTAATAAAACATAAGTTTTGTCGAAAATTCGATCATTTCCTAGCTCATTTCTAGGTTGACCCATAGTGGCCCATGGGGTGACCCATTGTGCACCACAGGTGGGCCACAAAGGGTCAAAATTTCTCCTTTGGAAATGTATTTTTCCAATTTTTCCTGTACAAGATATGATCATTTCAGTTTTCAGACATTGTCGCCAATGATTTAAGCCATGAATTCCCCCTGGTCACAATGTCAAATATCTTTCCAGAAAAATTAGAAAAATCGAAAAGTTAAAATTGACCCATTGTTCCCCACTCTCCCCTACAACAAACTGTTTAGCAATAACTCTGCTCCGCTACAATGTGCGCAGTATCCGCTTTCGCACCACTTTCGCGGTATTTTTGCGAATATCTCGCTTCCTATGGCTCGGAGACCAATTAAAAAATTCAAGAGTATAAAATTTTGCACAGAAAAGATTCAGTTTATTTTTAAATCTAGATTGTCAATTCTGCAAGCTGCGGGCTACTTGAATTCTGCTAATCTTATTTAAATCCATCTCGTTTAAGTATATGGCTGATATGTAAGCTGGGCTGCGGCGCATTTTCATTTTTCCTCGAAGGAAAAGAAAATTAATTTACGTCTCATCCTAATCTGCCGCCCCTCAAACTTTGCCGCCCTAGGCCAGTGCCTACTTGGCTTATGCTTAAAATCGGCGTTGTTCACATAGCCATAGATACCGCTGAATTATTTTGCTGTATGATATCACAGCGACAGACTTGTTGGCCGACAGAACAATAGTCGCGTATGATCTATACTGAAAACGGAATTTGTTCTAATTTTCAAGTTTTGTAGCACTATTTCTGTGGAGAATATTGATAGGGTGTGTAACTTTGAAGCACAACTAGTGGTGATCTTATGGTGTGTGAAATAATTTTTTTCTTTCTTATTATATTCGCACGCAGGTGTTTTTCCGGACACTCGTTTTGGAATACTTGAAATAATTTAATACGAAAAAAATTCCTTAAAGTTTAGGCCAAAAATCCTAGGAGATGCCGAAGAACTCGAAAGACGATTGGCGTTCGGATAGGGGCGACATATATCTCCCCAGCGATGAATCTTTGCTAGAGGGAAATTCCTCGGAGCTTTGGAAGCTTAGGGGAAATGGCAGCGCCGGATCTGACCCGTAAGTCAAATTCCTGACAATTATAAGATTTTCAACCCCTCTCGTTAGTGAATTAGCCAAAATATCAATCTCGGAAATTGCCAAAGAACGGAAGCAGAAAAGCAGATAGCGGGCTTCTATTCAATATCAAGCACGAGTATTTCGTGAAAAATAAAAACGCCTTTGATATTTTTAGCCTTTCCTATTATCACACTCGAAATTCATCCTCAATTCAACAACGCTGAAATATAAAGGTGAAAAATGAATTAACGAATATTTGAGTTCCTTAGTAAATGAACACGAGGAATGATCCATTTCGGTCTCTGTCTTTGGATAAGTGAATTAAAATTTAGAGAGTAGGAATGTTCAACGATAGATCGAGTAGTACGGTGATTAGAGCAGAGCTGGGAGGCAACAGAATCTAACGAGGTAATTTCTACCTCAGCAGAGCGACCTGTCTACAAATTACATAATTACTGGAACTCGGGGGTCGCCTCTCCTCCCTTGCCTGCAGAACGGGTGAGGTTACAGACGACGACGTTCATCGACACAACGCGACTAAATCTACAGAACTAAAAGAGTATAACATATATATAGAAAGACAGTGTTTAAAGTCCGGACGAATTTTCCCGAGCTTTTACGAACGCCTCAGACCCTTCACGATGGTAGCACCCCGATCCTGCGCCCCGAAAATACAACCCCCAGTACGCTGGCGACGCTCAACGCGCGCGGTTCAGTCGTCAAGGGCAGTTTATCGTCTTCAATAATCGGTCCGTTTTATCGGGAGGAGAATACCTCGAAGTTTTTAATACAATATTCATGAAAAAAACAGAAAATAATAAAATCGAAATCAATCAGAATAAATGGATCACAGACTTTAGGTTGAGAATCGTATCGTAAATATAACCGTGATTTAAATAGTGAAAAAATAATTATTTGATCTCGTATAATATTTTGCATAGATAATTTTACGCTAACCGTGCTGTATAATAAGTGTCGTATTTTGGTGACTAGTCTCGACGAAAATGTCTGTTTGAATAAATTTCTGTATTCTTAAGAGATAATGTATTGCTCACATCGTGTATAGAATTATCATAATTCTAACTTGTAAAACATGCGTTAATATCAAATTGATAAGTTAGGAAATAATATCCGTTTCACCTGAGGAATGAATTATCATACTGTGGATGATTTTGTATAAATTTCAATCAGTGAATAACGATTTATCAGATACCGTCGGAATTATTGCAGTACTAGAAAGATGAAGAAATAAATTCCTTGTCATACGAGGGAAGCGAGAGACATCTGAAAACGAGACAAGTAAAGAAAACTGGGCCGTGATGAGAACGAAGCAAAGGCACTTCCTAAACTTTACAAAGTAATAAACGCGATATATGTTGCAACTCTACAGGATTATAAATACGGACAACCGTCTCCCTAAGCTATAATCTATTATATAGATGACGTTATATTTATACCTTTTATTTAAAACCCCCCTCGAGCCCAAGAGTTTCGTTATACAGATATATGTATAATATACGTAAGGGGTTTATACTTAATGCATAAAATTCGCGTAAGTATTCCTCGTAAACGGCGGTCTCCAACTTCAGAGTTTGAGTTATTGTAATAAATAACGAATATAAGTGGAGATAAAAAGTGTCCTTTCTCGTAGCCTCCACTTCTTCTTCAACTCAAAATGAGAAGGTGCGGGTATAAAGGAATTTATTACTACCAATGACAGCTAAAAATTGCCGGTTTCAAACTTCTAAAAACTCGCTTACTGTACCTCGTTGTATTTGTAAAGCTGAACAGCAGCGCTGAGGGTTGAAGAAATAAAATACAAAATTCATTTAAACCATCTAAGGGGGGAAACAAAGCTCAAGTTTGAAACGAAAAGTTCAGCGTGCAGCGATATCAAAGCTAGAGGGTCGATAAATAATTAATACGTAATCGCCCGCTTGTGATTAGCGGGAGAAAAAGTTCTTATAAGTATAGTTCGTATACCAGTTAATTACGAACATAAACGGTACTGCCGCTTTGGTCCACATCTGGGGCGACTGCCAGAGATTTTTAACTACTTTAATTATAATTTCGTTGTACGCAGAATAGCGGCCATTAAAAAGACATTTGATGTCAGGTGGTGGACCAGGGCAGATGATATAACAAAATTGTAAAAAGAAAAAACAGTAATCAAAGTTCTGAACCGCTTTGCGGTAGAATTTCACTCGAATTTTTCACCTGCGCTATGCAACAAGCGGATTACTGAAGTACAAATTTCAAACTATTCAGAGTCGTAGTTGTGATTACACAAACAATCACGGTTAAGCGATATTCCAATCGCGTCCGTTCTCATTCGCCAACAATAAGATTGGATTTGTTCCGCAAGATCTTCCTTAAATTCAACCTTGTCGAAGTTCGCCAAAGTGTTAATACATTGAAGAGTAAACCTACCTGTGAACCTCTATCCGAAAGAAAAAAATAAATTTTGAAACATTCAACTGGAGGATAAAGAGGAGATACGGTGAAAAAATAAAAGGCGATTGAAATCGCTGGTTTTTATTCAATGCTTTAAAGTCAAATCGACGACATTGAATTCGTTTAAAAAAAAAAATCAAAAAGAATATCGAGGAAATCATCTTTACTTATACCCCGCGCCTTTGTGACGAAGATTTCTCTCTTCGCTAAACGATAACGTTTCAGAATAAAAGAACAAATAAAGAAGAAATATAAATCAAAAGAACAGGCAGTGATAAAATGTGCTAAAAAATATATCTGCAATCATGTTTCGTGTTAGTTTAGCAACTCATCTTGTGATTTTGATAGCTGTTACTTCTGGCTCCAAGAAGTTGTTCGACGATGACGCACTCAATAACGAACTGGATCGTCCAAGTAAGTAGAAAATTAATAATCAGCGTTCTCGATTGAATAAATAACTTATTCTCATTTATTGAGAGAATTAGCCGATATGATTGGTCAAAGATATTTAAATTTCGCCTCCGAAGGTTCGATGAGGCAAACGGCTTTCAATGGAACTGAGCCGCAAAAGTTTTGAATTAATTAAAGGCACTGCGAAGGTATAAACATCTTCTTAAGTACTACGACGATGTGGTATATGCTACATAATTCTATGCATGCTTACATACCGCTCACTTACAATGCTGATACAGGTATAGGAAATTCTCAAGACGACGACGACGACGTCGCAGTAGGATGGGTCGACTATCATCCTGGTAAACTGATGTTGGCAATTTAGTACTCGAGAGTGACACTGTCATGTATACATAGCATTGTGAAATTTAGTGGTAAAAGCTGATACTTATGGGGCTTTCCATGCCAACCCAACATACCATGGAAATTGACATTTTTGATTCAGCCTGAATTTTTTCATCTTTTTTTGATCTGTGAAAAAGAGCTCCATTTATTTCGAATTTTTTCAATAAGCCGTTCACGAGATGAGATTTTTCGAAAATTTTAGGTGTTTCTTTTTTGAATGCTCATAACTTTTCAAAAAATGCATCGATTTGAATGTTTTTTTTTTCCTAAATTGTGTGTTTTTCAATGAATTTTCCAAAAATTTAACGCAAAAAAAAAAAATCATTTACTGAATGTTTTTCATATCTAGATCAAAATCTGATTTTGAAAACTGTTTATAACCCTCGATTTTTTTTTCTCAATTCTCAAAAAAACTACTTCCTATTTCACAAATTTTGAGCCTAGTCCCATCATGGAAAAACGATTCTTGCTATTTTTTCAGAATTTTTCAAAATTATCGAAAATTTGTTTTTTCAAAAACTTGAAATATGATTATAATAATAATTATGATAAGGTAACCAGACCAGTAGCTGACCACCCTCCAATGAATGACCGGTATGAGGAATAATGTTTATAACAATTCAAAAAATTGATCTATATTCATGACACATTTATTTCTGCAATCTTATGTGTCTCTTTTTTCATTCGAATGCAACAAATAATCAAATTAAAAAACATGTATATTGAAAATAATTAAATTTATAATAACAGTTTGGTGGCTACACGATTTTTTCTGAATTTTACCTAAAATACTGAAATATCAAAATTTTATAAACTATGTATTTTGACGATCGTATTAGTTTTTTTTTTTTACCAGTCACTTGATTAATAATGATTTAATTATAAGTAAATGATTATTCACATTAACTTTAAATAGTTTCAACGTTATTAAATAATTAGTTTGGATTAATTTTGTGTCGGTAATTTACTGGTATGCTTTATTATAATACTGAGCCAGTAAATGACCGATTAAAATGAGAACATGAAGAGGGAAATTGCAAAAAAATAAATAAATAAAGCACGAAGAGATGGGGAATAAGAAAAAGGAAAGCGAAGCTGAGAAAGAGTTGAAATTAAATGAAAAACTTCGGATTGAAGCCGAAAAATAGGGGAATCGGGATGGAGATGCATTTAAAAAAAAAAATAGAATGTTTAAATTTGAAAAATTACGATGCTAAAAAAAGATGCTAAAAAAAAGAATTAGAAGAAGAAAAAAGTATTTAAAAGTAGAATAAGTTTTTGTTCATTTACAAAGTTGAAAAAGATTTTCAAAGTTGAAAAGTTTATCTAATTAATAAATTAAAAATCAGATTTTATTTTAGTGAGATGAAAATATTTAAATGATAAATAACAAGCAATATAATTGTTAAAAATTAAATAATTTTCAGTGATAATAACGTATATGAACATTGTGATACTTCTAGTCGTCTAAAGTTTGTTAAAAAACGTGGAAATTTGAATAAAATTTCTAAGTTTCAAGTTTTAACCCGTGTTAAAAATAAACTAGAATAAATTTATCAAAATTTTATTGAATTTTTATTTTTAATAGGTGGATAAATTATTCGGTCATTCATTGGACTATACCCGGTCATTCATTAGACGCGAGTGGTCATTCACTGGACCTCTAGTTTTTATACTTTTTATAATTAATTTTGAAAAGCTTATGATCAAATTCCGATAATATTATGATAAATATTTAACCAAGAATAATTTTTCAACTCAATAGTAACATTTTTTTTTGGATTCATTAATTCGTTAATTATTTTTTTTATATCAATATATCTATCGATGAAACAAATCGGTCATTCACTGGACGTTTTATCCTAGTTAAATGACAACAAAAATAAAACAAAAATATTTAGGAATAAAAATTTTGTTCGAAATACAGATTTATTATTTTTACGATTTTTGATTACCTCCAGTAAATATTTGAAAAATTCATTGACAAACAAACAATTTAAGAGAAAAAAAAACATTCATATTGATGCATTTTTGGAAAAGTTATGAGCATTCAAAAAATAAACACCTAAAATTTTGAAAAATCTCAACTTGTGAATGGCTTGTTGAAAAAATTCGAAATAAATCATGAAGTTCTTTTTCAAAGAGTACAAAAGGATGAAAAAATTCAGGCCAAATCAAAGATGTCAATTTTGATGATAGGTTGGGTTAGTGTGGAAAGTCCCTTATACAGTACAACCTTTCAATACTGCCACTCTCAAAAGTTCCGCTTTCCCCACTACCATACCACATTCCCAATTTCCACGACGGTTTGTAGTCAGAGTGGGGGAACCGAGATTCTGAGAAATGTATTTTGCTCCGAGCCCATGAGCGGCTCTATTGAGAGGTTGTATTGTACAGGCATTAAGTATCACAAGCAAGAACTCCAAGACAGGACGATAGGCGAGCTAACTTATTGCGATGTCATCTTGAAAAAATGCCGTATACACGCCGGCAAGTTTATCCGACATCTAGTAGGATGCTTTACAAGGGCGACAGGATATACTTGTCGCGAACAGCCGGTCAAAGGATCGCTTAATTTTCCTCCCTCGTAAAGCCCCGGACCAGCATGAACACGGGCGCGTCAAAGTAAGACGTTCAAAGTACACACACTCGTTTGACCTCTGTATCAACCTCTCGTTTCTCAAATGGCCCATCACCCACCTGACTCCGTACTGTGTTAGATAAAACCGTGAGCTAACGTTACTCCGAACATAAACCTTAATTTTATTTCATTTTCTGCTTTTTCTGATTGCCAATTAGCCTTCCACTTTATCACTCGCCTAGACTAGGGGAAAACGAGATACCGAAAGCTTAAACCAAGTTAGGTAGGTGTTCTCTTTTTAATGTGACAAAACAGCGAGTGCCGCGAAATTCGGCGTCGAATAGAGGCCACGTGATTGCGTCATGTTTTGGCGTAGGTTGGAATTAACCGTACAATCATGGTTTGATGCAGGTAAATGAGAAATGAATTATAATATGGAAATAGCGCCGTTTGTCTCCACCGTGATATTCTCACCGCGCCAACGAGAGAAAGAGAAATCTCAACCGCAATTCGTATCTGTTTGAAGAGAACGTGTCTCATGCAAAAGGTCCTTCGAGGTTAGAGGATGAAGTGGCAAGAAGACTGAGGCCAGATTGAAACTGGCTCTCGGAATTCAGAAGACATGGAAAAACCCGAGAACCTTTCTTATTCAGTTGAGGGTTGCGTAACTATCCAGATTTTGTATTCTAAATTAGATCAATATACACTAGGGTGCTTTTTTTTTGAAACGACTATTTTTTTTTCCAACTCTCCATGGAAAATCTTGTTGTAGACGTCGAAAAAGAAATCATGACCAATTTTTAGCTATTAATTCCAATTCTAAGTACTCGCACTCTTCTTTTTAAGTTTTTCCATCCTAAAAGCATGTAAACATTACTACTTTTTCTTTCGCCGCGCACAACTCAGCCGCAATGCAATGGATTGTTCTCATCCAAGACTCATTTGACAGAGAATTTAATGTTCTTCAAAAGTGCCCATGATAGTTTGACTGATTTGAAAATATTGAACTTGACATTTTGTTAGAATTTTATATTTGAAAAAATCCAAGTCCTTATAGGGAAGACGTACCATTTGTGGCCATGCTTGACTAATGTTTCCCTCCTTCCGGGCATTAAAAATCTATTCAATTATAGAATTAATTACGAAAACATACCCTATAGCAAATATTAAACCCAACTTTTCCAGTACTTGCTTGTTTAAAAGTGAAGTTTTTAATGATTAAAGATGTTAAAATAGTTTTGTTCCGTTTGTGGCCAGGTCTTGATTTACATGGTAATGGGTATGGCCACAAATGGAGCAAGTGGTGACCACAAACAGTACTAAGATGGCCAAAACCAGTACGTCTACCCTATCTTTTGAAATACTGGTTTGAGAGACTTTATTTATTGAACTTTTTTGTAGAAAAATAAATTTCCTACAAAATTGTCAAAAAGTTTTTTTCTCCAAGTCCAACTCTTTATTCGCCCACAGTGAGAAAGAAGAATTATGCATAAAATCGACTTTGAAGGCTCATACAGGTGCAGCGGTTAAAACCACAGTAAAACTAAGTAAAACACTTTTAAAGAACACTAAATTCTCTGTAAAATGAGTCTTAGATGAGAACAATCCATTGCAATGCGGCTGAGTTGTGCGCGGCGAAAGAAAAAGTAGTAATGTTTACATGCTTTTAGCATGGAAAAACTTAAAAAGAAGAGTGCGAGTACTCAGAATTGGAATTAATAGCTAAAAATTGGTCATGATTCCTTTTTCGACGTCTACAACAAGATTTTCGATGAGAAGTTGGAAAAAAATATTTGTTTCAAAAAAAGCACCCTAATATTAGATTCCAGAGTCTGAATAGATGAAATTTATGGAACATGGGATTCTCCTGCCCATTTTTATGGTGTCATTCAAATGACAATGAAGCCTGGTCAAGTTTTTCACATTTATGTGCCGGACGACGGTTGGAAGTTATCAGCAGTTTCACGCTTTTTACGATAGTGCCTAAAAAAAAACGTAATTCCGAAGGTGCTTTCAATAGATCATGATGTGTGTCATTGTAGTATCTTGATTCAATCAGGGACGATTACATTCCAAAATGTCAATGACGTTCATCCTGGAAGGTCATAGATTCCTTTTTGCTTTGAACGAAGGTTTTATCCCATTAGCGAAAGATATTAGAATTTTAGAAATCCTGTTTTGTAGATAAGGCTGTAAGGTAAAGGGCCCAGTTATTGACCGTGGCCTAGTTTCTGACCTTTTCAGCTCCTTTTCTTAATAAAAAAGAACATTCTTCTCCAATTCTGAAATGAATTGTACCAAAAAATAAAAGGATTTATTCTGTGCATAATTAATTACAATTAAAATTGAATTTTCAATAATATCTAAGTAAAAAAAAATCTTAAAGCTCAAAGTGACGGTAGATGTCGTTTTTTCCTTTAACTCCAAGCAGTATCGCTAGAGTGCCGTGCAAGTCGTACCGGCGTATTTTATATCATGTAAGTATTGAAATTGAGTAAGTAAAATATTAATAGGTCATAAATTGATTATGTTTCTGTTAAAAAATATAATAACACATATAAAAAATACTATAATTATTAAAATATGGGGGTCAATAACTAGGCTCACTTTTGATAGGTATGTTACAGTTAGTGACCCTCAAATTCTAACCTCTTACAATCAAAGTTACGTGTCTGCTTACATCCATATAAACTATGAAAATGTAAATATTATATGATTATTTCTTATTTTGGGTAACTTTTAATTGTTATGATATTAAAAAGTATGAAGAAATTGTATTTGAAAAGTGTTATTGTGAAAAAAAAATTTCAATGTTAAAGTAATAAATGTTATCATAATTTAAACGTTAGAATTCACATTATTATTGATATCATAATTTATATTCTGAATTCATTTTATAAATATTACATGATTTTTTAAAAAAATTTTATTTAGGAGTCCGAAGAGAAAAAGGTCAAGCTATGATGAAAAACAGCTTGAAGAAGCGTTGAAACAAGTGAAGACTGGAGTACCCATACGAACAGCAGCTTTGAAATTTAATATTCCTAAAACTACTCTGCTCTATAAAAGCTGTGGAAAATTATCTCCAAGCATTGCAAAACCTGGACCACAATGCATTTTAGGAGAAGACAATGAAAAATATCTCGTTGACTGGATTTTTTGCATGAAAAGACATGGATTTCCTGTAACAAAATTACAACTACTGAATAGTGTAAGAATGTTATTGAATACCATGAAAAAAAAGACAGTTTTTCCAAATAATATGCCTGGCCGTCATTGGTACAATGCTTTTCGCCTTCGTCATCCAGAAGTCACTGAAAGAATTGCTCAAAATCTTACATATAGCCGAGCTGCAGTGTCCGAAGAAAAAATTAGAGCCTGGTTCCAAGAAGTACAAGCTCATCTTGAACCACTTGAGCTTTTGAATATTGATGGCACTCGAAAGTTCAATCTTGATGAGTCAGCGTTCAGGCTCAATCCAAAATGCAACTCAGTTCTCACGACAAAAGGAGACAAAACTGTTTACAATATCGTTGGAAATGATGAGAAAGAGTGTTTGACCACTTTAATTTGTGGAAATGCAGCTGGTGACATGGTTCCACCGATGGTATTATTTCCATATAAAAGAATCCCACGTAATATTGTTTCAAGTATGCCACAAGACTGGGGAATCGGGTGCTCTGACAGTGGTTGGATGACTGCAGAAACATTTTATGAATATATTGCAAATGTATTTTATCCCTGGTTGTTGAAGAATAAAATACAGTTTCCAGTCGATTTATATATGGATGGACATGCTTCGCATCTCTCATATCCATTAAGTAATTTCTGCAGAGAAAAAAATATTCAACTGATTGCCTTGTATCCCAACGCAACTCACATTCTTCAGCCGATGGATGTGGCAATGTTTCGTCCTTTAAAAGCAGCTTGGAGTACCGAAGTTCGAAATTGGAGAATGGAGCATAATGGCGAGTGTTTAAAACGTGAGAACTTTGCTCCGCTGTTAGAAAAATCTCTAAAGACTTTGAACATTAAGGAAATTCTTCAAAATGGGTTCAAATCTACTGGATTGCATCCTTTTTCACCAGATGTGATAAATTATAAAAAATATTTCGGATCTTCAGAGCTTGAAGATATTACTAAGCCTGAATCTTCAATAGATTATCCAAAAATGATGAGCCATTTGAAATTTATTGAAAGTAATATTGATAGTAAGCTTTTAAGCCAATTCAGAAGTCTGGAAGGGTCAACTCATTGGATCGGCGATCAGGGAAACACCGGTCTGTTTTCCTTTTGGCAAAAAATCAAAAAAATGACAACGGCTGATAATAATCTGTCTACGATGAATGTTGAGGAAACATACGACGATATGATACGAGTAAACAAAATAGATTGTTAATAATATTATTGAGAAACGTTTGTAGTTGAAGATTAATCATTCTTTTCCAACTTCCAACAAAAAGATTATTTGTATTGTTTATTTCAGATATTTTTCATATTTTGATTAAGGACTGATGAATTCATTTCTATTTTTGTAAAATAGTTATTTATTTTTTATATCTAGATGGAAGAAGAGAAAGTAGAGGATAGAGAGAATGGAGTGAACAATAATGGATTTATTTTCGATGCAGATGAATTACAAGCAGCTCAAGATGTTGTAGTTTATGAAGTTAATGATAAAGGAGATTTGGTGCCGATAAATAATAATTATAGAGACTTTGTAGATATGGAGCAAGATGATGAACAGGACTCAACAAAAAACATAGCACCCAGTGATCTTCAAACTAAGCCTGATGCTCCGAAAAAAACTCCATCACCCAATACAAAGAAAGTTATACCTCCCAATATTCCTTCTCCGTTCAAGAAAGCGTTGTTTTGGCCTTCAGATCCCAAAACTTTACAAAAAAAAAAAGCCAAAGAAAAAGTGCCTACTGTTTACACTTCCGATACTTGGCAGGAATATTATAAAAATAAAGAGGCGAAGAAACAAAAACTGGAACACGAAAAAGAAATAAGAAAGGCTGAACGGCTAAAAAATAAATTAATAAAAGAAGAAGAATTAAAAATAAAGAAACAAATTAAGAAAGAAAAAATTGAAGAAAACAAATTGAAAAAGAAGAAAGAAAAAGTTGTTAAAAATAAGAAATAATTGAATAAATTGAATCTTACTATTTTTTTTTTATACTTTTGATATTCAATAAAACTATTTTGAAGAAATAATATTAATTATTACTTGTTTATTTATAATAAATATTTCAGTTTTATCAACAAAATGAATTTAATGTGTTCAAATTTGATAACAATCATTATTATTAATACTATATCTTTTTCAAAAGACTAAGGTCAATAACTAGGCCACTTGAGGGTCAGAAACTAGGGCACGAGAATTTTCAAGGGTCAGAAACTAGGTCCTCTGAGATCTATTTTTGAAAAATTAATTAGAATTATTGATTTATTTCTAATGATTGAAACCTTCATACTATCTTGTTCAGAGAATACGAAACTGATCGATGAAGTGGTTATTTTCTTTTCAAGTTTAATTTTATAATTTATATTTCAAAATAACCTCAACTGCGACTCTTAAAAGGTCAATAACTGGGCCCTTTACCTTAGTTTGGAAGGGTAATTTACTATTCCGGAAATGAAATGGTGTTCGCGAAACGTTCGATTTCTGAAATGGAGAATTTCGTTTCCGATAATTTTTTTTCGCTCACAGTTACGAACTTTGACTAGATCTTTGTAGCGGAAATATATAATGTCATATCAGACTGTCTCAAAAAAAACTTTTTTTTTTTTTTCGATTTCCAGATTCATAATATCATAGTTGTGAACATCATATTGAACCTCGTCGAAGGAATTCGCCGTGCGATTTTTTTATTTTATTTGCTATTTGATTAACACGTAAGAAATACAATTCTGACGTTCGGAACGGGATAATAATTTTTCTACACAACGGACCAGAACTCTTCATGGCAGCCTTTGACAACTTAGATGTCTTCTTCAAATCGGCGTGATCATTGAAAATTTTTAACCGTACGATCTTCGAGATATCCGGAATGCGTAAAACGTGGTTTTTTACTTTTTCTAAAAATGGGTACCTAATTAAAAATTTTCTACGACGCGCCGATTCGAAGATCAACATATAAGTTATTAAATGCTACCATACCGAGTTCTGTCCATTGCATAGAGCAATCAATATCTCCCTCAAACCATCAGAATCGGATTTCTTACGTGTTAATCAAATGGCGAATACAAAATCTCGATGCGCTACACGGAGAGAATTTTATAGTAGAGGCTGCTATAAACTATAAGTAGTACAAGAATTTTTGAATCAACCGTTTGAGGACGCCTTAGTATGTTGGCTAATATAAAGTGCAATACTCTATTAATAGTAAGCATTACTATGTAATATAGTAATGACACCGATTATTGTAGAACGGATTACTATGTACATAGTAAATATTCCTATTTACACATAGGATATTTCACTATGCTTGATATCGTAGCAGCTACGATAGAATTATGGTAACGGTTACCATATAATTATGGTAAAATTGAAATAAAAATCAATTAATAAATATTGATAATTACTGTGATAGAATTCAACACTTGGGAAAAAATGCAGGGTGATTCAGGTTGGAAGCACCATTTCAGATGAGTGTATTTCTCTCGAAAATCTAAGACTGCGATTTCTGGATGAGTATGACGGCGTCGTCTCCTGGAGATGTCTTCGTACGGCATACGCATCCGTTCTCGTCTTCCTGATCCTCGGAATCGTAGTTTCAGTCTTCCAGATCTTTGACTCCGTAGTTTCATTCGTCCAGGTCCTCAGCTTCTCAGTTTTCGTAGTCCAGGTCCTCCGCTCCGTAGTTACAGTCATCCAGGTTTTCTACTTCGTGGTTTCAGTCGTTCAGGTCCAGAACTACGTAGTGGAAGATCTGGACGACTGAAACTACGGAGCGGAGGACCTAGATTACGAGAACTGCGAAGCTGAGGACCTGGACGAGTGAAACTACGGAGTCGATGATATGGGCGACTGAAACTACGATTTCGAGGATCAAGACGAAGAGAACGGCTGCGAGACATCTCCAGGAGACGACGCCGTCATACTTATCCAGAAATTGCAGTTTTAGATTTTCGCAAGGAATATACCAACCTGAAATGGTGCGAGCAACCTGAATCACCCTGTATGTGTAATTCATGAAATATTTTTGTAAATAATACATTAAATATAAATATTTCTCATTTGAAATATCCGTCGTATTTCACGTTTTATCACTTTTTCACGTTTTACTACGAAGCATAGACCACGTTACTATTATTGCATGGTAATTTTTCGAACGCACCTATTGTAAAGTGTACCGAACGAAAATGGGAATCTTTATCATGCAACATAGCAAAAGTTACTATTAATATAGTAATGGTGCCCATGTTTATAGTACCCATTACCATCCAAAGACTTACTATATGTTCTATAGTATCCAGTGCTACAGAATATAGTAACCATTACTACAGCATAGTAACGAGTATTATGCGTCAATTTCGACATAGGACTCTCTACTATAAAATTCTCTCCGTGTACCGCTTAAAAAAATCGCACAGCAATTTCCTTTGAAGAGGTTCAGTATTATGTTAAAAACTATGATATTATGAAGCTGGAGATCGAAAGTGCATTAGGCAGTCTAATGTCATGTTATTTCGAACTGAATCTCAGAAACATACGATACCAACGTAAGGTTGATAAGGATTACATCGGCACTCAACTGCGGTCCCAGTTAATCTCAAAGTTGGTTTTCCGGCTGTTTGCTAAGTTAGCTTGCTTATAGAGTTAGCTTACCCACCGATCTGTCAGGCAAACCTTCCACCAAATTGAGGAGCTCACTCAATTGTTGTGCGAGCTCCAATCTCCATTTCTGACGTTGGGAGACCAGATAGTAGTCACATTACTCCTTTCTAGAAAGTTTTGCGCTCGCTGTCCTCGGATATATGAGACGGCAATATTTTCAAGCCACATTTTCCATTGGTTTCATCATGCACTCATGGCTGTTCTTTCAGTACATTGTTCATCAGAGAAACATAAAGATACACTGCTGCATATATGCAAGGCGGTCCATTTCTCCACATTTAAGTATCAGCTACTGCCTTTTCTTATCGTCACTACGGAATTGTAAATATGAAAATTTTTCGCTTGAATAACTGTTCGAATAATGTACAGCTGCAGGGTAGTCAGACCCCTCTCACTATTCCTTATACTCTATTTTCACAGTTGGTTTGTAATCTGCGTATTCATGAGAGAATTTTGCGCATGATACAATTGTACCTTTTGGTAGTCCTTAGGGGATTTACGATCACAGGACTTAAAGTAAACGCAAATCACTTCAACCCTCTCCACAGCCTAGCTGCCTAACCTACCGCTGAGATTGGGTGGGTCGAAACGCTTCGAGGCTTTAATAAATCCCGACTTCTAGAATATCTACGACAAGACATTGTTCGGTTGTGGGTATTTTATTTCTTCTCATTATTTACGTTTTATAATCATGGCACGTGTTTCTTCCTCTACTTTACTTATTATCCCAACATTTCATCATTTATGAATCATCTACATTACCGCACATTTGATTTCATTGGGTCTCATCAATTTTGAGAAGAACTGGGCTATAAACCTCTGGCCATAATCCATCTAGCAGTTTTTTTGCCATAGTATTATTCCATATCAGTTTACCTTGTTTAATTAATTATCATCATCGCCTCTAGTATTTGAATTAACGTTTCCAATCTAGCTGTAATTTATGCCGGGAGCCGAACACATGCTCAGCAATTCGAACCAGTTTTTTAATCGAACCCGTGAGGTCAAAGTTGGTTGGAAAGTTAACTCGAACCGGTAACGAGGCAACTTTGACGTTTGTCTTGATTGGGCGAGCGTTGCTCCATTGTATTTAGCAGTGTAGATGTGGACTGGTGTTAGTCTCACCGGTACACATGTCTATTTCTACTGCCCGTAATTAATGCCGTGGGAAAACGTAGTCTGGTATGTCTTCGAATGGCATTAATTACCGATGATGTATACGTCATATCCACGTAGAAAAATTCCAGGCGGATCAATGATAGACTTAAGAAGGTATCAAATCACAGGATTCTGTTTGGTCAGTCTTTCCACCATGAAAATTTATCTCCTTCTACTATGTGATGATGAAAAATGTACAGTTACCTATATTTCGAGGATTGATTGTTCGAGTATCATCTGAGTACTTAAGACAAGAAGATTGAATCAGTAAATTATAAGAAAGCGGCGTGACGGGATGATTGTTTTCTCGGGGAATGACTAAGCAGAAAGGGATTGTTCGACTAGTTATTGGTTCGTCGGGTTTTTGTCCAGGTTGAAAAAGTCAGTGGCAATGATTGAAACAAATGAGATATCATTGGTGAGCTTAATCAACGAGTTAAGCTAAGACAGGTTCAGTTGTCGGGTAGGGAAGGGAGTCGAGTGATAAAAGCGAGTGCAGACTTGTAAGAGGGGTGGCCGAGTGTGAGAGAAGTATCGCTTAAAATTGATGATAACGATTTTGGTTGATTAATGAACGTTTCACAAAGAAATGATAAATGTAATTGCCGAATAATAGGGCTTTTTCTCGGTATATCGGTACAGAAAAACTTTCAGATAATGGAAAGAATAAAAAGAACATTTTCTTCATCCACACCCTTCTGCATTTTAACTGTACTCATCCCGAAGTTGCATTTATGTTGGAGGGTCTAAAACAAGATAAGCATTTTACTTTGTTTACTTCCGCAACTCTGACTGCCAGCTTTTGACACATAACAAATTCTCCCACAAATGGAGCTCTATATATCACCTCTAAGCGATGGCACTCGCTATTTTTTAAATTCTTATTTAACTTTTTGCACTCTGCGCTTTTCCTTGCACGTGAATATTCCGAAACTCACTGAGAAGTGGTTTTTTTCGGCTACTTATTCCGGTCTTAAATGGAAATATAGGAATTCCAAATAATTATCTGAAATTGTAGATAGTAGATTTGGGTTGTATGAAAATTGCTACTTTGGATTTTTCGCTTCCATGAATGTGAATTTGATAATGCGTCTTGGAGTTCGATTTGAAATCCACAACTCCAAAAGCTTTCGATGGCAAATTTTGATGCAAAACAGTCTACTTTTCACAATAATTTAGATACGCCACATCGTTCGACCCGCCATTTTTGGTTTCTGTATTCCGACTTAAGATCTGGAATCAGCGACCCGATGAAACCCTACCTAGTGATTTCCGAAAAGAGCGGATGTCAGAAAGGCTTTAGGCTGCGAAAAGTTAAATAAACGTAGAAAAAGGACTCGCGCGTATATAAAACAAATAAGATGTCAATGTTTTCGTAAACACCCTATAACGATATCTAACAAAATCTGGCGTAATTCTCGCTTTGTAGTGCGGTGTAGTAAAATAAAACCGGAGAAAAAAAAGACATAGAGCAATCTAACTGCAATCTCATCATAAATAGTTATAGACCGGGAGATAGTGACAGAAAATCCCGGCTCATTTTTCACAAGTCTGTCACCCTCCTTCAGGGGTCGAATTACATAATTGATCAGAGGAAAATAATGGTCATAGCGCTAACCGTCGGGGCGTAATCGCAGGACGAAGTATTGAACTTGTCGGATAAATTACGGGATTTGAACAATTCTTTTTAGACAAAGAATCTTGCATTTTCCGGTAGCTCAGGAAAAACAATCCCGCGAAAGCAAAATGCCATACTCATGCGGTGGGGCTTAACAGCCCGCCATACTAATCGAAACAAGTAAGCTTTTTTGCTTTGTTCTGAACTATTTTTTACAGGCTCATTTCTGTTTCAACTAATTATTTTCAGGTAGACATTTACGAAAATCACCACGCCATAGAGTCATGTGGGGCAAGAGTGCGCATTTTTTCTTTCCGTAACATCTGTTCTGAAACTGCAATTTTCGTTGCCTGTATTGTCAGTGAAAAGAGGCTGATTTCAGGCTAATGCCGCGAAAAGTTGTCACACATATGCGCAAATCGCGAATTCAATGAATCAGCGGTGTGAATTAGTGTTTTTCACTCCGTTGGTATTGCAAAATTGGTCTATTACATCCCTTGGAACTGCAAAGAGAAATAACTGTCCTATTGCAAATTTCAGACTATTGAAATTGACAGTTGAAGTTCTAGAGCAGAGATTATAAAAAACATAGTGTGTGACCACGGTGTAGTATTAAGGAGTGCAGACTTGGGCACTAAAAATGACCCCGCTTTTTGCAACACTAAACCGCGTTAGCGGAATGCGATTTCAGTGCTACACCCGGCGAATTCCATAAGTTGACGAAAAAAAAGCTGAAGCTGATAAATACAGCGCATACGGCACATTGGCACATTACTGTACAGCAATGTTCATTAATCGGTTCGCGGTGACTTACTTTTTTTCTGAGTGCGAAATCTGAAGCAAATAGTAAGTCGCAGAATATATACTTTAATATTTAAATCAAGGAAATAATCAAACCTCAACCTTAGTCTTCTACATTTTTAACTTACCTCCGGCATCCCCATTGATCTTTGTTATAGTGCGTAAAAGCCTCAAACAAGTATCAGTGAGAACGCACGAGATTTAATACCACTATTTTATTTTAAGAAACCAAACAGTATAAATTCCACGTTTTAGGAGATCTCTCAGGATGCCCACTGATGTTTTGACCATGGAGTAGTGTTTTGACGCAAAGGATTCATTCAATAATGGCAACAAAAAGAATTGTATTTTCTCTCCAACATATACAAAATAATTTGGATATGATAAAACTTGTGATAATTGGTTTTATATGAGAGGCAATGAGTCATTTTGTGCATTCCAGAGGATAGAAACAGATGCGAGTGTTAGTAAGAGAGCTGTAATATTTGCCGATCTTAGTGTTAAAGTCATAATTGATAGCAAGATTGTACCATTGTCTGCATACATTAAGGGCTTTTGAGCGCTCCTCTGTTTCACCGACGGAGTGCGCATTTTCGGGCAGTTGTCACGACCGCTATTTAGTCGACGGATCACGTCTCTATTGCTCCACTAATCACTCTCAGATTTCGGAGGGGTGATCCTCAGATTATTAGCTAGTGCCCGCTGGTTTCCGAAAAGTAATCGAATGAAATTCCAATTATTCATTGATTTATTTATATACGAAGCTGTGAAATTAGCTGACAGTAATACATTGCCGATACACAGACACAAGGTAGTAATAACATTATTTTTTTGCACTTCATCTGGAAAACCGGTGCTGGGGATACCAGCGCGCCGTACAGGCTCTCATTAGCAATCTTTTGATATTATTCCGCGGTAAATCAGAGTAGCAGGAGCAACAGCAGACGTCGACTAAAATCCGAAGTGACAGGCTAGCGTCGACACGAATACATGCAGAGACTGCCCTATAGATGTAGTCATTTCGATAGGGTTCTTGAGCTGGGCGCTAGGGGCGCTCTTCCGATCAAGAAGTTGTCGGGGCTCACTCAAAAGCCCTTAAACTTTAAAGTATAGCACAATTAACTGATTTTTTTAAATTGATTGATGAGTTGCAATAGGCATATCTTTATTCGCTGATATTTTGATTTATATTAACATATATTCAATCAACTTGTGATCTCAATTCTTGTATACTAATTTCATTGTAATTAAATAATACTATCCCAGGTAGCGATTTTGGAAGTAATGTAACAAGGATGTAACAGTGACATTTCAACTATTGTATTTATAGGATTAAATAATGTATGCAATCAATTTAATTTAAAGAAAAAGATTTATTGATTAAATGTTTACATAACAAAAATTTTGGACAGACAAGATAAACAAAACAACTCTTACATAATGCGTACAATCTCATAGCGATCTATATAACTATAGTTTTTTTCATTAACCTAGTGACGTGATTATTCATATCATCAACTGATTTTCATTTGAGATTGAAAATGTAATTTGACGTGCTCTTTCAAACCACGGAAATTTTAAACCATTCAAAATTTGTTCTTGCCCGCCAACCGCCCGCGCTCGTTCCTGCAGGCATTTCGCGTGATTTCCGCCAGTATCGCTAGTGTTGCATTCAGCTAGTGCTGTTTAGCGCGTCAAAAACTAAGGCTACTTTTTCGGGCTCCGATAGCTTGAGTCTGCACTCCTGAATACTACTCCGTGTGTGTGAAACGGGATGAAATATGAATGCAGGCACGGGTGATCATGTCAGCCTTCGCCTTCGGCTTCGGGCAGACAACTTCACCCTGGCCTGCATTCACCTTGTTTCATCCCTTGTTACACAATATCCTATTGAATTGTTATAAAGTTGAAAATTTCAAGTGAAAAGAAATATAACAAAAACATTCATTTTAAGCCTTCATTAATTGACAATTTCCGCAAATCTAAATTGAATTTAGTTTCTTGTAATTCTAAGAAAAAAATAAAAAATAAAACATTGTCAAAATGCGTACACTTACCCCAATATAGGGGCAAGTGTGCGCAGTAGTCAGGGTAATTGTACGCAGTTGTAGCAAATTTTAGGATAGACTATTAAAATTTCGACAGATATAATTTTTTTTATACATCTCATGTGACTAAAAAATGTTCGATCAAAAGATCATATTTTTTAGCTACGTAAGAAATGAATAAAAAAAATGGTATTGGTCAAAATTCCAGTAGCGTTATCTCTCAGGATGGCCACTGACTGGAAAACCGGAAAAAGTCAGGGAATTTCGCTGGTCAAGGAAAAGTCAGGGATTTGTATGAAAAAAAAAATTGAAATTGATCAACATTCCTAATTATCTAATTCGTTCAAAGTTTTTGAGCGAATTATTTAGTAACTACGATGTGAGTGAATCTTACAAGTAGTCATTAAAGTCATATTTCATTGTTTCCCAATGTTGTCTTTATGATAAATATTCATAAAATAAATAGTTAGAACGCATATTTTCATTTGAAATTGCTCGTTGAGTCAATAGGACAAATGATAGCGGGAATATTCCCATTATATCAGTGTAGATGAAGTCAGGGAAAAAACTGAAAAATCACCTTGAAAACCGGGAAAAATCAGGGAAATTGGCTCAGGAGAAATAGTGAAAACCCTGTGTGTGCAAAAATAAAACTTGCCTTATCGCCAGCTTATCGTGTAATTAGTGAATAGCACTCATCATATTTGGTTCTAATTATTATAATACTTTCATTTAATTCATCTACTTGGAGATCAGGTTGATTTTAATCCACGTTTTTTAAATTAATCTGATCCTGATCCTGATACTTGCACATCTTTTTTTCTTCTGTAGCATTTTCCTTGGATAACCTGACTAATTGTCTACCGTGAAATCCATGGTATCATATCACTCATAAGCCAACAGCCGATCATTCCTCGGAGGCTTCACAAAACTCTTTTTTTTTTCTTAAACTGACTATCGCAACTTCTTATTATTATTATTATTCCTTGCTAGACGTTGGCCGAGCGCTAGATTGGACTACGCATTCGGGAACCCTCTAGTCATTTGTTGCTAAATGCTGGTCGCGTTCCCGGCCAGGTCTGCCTATGCTAACAAATTTGGTTAACTCTGGCTAGCCGCTGATCAGGTGCCCGTCCAGAGTTGCCAATCCGGGCATGCCCGGTTATTCCTTACTAGCTACTAGCTAGGAATCGGGAATTCCAGGTCCAATTTCTACCAGGGATTATCACGTACTCATATCGCTTTGTTTGTAACCCTACTTGTTGAAGAGATGCAACGAGTCAGTCAGTCACCGAAGAAATGCACGGTTGTAAATAATGTAGCAAATAAACAGATTTTCACACCTGAAATGAATTGATAAAGAATCGATATCGTATGCTATATTGCCTTATTAACTTTATTACTACCAGGTGTGTAAATTTCACCAAGACAGTTATTCATAACCTAATAATGTTTCAAATCAACAGAAATTGACATCTGCAATCAATTTCACAATTCATCATTACTTATTCATGAAATGGTATCGTATATCGTTGTATTATGAACGATATTACAATTTAATTACACAATATTGTAATGTGACAGTTCATTATAACCTACGACGAGACAGCTACCGCTACGTCGTCTGTTGATATCAGTCAAAGACATATAAAATATCAGTAGATCGCTTGTCCATGGTCGACCGACAGCGTTGTCATTTGCGAAAAAAAATGAATGCGCCGCCATGAGACTGACCACTATCCATAGAACATCTATGTATATATTCATTTTTTGTCATTTAGATACTACACTGAAAAAAAGTATAAGTCTATACGTATACTCGATTTCAACGCTCTGGTTTCTCTAATATACAAATACGTATCGGTGTGGTACTAATATAAATATCTGGATAATTACAATACTCAGTATCGCTGTAGGACTTATATTTTCCGTACGATAGTATGGCAAGCCACCAGTGAGTATAGTAAAAAAGTTCCCACGTATCTCTATCCCGGACTTATGGACTTATATTGTAACTTTGTTACTTAAGGCCCATCCGTAGTCGCCCACCTTCTTTTGGTACAATGTGACACATTTCGATTATTATCCGAGCCCAGGCGTCAAAAACGCAAAAAAGGCCAACGCTGCGCGAATTCAAATTCAATACCGAACACATACGTCCAAAAAAATGTTCGTTTCATGCGAAAATAGAGACTAGAGATGGTTTTCACATTGTTACGAAAAACATTACATTACGCAAAATGTAAAAACCATCTGTAGACTCTATTTTTGCACGAAACGAACATTTTTTTGGACATATGTGTTCGGTATTGAATTTGAACTCGCGCAGCGTTGGTCTTATATGCGTTTTGGACGCCTGGGCTCGGGTAATAATCGAAATGTGTCACATTGTATCAAAAGGAGGTGGCCCGCGACTAGGGATGGGCCTTGAATTGTAATTATTAATCTTGAAATAGATTATATAATTTATTTAAATTATACTATCGTCAATAAATATAGATACAATTGAGATTAGTATAGTTTTGAAAATATACAGGGTGTCTGGAAATTCGCGCACTCGAAGCATACCGGCGGATCCCTTGCGAAATAATAAGACGAAAGTTACCTATGCAAAAAAGTCCGCGGGGACTTAGTTCTTCCGTAAAAAGGACTTAATAACGAACCAATGAGCGTTCATCTATAGGAATGACTGTCTAAAATCCACAAGAATCCACATCGCCGTCCGCCTTACTAGGGAGAACAAGACAATAATGTGTGGTGAGCGATTGACATTAGACAGTCGGTTCACGCAATGAAAATTCCAGAGTGCGGATTCTTGTGGATTTTAGACATTCTTTCCTATAGATGAACGCTAATTGGTTCGTTATTAGGTCCTTTTTACGGAAGGACTAAGTCTCCGCGGACATTTTTGCATAGATAACTTTCGTCTTATTATTTCGCAAGGGATCCGCCGGTATGCTTCGAGTGCGCGAATTTCCAGACACCCTGTATATGTATTAAAAAATTCAACATTAAATTCTCAATTCATGAAAATGTAAGAATAATATTTCTTCATGAGAATGAATTGCATTTAATTTAATGGTAAGAAGTGAATTAAAATATTTTTAATAACAAATAGTAATAACATGAAAGAGCTTATATTATTATTTTCTTTATAATGAAATTTATAATGTCTTTTGTCATAACCTCTTTTTCTTCTTTCACGAGTATCGGTGTGGTACCGAAAAATATAGGCTATACACTAAAACGTCGTTTTGGTGTATAGCTTATACGAGTATTGTTATAGTACCGAAATTTATCGCTAAAGGACTCATATTTTTTTTCAGTGTATACATTGGGGTTTTTTTTTTTTTTTGAAACGACTATTTTTTTTTCCAACTTCCCCGCGAAAATCTTGTTGTAGACGTCGAAAAAGGAATCCTGTCTGATTTTTAGCTCTTAAATCCAATTCTAAGTACTTGCGCTCATCTTTTCAAGTTTTCCCATACTAAAAGCATGTAAACATTACGACTTTTTCTTCCGCCGCGCCCAACTTAGCCGCATTTCGATGGATTGTTCTCATCCAAGACTCATTTTACAGAGAATTTAGTGTTCTTTAAAAGTGCCCGAGGTAGTTTGGCTGTGGTTTCAACCGCTGCACCTGTGTGAGCCTCCAAAGTCGATTTTATGCATAATTCTCATTTCTCACTGTGGGCGAATAAACAGTTGGACTTGGAGAAAAAAAACTTTTGGACAATTTCATAGGAAATTTATTTCTTCACAAAGAAGTCCCATTAATCAAGTCTCTCAAACCAGTATTTCAAAAGACATAAGGACTCTGATTTTTTCAAATATAAAATTCCAACAAAATGTCAAGTTCAATATTTTCAAGTCAGTCAAACTATCATGGGCTCTTTTAAAGAACATCAAATTCTCTGTCAAATGAGTCTTGGATGAGAAAAATCCATTAAAATGCGGCTGAGTTTTGCGCGGCTAAAGAAAAGGTCGTAATGTTTGCATGCTTTTAGTATGGGAAAACTTGAAAAGAAGAGCGCGAGTACTCAAAATTGGAATTAGGAGCTGAAAATTGGACAGGATTCTTTTTTCGACGTCTACAACAAGATTTTGGAGGAGGAGTTGAAAAAAAATAGTTGTTTCAAAAAAAAGCACCTCAGTACATACCGCGATCGAAAAAATGTAGATCGCAGCCATGTGTTCTGTCAATGAGCACAATTGAAAAGAATTTTGGAAATTAAATATGTGTAAAAATGATGATTACTAAAAATTGAAAAGTTACAATCAAATTCAAAATAAAATTGTATAAAAACGTCGAAAAAGTAAGACAGTGGTGTCGGCGATGTTGTACAATATTTATGACACCAACATGAAAGCCCGCGCGCCGCGCGGCGGCGCTTTTTCACAATTTGGCACTGTCATAGCTGTAACTTTTCGAATCCTCCAGATTTTCTGACGCCGATTCATTTGCAGGTAGAGTAGGTCAATAGCATTCCAAATAAATTATAAAAACAAAAACGATTTCTTGAAAATTCAAAGGTGTATGTATTCCCCTTAATATCAACACGTGCGTGCAAACATGAGATTTTTCGAAATACCCCATCATATGTTATGAAATACCCCACCATCCCGTGTGGAAATTTTTCCAGGAACACCTGGTGTTTACCCAGCCCCCAGATGGGCAATCCCGAAAATGGCCCAACTAGTCGGGTGCTATACGGGCAATAGGTTGCATAACTGTAACCAATTTTTTCTAGTTTAGCTGTACAGCCTCCGGGTCGAGAGGCCAGATATTTTCCCTGCATGCGTTTTCACATGAAAACTTGCCTGGGCTCTAGTTGGGAGAGCCCGAAATCGTCTCTTTCATTTGATATATAGCTATAACTATTTATATGCTTTCAATTTCACATTCATTATTAACTCGATATTCTCGACGCTAACCATATACGGACCCTGTTACGCATTCGTATGTCAAGCACATTGAGTAATGAGAAAATGGATATTGAAGTTTTTCTGAATCAAATGCTTTTGATACTATTTTTTGTAATTTTTTTATTTTTTATTTGTATACACAGCAAATTAATGGGCTTATAAAAGATATGAATGAATTAATATAAAAAATACTATGAGTTTGAAGAAAAAATAATAAAACTTGAAAAATTATTTTTGCAAAATTTTGTAAGCCAAGTATTTTAGGTTTTTATATTGAACAAACATTTTTTTATAATATTTTTCATAGATAATGTTATTAATTATAGTATTTGAAATAATATTCCATGCATTAACTCGATTTTCGATTTCTTGGCAAATTTCAGGAAGAGTGTTTTTTTTTTTTGCATTTCAACAGTTTGAATGTAAAAAAGATACGTTTCCTGAAATGTTTCATTTTGTCACTCGTACCTCTTTTGCTTTAACCCCTTCTGATATCAATAAACTAACCAGGGTCCGGTCGGGCGTTGAACAACCGACCCGACAAATCTTATAGCATTTGTCGGGAATGTTAGACGGGCGCTGGCCAACTCACGCTGTACAGCTGAGCGTTACACGCCTTGCAGGGCACTAAGCAGCCTGCCCGTTCAGCGCCCGCTTAGTGAACAGGGAACTGGGCAACACATAGCCAGCCCCCGAATTAGGTGTCCACACGGGTTGTAATGTTGGAAAAAATTATCATTGAAAATCTAGAGATATCCCTTGTTATTTGCATATAAAAAATCTCGTGCTTGCACGTACGTGATAGCATTAAGATGAAACATTTTTTTTTATGCGGCAGAATTCATTTTTTTGAATGAAGAATCGATCTAGGGGGCGTGCTCTGAAATTGCAAAAAATGATGAAAATAAGAAACACCCTAATATATTTATATATATATATTGTAACGTTCCGGCTGTGCTGGCTCGCCAGTGCAGCCGGACCGCGTCCATCACGCATCCCGCGGCGCGCATCACGCGATTCCGCGGATCACGCGATTCCGCGGATCACCTGATTCCGCGGATCACTTCGATTCCGCTATAAAAAGGGTCCACCGCGCCGTGCGGTACCGATTGTGTGGCAGAGCGCCCGTCGAGTCACTTCTGTTTATTTCTCTATTAGGCACGTAGCTAAAATAGTGCGTGACCTTTCTTGCTCTTAATTCGTAATTCTTCACTTGCTAAAACTGAAGTAGATAGAATCGCGAATTTTGATATTGAAATAATAAGTCTAATTAACTCACAATCTCGCTCTTTGAAGTTTTGCTAATTTTAAATTTACTTAAAAAATTAGACTGCAAGCGTAAAAGACGTCTTAATTAATTTAACGGCGCAATTTAATCGAATCGCGGCGGAAAACCGCGATTCATCAAATATAACGAATTACCCGGATAAAACAAATTCTCTAATCGGAAACATTGACTAAACGTTAAGAAATTTAGATTTAAAACTTTACTCTATCTTATCTTTCTTGAAATCTTTAATTTCATTTTCTATTCTTTAATATAATTTTCTCTTTCTTATAATTTTCTATTATGATATCTCGTTGCTCAATGAGCAGTATTTTCTTTCTTTTCTTTGTTAATTTCTACCTAATTTAACCAGTTTGATTAAACCTGATCTATTGTAAAACTACATCTTTTTCTTCCAATTTCCTTTTCTTTTAATTATTTTTCTAAAATCTTTCAGCTTTCAAAATTCATCGTCGTTAGTTATTGACAGCTACGGTGCGGGTTATTAATCCAATCCCTAGTCTGGCAGACAGGCCCGGTGCGCTTTGCGATCCCTAGCTCTGCAAAGACAGCTTCGGTTGATTCACAGATTTGCAGCACTGGCTAAACACCCGTGTCTGAAAATTCTTTGTCTGTGAACTTGATCCAAGTCTGTCGCGCAGGCTCGGCTAGCGAGGCATATCCCAGCTCTGTAGGGAGGCAGCTCTGGTCGGCTAACACCCGATCCGAGTCTGTATTAGGGTTTTCGTGGTTTTTCACTTTTTCCACAAGAGGAGCTCCAAAATTATCACACCCGTGACAAAGATACTCACGCGGACTAGCACCGTATCTCCAGCCTTCAGCTGAGATATTGGTGCAGTAAGTTACATTTGGCGCCCAACGTGGGGCTCCTCTTAAATAAAATTAAATTCATTAGATTCAAAAATTAATTTAACTTCATTTATAAAACAAATTTTAACTTCAATTTCTACTCAATTTAGAATCATTTCAAAATAGCTTCAACCTTTTTTCTTTTTCGGACGTTGCGAAAAAACAGGAAAATGGACGGAAAAGATGTGGTTCCCGGTAAAGATAAGGATAAGCAGGGAGTTCGGTCAAATCGAGACACCGGTTTTCACGAAAGAGATGTATCACCGTCAACCGATACTAGTCTGATAAGCCCAGAGAGTAGTCCCAGGACTGCCGATCCTGATCCCCTTGCCGCGATCGCTGCTTCCTTAAAAGCAATAGAAAAGAATAATGAAAGGGTTGAAAGAAAATGGGATGAACGGTTCGCGGAGCTGGAACGGCGAGTAGAAAGTACAAGTCGCATACATGTCGAAAAACAAGTCACATTCGAATTGCAAGTCAATAAAGAAATTAAAGAACAGGCGGCGTTAAATAAAAACCGGGTCGATCGTATGGAAACAACCGTTCAGGCCATAGTCGAGAAATGGGATAACGATTTAGCCGGCTGTCAAGATAAAATTAAAGAAACAGAAAAAACGTTGCGAGATGAGGCAATCGGGAACTATGAAGCTCTTAAAAGTAGAATCAAGGAAGGGGATCGAGTCAGCTACGAAAAGATTCAGGACCTTGAGCATAGGCATGAGAGTTTAAGAATCGGTCTCGATGCCGAAATTAAGAAGCTTAAGAGGCGACCGGTTAGCCAAACGGAAAATAACGACCAACTAAATCTAGTTACGAGACAATTAAAACTTCCGACTTTTTCAGGGAAAAGTTGGGAAAAACCGGTAAATTATATCCGAGAATTAGAAGAGTACCTTACCTTCTTAGGGTCAGATGACGAACTTAGTTTGCGACTTATCGGTCAGAGTTTAGGAAACGATGCGAAAGACTGGTGGATCGCTCGCCGGGACGTCATTGACACCTGGGAAACTTTTAAGTCGAAATTTCTCACTAGATTCTGGGGCGAGGGAGTCCAAAGAGATATCCGAAAAGATATTGAATGGGGTTTCTTTTCGTCAGACTCGAAACTAACCTGGTCCGAATACGCCAACAGAAAATTCGCGGCTGCAGTCGGTCTCCGTCCTAAAATTGCGGAGGAAGAAATAGTTAAAAGCTTGATAAAACATTTCGATGAGCAAATAGTAGTAGCAGCTACTTGCCGTAATATTCAGGATATCGACACCTTACTGAATTTTTTAGATGAGATGCAATCGGGAGGGAGATCGAATGCACCCAAGAGTTTCCGCGCATCGGCCAATGCAAGCCGACAACAGCAATTTCACAATAAAATTTCAGAAAATAAAGACAAACAGGTGTCATGGCGTACCGGCAGCGATGAGGTAAACACACCGCGACCTTCCGTAACGCGGGACACTTACAATCGGTCGGATTTACATGAAAGCAAGCGCGACGCTGGACAACCAGCGTACGCTAATCATAAACCGAATAGCTGGACAAATCCGAGAGTTAGCGCGATTTCTGAAATCGAACCAATAGAGCCAGAGGTTGAGGATGAACACAAAACCCAGCATGCGGAAAACTAGAGCGCGCTGTGGTATGTGAGCCGCAAAATCCGGTTACACAGCGCGAAATCGTTATCAACGCGGCAAAAATAAAATCACTGGTAATGAAAAATAACATCTTTGAAGATCCTGCTGAATACTTGATTAAGGAAAGCGATAATTGCGAATCACAGTGCAAGCAGTGCCCGGAAGCATATTTTAACATCGAAGGCATTGAAGTTAAAGGGCTTATCGATACCGGAAGTCAAGTAACGTGCGTATCAAAGGACTGGTTTGATCGAAATCAGGAAAAACTAAAAAATTGCGAAAGGCTGCCAGTTGTTAATTTTCAAGTAGTGGGAGCGACAGGGGGCAAGCCGGTAAAAGTAAAAGAACAATTTTTCGCGGAAATAACCATTGGAAAATCAACCGATCAAATTTGCTTTTTGGTAATTCCACGGCTCGATCACGAAGTAATTCTCGGGATTGATACATTGCACCGGTGGAAAGCCGATTTAGACCTTAGAACGAACAAGCTTTTCTTTCAGACCGCTTCCGCAAACGTAAATGTCGAGCTATTCAAAGCAAATCATATTAAAGACTATCTAAGAGAATCGATACAAATCAGTAGAATCAATCGAGAAAAAATGACCGCCGATAGGATCGATAACGAGATTAATGAGTATGCACTGACCCGTGATGAAGTTAATGAGAAATTGTCTGAGTGTCAGGTACTTAATCAAATCGAACTAGAGTCATTTTCCAACCTACTGATAGAGTATCAAGATGTTTTCTATAAATTGCCTGGTAGAGTTTCAGTTTATGAACATCGAATCCAAATTTATGAAGATAGACCATTTGTAAGGAGATCATACCCAATACCAATGATCCACAGAGAAAAAGTTAAGATTGAAATTCAAAAAATGCTTGATATAGGAGTAATTGAAAGATCACATAGCGAGTACATCAATCCTATAGTAGTTGTTGCAAAGAAAACTGGAGACATCAGATTAGTTTTAGATGCAAGATACATCAATAAACTGATAGTACCTGACCATGACTGCGCTCAATCGACTGAGGTCTTATTCCAGAAGTGTGGAAACGCATCTTATATGTCGAGTTTAGATCTGACGGCGAGTTTTTGGCAAGTTCCTTTGCATCCCAACTCAAGGAAATATACTGCGTTTATGCATGAAGGAAAAACTTATCAATTTACAGTTACCCCTTATGGGCTTAATACAAGTTTGGCTAGTTTAATTAGAGCCTTGGACTTAATCTTAAAGGAAACAGATCAGTTCACCGTCAATTTTGTTGACGATATCCTGTGTATTTCTGACTCCGTTTCGTCCCATTTGGCCCACCTGAAATTATTATTTGAGGTTTTCCGGAAACACAACATGACGCTTAATTTCAAGAAATCAAAGTTCTTTAGAGAAGAGATCGATTTTCTCGGGCATCGGATCACTAAAGACGGGATTCACCCACAGCCGGAAAAGATCGAGGCGATAAAGAAATTTCCAGACCCGAGAAACGCGAAACAGCTTAAAGGATTTTTGGGTTTAACGAATTATTACAGTAAATTTACCAACGCATATGCCGATGCAACGTTTCCGTTACTCTCTTTAATAAGGAAAGGTGCCAAGTGGGACTGGACGGAGGAAATGAAATCACATTTCATGAAAATAAAAGAATTATTTTGCGAGACGATGGTTATCAATCATCCAGATCCTAAAAAAAGGTATTACCTGCAGTGTGATGCGAGCAATTATGCAGTCGGTGCTGTTCTCTATCAATTATCAGATAACAACGAGGAACGGATCGTGGGGTTCGCGAGCAGAACAATGAAAGGAGCCGAACTTAATTATTTTACATCTGAAAAAGAATTATTAGCAATCGTATTCGCCCTGGAAAAATTCAGAACTTTCATTGTCGGTGCGAAGCTCACGATCCGGACCGATCATAAAGCGTTAACTTTCATTTTTTCGTGTAAACTTGTGAGTTCTCGTCTAGCACGCTGGGTTTTATTCATACAAACATACGACTTCGACATCGAATACATCAAGGGTACGGATAATATAGTCGCGGACGTGTTGAGCCGGTTCCCACCAGAACGCAAACAGAAAATAGATTCAGTAGCGCAACTAGGCATCACCACCTGTCTGGCTAAAGAAATAGATAAACAGCTAAGCAGGGATTTAGAAAATTATGCAGTATTTCAGAAAGCAGATAAAAGAATCAACGAACTACTCGATTCAGAGAAACTGAAACTGAATAATGGGTTAGAGCTTATAAATCAAATATTGTACCATCGGGAGCCAGGGGGCAGACTGCGAGCCTACGTCCCTGAAGCGCTAGTAAAGAAACTTGTCATTGAATGTCATGAATTGTATGGTCATATAGGAGCAAACAAATGCTATCAAATACTTAAAGAAGGATTCTATTATCCCAAGTTCGCTAAAAGAATAAGACAAATGTTAGCTAGCTGTGATAGATGTCAGAGGTGTAAGGTACCAAACAGATATAGCTACGCAAATATGCAAAACATTGTACCAGACGGAGTCGGAGAATTATTGTCCATCGATTACTTAGGCCCACTGCCAGCAAGCAAAGGCAATTATAAATGGTTATTAGTCACTATTGATGCTTTCAGCAAATACGTAAAATTATATCCGTTAAAGGCAGCCAATGCACCGTCAACAATAAAATGCATATTTGAGCAGTACATACCGGAGTTAGGCAAGCCAAAAAGAATCCAGTGTGATCATGGCACACAGTTCACATCAGCAGCTTGGCAAAATAAATTATCGGAAGAAAATATTAAATTAATCTATTCTTCAATTCGGCATCCGCAAGGAAATATAGTAGAACGCGTAAACCGCGAATTAGGCCGATTTTTCCGAACATTTTTAACTGATAAACACACGTCGTGGATAAATTGGTTAAGGATAATTGAGAGCTGTGTGAACGAAGTATGCCATGATTCCACTGGATTCACACCTTGCGAGATTCATCTTAAGCAAAGACCCTCTAGATTCTGGGAAACCTGGCTTATTACGAATAAATCAGATATACCACACGATACGAAATTAACGTTGGTCAAAAAGAACATAAAAAGACACGGAAAACGCCGTGCAGACAGATTTAACTCAACACATAAGATGGCTAAGTTTAAAATAGGTGATTTAGTTTTAATAAAAGCACTCAATGTTTCCGATTCAAAAGAGAAAAAGATGGCAAAATTCTTCGATTTATACGAAGGACCATATAAAATCAGTCAGCAAGTCGGTGAGGCCACATATGTCTTGGAGAACCCTCACACAGGAGCGGAACGGGGGAAGTTCCACGTCAACATGTTTAAAGCCTACATACAATGCGAAGAAGAGGCGGAGACAAAAATCGTATGACACCTGCGAAGAAGAGGATAGGGAGGAGAACATATGGTGTGACATCTCACCTGAGGCCAACTACAATAGAAGGATTAAAGGATTATCCCCAAAAATCGAATGATATTGCCTTATATGGAAGTAAATCCCGAAAAGAAGGGATAACCGCGAACTATATAAGGACCGCGGAATTAGCATACTGATTACTGAGAATTGACTTGAGAACAAAAAGCATCAACGCCACAAAAAAAAAAAAAAAAGGGAAAATGAGCAGACCAAGATACAACTACAAAACCATTATGGACGCAGCGACTCAAACGGGAGAGGAAAACCCGACCGGAACGCCGGAGCATCCAATCCTTGCGGGAAAATTCAAAAGGAGCCGTGGATGGTACAAGCCAGGGAAAGCCACGCAAACCAAGGCGGAGAAGCAAAGAAGAAATGCCGTGCAATCCACATCAGCTCAACAACCAGCTGATGCAGTGCCATCCACCTCGAGCAGGCAAGCGGCCGAAGTACTGCCATCAACCTCGACCAAACGACCCGGTGAGCCGATAGTATCCACCACGGCTAAACGACAGCCGACACCAGGACACCCGGTGTCTTACATGCCTTGGCGACTGATTCCGGTCGACATACCACGGATGCCGGAGGAAGAAAGGGCCGAGTTGAAGAAGAAGAGGGAGTTGCAGAAGATCTTCGGGAGTCTCGACTTGCCGGACGACGATAGTAATCCCGAGAGTCTTCAAGACATTAATACACCCGAGGGTTATCCGGCATTGTCGACTCCCGAGTATCAGCAATACTTCGAGCCAGCAGAACCATGGGAATGGGATGAGTGAAGAAAGAAAAATGTATTGACAAGATTATGGAAACGTCATCTACCAACTCCTGTCGTCTGGGAAAACTGCCAACCGAACATCCGTTGGTAGAAGGGGGCAGATGTAACGTTCCGGCTGTGCTGGCTCGCCAGTGCAGCCGGACCGCGTCCATCACGCATCCCGCGGCGCGCATCACGCGATTCCGCGGATCACGCGATTCCGCGGATCACCTGATTCCGCGGATCACTTCGATTCCGCTATAAAAAGGGTCCACCGCGCCGTGCGGTACCGATTGTGTGGCAGAGCGCCCGTCGAGTCACTTCTGTTTATTTCTCTATTAGGCACGTAGCTAAAATAGTGCGTGACCTTTCTTGCTCTTAATTCGTAATTCTTCACTTGCTAAAACTGAAGTAGATAGAATCGCGAATTTTGATATTGAAATAATAAGTCTAATTAACTCACAATCTCGCTCTTTGAAGTTTTGCTAATTTTAAATTTACTTAAAAAATTAGACTGCAAGCGTAAAAGACGTCTTAATTAATTTAACGGCGCAATTTAATCGAATCGCGGCGGAAAACCGCGATTCATCAAATATAACGAATTACCCGGATAAAACAAATTCTCTAATCGGAAACATTGACTAAACGTTAAGAAATTTAGATTTAAAACTTTACTCTATCTTATCTTTCTTGAAATCTTTAATTTCATTTTCTATTCTTTAATATAATTTTCTCTTTCTTATAATTTTCTATTATGATATCTCGTTGCTCAATGAGCAGTATTTTCTTTCTTTTCTTTGTTAATTTCTACCTAATTTAACCAGTTTGATTAAACCTGATCTATTGTAAAACTACATCTTTTTCTTCCAATTTCCTTTTCTTTTAATTATTTTTCTAAAATCTTTCAGCTTTCAAAATTCATCGTCGTTAGTTATTGACAGCTACGGTGCGGGTTATTAATCCAATCCCTAGTCTGGCAGACAGGCCCGGTGCGCTTTGCGATCCCTAGCTCTGCAAAGACAGCTTCGGTTGATTCACAGATTTGCAGCACTGGCTAAACACCCGTGTCTGAAAATTCTTTGTCTGTGAACTTGATCCAAGTCTGTCGCGCAGGCTCGGCTAGCGAGGCATATCCCAGCTCTGTAGGGAGGCAGCTCTGGTCGGCTAACACCCGATCCGAGTCTGTATTAGGGTTTTCGTGGTTTTTCACTTTTTCCACAAGAGGAGCTCCAAAATTATCACACCCGTGACAAAGATACTCACGCGGACTAGCACCGTATCTCCAGCCTTCAGCTGAGATATTGGTGCAGTAAGTTACAATATATATTATTCATCTATAATTATATCGTTATTGCTTGAGTAGATCACCATTTCCAAAATCAAAAAAAATTAATGTGATATCAATTGAAACAAACGATAGCAATGGCAAGATATTACAAGAGCTACATTGTATCCAATCCTCTATAGGTGGATCCACGTATGCAAAGTACGCGTGCAAATATGCGTACTCTTACCCAACAAGCTTTTGCGCACACTTAACCCTATAACTATCCGAACGGAATTGACTTAAAATTGCTCACTATTGCGTCATTACATAAAACTTTGAAATGTTACACATCAAACTGAATAAAATAATGTGCATAATCGCATATAATAAGTAATAAAAACCGCAGCAGAAGTACAAAAAATTTTTAATTGAAAGTGAAAAAATATCGTAAGATGTTTGACAAAAACTTTCAATGACCTATATTGGCAAAACTACGCAAACACGCCAGACAAGATTCGAGTCTTTTGTCCCACGTTGAAGTAGTTCTGCAGATAGTTGATTTCCCTTCTCTGATTAACGGTTTTTGAAATAATGAGTCCGCGCACACTTGCCCCACACGATTCTACCGTTTTGAAAGGTCTAAATAGTTGCCATACTGCCGTAAAAAAGCAGATTTTTTGAAAGTTTCCAAACGATTTCTTACAGTATGGCATTTGAATATTTTGAAAGTTCACTTACTGCTTCCTATACTATTACCAAGTATATCCACATGATTCGTAATGAACACACACACACGCAGACTCTGAGGCGATGTGTAAAGTTCCGGATTGGTAATTTTCATCCCTAATACGACCTGGTTGTCAACCTCATTGGTGACGGAACATACCTACTCGCAAGACCCTCGTACATACCCGATGAACAAGATTTCGGTGCGGAATATTGTGGATTTTAAAGAGCATCGCTAATTAGGTGAAATTTTCGAACGGCTGTACACGTGAAGAAATTTTCTGTTGAATTTACCATCTCAGTAGTGAATATATGGACAGCACTTTTTTTGCAGTATAAATTACCAAAATTCTAGTATTTGGCAGATTGGAGGCAACTTGCTCCAATGTGCCAAATACTAGAATTATGGTCATTTATACTGCATAAAGGTAATTAATACTGCAAAAAAAGTGCTGTCTATATATTCACTGCTGCGATGGTAAATTTAACAGAAAATTTCCTTACGTATACCCTGAGAGCGCGTAATCTTAATGAGAAAAGCTGGGAAACACAGTTCGATGAAAATGTTTAGAACAGATTCATGCGATGAAGGGTGGGATGGAAGTATCCAGGATCATTGCCATTGTTTTTGGGACACAGTTGATTTTTTTTCGTAAGGATCATCGCAAGCTCGTGATTTCGAGACATAAACTAATAAAGTTGGAAATGAATCGACGATATTTTCTGTAATTTAGAAATTTTTTAAAACTCTGATTTCGTCTCGTAGGTGACACTGGGTGTATGAGAGTTGCATTGACTTAACTAAAAACATACATTTGCCGGAAAAAAATCTGAATACATTCCCGACGCTTTCAATCAGTGTGGCACCGGTTGAATCGACGCGGGAGTTTTGTCATTTCCTATTGGTGCGTGGATAGGGGGCTGAGTCCGTAGAGATAGGAAGAAATGAGGAAAACTTTTCCGATTCAAACTTGTTTCATAATTTCTTCGTACCTACCCGCGCGCTCTGTTCTTCGGATATTTTTTTTCCCCACAGATTTGAAACTGCTACTATATCCGCTAAAGAACTGCGGCTGCGAAAAGAAAAAGCGACAAAAATAAAACGAAAAAAAAAAAAAAAAAGGAGAAAAGCTCAAATATAATACAAAAAATTCTTGTAGACGCGTACATCATCCTCGAAGTTGTGAAACACGGTGTGATGCCCAACACCGAGTATTTCAGCGAACGCGAAACATTTAACAAAGAGATGATCTCACGGTCGAGAAAATTTGACGGTTATAACTTTGCGAGCGCGTTCGCTAATTACCACATGACTGTAATTAAATTACATCTCGTTATCAACATTAGCTACGACGACGATTTATCTCGCGGAATAACGTCATCCTCAAAAAGCACCTCTGATGCAAAAACCTTTCGCAAAGTACATTGATGTGATATACAGAGTGATTCTGTGGAAAATCACGCGCCTGAAAAGTAGGCTAACGGGAAACGCCTGAATTGAGCAGATCAAACACCGACGATTGGGTTTCATCTATTACGTCGGGAATTTTGGGTTTTTTTTTACGTGGGAAGTACTTTTTGGGAGATATATATATCACATCAATGTACTTGGCGAAAGGTTTTTGCACCAGAGGTGCTTTTTGGGGATCTCACTACTTTTTGTAGAATTTGATTAACTAATCATTCTCGTTCGTAATGGATTGTATAAATTATTTCCTCACTCTAAATGTGTAATATACAAGGTGATTTCTCGCTTACATCTCAGTGATTTGGGTAGCGGACCGTCAGAGCACAGAGTTGTATATCTTTATTAGGGTGGTCCTTATTCCGATGAATTTCGAGAAAAATTCAGGACGCCCCCTGATACCTTGCAAATAAATTGAAAAAAATCCCCATAAAATTTGAGCTCTAAATTTTAACATTAACAGGGGGCCCAAAATTCGGAAAGTTTAATTCTATTATTAGTTGTGTTTATAGTGTTCCAGACATGGGAATTGATTATGAAGTGAATTTTGAAGAATCAGAAAAACTTTCTATCGTAAATTTAACACCCAAGAAACAAAATATCGATACCATAATTCCTACTCTTCAATAGTTGGCTGCAGACCCATTGGAAGACCTTATTGATGAACCTCAAACTTGTTCCCCCCTAGCTAGCAAACAATGGTTAGTCAATAATCGGGAAGTATCGGATATTTTGATACACTGGGATATATCTTACAGTTTACGAAAAGAAGAAGTTAAAGCTAGAAAATATAAGACTGCCAGTGACATCCTCAATGATTATCCTATATTAAAAGAAACAATTGGTTGCCAATTAGTGAGTAGAAGTAATAACAAAATTAAGTCTAGTTTCTAATAGATTTAATTGAATTTTAACTAATTGGATTAATTATCTTCATTCAAATTTTTGTTTTACTTGATTAATTTATTTCAATGATTATTTTTCCCATCCGAATTTCAGCCAATAGAATTGCACCATTCGACGTTATTTTGCATAGTCTACACGATATGACTGATATTCAACTGATATTTAACTGATAATTTTGATAATTTCACTGGTAATTTCACGTCTGCTTTCACCGCGGTAATTTTTCATGTAGATATACCGCGAGGAACAGGTGAAAACGAACGGTCCATCCGCCCAGGCACCTAATATTTCGTATTTTTATGGGGATAGCCACTCGTAGCGCTGAAAATCCCTAGGATGATTCTGACGCGCGGTCGATGCAACTCGGCAGCCATTGTTGATAGAAGCCGGCTGACTGCCAATACATCGCGGAAGGTAGACATGTGTGGTTATGTTCGTTTATTCGAAACAAATGATAAATAAAGTGAATATAACCTACGTGAATAAGCTATCAATATTTATCAAAAATTGATCAATCAGTTTTAAATGAATGTAACGAAGACTAATTTATTACAACATGACAATTATCCTTGTTATGCATCGAATGAACTTTTACTCAGCTTCAATAAAGTTTTTCTCCCTTACCTAGTTCAATTTATTAAAGCCTCAACCCCAGGATACAATTAATAATTTCGTTTAAATTGGTTCTTCTCGATGAACTCTTTAATTCTAAATAATTTCTAGTTATAGCTGAGGTTAATTCGTTGATTATATTGAGATATCATGCAAATCTGATTGATCGATTTTTGATAAATATTCATAGCTTATTCACGTAGGTTTTATTCACTTCATTTATCATTTGCTTCAAATGAACGAACATAACCCCACATGTCTACCTTCCGCGATGTATTGACAGTCAGCCGGCTTCTATCAACAATGGCTGCCGAGTTGCATCGACCGCGCGCCAAAATCACCCTAGGGATTTTTCAGCGCAACGAGTGGCTATCTCCATGAAAATGCGAAATACTAGGTGTCTGGGCGGATGGACCATTCGGTTTCACCTGTTCCTCGCGGTATAGGTTCTGTTGATGCATTTACGACTTTTGTCTGTAGCAATGACGAAATATCAGTTAATACTTACATTTCAGCTTATCAAATAAATGCTTAAAGTCATACTTGATCAAAAATGATTCCATTTTCATAGTTTCGACACTTAATTTGCCACTAATTGAAACTCCTGCAAAATACACGGCAATCTGCTGTTACGAAATTGCACATGCGTTGTGCTCTCTCCCTCACTTTTTTCACCATTGTTGTGCTTTTCTCTGTCAATAAAGTTCACCAGCTGTCCTACGCTGAGGGAGAAAGTTTCTCCCAGAGTCCAGCGTAGCAGTTACTTCAATCATTTACATTGACATTTTCTCCCGAAATGAAATAACTGTTAGATCAAAATTCAAAGATATCGATTCTCCGTGAATTTGGTGTAACTCATTGACAAAAAATTTTGCGAAGGAGAACGGTTATCCCGCGGGTCTTTCCATGTATCTTTGGAGGGTACATGATTTGATCGTTTGACGAATGTATTGCGTCATGAAGGCTCTGAAGTCAGGTATTGCCTGCACTATCGCCGACTCAAAACAAGATTACGTGAAGTACGTTCGATTGCATATTTTAGGGGCCAGTGGCATAGCTAGGTGTTCGGCGCTCTGGAACGGATATTTCAAAACGCATCCTCAACTTATCAGATCGCGCACTTGACTGGTTAAAAATATAAAGGATGGATATAGGCATATATCACGGAGAAACATTGTTATAAGTACATAATTAAACTCGGCCGCTAACGAGGCCGCGAACCTGCTTGCTCCCAGTAAACTGGTTTCACTTCACATAGCAGATAATTTCACAAAACTGTCCTCATAAATGAAATGCAAATCCAAATCTTTTCGCGTGAAAAGTATTTGAAAAATTAAACAAAATAAAAAATTCAGGTTCAGCTTGAGTTTCCACGTCCTCGACTGTACAGTGTATATACTACATAGCTATACGCTGATTCGAATCACAGTCACTTGAAATTCATAATTCAACATCCAGCTATGCAAAATGGCGGCAGGGTGACAAATTGACGTGACGCGTCACAGCGAGTCGAGGCGCGGCGATGCGCGTCGTGGTTTGTGGGCTAGCGGTCCAACAATTACTGGGACTGGCATGGATCGGTGTGTATGTAATTCTCATTAGCCCGCAATGCCGGCGGATAGTCGAGCTCAATTAGTGTGATAACCAATTGGCAAGGATACCACTTTCGGCGCGGTAGGTACTGACGTCGATTATCTCTCGCCGAGCGCTACACCATAACCGGAAGTGAAGCGGTGCCTTCCGGTATACACGCCGGGTTCGTAGCTATGACCGGGAATAAGCTACGTTTACCTGATGGATGGTTGAAATTGTTGCTATAGACGAATTTATTATTGATTGAAACATACTTTTTTTTTTATTCTACAAAAATATTTCAGTGAAGTACCTTTAGGTATGTACCTATACTAGGTTGGTTAGTTTTTTTTTTTTCTTGTTTTACATTCTACCATTCTTTTCATATGTTGAAATTTGATACATTCATTGCTGACAAATAACAGTTTTATTTGATTGTCGAAGGTTATATTCTATGCTCTTATCCTTTCATGTAACACATTCTCTGAGAGGAAAACTCTTCATCTTTCCTCCGGAATCTTTCCTCAGTTGAACGACTTAGCAAGCCCAGCGACTTACGACATTACCGGGTATGGAAAAATATTTTCAGAAGCACAATGGCAGAAGGGGGAGGGGGGGGGGGGGGGGGGGGGGGGGGGAAAGGAGACCATTAGATTCATTTCGGCTTGGTAGACCTTTAATCCTACTAATAAAATTCCTCCATCCTACTAAAAAAATTGTCCATTGTGAATACATTCGTGTATACGCAACAAAGGCAGATCTTGATTGTGTGTGTACAGTTCAGTAGTCGTGAAATGGAAATAGTACTTTTCGATACAAGTGCATAAAGGCGGCAATGCCGCACACCGAGTGTGAAGGCGTAGGACGAGCCCGACGTCGAGTCGGAGGCGAGCCGAAGACGAGACTTCGGGCTCGTGCTATGGGCCTCCACACGAGTGGCATTGCCGTCTTTAGCACGTGTGTCGAACACTATTTTTTGCAACACCTACATCGAGAGTTCTGGTTTATGCCGTCTATAGGCATCGAAAAAGTCTTTCGCGCACTGGTACGCTTTTAAACACAGTGCGAGAAAACTTTCTCGCACTAGTGTTTAAAAGACATTTTAAGTGCCTATAGACGGTGCATAAAACAGGACTTTCGATGTAGGTGTTGCAAAAATTATATTAGATGGCCGTAAATCGGCTCCGAATGTGGAAATAGTGTTTTTCGATACAAGAGCGCAAAGTAGCAATCCGCGTACGAGTGTGAAGGCCTAAACGAGCCCGAAAGCGAGCCCAAGGTAGTGAATGAGGCGCCTTGACACGAGTAAGGGATTGCTGCCTTGGGCTCGCTATCAAACTCTATTTTTTTTTAACAAATACAACAAAAGGTCCTCGTCTGTGCGCCGTGTGCAAGCACGAAAGCATGTTTGAGCGTACCCGTGCGGGAAAACTTGCGCACATCGCTGGCGACACATGGGTGCGCGAAAGTCTGCTTTCGGTGTCTACTCTCTAAAATTTGAATTAGTGGAAAGTCACTATTTGGCAGTGAATATTCACTATTTGAAATAGTTAAAAGTATACCACTACCAAATAGTGAATATTCACTCATTGAAATAGTGAAAGGAATCACTTGTTGAAATAGTGACCGAATCACTACTGAAATAGTGAACAAATCACTACTGAAATAGTGAACAAATCACTTATTGAAATAGTGAAATTTTTACAGATTCATTTGTAAAAAAAGATTTTAAATGATTTAGGAATCCTCTGGAATAAATAAGAAATATTTCAATTATTTATTTTAGTACATTTATTATTGCTCTCAACGTCAACTCCCCGGGGAAAAAAAATTATATATAATTATATAAATATATATATATATATAAATCATCATATATAATTATATAAAATTATATATATTTATATAACATTTCATATACAAAATTATATTAAATTTCATAAAATTATATAACGAGATAAAATCATATTAAATTATACATAATTTGAAATAATTTTATATAATTATATATATATTTTTTTTCCCCGGGTCATCTATTACAGTATCGCAGTACCTATTAACTGACGCTAATTTATTAAGGTAGTTGTTCACGTACAGTCCCACCAAATGTGGGTTTCAGACAAAATTTTGAATACTTCTCGATGGGAAAAAAATCTGAAAAAAATCCAGCATGTAGGAGATCCTCGGGAGAATGATTTTGCATAATAATAATTCAAAAAAGTTAATAACAAATTGATGGAAAAAAAAACTGTTCAAGAAATTAGCGGTGACCCAACTTTTTTTTCAGGTGAAAATGATTTGTCAATTTTACTAAATACGTATGAATTTTTTTGAGAACCCACGTTTGGTGGGACTGTACGTGAACAACTACCTTAAAGGCATTTACTCATGCATTGTGATCGTCTTAAACAGATTTGTCAATGGCAAAGTTGTAGATATTTGTGTGGATGGAAGACACAATGTTGTACGGTTTCACATCCATATCATAAACGTACGATTCTAAGAAATTATAAAAATTGCGTAAGCTTTCCGGCCATTCAAGATTCATAATATAATAAAACTTAAATAATAAATCGAAACTTGCGACTTGGTTCCCTTCATCATTCACATTTATAATCCAACCGTCCCCTTCAATGAAAGAAGATGTGGAAGACTGACCAGAGACTGCCATTAAATATGGCTGAATTTCTGTTTTACTTTTGTGGCGAATATTTTTGATATATTCCGTTAAATCAGTACCTTCCTGAAAAATTTAATATAAAAGTTATTATTCTTTCTAGTGAAGTTAACCTTAGACTGGTCACAATGCGAGGCCTAACGATTTTTGTCAAGTGACGAGGGATTCTTTAGGAATTTTTCTTTCAATAGTTTTACTTTTTTCATCAAACTTAAAAAAATCAACTACCGATTCTAAACTCTTTAAAGAACAGAATCAAAATTGTTGAAATTATTTCCATGATTGAGTGATAATAAAAAAAAATGTAGTGCGGCGTTTCGCTCATATGGTGACCAGTAGGGCTGAATGGTTACAAAAATTTTTAAAAATTGGTATTCTTACAGGTAATAGCTTTAGGAGAAATTTGTTTGGAAATTCAATTTTCAAAGGCTCATTTTCAATCTCTTTTTCTTTTTCATTCTCTTGCTCTTTATCAATATTATCATCTCTATTTTTCCTTTTGTTTCCTCTGCCTTTTCCTTTACCTTTACCCTTGACCGAGTTTGATATCGGAAGCAGTTCAACAAGAAGAAGCAGAGCTCGTAAGTTTTCTGCAAAATAAAGCAGAAATTGAAAATGGCACAAAAAATTAGAAATATTTAGAATTTTAATATTTACAAAAAGTTAATCTTACCGTCTTCAATCAGTTGAGAAGTTGAATGCAGCGCAGGTCGATATTTTTGAACGTACGCCAAAATTCTTGGTGCATAAAAAGTTGGAAATTCAGCCAAGAACTTATCATCGGACTCAGGAAATAATTTTTCAAATTCCAAACTAATCTAAAGTAACAGAAAAATAGAGATTTTAATGAATGACAAAAATGTTACAAAAAAATAGATCATTACCATTTCGCCATTATAATCCAGCAATCTAGGATACTCAGCGAATATTTGGCTTATACTAGGTTTTTCAACCAATATCCAGTTCCTTCGGTACGTACGGGTTTCATTCATGTATTCCACAATTACTTGTTTATTCTTTGCCGAAGGCAGCTTATATTTTAAAGACGAAATCTAAAAAATTTAAAAAAAATTTTATTTCATTTTTCACAATAATTCTTATGAAAAATTGATTTAGACATACCATCCGTTCCATTATATCATCAGTTACATGTAATCCCTGAGTTACTTTAGATTCGTATTGTTCCCGTTGCTGTTTCATTTTTTTTACAACATATTTCTTTTTCGTAGGACTAAGTAATTTTCTTATCGTTAAAAGACGGTTTTCAATGAAACCTCGATCGTTACCAGATCTTGGATTAAAATAGTGTTCCTATAAATAATCAAAAGCTATTCTTTTAATATATCTATATATATCGCTAACATTAATCCAAGATCAATTATCTTAATGAAAATCAGATTCAATTAGTTTTAATGAAAATTTTATTTTCAATTATCGACAATGACACGTCTCCATAAATTTTATCATTTTTTTAGTGCACATGCTTTGTGAGATTAGCAAGAGAGATACACTTTAAAATATCTTCAGTCATATTTTTTTTCCTCTTTTTATGAAATTCAGAAATTTATAAAAATTTTATCCCTTGTCCAAAATGATTGAGATTGTACACTATTTTCATTTAAAACATTTTAATTCCAAGAAATAATCGTTGAACTTCTAAAAACTTGTTATGGAAAACTCAAGCTTTTTTTTCAATAAAAATTAGAGTTTTTTTAACTTTAAAAAGAAAAATTCCATTTCTATATTAAGTCGATGATAATTAATCGATCATGTCGCTTTAAATTAACGTTTATTTAATAGAAAACAACTGATTAATCTTACCATTTTGATACTGTAGATTAAAAATAAATTTGAAAACACACAGCTTTTGACAAATTATAAATAATTCTCCGAGTCGAAATCCTAGGCCTTTAAGTACGCCTAGGTTTCGACTCGTGACAATCTTTTTTTTACTTACATAGCCATTGGGCTGTTTATTATCCTTTAATTTCGGGAATTCTGTAATGACTGCTTTAGCTAAAGCAATTTTGGCTTCTTTCGGCGGATAGCTAAATTCACGTTGACAAACAAAAAAATTAACAAAAAAAATTCTTAAAGAACCTCAATTTTTTTAACTTCATGTATAATAAACAATGAATACTTTACCAACTGTCGTTGTGAGTTTTTACTAGTTCACTGACTATGATTCGAACAAAACATCTACGATCTTCTTCACAGCTTGATCCACAAACAGATTTTAAAATTTCTTTTCCTTGAGAATGATTCAGCAGTGTTTTTTCAATAGTGCCATACCTCTGAAAAATTAATAAGTGAATATAATTTTTTTTTTTTAATTATAAAGTTTAATAAGTTAATGATAAATAGGATATTTACTGAAAAAGTAGCTGATGATACGACAGTTGTCGGAAAGGTAGATGAAGCTGAAGTATGTTTAGGATTGATGAACGGCAAAGGAGCAGCACTGGACGTTGATGGTCTCGACAAAATTGGCTCAATTTCAGAAGTTACACTAAGAGTAAGATTTTGTGACTGCTTTGTCAGTACTCCACTGTTGTTAACAATGTAAGTTCCCATGATGTCTTTAGAAGGATTTATTGATTTAAGGAACGCCAATAATTTTACTTTTGGTCCCATTTTAATTTTTAATTGAGACAAATCTTCATTTGTTAGCTGAAGAAACGCTGCACCATCAATATCTTCATCTAAAAATTTTAATATTTCTAAATTGAAAAAGGAATACACATTTAAATATGTTGGATATTATTTTTAAATATATTGGATATTATTTGCACAAATAACTTTGCAACACAGTGAAAAACATTACTAAGCAAATATATAAATTGCGTTTTTCAACGTACGAGTCAAACCATATGTTCATAAAGAGGATGGATTGTTATTATTATGAATAATCGTTAAAGAATATGGTACTAGGAAACGAACAGAATAAAATCATTCGAATATTATTCGTATAATATCAATTGCATATAGTGATAGTTTAATTAATAATAATGAAAAGCTGAATTAATTCAACTTTGATAAATGAAAAACACAAAAATTCTTAAATTATGTTAAAATACGTTCCCCAATAGCTTCTAAAATTTCAACTCTTCAAGAGTCAATGAACGAATTCCAAAATAAGCAATGGCGTGCCTGTGAATGTCTGAAAATTTATGTTAGTAGTTATTGACATTTTTGAAAATGGATCAAGCACTCAAGCACACAACATGCACGTGCGAAAACTATAAACAATAACGAATACAGAAATATTTACAAGGAAAAAGCTAAAATTTCAGTTGAATAATGACATCTGAACAAATTACTTCAAAAAAGGAGTATAGGAGTAATATTAAGTAATCAGCATTTAGACTTTTAGTATATCTCACCCCAAACCAGCAACAAATTCTTCTGAAAAAATGGTCATAGTATAATATGTCGAAGACTGATGTACAAGTCATTAGAACTCTGCTTAGTCCAACAACAAATTGGTTTAAAAAAAGCAAGTCTGCAAGTTTTAATAAACATCCCAACTTCATCATTATCATTGTGAGTAACATGATATGCATTGACTTCTTCGTCAAACTCTACTGTCGTATATATTGAAGTTAATAAATGAACATCAGTATTTCTCAAAATAATAATCTCTCTTATACGTCCAAATGAAGGCATGTTATCCTCTCGAAGTTGTGGAGCTTCCAAGCATACGTATAAACCTACTCGAAATTCTACTCCATTTACTCTTGCAGAATTACAACGGAACACTTTATCGGTATCTATATAATCAAAATCATAAAGAGCCTCTTTACTGGCAGTATCTTTCACAAACACAGTTCGCCCATTGGTTGTCATAAATCGAGAAATTTTAACATCTTTTCCTCCCCATTTGGCGCTTTGATCACATTGACATAAACGTATTAGAGTTTTTGGCAAATTTTTATGGTTGTGTATTACTTGACCACGGAGTTTGAGACCACCATGCTTGGCTTCGTACCGCATGCACCAGTAATTAATCGCAGGGCCAGCCCATCGAATAAATTCCACGTAGTGAGTTAAATGATGAAATTTATTAATTGGATTAACCTCCGGAAAAAGAGTTCGAAATTTAGTATGAAAGTCCGTGATAAGATGTTGTAAACGTACTAAATAGTCATCATTAATTCGTGGAGCAAAAATTATTTCCATTATTTGAAGTAAATTTATTACAAGTGCCAAATGTTTGTCACCGATAGGAATTTCATTGATTACTAAAAAAGGAAAAACTCGAATTAAACACCAAGTCTGCATTGCTTTTTGGCTTAACGTGTGATCATTTTTACTGAGCATTGAATTAGTGAAATTGGCGGAAGGTTTGTTTGTCATTTCCACATAACCATATTGATAAGATGTTATTTTTCCATTGAAATTGTAAGAAGAAAATTTTTTTTGAACCAAAATATATTCATGCAGTACCAGTTTCAAGATCATTGGACATATTCCACACAACAAGTCATGCATTGGGTCGAAAATTTTATTCTGAGTGATATGAAAATATTTAGATTCATTTAAACAACATTCCCCTCGCACACCAGTATCCGTTTTTGATTGAGATGAAAAATTAGTACGTTCAAGAAGAGCTAAATGTTGATCATAAAGAGCTTTAGTTCGTTTCTGAACTGGGTGAAAATTTCCCGAATGTAAATCTTCTCTAGAATACATACACATTCGACAAAAATAGTTCGCTGATGGTGAAAGCAAATTAAAAACATCGTGTACCGCCAGTCCATCTCCACAAAATGCAGCTATACATGCACGAAGCACGTAGTTACCTTCATCAGTTTCGATTATAAAGCCATCCTCACTTTCCAATTCTTTCAATTCGTCTAAAAATGGAGCAAGAATTTTTTTGAATCCATATTTTTTTACATCAGCATCCGAACACATAGCAAGAACGTGTATTGAACTTAGTTCAGAATTCATTTGAGGTGGCAAGTTTTGAACTGTGTAATAAAATACTCCTAGTTTGTGGACGCCAGTTTTCGATCCAAGAGGGTTTACGGTCTCCAATTCGTCGTAATATATTTGTAATCGCAATGCATTTGGATATTGTAAAAATAGAGGATGTTCTTGAGCATGTTCTCCATCTAAAAATGAAGCCAAAATACCATCTCCTGATCTTTGCTCTGCATGAACCGCCTCTCGTACTTCTGGACTTGACATTATCAAAGTTAAAGAACTGATGATGGGTACATATTGAAAAGTTTCCATAACCCTTTTAGGTTTATATGTACTGGTTACTTTATCAAGTACACTATCAGTTCTGTATCCTAAAGGAATTTCTATTGGTTCTATGTAATTACAGTATTGCTTTAAAGCATCAATTTGTTGATCTAACGTTTTTAATCCATGAAAAGGACTGTCAAATTCAAAAGCGTTTAAGATGTTCTGTGCTTCATTGTCGTCTTGCAGCTGTTGGTTTTCGAAAAACTGCTCAACTTTCTGCTTTAAAAAATCGCATGTGTTCACTAGAAGTTGTTCGCATTCATCTAAGACTTCAGTTAATAAACTTGTTGTCATTGAAGGCTTACATTGAAATCTGGCAACCATTCGAACCACATATTTTCGTAAGTCAAAGTCAATTATATCATTATTATTATCGTCACCGTCTACTGGTTCGTCATCATCTCTGTCTTGCTCATTCTGCTCGTCATGCATACCATCATTGTTACCATCAAAATCACCAAATTGTTGTCCTTGAATATTATCATCAATTTCGTTACCCTCATTTTCAACTTCATCCTCACTATTTAAATTATTCAAATGACGTTTCTTAATATGACTTCTTAACGAGTAAAAAAAATGGAAACGACGCTGACAGCCATTTTGAGCACAGCGGAATCCTGCATCGCCCATTCCCCGATTAATTGACAATCCATGATTATTAACTAAATGCCTACTCAGACCATTTAACCCCCCAGGAACTAATTGATCACACAAAGAACAGTTCAATCTTTCCATATTTTTTAAATCTAATATACTTACAAACCTGGAAATAGATGAATTCGATCAAATTAAATCAGTAAAAAAAAATAAAATCATTATATATGTTATTTATGATAGATGAAGTAGATGAATCTACCTAGGCTATTACGCTGTGAAGAAACAATGGAAACGATTATTACTTAAATACAAGTATTCAGACTATTTTTATAAACCTATTTATCAACCATTATATACTATGTTTTGTACTAATTTAGTAATAAATAAATTTTCTTTACTTTTAAAAATTTGTACGACTTCTGGATCACTGACTATAGATTGAAGTTTTATACTCAGTTCATCAACTGAGAGTGATGAATACTCCATTTAATACTGCAAGAATGATCTTGGTCCTTGATAAAACAATCTGGAAAAATTAATTGAACATTAATAGCAAATAAAAATTGTTCACGAATAACAATTTACTTTCAGAAGTTTAAACAAAAAATGTAAAATCCAGCTTTCAGTAAAACCAAATTTCCTGAAACAGTTGATCAACTCAAAATAAAAAAGTTCTTAATAATAACAATATTATCAACAAATAATTAATTGTCAGATAACAGGAATGATTAACAACATTTTTACAAGTCAACGATAAATTTAATATAAAAAAGTATTATAAAATTTATACCAACAAAACATAACCCTCATTCACGACCAGTTACACTCTACGATCCAATGTCATTGACACCTCAAATATTGTTTAAAAAAAAAACAATAGCGTTCAAGCAATAATTTACTCTTGCTTTATCAAAATATGCATAAAATAATAAAATAAACTTACCTGAGAAATATAATTAATTATTTTCCGATACTCTCTCTCTTCTTTTACGACTTATCGCCTATTTTTCGATACTTTCAATGAGGAACTGTCAACTGTCCACAGAAATAGTAATAATTATAGAAACCGTGTGAAGGCGCTGCGAGCGACACATCCACCGTCGGGGGAGTCACTATTCTGAGAGTGAATTTTACTCCATTCCACTATTTCGGTAGTGAATTCAGAAGTCACTATTTCAAATAGTGAATTTTCACTATTTCAGCAGTGAATTTAGGAGTCACTATCTCAAATAGTGAGATTTTCACTATTTCAATTTTAGAGAGTATAGGACGGTGCGCAAGAGAGGACTTTCGGTGCATGTGTTGAGAAAAAATATTTCTCTAATATATTCAGATTTTTATTTTGAGCCCTGATTGGCCCCTATTTTCACATCGATTATTTTTTCATTCATAGGAATACTAATTTAAGTAATTTTCAGATTAAAAATTGAATTAACAAACCTGAATGGAATAATAAACGATAATATTCATCTTTCTATAAAACATAGTCAAAAATCATATATGGGTTATTTCATACGAGTCGTGGGGGTTTTAATTCGGTTAGATATTTGCTATCCATTTTTTTTAGTGGTATTACGTTGTACTTTATGTGTTCTCGTTATTCAAGCTTGACGCTAAAGAACCTACATTCGAATTGAACAATATCAATTCAAGTGCAACATAATACACGGTGATTGAATCTCTGGCGATGGTATTAATTATTTTTGTACCGAAAATTTTAAACTATTTACAACAAAAAATTAATGAAAGAATCAGCTGCAGCACTGTGGCATTAGAATATTAGGTAGAGAGAGCGGGGCTAAAAGTTACACTTTTTAAACAACTTAAAAAATTTGTAAAATATAAATAATATTGTTCTACAATTTGGGAAATATATTCTATTTTATTATTTCTCAACTCTTTGGAATATATTTGCATAAGTTTTTTTTATATGAATTTGTTTCACAATAAAACGGAAAGTAACAATTTGCTCCGATTTGGGGCTAGTTGTGCATGAGCTGGGGCAAGTTGTTACAAGATTTATTGTGGGTATATTTCATAAAAAAAAAAAACAATTGTTTTGGAATGAATTTATGTATTTAGGAACGAATTGACAATATTTAGAGAGTTTTCAATTATTTGTCTTACATAAATTCAACTCAAATTGAACGGTAAACATAAATATATAGTTTTTTTTAAATCCCAATAACTCAGAGTAATACTTTGAGATCAATTTTTGTTAGAAATAATATATATATCTTGAAATCAATTATTATCAAAAAATATGTCATTTGAGTTATATATGGGGTGTTCCACGTGACACGGATCGGTTTTTGGCCGGAGGTCATCAAAAATATAGGCAAGCTGAAAATTTGATCACTTTTTTTTGTGCCTCTTTGAAGTAATTTCGTTAACGATTTCAAGGCGATTCGTATGACCCTTCAAGTAGACAAAAAAAATGAATCACAAATTTCCAAAATTTTACTTTTTAGCAATAGTTGTTAATTATTCGCCGTTTTTCATCACTTCATGTGGGGGCCTTTTGCATGAGGCCTTGAGACATAGTACCCCGACTTGATTTTATATTATAAGTCCATATTCCGGAAGAAGGACCAAAAAAAAACAAAAAACCCAGTATTTTTCATTGTTGACCACGCGATAGGGTAATTTGTTGCAAAGTAACAACATGCCCCCAAAAAAACTAATAACTAGCCCCAAATGACATTTTCTCATATAAACATAAATTTCAGGCCAGGTTGATAAAATAAACTTAATTTAAACGTCGGTATATAAAACCTAGATGTATCTTTATATACCACATACAAATCTAAAGGCTATTCATAAAAATAAATTGAATAGACCAAAAATAACCAACACAAAAATATTTACTCACCTGTATTATAGAGACACGTGCTCATGAGCAACGTCATTCGACACCACTGGCCTTATTAATATGGTTGCCGTAGGTGCGCTGTTGCTTACTGTTTCACGAAGCACTTGAACTATATTTTAATCTTTTCATTTAAGAATTATTTTGATTTGAACAACTTAACCCGGTAACTTTTAACCCTGCTCTCCCCTACTCGTGTGAAATACTCGAAACGGAAGTGCTATGTAACATCAAGTTCACTTATACAAGAAAATGAGCTGTATTAAAAATGATAAAATGAAAAATTATATCTTCAACGAAAAAAAAAAAAATAGACAATAATGAATGAATTGATATATTCATCACTTTTTAAAATAATAATTTTACATTTCTCACTCGAGCTGTGTGTAATATAACAATGGAACGTATCCGATGCAATCGCGCTAATTTAAATTAGACCCAACTCGAATAAGGATTCTCACGAATGTGAAAAAATTCATGTGAAAAGAGGGCCCATAGGGGCTCAAAATAAAAATCTGAAAAAATTATAGAATTATTTTTTTCACATTCAGAGCCGATTTACGACCATACAACATTGAAAATCCGAAAAAAACCATATAAGAACCACCCTAGTTTACGTATGTCACTAACCCTCTGTCTGTCTATACTCAATGCCTCTGTAAAGGGGGCCGTGTTACAGCGCGGTCTGTAGGGCTCCACACAAAGTTGTGCAGTTCGAGAGAACACAGGAAGCCGCCACGTAGAGCGCATATCGATTAAGCAATCACATCTCTGAAGAATTTGCGTAAGGCCCGTATTAATGAAAGTATATTTAAATTATTTTTTACTAAAGATGGAAGATTTTCGAGTATGAAATTCCACACCGGGAATAATACGGGTGTGGTACGCTCGATACCCACCATACCATAGTCGCCGGGCTTGCGACTCACTTAGTTAAAAATTTGGTTCGACTCGTCATCTATGAACATTGGACAATATTTAGAGAGCGATAACGAGAAATAAAGAAAACGACGATTATTTTCGATTCATCATTCATAATTGATTCATAAATGCAAAAAAAAAAGTAAAATTAAAATTAAAATACCAGTACTTGCTCGAAGGTACTAGTTCGATCGTACGCGTTTAAGTAGAAGACATAGTAGATAATTCTAGGTCATATGTTTGTCATCAAGAGTAGACTGGATATATTTGTCAAATAGTCAAACTGTTTCGAAGATTCCACACAACTTGTATTGTTTTTTTTCTGATTGAATTGTTTCAATTGCGGGTAGCGACCTCTAAATATTGTCCAATGTCGTCAAGTTTTTACACAGATTTTTTTTAGGATTCCTCATAACTTCCTTCAAGTGCCCATTAGAAAAAAAAAAAAATGAACTACTCTAACCTGTACCCACCAGTAGTTCAAACAGTGGAGAGAATTTTCCGCCGCCGGAAGCAAGTTCAAACAGCGATCTAATCGAAAGTGTAATCGAAACGTGAATCTCGCTTGAGGTTTGATAATGGAATAAAAACAGAAGCCGACATCTTTATTCTAAATTTTAATTACGTTGTAATTAAAATCAATAAGAATATATAGCACGGTTATTCAAGATTTCGATCGAACTAAAGCCAATGAGTCAATTAAAAAATTTCACGGAACGGAGCCTGAAACAAAATTCGAAACCGAAACCGTTGTTTACATTTTCAGTATCTATACGTGGTATATTAAATATCATTCAAAATTTATTCAAGGTCAAAGTTCAACTTATCGTAAATTTGGTCGATTTTTTCATATTACAGCGGAACTATTAGTTTTATCCAAAAAATGTGCACAGCATTGTATTTAAAACATAAATTGAACTTTCAGGGATGCTAAGCAACAGTTTTTTCATCATGAAAAAAAAAACGAACACTTTAAGATAATATTCAATCAAAGTTTGCTTCAAAATTGTAGTTTATTTTCGTTTTTTTTTTTTTTAATGTAAAAAATGGTTGTTCAATTGTTTAAATAATTTACGCAAAATATCAACCAAAAAATATATAGTTCCATTCGATCAATCTGTTTACATTACTTATATTCATAACTTTATTCCTAAGAATATTTTTTTTTTAATTTGCACCCTATTGAAAAAATCCAGGTGGGACACATGGGAACCCATATGGTTTTGCTGGGAAACCACATGGTTTGGCTGGGAAACTACATGATTTAGCTGGGAACCCACATGGGTTTGTGGGTCACCTACATGGTTTTACTGGAAACCCACATGGAAGTATGGGAAATCTATGTGGGATTTGCAGGAACCCACATGGGTTTGTTGGTCACCCACATGGGTTTTTCGGTCAGCCACATGGTTTTACTGGGAACCCACATGGTTTGGCTGGGAACCAACATGGGAGTCTTGGAAATCTATGTGAGATTTGCAGGAACCCACCTGGGTTTGTTGGTCAGCCACATGGTTTTGCTGGGAACCCACATGGGAGTTTTGGAAATCTATGTGCAATTTACAGGAACCTTTATGGGTTTGTTGGTCACCCACGTGGTTTTGCTGGGAACAGACATGGGAGTCTTGGGAATCTATGTGGTACTCACAGGAACCTGAATCGGTTTGTTGGTCACCCACATAGGACGTCCGGGATCCCACAAGGGTCTGATAGGCACCCACATGAAAGTTTTGGTAAACTATGTGAGATTTCTAGGAACCCATATGGGGTATTGAGGACCCTACATGGGATTGTTGGGCACCCACATAGGACATCGGGGGCCCCACATGAGAGTGTTGGAAACCCATGTAGATGTCCTAGGAATCCGTTTGAGTTTGTTAGATACAGGGTGATTCATTTTAATCGCCCGGGGCCGATATTTCCGAAACTGAGCAAGATACAAAAAAAAATTTCATATAAAATATTCAGGGTTCAAAGGGGGACAAAACTTGGTGGTATCAGTATTTCCGTAAGTGGAGCCACCGAGGGTGGATGAAGGTCAACTCCGTTTGCTAAATGGAATGATATATTTTTTTCCCCAGAATTTGAAAGAGCGTCAGATTCTACACCAAAAAGACTTACATACATATGGCCTAAGGTCAATGAGCAACGACGTAGAGCTGGTCAAAACAGTATACGTGCGGGAGACCCACACCTCTGACACGGGTCTTATTTGATACCCACACCTCTGACACGGGTCTTATTTGATACCCACATCCCACATGGGTCTTATTTGATACCCACATCCCACATAGGTCCTATGGGGATACCCACAGCACACATGGGTCCTATTGGGGGACCCATGGCTCCTACACAGGTCCTATGGGGATACCCACATCCCACATGGGCCTTATTGGGAGACCCACATCCCAGATGGGTTCCCAGCCAAAATTCCCCTGGGAACTGGAAACCTGGGAGACCCACATGGTTTCCCATCTGGATTTTTTTGATAGGGCAGTGGATTTTTATTGTTGAAGATTTTTTTTATAGCAATTTGGATAGCATTGCCGATGCTTGCGAACTATTTGTAATAAATACTGCAGCTGTTGTTCATTTTTGGTGAGGTAATTATTATATACCCTTCAATTAATGCGACTCCTCGTTCATCTACGTCATTAGTTACCTTTGATGTTCTACAAAATTTCACACATTCTTTGTAACTTTCATCACTAGGCCTTGTTAAAATATTTTCTTTTAGAAAATCGTAGGGTAAATCAAATTTTTTAAACAGCTCTATCGAATTTTTTGAGACGAAATCGCTAAAGTCTTTTTTTGATAACAATTTTAAATTATTTTCGTCCACCCGATACTGCTGATCCATTGTTGTAGAAGCTTCTCGATTGTTAATTGCTGCAACTATTTTTTTTTTTTCAACGTCAACAGGAACATTGTTATCGAATAATGACATCGTGGCTAATTCCTCATTTAAATAGCACAAATGTTCTTTCACTTTGTTACAAGCTTGTTGGGACACCGTCGGATCAATATTTTTATATACAATCAATTTTTTCGTGAATTCTTAATCATTATTAGGCGCCAGAATCGCAGATGTTGACGTATGACGTACCATGCTTTAAGGACTTTTGAGCGCTCCTCTGTTTTACCGACGGAGTGCGCATTTTCGGCCGGTTGTCACAACCGCTATTTAGTCGACGGATCACGTCTCTATTGTTCCACTAATCACTCTCAGATTTTGGAGGGGTGATCCTCAGATTATCAGCTAGTGCCCGCTGGATTCCGAAAAGTAATCGAATGAAATTCCAATTAATCATTGATTTATTTATATACGAAGCTGTAAAATCAGCTGACACTAATACATTGCCGATACACAGACACAGGGTAGTAATAACATTATTTTTTTGCACTTCATCTGGAAAACCGGCGCTGGGGATACCAGCGCGCCGTACAGGCTCTCGTTAGTAATCTTTTGATATTATTCCGCGGTAAATCAGAGTAGCAGGAGCAACAGCAGACGTCGACTAAAATCCGAAGTGACAGGCTAGCGTCGACACGAATACATGCAGAGACTGCCCTATAGATGTAGTCATTTCAATAGGGTTCTTGAGCTGGGCGCTAGAGGCGCTCTTCCGATCAAGAAGTTGTTGGGGTTCGCTCAAAAGCCCTTAATATAAAATAAAATTGCGAAATTACAAACTTGTCGTAAAATTTTTTCCTCGCGAACCGTAAGATCAAACTGATCTCGAAACATAAAAATTTTCAAGCCGTAGATGGTTTTTGACATCAATCGCGCATGATGAATGAATGGCACCAGGACGCTTAAAGGTAAATGTTTCTGTTGGATAACTATCAATAAAAACAAGAGATAATAGCAAAAGCTCTCGATAATCATTTAGAGGCTGAGACATCTAAAGAATGGGGAAAAAAAATAATTAAAAGTTGGAAGTGATAGTCTTCACTATAAAAATAAAGTACAGTTGGGCTTCCCAATAAGAGCGCTACGGGGCTGTATGAGAAGGAATTTCCAAGAAGTGTGGTATCCCCACTCTTGATTGGGAAGCGTTTTTATTGAAAACCATCTTATTGAGAAGCCTGACTGTATAATAAACTATTTTTACCTATAAGCAATTATTAATAAAAATAATTATTTCAGCTCTTTCTTTCGTTAAAATGTTTGCTACAGTTTCATCTTCCATTCCACTTTTATACTTCGATTGATCAATTTCGTCCCCATTATCTTTGAAACGAACGAAAATCGGTACATTAGGATCAGATGTCGTTTTCCAAAATGCTTCAAAAATTCCCCGTAAAATAATTTCCATTATATGATGGCGGCAATAAAGCCATACTAGTTTTCTGTTTGATGCTTTTTTAATCAAAACACACGTACCTTTGTATACCTACAAAGAAAATAAAGAATATACGAATGAAATCAAATATGAAAACTTCATAGGAATTGTAACTATTGAATAAATTTCACCAGTATTGACGGGTGGCGTGTCGAAACACATTGCTTTCACGCAAGGAGCAATGTTCCATTGATTCAAAGTAGTGATAACAGCAAAAGCTGTGAATCGATATGCAGTAGTTCTGTTATCAGCTTTTGGAACTCCAAGAAGTTGATCAATCCCAGAAACAGATAGAAGAACTGCAATACGATCCACAGATCTAGAATCAGCAATATCACATAGAATTTTACCATCCCAATGCACAACATAACGGTCTTCGAAATGAAATTCTCTTTTCAAATCTTCCGCGATATTTGTACTGTAACTCAGATTGAGAGTAGAAAGATCAATCTCTACACTCTGATAAGCAGCAGCTAAAATGAAAGTAGCGTTTCTGTTAGTAACTTTTGCTCGATCAAATACTGCAGACAACTCGGTTGTCATGATGTAGATTTTATTTATTTGTTGTGGTTGGATCGACTGATTTTCATAGTCAGATACTACATTTGATATTTGACTAGATATTGTCGCTGATAAATCCGATTTCAATATTCCTGATTTTTGAGTGGCCAGCATCAGATTACTATCAGGCTTATCTATATCTAAAAATATGAATATTGATTCATATTAAATTAATAATCATATTAAATCAAAATAATGAATATAAAATATAAAGAACCTACTAGCAGAATCTACAACCATAACATTTTTATTTTCCTCTTCTGATAAAATAATATTATCAATCGATCCAAATCGACTTTTTGATTTTTGACCCGCTAAGAGTAATTTTGTATTATTATCGATGTATTTTTCGACATTGAATTCGGCAATGTCGAATAATTTTTTCAATTTTTGCCAGAAAATTGATTCTTCCTTCTTTTGTGTGACTGATTGTTTGCGCTTAGAACTTTTTAGTAATTTTATCGCTTGTTCTAATAGTTTTTTGAGTTTTCTTTATCGCGTATTCCTTGCCACACGTTGGAATGCCAGCTTGAGACCACTTTTTTTAAACTTTATTAATTGTTATTGTGAGACTTTGTCTTTGCGAGAGTTTCACAACTTTTTTTTTGATAGAGGAATACCGACATAGCCTCTGTTACAGAGGAAAGCTTACGCCGAACAAAATCTTTCATTGGATCACCCAGTAATACGACTGAGGATATCCATAGTTAACGTAAAATTATATTTCACCTCAAATAATAATATCTAAACTCAACATTATTTATTATTATCAATAACTCATGACTATTTATAATTCAAAAGAATAATAGTACTAACAAAGATAAATATCGCTGTTCAATACGATTAACTGCAAGCATGATGACTTTACTCTCAACTCCATCTAGTTAAATCATTGCGCCACCGAAATCACGAAACGTATCGGTGTAAGGTAAGTGAGGGGTCCGTCAGCGTATTAGTGCGTCATAAGAAATACACGGCAGCGCATGCACGCTGCTACAATGGGCGAACAGTGGGGTACCGTGAGGTGGCGCAATGGGTTAAAAAATGATTGTATTACCGACAGAGCCTAAATTTTTTTGTTTTTTTTTTTTATCGATTGATGGTTAAAAAAGAAAAAGTGCTCAACTTATATTAAAAATTAGGAATAAGAAATTTTTGTGGCATATCAAGTGATAAAACACTGTAATTATTTAGATTAAAATTAATAGTGATAATTTTTCAAACATATATCCAAAGGAAAATGAAAAATCGAATAGAAATTCATCATGATACCGCAATGAATGTAGTTTTTTGATGAATGTAATTTTTTTGATAAAAAAACTACAATTTTGAAGCTAACTTTTATTGAATATTTTCTTAAAGTGTTCGTTTTTTTTTTTCATGACAAAAAAACTGTTGGTTAGGATCCCTGAAAGTTCAATTTATGTTTTAAATAAAATGTTGTGCACATTTTTTGGATAAAACTAATAGTTCCGCTGTAATATGCAAAAATCGACCAAATTTACGGTAAGTTGAACTTTGACCGTGAATAACTTTTGAACGAATTCACTTATTGGAAAATGACTCGGAACTTTCTTTTAGAGCGTTCAATTCTCTACAAAAATATGTCTGTAGATTCTCTGAATAACGTGTCATTTGCTAGTTATAAAAATCAGAAGAAGGAAAAATGATTTATTCTTATGGGAAATCGAAAAGTGCGATGCGCGCAATGTTAATGTTAATATTAGGAGCTCAAATTTCAACAGACATACTTTTTGACCTAAATGAAACTTTTGAGCCTGTTAGTGAGAGAAGTTTTTTTTTTTTTCAATTACCCTATTATATGGGCCATTCCATGTGAAACGTATCAGTCACCTCTCAGATATTTTCTTAACCCTTAGAAGCATGGTGGTAACCCACGTTACCACCTCGATTTTCTTGAATTTTTCTAATTTATTTACTTTTCAACGTATTCAGATCCGGTTTTTTGCACTTTCCAGTTACTTGAGTAATATAAGAACATAAAAATACAGTCCAATGTGCATGATTGTTTATACTATAAGATTGATAAATAAACAAACTAAACGAAATGACGTTTTTTTCGGAAAAATTCATTTTTGGAGAATCAATCCGAAGAAATGACTTGAAATTTCATACATCAGGGTTTTTGGGGTCGCTGATGACGAATCTGGAATCAGATTTTCGAAATTCAAAATGGTGGATCCAATATGGCGGACCAAAAAATTAAAAATATCGCTCGAGCTTCGAAATTTTGTACATTGGGGTTTTCGGGGTCGCTGATAACGAATATGGAATCAGAATTCCGAAATTCGAAATGGCGGACGCCAAAACGTAACTGCACGAGAATGTTGCTGAAAATTTTCGTACAGTCACGTTTTGGCATCCGCCATCTTGGTCCGCCATCTCGAATATCGAAATTCTGATTTCAGATTCGTTAACAGCGGTCCGAAAACCCCAATGTAAAAAATTTCAAAGCCCGAGCGATATTTTTAATTTTTTGGTCCGCCATATTGGATCCGCCATTCTGAATTTCGGAAATCTGATTCCAGATTCGTTATCAACGACCCTAAAAACCCCCGAGTAACAATTTTCGCGATCATACGATCATTCAAAAAATGTATGCTTCAAAGGGTTAATCTTGCATGTCAATTGTCCTCGGGGAGTTAGATTTTTGTGCCAAAGCATTTTTCAATTAGTGCAAAATTCGTTGAGTTGTTTGCATAAACAATTTCGAGCAAGGTTTTTTTCAAAAATTCATTTTTTTTTTTTCCATTTACGCGAAAAGTGTCGTAGAATGTATAAAAATCCTAATATGTATGCTAAGCATGTATGCTAAGATTTCAAACTGCAATAGTTCGAAAACAGAAAAAAAACACGTTCTCGAAACTCAATATATCCCTTATAAGTTGCCATTGGGAAAGTACAGTATTTTTTTCAGATTTTCGAATCGTGTCCATCATTGTGAAAATGACCCTCGAATACCGCTGCTACGCGTCCGTCGAGTAGCGGCGAACAGCAGTTCAACGCACGCCATTATAGTCTAAGATCCGGCATTAGGAATATACCGTGAATATTCGGTGAGACTACACGATCCCCTTCCTATGGCAAAACCAACACAAGCGCACCGCGTGCGTGAGGCTAGTTTAGAACGGAATGAGGTGCCAGTAGCATTGCATCCCCTCCCGAACGAGACTCACGCACACGGTGAGCGCCTGTGTTGGTTTTGCTGTTGGAAGGGGATCGTGTAGTCTCACCGAATATTCTCGGTATACTCTCATCTGTTATTCGAATAAAACATAGTTTATATAAAAGATAACATATAAACTGATAAGTCAGGCATCGGTTGTCCAGTCATATCCCGGTACTATGCCCTTCGATTAAAAATTTCTTTTTTTTTGACTTACTACTTTCATTTGTTATTCAAATAAATGAAATACCATTTGAAAGTATCTGATATAAGGAGCTGAAAAAAATAGGTTGACTATTTTTTTCTTGGCACGATTACCGGGTTGACAGATTTAAAGAGGTGAGCTCACGTAGTTGATTTACTCTCATCTGTTATTCGAAGGAAATTTACATCAAATTGAAGGTATTTTTTTCATCCACGCGATAGTATGGGGTTGACTGAGCGGAAGTTGAGCCCACTCATGGTTGTCGAGGTTTTAAATATCAATTATTGAGCGATGAATGAAGGAGCGATATACCCATGCAACAAAAAAAAAAAAAAACAATCAAACCCAAACAAACCATTTTTTCGCTTCACAAAAAAAAAAACCTATCTGCATAACCGAATCATCGGAAATAGCTACAGCGACTAATTTTTTATTCTCCCAATGATATAACGCGGCGTCGACTCGGAATTGGCACGCGCCGCCAGCTTCAATGATTTTATACTCGAAAACAAAAAATAACAAGTCCTTAAAATTGATTCTCACGCTATAGTATAGTACATAGTAGATGTAGGTATTAAAAAAAAAAAATTAAGTCGTATCACTGAGTGTTTTAAAAATCTTTAAAAACTTAATTGTTAAATAAACAATGGATGGACAAACTTTTTTCAAAGTGCATATTTTTTGATACATTCTATGACACTTTTTGCGTAAATGGAAAAGAAAAATTGAGTCTAGTGTCATTTTTGGCGAAGTTATGAATTTTTTAAAAAAAAAACCTTGTTCGAATTTGTTCATGCAAATAACTCAACGAATTTTGCACTAATTGAAAAATGCTTTGGCACAAAAATCTATCTTCCCGAGGACAATCGACATGCAAAATTAAAAAAATATCCGATTGCAGGTGACTGATCCGTTTCACGCGGAATGGCCCATACATGTAACGAGCAATTTTCCTACCCGGAGGAAATGAATAGAAAAATAAATCCCGCTCAAAGAAGCACCAACGTTTCTCACGCGAAAAGTTACGGACGATATGATACAAAAAGAAAACGAAACGAAAGTTAAAGTTGGGCGCCAGGCACACGAATGTGCCAGATAGAGGTAAATAAACGCAGTAAACAATAACTAAATTTAAGAAATCACAAAAGATAATCGACGAATTAGACCGAGAGAGGAATGCGGGGGCGTAGAAATAACACACTCAACTTGGTACAGGTAAAACGAAAACGATAAATATAATTTCAAATCAAACTCAGCGATGCAAAAAGATAATAAATAACTGAAACAGGACGGCAGGGCCAGTTAGGCCAGATACAATTCAGATAAATTAAAGATAGGTACGAGAGTGAAAGTAACCAGAAAAAAGAGTGCCAGAAAAACAGAAAAGGTTTGCGGCGGAATCTGATTTCGGCGTCGCAACCGATATAACGTGGCACGGTTAGGCCGCACAAGAAAAATATAACAAAAAAGAGCATAGGCGCCGACTACGAGGCTGGGGCATTTCAGGGGTTGCTGCGCACCGGTGTTTCACGGGAATAATGTTAGAAATTTAATGTCATTCTTGAGAAAAAAAAACAAATTCTTTACCAGTATCGGTCACCATACCAGGGATCTCAGTTATTTCTAAGCAAGTCAAGCGTCGCCGCAATCGATGGCGATAATTCTAAAAGTTATTCGCCTTTTGCCTATATTCCGAAATCTGTGTTATCCTCAGATGTATTCCTCCCTCCTCCGTGCTCTCGCTCTCATTGTATTCGCTTGACTCGTCTCACTCGCTTGCTACTTTTCGTGCGCTGATTCTGGATGCTCCGGCGATTTACGAATGACTAGACGTGCCCGGCGGGTTCCCCGCGCATTAGAATTTATCAAAGTAGCGTTTTAGCGTACATTGTTTATTTTGTCAGGTAAGAAGTTGAAGTTGAAGTGTGCCGTAAAACATTCTTATTCTTGATTATATCGATAACAATTATAATATTCTAAGAAAAAATCAAAATTGGTCATTGTTTCGCACCTCTCCCCCCCCCCCCCCCCCCCCCCCCCCGCCCCCCTAATAGCGAGCGCAACCCTAGGGATTTGTAGAAGTCGGCGCCTATGAAAAAGAGATATTTAAACAGACGTAACGCTAGATAATATCTAAATTAAATTAACGCACGCAAAAGAGAAGAAATTATCGGTAAGGTAGGCGATACGGCACGGCACGGGGATTTTTTCCCGAGCAGTGCAAGTCCAGATAGAAAATATAAAATAGACGTAATTATGCTAAAATAGCCTAGAGAGAATTATAGACCACGACTACTCGTCGACAGCGGTATGTATATTAAAACCGTTAATCGGTACGTCGCAAAATCGCTAGACGAATGGTCGAGGTCTGGAACAGAAAAGCCTACGTTTAAACGGGTCGCAGCCCAGGCGGCGTCAAAAAGAGATGCACACACTCAAGAACAAAAGAATCACGTAAAACTAAGACGAACCCCAAAATAGGAAAAACTAAGAAACAGCCCAAAAGAAAAGATAAAGATAAGATAAAGATAAGCCCCCAAAAGATAAAGGTAAGATAACGGTAACGTAACGTAAGATAGATGCTCGACGTTGGCAGTATACTGGTCGGCAACGGAGTGCTCTCCAAATTTGATGATCGGAGATCGCACCTTATTGACTGAAATTGAAATAATTATAGCGAGAAATCTAGGCATTTCCGAAAAATACGGCTCAGGAAATTTCGATCCCGTTTTTGATCAAGATTTACCCTGTGAATTCCTCGTCGCGAATTCTGGGACACCCTGTATATGTTTTGAGATAAACCGTAAGCTCATAAACCTGCCAACCGCCGAGCAATAATTTCGCCGGGGTGCACTTTTGGAGGGGGCGTATACCGCAAACAGTGCTGTAGATTGGTGCAATAATTTTTTTATACACTCTTCTGTATGTATATATTGAGCACGAGAATTATTAAAAAAAATTCCATCAATTGTTTGCTTGAAAAAAATTACGAAAAATACACCCTCTTCGCGCGCATGAACCGTGGTGTGGGGCCTTAAGCAAATTGGAATTAGTCGGGTTTTATATCACTGTGTGATTTACCATAGAATGACACATACAGCGTGATTCCCTTTGCGCGCACCACCTGGTAAGGGCGGATTCCTTGTGAAATTCTAAGACTGATTTTCCTTTACCAAAAAGTCCTGGGACTAATGGTTCTCGGGCTACAGAAGGTCTTAGTTGACCAATCACAGAGCCTACAGCTGCTCAAGTTAGGGCCGGGTCAAAAGTAATAAAACTAGCAGTGCCCGTGGCGTGTGGATTTTCAGTGAAATAAAAATAAATGATTAAATCTAGTGACAAATTCTTTCACCATATGGCATTTAAGTTACAGGTAATAGTGAGTATTAACCACGTCGTCCGTCGCCGGGAGTTGTCTTCGCACAACATACGCTTTCGGTATCATTGACCAGGACCACCACTACGTGGTATTGTCCTCTAGGTCCACCACCACGTAGTTTCCGTCCCCCAGATCGACCGCTACGTAGTTTTCGTCCCCCAGATCGACCGCTACGTAGTTTTCGTCCTCCAGGTCCACCGCACCGTAGTTTCCGTCCTCCAGGACCACCGCACCGTAGTTTCCGTCCTCCAGGACCACCGCACCGTAGTTTCTGTCCCCCAGGTCGACCGCTACGTAGTTTTCGTCTTCCAGGACCACCGCACCGTAGTTTCCGTCCCCCAGGTCGACCGCTACGTAGTTTTCGTCCTCCAGGTCCACCGCACCGTAGTTTTCCTGCTCCAGGACCACCGCACCGTAGTTTCTGTCCTCCAGGACCACCGCACCGTAGTTTCTGTCCCCCAGGTCGACCGCTACGTAGTTTTCGTCCTGCAGGTCCAGCGCTACGTATTTTTCGTCCCCCAGTTCACCGCTCCTCCAGGACGGAAACTACCTAGCGGTCGACCTAGAAGACGAAAACTACGTAGCGGTGGTCCTGGAGGACTCAAACTACATAGCGGTCGACCTGGAGGACTCAAACTACGTAGCGGCGGACCTGGAGGACGAAAAATACGTAGCGCTGGACCTGCAGGACGAAAACTACGTAGCGGTCGATCTGGGGGACTCAAACTACGTAGCGGTGGTCCTGAAGGACGGAAACTACGGTGCGGTGGACCTAGAGGACGAAAACTACGTAGCGGTCGACCTGGGGAACGGAAACTACGGTGCGGTGGTCCTGGAGGACGGAAACTACGGTGCGGTGGACCTAGAGGACGAAAACTACGTAGCGGTCGATCTGGGGGACGGAAACTACGTGGTGGTGGACCTAGAGGACAATACCACGTAGTGGTGGTCCTGGTCAATGATACCGAAAGCGTATGTTGTGCGAAGACAACTCCCGGCGACGACGTGGTTAATACTCACTATTACCTGTAACTTAAATGCCATATGGTGAAAGAATTTGTCACTAGATTTAATCATTTATTTTTATTTCACTGAAAATCCACACGCCACGGGCACTGCTAGTTTTATTACTTTTGACCCGGCCCTAACTTGAGCAGCTGTAGGCTCTGTGATTGGTCAACTAAGACCTTCTGTAGCCCGAGAACCATTAGTCCCAGGACTTTTTGGTAAAGGAAAATCAGTCTTAGAATTTCACAAGGAATCCGCCCTTACCAGGTGGTGCGCGCAAAGGGAATCACGCTGTATAAAATGCACATCGACGCATAAGCCTATGGAGGGTAGAGGTAAGAAGGACTATTTCTTATGGGGCATCAGCGGCAAAAGTGTCCGTAAAAATGCATTAAATAAATAGTTCCAGAAGTACCCAGAATGGCGCTCGTAAGCAATAAGGGTATGATCTGAACTTGGCGATTACCAATGAAGTGAAGTATGCCGAAAGAAAAATAGCATAATAAAGAAGTAGTCATATTGACTAGAGTTGTAGATATAAGTGCAGTAAGTGAGTGAACTGATAACGTAATCGAGCAGAAACTTTATTTTGTCAAATACTTAAATTATGTATACTATTAAATATTATATAAATCATAATAAATATGGTAAAAGTGTGTAAAGTGAAAAGTTGCCCAATTGATCGCAAAATTAAAACGAAAATGAAAGTAGAAAATGGAAGATCGTGTTCTGTGTCTTTTTTTCTATCAACGGTATGTAAATAATAAATTCGGGTAAGTCCGGGGTAGATGGCCATGTTTTCGTTGGACCTTTTGGTTCGCAAACCACGATAATTGAAACAATATTTTTGGCTGCACCGCAAATTTTGAAGATATTTTTATTATAAAATTACCACATATATAATTCTTGATCGATATTACATTGAAAAAAAAAAAAAACAGTTTCAAAAATACTTACGATTGGCCATCTTTAACGGTATGGTCGGGAGAGATAGCCATATGCTTTATACTCTCCCTTTACCTTTACTCACGATTTTTTTTGTGTATTTTTCTTTTTATTCTGCCCACAAACTAAGCATGAATCATCAAATTCTGTGCAATTTTGTGCACTCATGGTGGGCAAATTTAATTCCTGTTCAAAAACAATCGCAATGCTCTACGAGGTGGAATGCAATAATTGTTTTCACATCATCAATTCCAAGGAAATCCACTTGCTTGCATTGCCTTACTATGATCGGCAATTTTTCTGTCATTGTATAAATCGATGAAACTAAAATGACGTGAAATCTAAGAAATAACGGTTATGGCCATATCTCCCAAATGTCCAGGATAGATGGCCATATCGATTATTCCAACAAATCGGAAGTAACTTTTAATGATTCTACGTTAGAATACAACAAAGGTCTCTAATGATACCATAAAAGTGGTAAAAATGTGTAATTATTCAAAATTATTATTGTGAGCACGTAAACAGTGAACGTCCCCAACAATTTCACAGCAGTCGGAATCCAATAAGAAAGATTTTACTTATTTTTTAATAGTTTTTCGCGACAAAATTTGTTCCGAAAAACTGCCATGGTGAAGCTTTTGAAGGGAACGCGTCCCGGAAGCTATTGGCCGAAGCTGATAAACTGCAACATTCACAGGTATACGACACAGTTGGGCTCTTTACCATCTTGCCATACATAGCCTAGCTTTTGAAGCAATGAACAAAATTGTGAATTGTTGTTCACCTCAGCTAAGGTCCAGTTGTCATTAAATAAACACATATGTGAATTGCATAAAGCTCTGAAGAGCATCAATAATCTCTCACAAACACTAAAAATTCACATCATTCATACATACGTTAAAGAAAGTTTGAAATTCATAGAGCATAATAATGGCTCAGGCTTTTGGTATGAGCAAAGCGGAGAATCAGTCCATCGTGAATTTTTGAAGTTCAGGGTTCGTTACAAAATAAACAATATTAATGATGAGTTGTATGCTTCAAAATTACTGAAGGCCGTTCTTGAATTTTCCTCTCTCCATATCTAATTACTTGATTGTTTATTCCATTAACGCTTTTACTCCATGATGAACGGAAAGTCAATATGAATTAACATTCGGAACACACTCCAAAATATACAGAAAATTTGCATTGAAGAATAGAAAAAAAAAATTAAAAATTAGAAATTAATAAACAAAAAAAAAAAATGGGGCCATATTACCACTACGTCCTCGTCGTTGGTCCTGGGTTGGGCTTAAAGTGGAATCATAAAACTCATTCATGTACGCGTTCCCAATTATTTGATCGATACCAAACGAATACAGAGTAAATCGTGAATTCACGTTAGAAACATGAAAATATCGATTTCTCGAGAAAGGGAGCAGCTAGGATTTGGATTTTTTCGAATTTCGAAGCTACGAATGACCTGGAAACATATTTCACAACTCGATTTTGGATCTATTTTGAAGGCATTTAATTTAACCCTTCAGGACCACTATGTTGGCGGGCCTTTTGTAGAAAATTACGAGGTAACAGCGAATATTGGCCCGCCAAGTACCAAAAAGTTTTTTTTTATTCTCTCATCTTTGTCCAATATTGTCATGGTCATAAATAAAGAATCTATCTATCTATCTATCTTCATTTTTGCAAATGGAAGGCCGAATTATCAATTTGAGAAAAAGTTAATGTGATGTAGGAATTTGGCAGTAGCAACTGATTCTAGATTTTTTTTTTACGTGGGAGGTGCTTTCGGGGGATATACCATGCGATTATGTGGAAATTACAGGTTCCAAGCGCGCAGGCGTTGATTTATTCGACTATTACGAGGGACACCAATTTCAGACTCTGCACGAATATCCCTAGAGTCCGTCTGCTGTTTGTTTCCGATTGTTGTCAAATACAAATGGCGACAGACCATGGCAGGAATAGGTTATGTTTCTTGTAAATCCAGCAGACGACAGAGCTAGGGATATTACTGAAAAGTTGGTGGAGTTGCTGGCGCGATTCTGCCGGCCAATAATATTCGAGCAGATCAAAGTTCGCGCGCTTGGAGCCTGTAGTTTCCACATAATCGCATGGTATATCACATCAATGTACTTAGCGAAAGGTTTTTGCACCAGAGGTGCTTTTTGGGGATATGTGATACAGTAATTTTTAGTTTCATTTATTTACAAGCATTTACTTGTTCTCGCGATCGACTGAACGCTTTATTTTGGTCTTCTGGTTATGTAGAATTTGCTAAAATTTGGTTTATATTTTTTCGGAAATTCTTAGAGTTGTACTATTTGTTGAAGATTGGGAGAAGCTTGGACCCATACCTGTCTCTAAAAGCACAAATACTGGTTTCAAAGTAACTTTGCGAGCGACATTAGAAATACTCAACGTACTTCGCACTGAGTGTGAGTACAATTATTTGATGACAGCAACAATATCGCAAGATCCTTTAGAGGTAATTATACAAATAAATTTAACATCGCTGTTTTAGATAAGTATTATTTGCATTAAATAATTTCTTTTCAGAGATTTTTCTCAATCATGCGATTTTATTGCGGTGTAAACGATCATCCTGATCCTAAAATGTTTGCCCAGGTGTACCGTTTAGCTTCGTGCTTTTCCCTCAGACGGCCTCCCAAAGGCTGTAATGTCAATGGAGTTGAACTACTAAAGATATTAATGGAAACCAAACATATAATGAAGACGCCTAATGAATCGAAACAAACATTGCTGGATAGTATTGATACGATTGTCGATAACGGTACGCCTGTGAATCAGAATTTTACGCATGAAGACGACCACAATTATAATGAAGCCGTCATAGTGAGGCAATCCAATCGTACATTGCTGGCAACGTTGGCCGAGAGCTAAGAAAAAACTGCTCAAATGTGATAATTGTTCACAAATCTTGGAGTCGAATTGAAGTGATGGCCAACGACTAGCTGGCAATGACGTTGTCAATAAAATCCCAGGCAGCACAAAGTTGCCTAAAAGATGTCCAATAGAAGATGGGATTTTCGTAAAGTCGTCTTTCATCAATAGCATAATGCCGACGAAAAGATGACGATAGGACGTCTTATGTCCCGTTTTGTGATGCCTATTGGCTATGGCTAAAAGATGTCTTCTAGCCACGTCTTCAAGACATCTTTCAGACATGACTAAAAGACGACGTTAGCCTCAAAATATTTTTGTTGCCTCCCGGGAAAAAATGGATTAGATCTGAGTATATCAATGAATTTGATCAAATTTGATCTAGTTAGATCTAAATTTTGGGAAAAATTAGATCTAAATAGATCTCCCAAGATCTACTTGAACCTCGCTAGACATAAAATTGCATTTGTACGTTTATGCGAATCGATCAAAGCAAATGTAGTGAGATCTCTCGAGATCTGTTGAGATCCAATTTTCCCAAAATTTAGATCTAACTGGATCAAATTTGATCAAATTTGATCTAATCCATTTTTTCACGGGCTTTCTTTTTATCATACGTATTTTTGCTCTATTAGGTGTTGTTTGAATAAATGTAACCCAATAAACACTAACGTATAAAAATGGGACTAATGTCCGGTCGAAAAACGTATATTTCAAGTCACAACGTTTGATATACGTTTGTCAGCCGAACATTAGTCCCATTTTTAGACGTTAGTGTTTATTGGGAAACGACCAATTCGAATTTTTTTTTCCATAATGTGTATTAGAAATAATAATGTGTATTACAGATATTGTAATATTGTAATTTTATTAGTAGGTACCGTCTGTTCGGAAGCAGGGATCCTTATCGCTGCAATTTCGATAACAACGATTATTTTACTTCCGAAATAACTTTGAAAAATCGAATAATATACATGTCTTTCGACTTCCTGAATGATAATATTCATCGATTAATGGCATCAAGGAGTAAACAATAACTCATTTTTCAAAGAGTTTGATCGGGATAATTGTGCCGAACAAGCGTATTTTATGTCGGAATAAGACGTGTTATAGAATGAGGTTATGGAGACTCTGAGTATGTTATGGCATGTGATAATTATACATGCACGAATTGAAAATACAAATTTCACTACTCTTTGCGATCATGAATTCTGGCTAAATGAAGTCATTCAGATTAATCAATTGTAATAATATAACTCACCTTTTCTTCCGGTCAAAAATCAGCTAACACCGTTTCGACCTATGCGTACACGGAGAAACTTTTCCTGGTAAAGATTCCAATAACTGCGAGTAAATCTGGGATATATCTGCTTATTTGGCAATATTTCTTACAGTACCGGAAAAATCTATTATTCGGATAGTGCATTTTGATATTTTGTGATAGTAACAAGTAATAAGCGAATAGCAAAAATTACTGTCCGCGTATAGGAAAACTGCGAGTAGTAAAAGATGGCATAGATATTAGTAGGTATTTCTAAAGAGATTGGAATAATAGACTAGTCGAGTAAGACGTTTTGCTACACACGTTGGAAAAAAAGTCCCATTCAGAAGAAAAATGTACAAAATGTGATACAATTTGGACTTTCTTCAACGAAATGTAATGGAGTTTGAAAGCTCGTGTTACAATGATTACCAGCGAGTATGGTAAATTTCGGCGCCGCAAATCGCCGAACAAGTTCGGCGGGTCGCACTTCGTCGATAGATGGCGAGACATCAGAATATTTCTCTCACTAGTGCCAGAAGGTTATATACGTTTGTATATAAGGAAAGCTAGAAACCATACTATAACATGCATTTGGATGCATCCGGAATTGCGAGCGTTGAGTAAATGTTACGTTAGGTAGGTTAAGTTAGGCTAGGATTTTAAGCGGACGACAAGATTCCCTAACAAATGCGAAGCCGCTAGAGTGTGGACGAACACACATATGTAATAGACTTCTGTACACAATTGACCACATAAGATCCAGGAACTGCCATATAGCCAACACCTCCGTCCAGCTTTTTTTAATTTTTGACATGGGATTTTTCCTCGAATGATAGGTAAAATTTCCAAGTCAGTATGGTAAATTCTGTTGCGCTGCGATCACGACTTTACCATACTGACTTGGAAGAGGTACTGCTCGTTTTAGATATAAGTATAAGGTTCGCTATACTTATTACCATTGGGTGTAGCAACTGCTGAATTTACCATACTGACTAGTAAACCTTCTCATTTGTAAAAGAGTTTGTACAAATATCTTAGGTTATATTCCAATGATGATTGTAACTTACAGCATTACTGGGAAAACTAGTAACTAGTGCAAAAATGCCGATATATCCCAAAATTGCATCGAAAATGGTAAATTCTGGGAGGAATTTTAAGAAATAGTACTAGGAAAAGTCTCTCCGTGTACTCAGCTGTTATACCGTGAAGTTAAGGGGAAACCGAACGATGGCTGCACTATAGTTCGACCAACACACGCTCGCGTTGCGTACCTGAGTTTCTACTAGCTGCTAGTGACTGCCAACTCGATTCGCCCGGCGCCTTAAAGATACTAAACTATAGTTAAGCATCCTTGAGCCTCGGTGACAGGCGTCAGGCGAATCGAGTTGGCAGTCACTGGCAGCTAGTAGAAACTCAGGTACGCAACGCGAGCGTGTGTTGGTCGAACTATAGTGCAGCCATCGTTCGGTTTCCCCTTAACTTCACGGTATTACCAAGAATACCATTGAGGCGCGATGACAAAATACATACTTATACGTGGCGCTAGTGGAAATCTACAAGACATCTTCGAATGGATATCTTTTAGGCAACTAAAATCATTCGTCTTTTGAAAGACTTCGATTAGACGTCTTTAAGACATTGCCCTGGTGAAGGTTTCGGATAGATTCGGATAGGGCAACTTTTCTATCCGTTTGAATCCATTTCATTCCGAAATCTGTCCACGAACGAATTGGTTTTATTCCGAGTGAATCAGTTAAAAATCCGAATCGTATCCGCTTGAATCCGTTCGGATCCGACCGAATCCAAAATCGCAGAGATTCCAATCTGTTTGGCTCCGACCGAATCCGAATCAATCTTTAATCGTGGAGATTCGAATCCGACCGAATCCGAGTTAATCTGAAATCGCGGAGATTCCGATCCATTCGAATCCGAGTCAATCTGAAAGAGCGGAGATTCCAATCCGATGAGAATCTGACCGAATCCTAGTCAATCACAACTCGCGTCGATTCCAATCCGTTTGAATCTGACCGAATCCGGGTCAATCTGAAAGAGCAGAGATTCCAATCCGTTTGAATACGGGTCAATCTGAAGGACTAGACGACCAGACTGATAAATGAAGAAAAACTTGTTTCAATCACTTTCGAATGCACATATGAAGGGTTCAGAGCCAGAGTAGCCTAACCCACATTGTCGATAAGGCCTATTTTAAATGGCTGATGACAGTGGAAATGAGCTTGATCGACAGTGTGGGTTAGGCTACTCTGGCGCTGACAATGAGGTAAGGATTTCAGGACGAGCTAAAGGCGAGCCGTAAGCGAGTTCTGAAATTATTATTCGAGTCAAAAACGGTTTACGGGGGCGCCCCATACCATATTCTTTTCGGAATAGGCATGAAAAGTCACTTCGACGCCTGTAGAAATTCGCACTTGATACGACGAAGAATGAGTTTATGGCGCGATCTGTCGCGCACTTCGAACTGCGCATCAAAACTGCGTTTTAAAGACTTTATACGGCAGCTTTGGAATGCGCATTTCGGACGAATTAGAAAGGACTCGACGCACGGATTGAATAGGACTGGACGTCAGTTACGGATTGATGTCGGATTCATTTGGATTGAACTCAAAGTCAATGCACGGATTAAGATGGATTAAAAACCTGCTTCGGAATGACTCGGATGATTCCGTATTGGTAAGGTGACAGATTTCGCAATCGATCCGAAAAGTTCGGATGAGGCCGGATTGAAGTCCTATCCGAAACCTCCACCAAGGATGCCTAAAGGATGTCTTGAAAAATATATCTTTTCATCGTCTTTGAGATATTGCCTAAAAGATATCCTGAAAAATATATCTTCTCGTCGTCTTTGAGAGATAGTGCTGTCTGGGATGGAATTATATGGGGGGCTGTTTTATACAAACGATGAATTGGTTACACTAACTGAACAGCTCGAAGAATGTGTACTTCGAGCAGTTGGCAAATCGTTAGTCAATTTAGATACTATCATTGAAACAAGTGTAACAAGATTTGTAACAAAGATTTACAAACTATTGGATGTTACATACACTTTAGAGACCTGACGAAGAAAATAATAAATTCATAATATATTGTAATGAAAGCCCACTTTTTAGTCAAATCTGAAAACAAACGCTATAAAGCTGCAAAAGTCAAAGTTAGAATGCATCGCAAAAATGCTAAGTTAATAATTTGAAACCTAGTATTATTGTTACTCGAAGTTTATTAAAACTAGTACCAATTAAAAATAGCCATTATGTTAAAAACTATTCATTTACTCAATTTGTGTGTTTTATTGTTTAGAGTGTATAATATAAACTATTGAAAATAGTGAACTCGTTATTTTTTATGCTGTATGTATGTTCACGAATGAATTTATTTCAATAATTTAGCCCTTGATTCCTTATAACTATCGTACCCTTCACAACAAAGAAGCTTTTCGAATTTATTTATTCTTATAAATTTTATCAAGGAGCTTAATACTCGTCAAAGGAATAAATCAGAATGTTTAATTTTATAACCATATATTTTATTAACGGGATGGATAACTTTATTTCATTGGGTCTTGAAAATTTGATTTCATGAATTTTTTGAAAACAGCGCCTTCACAAAGCGGATGTGTATCTTTCTCTGTTTCAGTTTACCCTACTCTTACAACTCTTGGCGCTTTCTCTGGAATTTGGGACTTCTGCTACTGCAGCGCCACCTAATTAAGGCCCATCCTTAGTCGCCCACCTCCTTTTCATACATTGTAACATATTTCGATTATTATCCGAGCCCAGGCGTCAAAAACGCAAAAAAGGCCAACGCTGCGCGAATTCAAATTCAATTCCGAACACATACGTCCAAAAAAATGTTCGTTTTATGCGAAAATAGAGACTAGAGATGGTTTTCACATTGTTACGAAAAACATTACATTACGAAAAATGTAAAAACCATCTGTAGACTCTACCGTGTGATTCCTCGCTTACATCGCAGTGATTTGGGTAGTAGATCGTCAGGTATAGTCAGCCTGAAAAATTATCTGTGATCGTAGCCGCGGAGTTCTATAGCACCGGTCGATAACGCTCTTCAGTCTTGACAGCTATGACAAAGTGAGTGTCATATTATTACGGAAAAGAATTATTACACCCACAAAATGTTCTTTGTGCACCGAATGATCGTTATCCAGGGGATTGCGATTGATTGGGGATGGATAACTAAGTAAAACTAGTTTTCACAATTACGAGTGCATCTGTAAGAGCGTAACCTCAAAACGGCACGTAACCTCAAGGACAAGTGACCGTTTTCAGGTAGGCCAAGGGGCTTTACGGTCCTAGTAATCGACACTTAGAGCCAGCGTGGCTCTCAGAGACCGGGCGTGCCGACCATGACACTACATGACCCAGAACTGGCCGAAGTCAAAAGTTCAACCTCTTCCTTGCCACTGTTCCACATCTGGAGCAATTTAAAAAAACTCTACTGCACTAAAGTTTGTTACGGGTATCCGATAAATTTAAATAAATTTTAGCAACACGTTTTTTTTCACAGACTGACTGACCCGTTGCATCTCTTCGACAAGTAGGGTTACGAACAAAGCGATGTGGATATCATTCATCGAGCAATATAATATATACAATATTGTGTAATTGAATTGTAATATCGTTTATAATACAACGGTATACGATACTATTCCATAAATAAGTAGTGATGAATTGTTAAATTGATTGCAGATGTCAGTTTCTGTTTATTTCAAACATTATTAGGTTATAAATAACTGTCTAGGTGAAATTTACACATCTGATAGTGTTGAAGTTAATAAGTCAATAGCATACGATATCGATTCATAAGTATCATTTTAAGTCTTCTTGTAGTGTCTCGAATCAAACGATAAGAGAAAAATCATCATCTCGTCTTGAGTCTCAACACCTCTCATCTTGTCTTGTTTCGTTTTTCTCGTATCTTGCGGCATATTCTCTTTGAAATTGAAAGGTGAATGGTTAGGTGATCTGGTATTGAATGGATGAACATGGTACATCTCAGAACATGCTAGCTTAGGATGTTACTCGTGTCTATTGGTATGCAGTGGAAAATGCCCCTACTCGTTGGCATTGTGCAACCAACGTCCCAGTTTAATGTCCTTCTCGTTAAACAGTGTATTAACTGTTCCTGCACACACTCCGTAGAATGATTTGGCAGCATTATAAACACCTTCACACCCTGTGCTAGTACGAATCTAGCTATGAGGATGCCAGGTCAAGAAAAATCCGAGGCTGCTGCATGCTCTCTGAAATAATAACTTCTAATGATTTCTTTGCAAACCCGTAAAAAATTTTAGTGCGAAAATTACAGAAAATTGTTAATAATTCCTAAAGCGCGCATCTATATTTAATATAAAAAAATAAAATAAAAAACACAAGAAAAAATATAAAAAGTAAAAGTAAAAGTAGAACTTTTGACTTCGGCCAGTTCTGGGTCATGTAGTAGTGTCATGGTCGGCACGCACGGTCTCTCAGAGCCACGCTGGCTCTAAGTGTCGATTACTAGGACCGTAAAGCCCCTTGGCTTACCTGAAAACGGTCACTTGTCCTCGAGGTTACTTGCCGATTTGAGGTTACGCTCTTACAGATGCACTCGTAATTTTGAAAACTAGTTTTACTTAGTTATCCATCCCCAATCAGTCGCAATCCCCTGGATAACGATCATTCGGTGCACAAAGAACATTTTGTGAGTGTAATAATTCTTTTCCGTAATAATATGACACTCACATTGCCATAGCTGTCAAGACTGAAGAGCGTCATCGACCGGTGCTATAGAACTCCGCGGCTACGATCACAGATAATTTTTCATGCTGACTATACCTGACGATCTACTACCCAAATCACTGCGATGTAAGCGAGGAATCACACGGTATTTTCGCACGAAACGAACATTTTTTTGGACGTATGTGTTCGGTATTGAATTTGGATTCGCGCAGCGTTGGCCTTTTTTGCGTTTTTGACACCTGGGCTCGGATAATAATCGAAATGTGTCACTGTATCAAAAGGAGGTGGGTGACTAGGGAAGGGCCTTAACTCGATTTCGCGGACACTTTCTCTACACGGAGAGAGTCCTCCTTACCTCTACCCTCCATACATAAGCCTCATGATCGATCGCCATCTCCATTAGCCTATTGCTTCTGGTTGCCGCTAGAAGCGCGACGTATGATCGGGTATTGCATAAAGCAACAGAATTTAAAGCACTTCCCTGATGTAGAGATCTGCTCTCCTAACAAGCAGACTTTATAATTCTGTTGATGACTTCTGAGACTTCAATCGACATAGAAATCTATAGACATACTAGCACGATTTAGCGTATGACACCTATCGTGACCGGAGAAGTGAACTATTCAAGAAAAGCTATGATAGTTCATATTTATACTATTATGTGTGTTTGAATGTAAATTCGTCTTCTGCTTTATTTCGGTATCTTTGTTATTCTTCCGGAATAGTTCACTCTTCTGTCTGGGAACTTTTGTTTGCTAGATTGCGCTATCATAGCGTGTGCGCTATTTCTCTTAAAGTCTTGTGTGCATCGGCCTCGAACTTTCATTCGTTGTAACTACTTCGACGAGTTATATACAGACACATAGACCTGACAAGCACGATAAGTTATCTTCAGCAGTTCCTACCAATCAAACATTGTAATACCGACAAGAAGTTGATGCACCCGTTAAACTCATTTTCAGCCTTTTCAACCACTGATTGAAAGGGAAAAACCCGCTGTCCCGCAGATTCCTTTTTATAGCCATTGGGTAGTATAATAGAATTTTGAAATTTCCTTTTCCCTTTATCTATCTCTTTCTCTTGACTTGACTCACGGTGGTTTTAGCTTGGATCTGGCTACACCTGGACAAGGTTTTGCGTCGGTTTCCCTTGTCCCTCGTGCGAATGCGGGTGTTTTTATAGATACAACCTGGCTGCTTACTCCCTTTCTCTCTCTATCTAGCTTTAATTTAGGTGAAGTTTCTCCACCTACCTTGCATACTACATTGTAAATGCAAGGTAGGATTTGTCCAACATCGCTTTGGATAATAAATAAAAATCTATCTATCTATCTATCTCTCTCTCTATAAATTAAATAAATGAATTAAACTTATTTTCATTTTTTATTTGCTTCTACTCCTTAGTCCGGCTTTCTATTATCTAATAGATAATTCTAGTGAATAAGTAGGTTTTTTGTATAAGGGTGATCCGGAATGCGGTATCCTGGATCACCCTGTACCGTTGTTTTCAAGTGACCTGGACTTACTCTCTCCCGTAAGGGTATAGAGCAACCTTTTTTGCAATACTCTGTGCTCCCACACGCCAATTGTCTAACATTGTAATGGACATAAATAAACGATATCTATCTATCTATCTATCTCTCGCAGTCTTCTTTCTCTTCCTCTGAGTTATCCCTAGACCCCAGCCAATTACCCTTTGTTCGTTCGTTTCGTTCTGCAGTCCTTTCCGTGATCGTCCTTGTTGAACCTATTGTTCGATTACTGATCGGTTTTTTCGACGTTAGACGGAGGAGATTTGCTGTACCCTTATCTCCGGCCTGCTTTCTAATCACATCAATTGGTTTCCGACTCTGTTTACCTTTTATATTCAGCTCTTTAACTCTGAAACATTCTGCCCACCATTAAGCAGACGGAAATAATACACCCACATGAATGCCCATTTCAGCTGTCAACCAGGACAAACATTCAGAAATTCATTCCGCTGCAATTCTTTCGGGGTTACCACAGTATTGGACGACGTCCAAGCCACGCGTTATGTAATTGACGAGTTTGAATGTCTTCCAAAATATAGAGCAAATTTGTTTGAATTAGATTGAGCCTGGTTCGAGGCTACTATATGTGAGGAAATTCACTTAGAAATTTTCGAAAAAATTTCTGAACAAGCTTTGCAATTCTAGGCATACCTACCTACCTTTCCAGGTATGCCTCGAGGCGAAGGACCCCCCACCCGGAAATGCGATCAACGAACAGGGAGTCGCGTCGGACACTTTTAGCAGACAAAGACTAATTTAATTCGAAAGAGTACGAGCGGTATGGGCGTGGTATGGCGTCAGATTCGAACAATAAAAGTTCCTGCAGGTGTTTAAAAGAGCAACTAAAAATGTTTCTGAATCAAACGTAGCACTTCCGTATTGCTATGGACTGATTAAAACTTTGCTAAAACGAATATACTCTGGTCCGTTATCAGGCACAGCCATTGTCTAGGACTTTCGCTTTTTGTCATTTATTGTAGGTACTCCACACTGAAACCGAAAAATAATGAAGAATAATAGCAGCGTTTGAGTTAAAGTGAAAGGTCGTTCTTATTTTTTCACATCTGTTAGGAATTTCGTTGAAATCGTTCGAAGGCGGAAAAAAAGGGGCAAAGAATAAATCAACGCAGTGCTTAGATATGGCAAATCTGTCCGAAAAATTTTTCTTTCTTTTTATTTTGTTCTCTTTTTATCCCGCGGAAAGAGATTTATGCGGGAAAATTCGGGCCTACAACGTCTTATTTCTTCCCTTAGAATATTGCCGTGTTATTTACGATCCTTGAGACCAGGACGACAATAAAGATTGGCTACTCCCCATACTTGGCCAACACACCAGTTATACACAGCGACAGGATCAGAATCCCTGGCTTTCTCGTAGTGTGTATCAGCCGGGTGGCACTATATGTGCTACGTATAACGTGGCTTGTAGACATTGACAGCGTTCATGTTTTATAGGAAAAATGCCAGTTTTGTGATATAGCTTCAAAGGCTATTTCCTGTAAATGTTACGCGCCTGTCGTTGCATATATGGCTTGAACCCCCACATTGCAATATTCGCTGTGTCGTTCGGCTGAAGCCCTGCACATCGCTATTATGCATATAAGTTACGCGGCAAACGACGCCCCTGGTATCGTTAGCCTTCATTTCTTATGACCACGGGTTATGGCTCGAATCAAACCCACTTCAATAATAACATTTTTACGTTACAGTTCCTGTCATATCCCAGCAGGGCGTCGCCGGACAGAAAGGAACATTTCCTTGCGACATTCAACCACGGGATGCTAATGACGCTGTGTCGATGGTACTCTGGTTTAAAGAAGCTGACGGGGAACCACTTTACAGGTGAGTTAAAAAAATTGTATTAGAAAAATTTCAAGCAGATAACGTGGCTTTGTCTGGTCACATGAGTCAGTACAAATTGGAATCAATTTTTTGGACATTTTTTTATGCTCTGTCGAAATTTTATACTGGGGAAAGATGCTGGGAAATCTTTGAGAATGTATGGCTTATCGCTGGTTTAATTCCCATGAAAGTTTCGATTATTTAATGAATTCTTCTCCTCCTTCTGATCTCCAGTTATGACATTTACAAAGTTATGTTTTAATTGACATAGGTACTTATTGCCTAATTGGATGGAAACCCACTGAACAAATATTCTATACCTTGTACTTGAAATATCGGAAATTAAATTGGAGGAGTTAAAATCTTCCGAGGGCGAGACCCGTCGTTATTTAAGGGCACAACGCTCTTGAAGTTTCCGCTAGAGTTATACTGACATCAGATACTACTTGACGATTCTCATTCATAATTGACTCACATCAATGTGCCATGAGAATACTAATTAAACTGGACATGGTGATATGCTTCATTACATCATACGAGAAATACTATTTCAGACTTCGAAGCTGACGCTCACGAGCTTAAGGAACAAATGCCACGCTGCTTCTCAATCAAGTAATAAAAACCGAGTTTTTTGGTGGAAAATCGAAACTGCCAGTCTGCTTGAAATGCTTCTGTTCTTTATTCATGAATTTCTTTTTCTCTTTCGAGAAAGCTCTGCTGGAATACCAGGAAAATATACTGATATTAAATACCCATACGCCTTTATGTTTGTTTTACATCATCATTCTGCCAGCTGGGACCAGGTGGGACCGTTCACACGCGCTGAGAAGGTGGAGGTGTGTTAGGCGAGCGGTATAACTCTACCATATGTTGAGATATTTGAACTTTGTTTCCATTTTTTTCACGGTCGATAAATTGACCAAACAACTCGTTCGAAACAATTATTTCTGCGAATTAACTACTTCTGCAAACGTTTTGGGAAAAAATGAACAGAGTTTGGAGAGTGCTGAAGTCTCACATAATCGTAGATTTGCCATACATATGCATATGGTATGTACAGAATTATTGTTTCTGGGATACCTGATGAGGCATGAGAGACTTCACCTGAAATGATGTACTAGGCACATTTGGGTGGTCGTTAGATCACACCTTATAGTTGAAAGCCTTTGAATCGTTAGACAACAATATTCAAAAAAGAGTTTTTGCAAAATCCCAGATCTCTAGCTCAATGGCAAAACTTATAGAGCTGCGTTTGAAAATGAAAAACTGTTGTTGCGATTTGTCAACTTTGGCTTGGTTTTTGATAGAAAAATGAGAAAATTATCTTTTGGAGTGAAGTGGTCTGTTTTAACAAAAAGTTGATCAACTAAATAGTTCGATCATAGGGTGGCGGAAAATTCATTCTCAAATAAATGACAAATTTGATATTCTTGTTGTTGTTTATAATACGACTAAATAATTCGACTATAGAATATAAAATATATACATAAATATTAGGGTGGTCCTTATTTGGGTGTCAGACGAATTTCAATCGAAACGCCCACCAAAACGGTTCCAAATAATTTAAAAAAAAATCAGTTGATTTTTTTCTTCACCAAATTCATTGCTCAGGGATAGAAATTCATGGAAAAAAATGATAGTTGGTGTTATGAAATGCGAATCGATTATGTAAAAATATAAACAATTGGTAGGTGAAACATTTTTATCGCATTTTACAACAGAAGTGATCAAAAACCACGGAAAAAACTGAACTTTTTTATATAATTTTCGCATTCTGTTCTTGAGGATCGTTTTGTAGGAAACCTTTCTTGATTTCGAATATAGTGAGTGTCTGATTATCGTAAAAGTGCGATTATCTACGACAACAGTGAATAATCTCGCGATTTATGTGGTCGGTAAGTCAATCTGTGAAAATTTTTGTCAAATTTCCAAAGAGTAAAATAATCAGCCACTTTCTGCTACAATTATGTGTAATCCCTCAAAGTTTCATTGCGATTGATTTAGTAGTTTCTGAGAATTCACGATTCCCGTTTTCGAGGTTCTGACAAACGTTTTATTTCACCTTAATTCATAGATGAGAATTAATTGGACGAAACGAACCAATTTTTTTTTTTTCGCCTATGTCTTGTAACTGAGGACAGATTCTTCCTCTGCAAAGAGCGTGTAATCCCCAGAAAGACCGGAAAAACGAAAAGTGTATCATAATTCTTTTTTCAAGTAAAAATTCCTTCAGCCCGGGTTTGAAACGGGACCTTCGCATCTGGACTACGACGCCCTGTCCAATTAGACCACTGAAGGACTGAAGAAATCTTTACTTGAATTTCATGTTATTGTGCAGAGGAAGAATCTGTCCTCAGTTAGAAGACTTGGTTGGAAAAAAAAAAAAACAAATTGAGTCGTCTCGTCTGATAAATTCTCATATATGAAAAAACTCGGATTGTTCGTGTAAAAATAATTCGAAACTAAGGAATATTGTCTCCCTTACGATTTATAATCAATTGATTTTATGGAATACGAAAATGTATAACCGAAAAAATATATCTTCACATGACTGATTTGTATTACATAACGCCAATGTCATTTTTTCATGAATTTCTATCTCTCAGCAATGAATTAGATGAAAAAAAAACAGGAAAAATCAAAAGCTCGTTGGGGCACGTATTCCCATTGAAATAAAAAATTGAAAAATTGACTTATTTTTTTCTTCCATTATTTGAAACCGTTTTGAGGGGCGATCCAGTTAAAATTCCGATCCGCAAATAAGGCACCCTAATAAATATGTACTTTATGTAACTTTGCAATCTTTTTTCCTTTATCTGGAGATTGAACTTTCGAATGAATTATTGGTTGTTTGTTTTTTTTTAATCAGACAAGTTCACTCGAAAGGGTACACGGAGAGAAATGTACAGTAAAATGTTACTATAGGCTTTCTGAAAAACATAGATGTTACGACTGTAGGAGCCAGGTAATAATTACTATGTAGCACGGTATCGAAAAATTCCGTCTGATATAACTTTGCGAGAATGTCATCATAGCAATGCCAGCATGGTAAATATTACCATGCTGCCTGCTTCAGTGCGTTCCATCGAATATTCACATAACCTCAAAGCGACACACTCTGCTGTCTGGTCGCGCTCACATCGCTACAAGGTAGCGCGAACTACCCAGCAAGGTAAATATTACCATGCTGCATAGATCCTTGCCAATAGAATAAAAGTAAAAATTACTTAAAATTAAGTTCCGGGCAACATGGGACTAAGAACACTGAAAAATAGTAGAATTCACCATGTGACATATTGATATTTCCAACGTTTTTTTTTTTTACGGACTGAATACTAGGTAGCATTATAATATTTACCTTGTTTTTCCACGTGCAAAGTAATATTTACTTGAAATTTCTCTCCGTGTAATATATGCTTCGATTCGCTTTCTCTCCAGTGATAAAGAAATTTTTGTTTTTTAATAAAAATATTCATTTCTTCTACAAGTTTCAAATGGAATTTAGCACGTTTTGTGAATTTGTAAATCTGGGGTTTTGCAAAGAAATTGTAATTCAATGACTCCCAAGAAGACTTTATTCAATAAGTTATTGATAAATCCAACAAATCATGATCATATACATTCTATGAAGATATCTTTGAGGAAAAGAGCTGGAAAAATTGTCGACAAAATTAATCGGAATATTTCGATGTCCGTTATACCTTGTATTTCGAGGAGAAAAATCGACTTCCGTTTAGGGGAAGGGTAGTTAGTTGCCATTTTCACAAGTAGCACCATTTGCGATAAAACTGATAGCGTCATCATTTCCCCCCCTTGAAAGCATAAAACTTTGGTATTCATGTTCACGAGTTTCCCGTATCTGGAGTGGTCGATGAGATACTCACCCGTGTTATTCGAAATGGTACATTGTTCATGACGGCAAGACAGCAATTAAAAAATTCTGATTTCAATGATTATTTTTGAGTTTGTAGAGTGGTCGAATTTGGATTTCAAGCCGTTTCGCGATTCAGCCGAGGAGAAATTGTTTGGAAAAAAATTTGAAACTGTTCAAATAGCACAAGGAAAAGATAACAAAGTTATCAACGGCCCGATTCTCCCTACGGAAAAACTTAACTGATATTAAAAATATTTTTGTCGAAGGGAAATTTCATTTCAAAAGAGGCTAGGAAAAATAGTGAGCCACGGGGACACCATCGATGAACATTACTGTACAACGTCGAAACTAATAGTGGTTAAAATATGGGCTCTGTATTGTAGTAATAGCCTCTGCGAAGGTAAAAAGCGGGTGATGGGAGTCCTTTGAAAGAGGGCGCTCTTTCCTCAGTGCGGCGCGACGCGACAGTGTATTCGGATCCAATCCAATTCAGGATGCCCCTGCTCTTACCCGTAAATAAGATTAGGCCGATCGTGGGCCATAAATCGTCTAGAATCAGTGTAAAAATCGAGCAATAAGGCGACTCGTGGTTATATTGATCGTTCGGTGAACGACGGAAGTCGGAATTCTGGCTGCTAGACATTGTTGTAGCTGGTAATCCCAAGGAGTAAGATTCCGGATGGTGAATCATATCGAAATTTTGAGCGCACCGCTACGGTTGAAAGTGAAATATTGAACTTCTATGTGACCCCAAATGTGCCCTGAATTTTCTTCGGATTTTTCTTCTCCCTCCTTGCCATCCTGCCATGCATCTTCATTCGTGATTGCAAGAGAAGACAGGCAGAAACACCAGTTTTAAACAAATGATTTTTTTCTTCATAAATTCGTTATCTGAAAACATTAATTTTTTTCATGATTAGAATATGGGCTGGAGCCTGCTGATATCCTTTTTTAATGATTTACATTTTTGGAAGAATCCAAATTCTGAAAAATCTCGAATAAAAATGATAATGTCTTGTAATGAAGAAAAAAAAACATGTCTTGCTAAAATTTGATATCTTGCTTGGTTTGATAATGATCTCAAAAAAAAAAAAACACCTCGATTGATTTGGAAAAATAACTGAAAAAAAAAATCCAAGCGTGAAACTAATGACTGCCGATGACTGTCTTTGGATTTTCACATTCTCTTGTTCATCTTTCTCTTTTAGTAGCTCTGCTCATTGTGTTGATTAAATATGCCGTTCACAGATCGTTGCTTCAATCCATTTGAAGAGCCAAATCATCGAAGAACCGAAAACTTGCGCTTTTTATCCTCAACCATTCAAGAAGAATGGGATTTAGATACTTGTCTGCGTGCATATTCATCATGCAGAAAAAAATTGCGAAATATTCGACCTACATTTATTCCTAGGCTAAACGCGAGTGATATTGATTCGCGTAAACGTGAGGAAAATATTGAGGATAATTACAATTCGGAACGCTGTGTGTTTGATGATTCCTTGGAAACAATCCATGATGTTCCCATCAAATCTCAAACTATTGATAGCGTGTCGTTGAGTGTATAAAAATTGAACAATTCCTAAAAATTATTGATTTTATTCCTAAATTATTAACCCTGCGCAGTCGCTTTGGGTCGTTTGTGACCAGAGCGAAATTTGACTTTCGGATTTTTCCGTTCAGATATCTATTTAGAGCGTAACAAATAATAACTTTTGGGCTTCAATAAACGTTGATTCACATTGTGCAAACATTGAGGAGTAGTCAGCAATTTTTCTAGATTTTTTAAAGCATTTTAACCCGTTGAATATTGTACGCGAAAACAGGTGACCCAGTGCGACCGCGGAGGGTTAATATGAATTATAAAGGTCATCAATATAAGAATTATAAGATTTTTAAGTGACAGCTGATCGAGCAGACGTCGCCATGTCGATTTCGGTTCCCGTTTCTCGTCAATTTCTACTGATTATTGTTAAGGTAGTTGTTCACGTACAGTCCCACCAAACGTGGGTTTCAGACAAGATTTTGAATACTTCTCGATGGGGAAAAAATCTGAAAAAATCGAGCATGTAGGAGATCCTCGGGAGAATGATTTTGCATAATAATAATTCAAAAAAGTTAATAACAAATTGATGGAAAAAAAAACTGTTCAAGAAATTAGCGGTGACCCAACTTTTTTTTCAGGTGAAAATGATTTGTCAATTTTACTGAATACGTATGAATTTTTTGAGAATTTTGGTAATCTTTTTGAAAATTGAGATTTGTCAGGTATGAAAAACCTTAATTTTCAAAAATATTACCAAAATTCTCAAAAAATTCATACGTATTCAGTAAAATTGACAAATCATTTTCACCTGAAAAAAAAGTTGGGTCACCGCTAATGTCTTGAACAGTTTTTTTTTCCATCAATTTGTTATTAACTTTTTTGAATTATTATTATGCAAAATCATTCTCCCGAGGATCTCCTACATGCTCGATTTTTTTCAGATTTTTTCCCCATCGAGAAGTATTCAAAATATTGTCTGAAACCCACGTTTGGTGGGACTGTACGTGAACAACTACCTTAGTATGAACGGAACTGTACGGTGAATCGTCTTGAAATAAGTATCGATATTTTGTATAATTTTTTTCATATTTCGAGTAAAAAATTCAGATTTTCATCTTTATTCACAACAAAGTTATGGATTTTCACATAAGACGCTGGGTTAAATCATGAAATTTCGAAATTGATTGTTTGAAAAACTAGAACGACAATTGAATCGAGCAAAAAATTGAGATTAAAAAACCTCATAATATTTTTCGGCGATTCTTTGTAGTTTTCAAAAATCTTTAAATTTCATGGAGCTGATGAGCTACTTTAAATTTTCGAGTCTAGATTTCTATGAAAAAGAAAAACTTCGTACAGAAGGAAGATTTCAAAATGTCAAGAAAGTCCAAAATTTACACCAAATACATTGTCTCACTACCGGAGACAATGGTAGTGTAATTGCGAAGAATTATTCATGTTCGTCGATTCGAACCACATACAAAATTCTCCCATGAAACAAAATTCAAAAGTCAATCAAGGTGATTTTTTGAGGTCATTATCAAACCAAGCAAGATATCAAATTTTAGCAGAACGTGTTTTTTATTTTTTATTTTTCTTGTTTTTTTAGTACAAGATATGATCATGTTTATTCGAAATTTTTCGAATTTTGGATTTTTCCAAAAATGAAAATCATCAAAAAAAGGATATGAGTAGGCTCCAGCCCATATTCTAATCATGAAAAAATTGATGTTTTCAGATGATGAATTTATGAAAAATAAATCATTTGATTAAAACTGGTGCTTCTGCCTGTCTTCTCTTGCATCAACGAATGAAGATGCATGGCAGGATGACAAGGAGGAAGGGGAAAAATCCGAAAAAAATTGCAGGGCCTACTTATGGTCATATAGAAATGAAAAAAATAATAACAGCTCAAAATCGTAAGGGGTGAGGGAGATCATTCCCTGATTTCACTTTGGAAGCCCCATATATACAGAGATATTTGGTGGAAAGTGGCCAGTCTAATGGCGGCACAATTATTTTTTTTAGTAAATGACAAGGCTGTCGGTTGACCATGGACAAGCGGTCTACTGCTATTTTATATGTCTGTGACTGATGATAGACGACGTAGCGGTATCTGTCCACGTCGTAGGTTGTAATAAACTGTCATATTACAATATTGTGTCATACGACGGCATACGATACTATTTCATGAATAAGTAGTACTGAATTTTTAAATTAATTACGAATGTCAATTTCTGTTTATTTAAAACATAATTAGATTATAAATAACTGTCTTGGTGAAATTTACACATCTGGTAGTAATAAAGTTAATTAGGCAATAGCATACGATATCGATTCTTTATGAATTCATTTCAGGTGTGAATTTCTGTTTATTTGCTACATTATTTACAACCGTGCATTTCTCCGGTGACTGGCTGACTCGTTGCATCTCTTCGACAAGTAGGGTTACGAACAAAGCGATGTGAATATCATTTATCGCGCAATATCGCCTTGATTCAGTGAAAGTGTTCCATCCTACGAGGCATTTCTGCTAAATAAAATAATACTATACATCTCTTCTCAGTCTAATAAGTACGAAAACAGTCCTGGGTGAGTGATGTGTTGGTCCATCAATGCGTATTCAAGTTTCACACTCACAATTTAGGAGAATAAAGCTGGGGCAGAAGACTAGATGGTATAACAATGCCTCCTCACCAGGAACAGGCGCTATTGACCTCGTGCGATGATATACCAAAAGAGAAACTACCTCATTCTATACTTGTATCCAAGGAAGGTGATCACCATATAAGCTTACACACAAGAAAAGGACCCTGTACTCCCTATTTCGGATCAAGAACAAATATGAGAGCAAAAAGGGCACAACTTCAAGTAGTGGATGTGGGAAGCTCTATATCTTGCATCAAACAGTTGATGGAGATACATGGGTGGGTGAAGGGCAGTGAATCATTGACAAGAGTCATCGAGACCCTGATAAAAGAGAAAACTAGCCTACCTATAGAGGATCTTCTCCAGTATTCCCGTCTCGTGTACTCCGGGTGTTTGGTTCACAGGTTACAGATAACTGCAGTAAGATCAGGAGGGATGTCTAACCAAAATTTCAATATAGCAAGTCACTACACTATTATATCAGACACCGCCACAGACATAGCAAAGGGGTCCACTAATCACACCATATGCTTTCAAGAGCAATACTTGTCTAAGTTAGCCATGATATCTCATGCTCATGACTGTGGTCAGGTCCTTCCTAAGACAATGGGAATAACTTTTAACTGCCCTGGGTGAACCATAGTTATCCCTCCAGAACTATTCACCCTAGGAGAGACTACATATGAAGGAGTTCCTCTACAAACAAAGATAGACACTCTTAGACACAAAGACACTAAAAGCAAGTTTTCTTCAAATGAGATGAAACCAGGAAGGAAATCATACTCCATACAGATAGCCAGAAAATTCGCATGTTGGATAGTTAGACAACAAACTGTAGGGATTGTGACCATATTAGATAACAGATCTACCCAAGAACACCTTACTGCAGTATTTATAAGCTTGGGAGAGTTCTCAAAACTCATGGTCCCAGACTTTTTCTCCAGTCTTCTATTTTATCTCAGTATACTGGATGACAGATTCTTAAGGTGGTTCTTCCCCTACAGTCCCACCAAACGTGGGTTTCAGACAAGATTTTGAATACTTCTCGATGGGGAAAAAATCTGAAAAAAATCAAGCATGTAGGAGATCCTCGGGAGATTGATTTTGCATAATAATAATTCAAAAAAGTTATTAACAAATCGATGGAAAAAAAAGCTGTTCAAGAAATTAGCCGGTGACCCAACTTTTTCTTCAGGTGAAAATGATTTGTCAATTTTACTGAGTACGTATGAATTTTTTGAGAATTTTGGTAACTTTTTGAAAATGGCGTTTTTTCATACCTGACAAACCTCATCTTTCAAAAAGTTACCAAAATTCTCAAAAAATTCATACGTATTCAGTAGAATTGACAAATCATTTTCACCTGAAAAAAAAGTTGGGTCACCGGCTAATTTCTTGAACAGTTTTTTTTTCCATCGATTTGTTAATAACTTTTTTGAATTATTTTTATGCAAAATCAATCTCCTGAGGATCTCCTACATGCTTGATTTTTTTCAGATTTTTTCCCCATCGAGAAGTATTCAAAATCTTGTCTGAAACCCACGTTTGGTGGGACTGTAGGGGAAGAACCACCTTAACAGAGAAAGATACATAATTTGGTGAGCTCCTTGACAATGAGACGAAGGGTCCTTACGATGTATTGATTGATAGTCTTATATCTTGTGGACATTTGAGAGCTATATGTACCCTATAACCCATGTAGAAATCACGATCGGGAACTGGCCGGGTACTGCCCAGTTCTCCCGATTTCAAAGCGGGAACTGAGTAACCCATTCGTCCGGTCCCCGGCTGGATATGTAACGCTCTCCTAGGCAGCCTGAGCCCAGTAAGGCTGGCCGGCCATTATTCAGGTTTTCTCGTTCAATTTAATTGTATGTCAACAGATTTCTTATAAAATTTTTCAAATTGGATTCACGCAATACATTCGACAAATTTTGATGAAAGAACGTTTACTATAGGGAGGCTGAAGCGTTACCCGATAGCTGCGTCGCTATATCAAGTAAGCAAGAGAAATAATTGGGTGATGGGACAGGCAGGGAGGCGGAAGCATTCCCCGATAGCTGCTCACTCATAATTCTGAGCATAGATATTAGGGTGGTCGTTAAAAAAAAGTTATCTTGGATAGCCTTCAATCGGCTCCAAATGTGAAAAAAATGATTCTCTAATTTTTTCAGATCTTTATTCTGACTTCCTATGGTCCCTATTTTCACATGAACTTTATTTAATTCGTAAAAATCCTAATTTCAGGAATTTTTAGATTAAAAATCTAATCAACAAACCTGGATCGAATGATAAACGATAGTATTCATATTTCTGTAAAACATAGTCAAAAATCGTCTATGGGTTATTTCACATGAGTCATGGGTGTGGTGTTTTAATTCAGTTGCATATTTACTATCAATTTTTTTTATTATAACTATTCAAGCTTGGCGCTAAGAAGCCTGCATTAGAATAAAACAATATCCAATCGAGTACAAAATAATACACGTTGATTGAATCTCTGGCGATGGTTTGATTTTTTTTTTTCGCAAGAATTTAAAACTACTTACAACAAAAATTAATGACAGAATCAGCTGCAGAACTGTGGCATTGAAATATTAAGCAGTGAAATACCTGGAACGGAGGCCCGATGTAACATCAATTTTACCATAATACAAAAAAATGAGCTGTATTAAAGAATGATAAAATGAAAAATTATATCTTTATCGAAAGAAGAATCAATAGAAAATAATGAATTGATTGATATATTGAAATATGTAGAATAATAATTTTAATTTTTTCACTCGAGCTGTGTGTAATATATAACAATAAAACATATCCAATGCAATCTCGCTGATTTAAATTATTCCCAACTCAAATTAGGATTTTTTCGAATTAAAAAAAGTTCATGTGAAAATAGGGCCCATAGGGAGTCAAAATGAACATCGGAAAAAAGTAGAGGATTATTTTTTCCACAATTAGAGCCGATTGAAGGCCATCCAACATAGAAATTGAAAAAAAAGAACATTCAACGACCACCGTCATGGATATCTCTGATTTTACTGTGGCGCTTGGCCGGGTCCCATAGACTCAACCATTTTACTTCACTCGCGATAAAGGTTTTTAGGGAGGCCGTGTGTCGGGGCTGCGCCCTCAGATAGCGCTTCATTTGGGCAACGTTACAGACTTTGTTGTCCATTACCTAGAAGATCAATATTCGATGAAATTTGATGCTCACTTCAAGATCGTGCTTACTTTCGATTGTCGACTGATATTGGTAATGATAACCAATCATTGGAAATTCTAAATTCTGAATACGTGTGTATATGTTTATGTGAATATGCGAGGGGCCGTCTACTCAAGGAATCAATGATTTTCTATTCTTCCAATCGATTTAGAGTCGAAAGGTTTAGAAGAATCATGTTCAAAACCAACAAAATCCGGCAAAATGTTGCACAGGTTTAGAAATCACATAAGTCGGTATGATTTAGAAGAATCACAAAGAATCTTCGAGAATCACCACGGCTCACTGTGGTTTTGGGCAAATTTGAGCGAACCTGAGAAATTCAGAGTCTTACTGAGTCGGAATCAATTGGATTCAGCCGAATCAGCATACCGCTGTACCAGTGAAAACAGAGACAAAAAAAAAAAGATACGCGGGCGACAGTGTAGTTCAGCAATGAATCAATGAACTCAATGCATGATCATGAAAAACTAATTCGAAATCAGCCGGAATCAACTGGAATCAGTCATCCTCACGTGGTCGAGTGCGCACAACGGTCAAAATGAGTCGATTGCATTAAAAAAAAAAAAAAAAAACACATCGGCTGCCAAAAGGACAAGTCGATTGATAGCCCCGTTTCGGAGATATTCGAGAAAATAGAAAGGTCGGTAAAATTCGAGTATACCCCCCCCCCCCCCCCCCTTAACTGTCATATCTACACGTCATTTATACGTTTTCCCGATATAATAATGAACGTGCAATATAATTGAATCGAGTGAGAACGTGTGGAACTCTAGGCAAGAAATTAAATTACAAACATATTTGCAACTCGGATGTTCAGTTATGACATATCTCAGCTGCATTAAGGGGACTAGGCAGCGAAAATAGGTCGAAAATAGGATAAAATTCAAATGGCATTTGTGAAGAACCGAAACAACCCAATAAACACTAACGTATAAAAATGGGACTAATGTCCGGCTGACAAACGTATAATAACGTCACAACGTTTAATATACGTTTGTCAGCCGGACTTTAGTCCCATTTTTGTACGCTAGTGTTTATTGGGAACATACAAACTTCTTTTTTTTTTCTTAGTTTTTACTAGAGTATTGGCTACTAAATAAGGCAATTGCGATTTCGAAAACATGAATATTTGAGGGAGATATTGGTGGATAAAGAGGACTGCGTGTCCCTCTGCACTGTTCTTTTATTGCCACGATTCCGAGTGGCCGGTTGAAGTTTTCGGCAATTCCCGAACGACGTTCTCTTCAGGGGATATTCCTCTACAGATTAAACCGACATTTAAAAAAAAAACATGAAAATTAAAATAATGGCGGCCAAATTTGAAAAACGTCGAAAAATGGATGACGTTTGTTGTCATCACAATGATGATAAGTTGATTTTTTTAAATAGACGTCGGTTCATTTCGTAGAGAAAGTTGATATCTTCATTTGAAAAAAAAAAAATTACGGCGATATCTTCAATCGTTCTAGAGTCATCGTGGCAAAACTAGTACAAAATGCTGTTTCGAGATGAACGCGTTTGAGTTCTCGCACAGTACTGGGGCAGGAAAATTGCAACTTACGTATGTTCAAAATTGCCGGCGCTGTAGAAGAACTTCTCGAGTTTAGCTTTTGTTATGGCAGCTATCGCGTCACGTCGTTTTTTTTCCACCTTAGCTTCTTTGGTCGATGCTTGCAATTTTTTTTACTTGCACAAGAAATGCGACGCGCCAGCCACCGCGCCGGTAGCGGAGTATTAGAGTATTATTGCTCTCCTGAGCTCAATTTTACGAATTTCTCAATTTTCTTTGTGCCAAAATGTTTGGAAGAGATTGTAGTAACAGAAGACCAAAAAAAAAAAAACGAAAAAACTCAAGATTCCGATGCCTAGTCCCCTAAAAACACTGATATCATTAAGATAGATGCAAATTTTTTTTTTTTTCTGCGCAATAATAATTTGGCTAAATGCTCGAGTGGGTATTAAACGTTGTTTATTGCGTAATGTTGAACGTTAGACGTAACGTTTTCAATAAACGCTGCCTATACGCTCAACTGAGGTACATTTTTCCTCTGAATAAATGTAGAGTATATGACCTTTTTATACGTTTTCTATACGAACTAGTGTTTATTGGGTAAGCCTCAAATAACTACTATATTTATTCTGTTTTTGTACAGCTGATTATTTGCATTTTTAAACATAATTTGAAATTATTAGAAATTTTATGGACTTATTTCATCGCCTTACGCAGATGTAGCCTGCCAAAGAAAAAGTGATTGTTGGAGAGTACAGATTGCATCGTTCATTGAAACTTGAATTGATGTCATTTTTATACAGAAATATGGTCAGTCTTCTGTTGTTATGAGCACGTTGCACAGTCGTTTTCTCGAGGTTTACAGAAAAAAAGAGAAAAGTTGAAAATAGGACATTTTCTCACAAATCCTCGTCAATAATTGTGTTAAAAATTGTACATCGAATAGCGCAGCTTTTTTTCATAATTGGTCGGCTCCTGATCGAGATAATTTTTTGTATTTTCAAGGAATACAGTGACTTGGGATTCTTCGAATGATATTTGAAACAGTTTTTATCTAAAATAATGACAACTCAGAAAGAATTCAAACTCGTATAAAAATAATCACTTCGCAAGGCGATTAGACTTGATTTGTTTTGAGGAAAACTACTATCTACACAATAGGTTGGAGCTATACATCGTAGAGGTCAAGGGGAACTGTCGTGCTCCGATTTGTTGAAATGACAAAGGATGACGGAAAAGTTTCGGTGTACTATTCACGAGACGTTTTACAATTCAACGTCCGCCTTCTTTTGTCCTAAATCCGACGACAAAAAGTATATTTTGTACAGAATTGCGGAAATTATAGACATTAATTTTGTTCATCCATCAGGATAATTTGAACAAAATTTCTTTATACCGAAAAGCGAATACCTAGGATTCCTCAGCTTAATACTATTGTTTCGATTAAAATATCAACAGAGGGCCACAGTTTGAGAAAAATCTTTATTTACATTTGCAGATGTCAAATTGAGGGATAACCCAGAAAGGGTTGTAATACTGATAACCATTGAATAATAAGGTAAAGTGAGAGTCAAAAATGAGGTGGGAAGTGCCGCGGTAAAAAGTTGCAGGGGTTCGTTTGAAGCTTGCCTTTTACGACGAGGGCTTACAAGGCTCGTTTCCCACGCGAGACAATATCAATTTTAAGGAAGGCAAAAGCACCATATTTTTCGCACGGTAAATATCCGCGCACCCTTCGAGAAAAGGACGTTGAAAAGGCGTGCGGGCACGAAGCATGTTTGTGAAGTTAATAAGGGTCGTGGGTTTTAGAATTTCAAGGAAGACAGACACCAGCAGACGGGCCGAGGGACGGACGGATGGGTCTGGAAATGACTTCTCTCTATACACCGTATCCCTACCCGTAAAGGTAGGCAGGCAGAAGCAGAGGCAGCTTCCCTTATGTACGCATCGCCATGAAAATTCAAAGCCAAAAGCCCAGCCGAAAACTGAAACAGCAACTGGGCCTGACGTAAACCTACCAACAACCATCGCAACTCGATCTGACCTAACTCACAGTCAAGTTTACCAATCATGGCTAAAGCTGCCTTAACGTGGTCTTTGACGTAACATTTCCCATGTAATATATCGGCAATTCTCAGAAACCTCGAATTTCTGTGTCACTCCACATTCTTTAAATGAATATATCATTTTTACTTATTTATCAGTCAAAAATCAGGTTGTTGGGTAAAGTCGGGAGAGATACCGCACTTTTTGGGGGAAATTCATAACTTCTACTAAAATAGATATTACCAAACGTATTTATCAGTGACTATTCTTCAAACTATGTACTATGATGTGGCCTTAATAAATAATAGATAGACTTTTATTTTTATATAAAACACACGTCAACAAAAAACAGTGAGAACCGGCATCTCTCCCACACCCAATGAGAGAGATGCCGCAGTCAATGTTATTGTCTAATGAGTCTACGTCTGCAGAACATCAAGCAGAAGAATCTATTCTACAAAATCGATTTGATAAAGCCTTGACAGTTCGTGGCACTCTGAAATTACATGCGGTCATTCCAATATCTCATAAACTCGTGAAAACAAAATTATTTTCCGCATCAGAAAAATTTGGTTTCATAAAAATTATGAATTAATTTCAAACAGAGGTGTTCTACTAACGATAAGTGTCATCGAGCGAATCATCGCTAAAAACATCTGCACTTCTCAGAGCCACCAAAATATTGCAAAAGATCGACCGCGCGGCGACGCACGACAAGACGTTTTATTTTTTGTCTCTATGAAATTTTTTTTTTAGGGTCAAGGGGGTGCACACACCTCTAAAATAATTCTTTTCAAATTGCTGCTACGCTCTAAGAAAACATTCTAGTGACTCAGTTTTTCTACAGTTGATTAGTGCTATTTTGATACATAGTTCATGATTTTTCCAGATTTTATGTCCTCCGCTGAACATAAATTCAGTCCATCGAAGAAAAACCAGTTGTCGTAGGGTATAGGTTGCTGCGTTGGATGAAATTTCTTCAACTTTTGAGGAAATATTCTGTATCAATGTAATTTCGGACCAAACCAATAATATTTGATAAATTAAATTTTTAGACATAGAAATTTTTGGTTTCCAAACATTTTTCCAGAACGATGGAAAAAAATTCTTACAATCAAAAATTTCTATGTCTAAAACTTAAATTCATGAAATATTATTGGTTTGGTCCGAAATTACATTCATACAGAATATTTCCTTAAAAGTTGAAGAAATTTCATCCAACACAGCAACCTGTACCCTACGACAACTGGATTTTCTTCGATGGACTGAATTTATGTTCAGCGGAGGACATAAAATCTGGAAAAATCATAAAGTATGTGTCAAAATAGCACTACCCTGGTAAAAATTCCGAGGTAGGACCTTTAAAGGTCTTGCATGGAATACGTAGGTCCTGTGTGGGTACCTGTAGGAACCTATGATGGTATCATAGGGTGTTCGAATGACCTGCAAGGGAAGGTATAGGTCCTACAAATATACCACAGAAATCCGCGTGGGTGCTTTACAGGACCTGACAGGACCTCTATAGGCATCCTACGTTGGCATACAGGACCCGTAAGGTCCGATATGTGTTCGCAATAACCTATGTAGGTGTTTGGTAGGCCCCAGTAGGACTCATATGGGTATTCTACGCTGGTATACAGGACCCATGAGATTCGATATGCTTCTGCAATAACCTATGTAGGTGTTTTTTAGGACCCAATAGGACCCACTGAGGTGTTCGTAGTTGGCGTACAGGACCCACGAGGTTCGATATGCTTCCGCAATAACCCATCTAGGTGTTTTTCAGAACCCAATAGGACCAAACAGAACAGCCATATGGTTTCTATCGTAATATGGGACTGGTTCCTGTGGGAGTCATATGGGGATACGGGTGGGTAAATATATAACCATCCGGAAACCCTACATAATATACCCAAGTCAAAATATACCCATACAGGTCCCAATCCCATATGGCTGTCGTAATTTGGGACAGATCTGTGTGATGATAGGAATATACCATATAAGTGAAGGACCTATGTAGGACCATACCTATATAGGCGTGCCTACATACAGGTCCTATATAGGTTTTCCTCCTATATATACACACCCATATGGGTCTCCATCCTATATATATACATATACCTGGATAGGTCCCGCCGCGCTATACCGACGTAGGTCCTATGTACTCCTATAAGTTGTACTCCTATAGGAACCTGTCCCAAATTACGATACGTATGGTACCTATGTAGGTCCTGTGTAGGTTCCTATGTGGGAATTTTTACCAGGGTAATCAACTGTAGAAAAACTAAGTCACTAGAATATTTTCTTAGAGCGTAGCAGCAATTTGAAAAAAATTATTTTGAAAGTGTATGTACCCCCTCAAAGGGGAAGGATTTAAGTATCCAAAAAAATGTATCTTCAAGAATTTCTGTGAGTCCCGCGGAAATGGCAGCGAAATTAAAAAAAGAAAACGACAAAAATAAAATGAAGCGTTTTTTTTTTTTGTAAACAAAATTTTTTCTATGAAAGCGCATTCTTTTACGAACAAAGTGATTCAAAGATCAGCCCGCTCAGGTGAATACTTTCGGAGATATGAATTTTCAAACATAGCGGTGCAACAGCGGTTTACAAAAATTCACATAGCCCTAACTCCGCCATTGTTGAAAAATTTTCAAAATCCTTCAAGTTGTATTTTTATTCCCCCACAGTACTAAGTATATTTTGAATGGCGCAAAGATCCGTGACTTGACGGTTTTTTTTTTTTGAGTGAAGTGACGTGGATCCGCTCACGTATAAGAAATGTGGCATCTCTCCCACTGCAGCATCTCTCCTGGCTTTACCCTTTATGTTGTGTAGTTCATGTGAACACGGAAAAAAAATAAAAAAATACTAGCGCACAACTTTTTAAGTCGAAAATGCATATGATATACATAGCAAATAGGGACAAGAGCACATTCGAAGACATCACTTCCTCATTTTATTTTTATTTTTATGCTGTAAAATTTGGTGCATCAGTGGGCGATGTTTGAATTGCTAATAAATTGAAAGCATCAAGAGAACAGAATGACGTGTAACATGTTAGAAGTATGTGCCCACAATGGGAAAAACTTACGAAGAGTCAAAGTCGTGTCACTACTTATTCGAACTTTAAATATTCATGACTTTCATAGCGCACCGCGGTTGGTGCGTACCTGAAATCGATATCAGACAACATCGATCGTGTTCTAGAGCACAAAATAAATAAATTTAGACGTGACAGGATCATGCTCAGACAACAATCTCTCTATTTCAAAAACATGTAAGAAAAAATGATACAGTTGATGTAGAATTTACGATGCATAATATCTGATCCTGTTCAAAATATATAAATGATGCATCATTTCCCATAGGTATAAAACCTCGGGCGTTAAATTATACACTATGTTTGAATATTGGAATCTTTACAATATATACAGTGATTTTTTTCTCACACAGATGAAAGAAGAGTTATATCTCAAATATGCATACCGAAATTTGTGAAAAATACGCAATTACAGGGATAGATGAAGTTCGATATCACAGATATACAAAAATTACGATACTTTTTTCCCTACATGTCATCAAAATAATACTATTTTTGCAACACCTACATCGAAAGTCCTGTTTTATGCACCGTCTATAGGCACTTAAAATGTCTTTTAAACACTAGTGCGAGAAAGTTTTCTCGCACTGTGTTTAAAAGCGTACCAGTGCGCGAAAGACTTTTTCGATGCCTATAGACGGCATAAACCAGAACTCTCGATGTAGGTGTTGCAAAAAATAGTGTTCGACACACGTGCTAAAGACGGCAATGCCACTCGTGTGGAGGCCCATAGCACGAGCCCGAAGTCTCGTCTTCGGCTCGCCTCCGACTCGACGTCGGGCTCGTCCTACGCCTTCACACTCGGTGTGCGGCATTGCCGCCTTTATGCACTTGTATCGAAAAGTACTATTTAACGTGCGCCGCAAATGACAGTTATTTTGGAATGAAAAATATAATAGGTTAATAAAGAAAGATACACTTTTGAGGTTGGCAATTTTATCGGAAGTGCGGAAAATTCGAAAATACAATTAATAGTAGAAGGATATGTAGGAAGGTCCAGGGTCGAAGCCCCCGATTTACAAATAAAAAAATTCTTTGAGCAAATATGAAGCTGACAAAAAAAATCTTCAAGCAAGAATAAACGCGCACACCAAGAAATAAGCGACGAGAATCTACTTTTTCACTGAAAAATTTACAAATATGAAAAATTACTAAAAAAAAAAAAACGTATTTATTGAAAGAAATTGGAAAATAATGAATAATCATCATTGGAAAATTCACATGCGATCTAAGAAATTGATTCCAATTTTTCAATGTCAAATAATTGATTAAACATTCGTAATACTTATGGAATTTTATTTAATCAACATCAATATCTTTTGAAAAATAGCCAGGGCTGGCAGAACATTTTCGTATACATTGTAATGTTAAAATTTGAACAATTGCTGATATGAATAACTTTCCTTTTATCAGTTGATTCTATTTCGAAATCAGAGTTTTGTTGAGCGATGGTTACAGACGTTACAGTTTCCGCAAGGTTTGATTTCTTCACCATTTGCCCCATTATGTCTGAAGAAATTTTATTGCATGTTTTTCGTTTGCCCAGAATTGACTCTTTGATGTACCCCTCCGCTGTATAATAGTGCTTGATTTTCAGGCCCCGTGCCGTTTCAGTTCCAGCATATTAGCTCCAGATTCCACCAACAACGTAGCTGACGTTTGCCGAAATGCATGTTCGGTGTAAAGTTCTGGTTTCTCTAAGCCTAGAAATTCAGCGATTTGCCTGGGCATATTTCCAAGTTTATTTTTTCCGATTACTTGATTGTGGGATTTTCCGTTTTGAGAATTGACGAAAAAACGGCTGGAATCGGTGTACGATGGTCGCAGGGCCATGTATTGCCTGACAATGTTCAGCAATTCACCTTCAACGGTGTATTTTTTTGGGTTTGTGGGTCTTGCTCGTCGGAATATTTACCACGATGAAGTTGCCGCGGTCTTCGATATGTTCTACATTTAAATTCACCATTTCATCAGTCCTGCGAGCGCCGCTTGACGCCATAATCGCAGCCACCTGAATTCAAATAAAATATATTCATATTTTTCATAAGATTTTGAACATATGTTTTATTATTTTGATATATTTATTGTTTTGCTATTTTGTTAAGATTATTATTTTATTACCTTCGTGGCGAGGTATTTTGTGCCTGGAGCTTCTGTTAGAAATTTCCTGATGTTTTCCCCGGAAAGAACTCGAGCTTTCTTTGCCTCGTATCCAGTATTCTTGTTCCTCAAAAAAAGCCAGAAGTTCGTAATAGTTTGCAATGTTAAGGGCTTTTGAGGGCTCCTCTGTTTCACCGACGGAGTGCGCATTTTCGACCAGTTGTCACGACCGCTATTCAGTCGACGGATCACGTCTCTATTGCTCTACTAATCACTCTCAGATTTCGGAGGGGTGATCCTCAGATTATCAGCTAGTGCCCGCTGGTTTCCGAAAAGTAATCGAATGAAATTCCAATTAACCATTGATTTATTTATATACGAAGCTGTGAAATCAGCTGACACTAATAAATTGCCGATAGACAGACACGAGGTAGTAATAACATTGTTTTTTGGCACTTTATCTGGCAAACCGGTGCTGGGGATACCAGCGCGCCGTACAGGCTCTCGTTAGCAATCTTTTGATATTATTCCGCGGTAAATCAGAGTAGCAGGAGCAACAGCAGACGTCGACTAAAATCCGAAGTGACAGGCTAGCGTCGACACGAATACATGCAGAGACTGCCCTATAGATGTAGTCATTTCGATAGGGTTCTTGAGCTGGGCGCTAGGGGCGCTCTTCCGATCGAGAAGTTGTCGGGGCTCGCTCAAAAGCCCTTAATTGTCGATTTTTTTTGCAACATGCTTCGATATCGAGGGCTTATTCACAATCCATTTTTCTCGGAGCTTATTAATCGTGTATGTATTTGTAAAAATATTCAATGCTTCTTCTTTTTCCTCATGTTTATAAATTGTCGATAACGTGAATATTGCAACGAACTGCCAAGATAAAATCGTCATAATTTCCGCTCCGAAACAGAGTCGGCAATGAGATATGTGAGTCTTCTGTCCCGTAAGACACACATGCAATGGGATGATTTTGACGCATGTAAGGTAAAAACTATCTATGTTAAAACGATTCATTCATGGGCAAAGACGCGCGCCGCCGCTGAAAAACCTGGCTCGGTTCAAGCATTAGCTCGTGGAGCTTGAGGCAAGAAATTAGGTCAAGTAGATATTCGCACGTCAGATGTTTAGTTGAGATATCTTAACTGCATTGAATCACTGATATCATTCAGACAAATACAAAGTTCAAAGTGACTTGTGTTATCAATAGGTGGTTTAGCGTAGTCGGTAGAGCGTGCGACTTATAGTAATACAAGCAAATGCGAGCGTCCCCAGATCGAATCCCGGTCACAACAAAAATGCGGCGTTCATTCTGATCTTAAAATTCTCACTTCGAAACATTGTGTGATTGTCTGCGATTGGTAGGTGTTGATTAACGCAACATACATTGTAATCAATTAATTTTGATATCTAAATTTTTTTTTTCGCGCAACAATTATTTGGTCAAATATTCAAGTGGTATACGTGTACTTAACTCTGTGTTTTGCGAAATGTTAAACGTATAGACGTTACGTTTCCATTAAACGCCAATTATACGTTGAACTAAGGAACATTTAGACCTGAAATAAACGTAAAGCATATGATCTTTTCATAAGATTATTATACGAACCGGCCCAATAAACACTAACGTATAAAAATCGGACCAATGTCCGGCCGAAAAACATATATGTCCCGTAACAACGTTTAATATACGTTTGTCAGCCGGATATTAGTCCCATTTTTATACGTTAGTGTTTATTGGGGGTGCTTATTGGGTTACGTCGGTGGAGCTCGATTAGTGCGTCATCGCAGGGCCCCACTAAGGTAACCCGATGAGGCATTAGCGACTAAAGCGTCACAGCTGCGATCGGACCCTGTCCGGGTAGCCCGACCTGGGCCCGATAATTGCTAGGGGACCCTGATCAGGCCCCGAAGTTTCGCCGAGGAAACTTCTGCACGGGTATTCTAGAGTTTCAGAGTCCGTCATTTTGAAGTTTGAAACTCCGTTGTTGCAATTGGATTAGGCGATCCTTAAAACCAAAGAGTACCCATTTTCAACTTTTCATCTGTCAGACTGGATCTCCGATCAAGAATTTTGAAATTCTGAAATCAAATTTGGATTCAACGACCCCACAAGCCCCCTTACCATGTTCATCAGATTTTTCAAACATTCAGCGGGATCAAAACAATATATTGATAACTAAAATTACACTAAGAACCCATGTTCTTCAAATGGAAAAAAATGGAATTATTGACACCACTTGGAATTAAAATGAGGGAAAATCTTTCAGCAGGACTATTTTTTAATTTACTTGGAACCAACTGAGCCACACGGAGTAGTGGAATTTCTCTTTTCAAGGCACCCCCTACTATGTATGTACCGAATTCAATCCTGTCATTCAGAATGATCCATTATACCACCGCTTAGACCCGGTGGACGTATTGTTATAATTTATTTGTGTCTTTCAAGCTAACAGAAGACTTCGCAAGAAAAGATTCATTAGAGGGTGCCGCGAACGCTATTTAACCTCGTTAGATCAAAGCTGTTGAACCTGATGGTAAAACGCGTGTCGAAAGTCCTGAATTTGTCATAAGGTGTATTCTGTCAGTCCAACGATCAACGCGATAGAAATCATTCCTTCCTTTCACAATCCTGCAGCCTGGGATTGTTCAGAATGATCAGTTTTATATGAGGATCATCTAGTCCCTCCCCAATAAACACTAACGTATAAAAATGGGACTAATATCCGGCTGACAAACGTATATTAAACGTTGTTACGTGACATATATGTTTTTCGGCCGGACATTAGTCCGATTTTTATACGTTAGTGTTTATTGGGTCTCAGCATTATTATAGACTCGAGATGCTTTTTGATCCTGGTTAGGCTGAATCAAGGCTTACTCGAGTTCAATAAGAATCAATCGAGGCCAGATATTTCTACCTGGGATTACATAGTTTGTCCTTCTCTTTTGCGATTCCCGCTACCAATTGCAAGGCGAGCGAGGAAATACCGTCCTGGGGCTTGACCAATTTACATATGTATCTGCCTCTGAGCGCGTCAGAATCTCGCTTTGCATAACGCGAACAAATGGGTTTGCGCTCACTTACGCGTGATCCAATTATCAAACTTTTTCCTTTTTGCGTTTGTTCCAACGCTCCGTCACCATGGACTGGTCGACAGAAGCTAATAACAAGAACGTTACTAGTTAGTGACCACCGACGGGTTGCTACGCAGTTTTAGAGATTTCTGGTTTTTTGTGAAGATTAATTTTCTACACACATAAATTCATTTTTATCGAGAAAAATCGTCATTTTATTTCTTCAACTTTCACCACTTCGAATCAGAGTTCTTTGAACAACTGAATCCTTCCACAAAATCGGTTCTAAGAAATGGAACCAGAAATTCATCGATATTCATTCAACTATTTGCAGCCCGTACATTTCCTCACATGGAAATTTCTCCAAGTTTACTCGTTCTATAATCAAGAAATGAACTTAATACTATTGGCTTGAATTCGAAAAAACATGACCTTTGATTTAAAAGTATCCAAAGTATATAAGTTGTGGGTAAAAAATTGAAGACCGATTTATTTACGGTAGAAGCGAACGTTCGAGTTCAATAGGGACCGTGCACGAAATATAGAGGCAGTACTTATGCCGATATTCATGCTCTCTTCAGGCGTGCGTTAGATTGCTGTTCGCCGCTACTCGACGAACGCGTTGCAGCGGTATACGAGAGTCATTTTCACAATGATGGATACGATTTAAAAATCTGAAAAAAATACTGTAGTTTCTCAATGGTAACTATAAGCGATACGTTAAGTTTCGAGGACGTGTTTTTTCCCGTTTTCGAACTGTTGCAGTTCAAAATTTTAGCATGTATACTGAGCATGTACGCTAAAATTTCAAACTGCAATAGTTCGAAAACGGAAAAAAACGCGTTCTCGAAACTCAACGCATCGCTTATAGTTGTCATTCGGAAACTACACTATTTTATTTCAGATTTTTAAATCGTGTCCATCATTGTGAAAATGACTCTCGAATACCCCTGCTACGCGTCCGTCGAGTAGCGGCGAACAGCTGTCTAAGAGCTCTGACACACGCTATTACTTTCCGCGCGGCGCCGACTCGGAATTCGCGCGCCGCCAACTTCAATGATTTTTTACTCGAGAACAAAAAATAACGCGTCCTTAAAATGAATTCTCAGGCTGTAGTATAGTGCAAAGTATATGTCAGTATTTTGAAAAAAATTTTAAGTCGTGTCACTGAGTGTTTTAAAAATCTTCGAAAACCTAATGGTTAAATAAACAATGGATGAACAAACTTTTTTCAAAGTACATATTATATTTGTATACATTCTATGACACTTTCCGCGTAAACGGATAAAAAAATTGAGTCCAGTGTCATTTTTGGAGGAGTTATGAATTTTTGAAAAAAACCTTGCTCGAATTTGTTTACGTAAATAACTCAACGAATCTTGCACTAATTAAAAATTGCTTTGGCACGAAAATCGAACTTCCCGAGGACAATCGACATGCAAAATTAAAAAAATATCTGAGAGTTGACTGATCCGTTTCACCCGGAATGGCCCATATACTTCTCATGAAGTTTTTACATTTAAATATATTTTATCGACTCCTGCAATTATTGAACTATGCATCAACAATTATAACAATATTGAAAGTATCAGTTATATTGGTTGAAATAATAGTATATATTTCGTATCAAGTGCGTAAAGTTTTATATCCGCGTGTGATTGCCGTGCACGAGGGTCGGCGAAGCCGGCCCGAGTGATTACGGCATCACATGAGGGTCTAAAGTATTACGGCCGTGTTACGAACGATATTTTTCAATGCAGTTGGCGTAAAATTCGATTTTATCTAAGCGAAACAAGTTGTAAAATCGAATTTTACGCCCACTGCGACGAAAATATTATTTCGAAACTATAGTTTGGGGCAAATTGGTCGGAGCAGATGACTATGTGTGAGAGATATGGTTAGAAGGCTGTCGTGCGTAGAAGATGCGCAATCGTTCAAATACCTGCCTTGTCTGACATGAGACAGGTTATAAGCTTATTAATTAATTAGATGAAATTTCTATTACATTTTGAACTGATTTCAATATTAAACTACAATAGAATATTGTACTATTCCAAACGAAACAATTTCAATTTAGTAAATAACCATTTTCTAATATGTTTTAGCATAAATTCGATTTTCCCCGACTCAAGTTCAATTCACCCCGGCCCTGGGGCGAATTGAACCTTTTTGACTCGTTCATTATAATTTTTTGTATGATAATATTTACTTAAAATGACTAATTCTTCTGATCGATTATGGTTTATCAAAGATCAAAGCTCATCTCAAAATTATTAACAAAAGAAATGATTGTGAAAATAATTTGTTTTATTACTTCAAACTTCTCATGGTTCAATTTGCCCCGGACACATCTCAATGTTCAATTTGACGCGTAATTCAAAAAATTAAACTTGATATGTCAATTTCATCACGTTTCCCATCGATTTTTGATAATCATATTTTTTTTCTGAACGTTCAGGAAATTTCCGATGAAAATCATGTACGAAAATTGTTCAGTCCCTTACCTCCAAGGACCAGTTACGATTTGAATAAAATTTTCGGAGTTTGCGTGATTATTTGTGCATTTTGATGTTAAGAATGGAATGATCTCGATAATAATAATTTGGAGGTCAACAAGCGGAAAATTTTTGTACATGATTTTTTATCGGAATTTTTCTGAACTTTCTACAAGGACGATGAAGTTAATGTGAACATGCCGGGCATGAAAGATTATGTGTCAATACGAAACGATGAAGGAAAACGTGTACATATCCAGAAGTGGCTAATTCTTTCAAACCTCAAAGAACTTTATAAATTTTTTCAAATTCAATATCCTGACTGTAGAATCGGATTTTCGTCATTCGCTGCTTCACGTCCTAAAAATTGCGTCTTGGTAGGTGCAAGTGGCACCCACACCGTGTGTGTGTGTTCGATGCATCAGAACATAAAGTTAATGATATCGGGTTTGTGTTCGGCTATAATTTGGTAAAAATAATTGGCGAATGTTTTTTGAATAGTAAATGATATGTTTTCATTCATTTTCAAGGCTGTGATTTGAAAAAACTACCGAGTCATCTGGAACACCCCTCCGAGACCCGCAATGATTGTCAAAATTTAATGATCAGCAATGATCCTTCTGAAGCATGCTACTACACAAGTTGTGAAGATTGTCCGGGTTCTGAAATTTTGCACGACCTGGTACTTGACGTATTGGAAGATAACAGTATTGAGCAATTAACGTACAAGCAATGGGTGTCTAAGTCACGTACGACACTCGAAACTTCTGCAACATGTACAACTGAATTTGTTGACGAATTCTGCACAAATGTGCAAATTTTGTTACTTAATTCTTTTATAACAAAGCAACAAGCATCTTTTCTTGAACAGTTAAAAGTATCCATCAGACCTGATGAATTTATTATCATCTACGATTTCGCCGAGAACTATGCGTTCGTTATACAGGATGCTGCTCCAGGTTACCACTGGAATAATTATCAAACGACCGTATTTCCAGTGGTAATTTACTATAAAACCAACGACATAATATTGCATGAAAGTTTAGTCATAATTTCTGATTTTATATCTCACGAAGCTGTAGCTGTTTATGCCTATTTGAAGTTAATCAACGACTTTATAAAAACTATAACGGAACAACCGGCGAGACTATATTACTTTTCGGATGGTGCTCCGCAACAATTCAAGAATTTTAAAGATTTCACTAAACTTTACTACCATCAAGAAGATTTTAGAGTTCCAGCCGAATGGCATTTTTTTGCCGCTGCGCGCGGGAAGGGACCGTGTGATGGAATAGAAACGGTTAAGAGATTGGCCGCTCGCACGAGCCTCCAACTTACGCCAGATCGGCAAATAACCGATTACCGATAACCGAAGGAACAATATGAAATTGTTGAGGCTATGCTCGCAATTCGCGTTGCGAAAGCAAATCATATAATTGGCACACAGAAACTCCATTGTCTCATACCGGGGGCAAATGCTACTTTTGTAGGCAAGAATTACTCCAACTCAGAGTATTCTAAAACTTATAAATGCTTCAAATCTGCTACAAAATAAGGGCGAAAAATTTATGATGATTATACATTTATATATATTTTAATTGTCAAATGATTGGAAATGAACGTAGTGGTTCTTCTACGAGCAGTTTTAGTGTTGAGAATTAATTTGAAAATTAGTTGATGAAACCACACTTAAGGTCAACGCGCACTACGCGGAAGCGAAGTGCGGCGAACAGAAGAAAACAGTGGTACATCGTCTATTTTCTGTAGTTTCTTATAAAAGTGTGCATAATTTTCATTATGAAATACGATGAGCCACTGTTTTCTTCCGTCCATCGCGCTTTGCTTCCGCGTAGTGCACGATGGCCATTATTTTTAATTCTATTTATACTATACCGCGAAACACGCTGGTAACGCTGGAGCGACACGTTGCAAAAATAAGTTTGATAAAAAACAATGAATGAAACATAATGCCATGCCAAGTTCAAGCGGCTCTTGTACGAGCGATTTTAGTGTTAAAAATTCTTAAAATCCAAGAAAAAGTCTAGAAGGAAAGAGCAAGCCACGATCAGCCACAGCTCAAAATGTTTGTTTTTCCTCGAAGTATTGTCACGAATTTTTTGAAAATTATGAATCATGTCATACTTTAATAAACATCGATTTTACTTGATTAAACGAAGAATTCACTATGAAGGATGAAGTGCAATTATCCCGACATACTTTTTTTGAGAAGTACACTTCTTTCTGGTCAATTTCATATAATCATATTTTTTAATCCGACTGATAGATCCAAAAATATAAGCGTTCAAGCATTTGAAGATAATTTCTTTTTTTTTTTATTTCTTAGGGTTTATCGCGTTACACGCATGTAGCCAAATTTTTTTCAAGATAGTCCGGAATTGAAAGTTTTCAAAAATATATAAATCGAAAATCAATTGAGATGAAAATTTGAAATATATGCTCGAGCAGCGGGCAATAATAAACTGAAAACGCTTGCTAAATTATTTTTCAATATTTTCAAGAAAATCATCAACAATGAAGAAAAAACGCGAAAATCGTGCTGTTACTAAAAATAGGGTGTGCACCAAGGGCTAGGTGGGCTTTTTGACCTTGTGTCGTTGCAGTACTCGTCTTCGGTTCGCAGATGTATCGGACGTTTTTATTTATTTTTCGCCCGCTCATCTGAAAACCGCCACTTTACGCCCGCTTAGTGGGTTGAAAAAACGCGAAAATCGTGCATGTGTTACAAAAAATATTGAATACATCATTGCCAAGTATTATCAATTATCCTACAAGTATATACGTTTTCGTTTCTTTCGAATCACCTCTGCGTGGTCGTCGTGTCACGTGGTACAAAGTGTGCCAACGCAACAGCGACGATGATATATCTTCACACGCACGGTGATTTAGAGCAGGGCCCGGCACACCCATTAGTCCAAAGAGTCAAAACTTTAAATCCACTTAACCCGTTCACCGGCACTAATCCTTTTAACGCCATTTCTTGGATCTTAGTAGGTATGGGTGGGGATATGGAGGTATGAAAAGACCCAGACGGTCGGACGCAGTTTTTTCCGTCCCAAATAGACCGTACACCCCTTAGTTCCTTTTATTTCTCCTGAACGCTGCCCCTACTATCGAACTTTTCGGTAAGGACAAGTGATTGTTTTCAGGTAGACTGAAGGGATCAACGGCCCCAGTAATTGACACTTAGAGCCGGGCTGGCGCTGAGAGCCCGGCCATGCCGTTTTCTGATTTAGAGTATGGCGTAGAGCCATCTGTCGGGCGTTTCGTTAGCCGAGGACCGTCTCATGTCTCAGCTGTCGGAAATCGACAATTTTACACTATTTACATCTTTACTACCGCTCTACTGTACATCCCTTGGCCCCATTGTTGCGTGAAACAACAAACTTTTAAGACAAAAATGTTTGGCATTGCATGTAGACTTGGGGTACGTTGCTGATTTTTGCATTTTTGACGCGTAGGCTTTGATATTAACCAAAATAAGTGACACGGCCACACTTGACCAACATAAAAAAATAATTTCTTTCGATTTCGACGAATCTCGCGTGCTGAAGCGAACCTATTCGTCCCCAATCGTCGAATAAATTTATCATTCATAATTTTTTACCATCGTTTCGGAGTTTTCGCGATTTTTTTCTGTCTTTTATGCCGGTAAAGGTAGGACTAGGACATGTTCTTAACAGTACCGTCTGATTGGATCAACAAAGTAATTCAATTGATTCAACAAAATATTCGTTGATTTCTCCAAATGCGTTTGTTAAATCATTCTGGTGCATTTGTTGATCAAACTAAATCAGCCAACAAACGAATTTTGTTAGAGCAACAAAACATTTTGTAGACTGTATATCTATTAGATATTTTCGTTGATTCAACTAAAATCTTGTTGATCAAACGATATTCTTCTCCTAGTGTAGTTGAAATGAACACAAGTCACTCTTCGACCGAAACCAATACCTACTTTTCTTACATCACTATAAGCGATGAAATAGTATATTTCTTTCATCCTGTGTCACACACCATGTTTTTCATAACATCTGATCGAAACTTAAGCTGTCAATTAGAATAATAATTGAACAGTCTGAAATTTTCAACAGGTCAGTAATTTCTGTGACCATCCCAACCCAGACAGCATAAAACTTTTTCAAATATGTCCTATGAATGTCCTATAGACTTAGGGAAGTCTTATGGAAGTGTTATGGATATCTTTTGAAATTTGATGCTGTCTGGGAATGGATGTAATAGCTACTCATTACATAACAAGAGATTGCAAAACACCATTGCATCCCGCTGATTCATTAAATTCGCGATTTGCGTATGCACAACAGCATTTCACGGCATTAGCCTGAAATCAGCCTCTTCCGACCGGCCAAATAAGCATCAAGAGTTGAAGTTTCAGAGAAGATGTTATGAAAAGTAAAAAGAAAGCCAACAATTCCATCAAACTATGAGAGGCGATCGCTCGAAAAAGTTGAATTTTTCTCTTTCATACCTGGGATGATGAGTGAACTGCTGTGATCAGATTGTGATGTTAAAAAATTCTCTTAGGCCGCAGCGGTTCTTTCAAAATACACTTCAATGGATGAAATTGTGAAATGCACTTTGGCTGGGGCTGTATTGGAACATAAAAGTCACGTTTTGGCACAGATTAAAGCGTATCGAAGAAATTGCTCCTTCATCTCTCTCCCTCTGATTCAAGACAGAAAGAGATAGAACAAGATGAAAAAAAAAAAACGACAGGATAAGTTTTTGACGACAAAGGTGGTGCGCTGCGGAAGAAAGGCGACAACGAATCAACGGCGAATACCAAGGAGACGGCAGCGTAGTACGTCTATACATATACAGGGTGTTCCAGACCTCGCGACGAATATTCTACAGGGTAAATCTTGATCAAAAATGGGATCGAAATTTCCTCAGCCGATTTTTTCGGAAATGCATAGATTTTCCGTTATAAATATTTCAATTTCAGTCAATGATGCGCGGCTTATGAACGGCCGTTTGTCGGTGTGACCACCGTTCGGTTGTGTGCGCGTCTCTCACCCTATTGTCACCACGAAAAAAAGTGCACACAACCGAGCGGTAGGCACACCGACGCGCGGCCGTTCGAAAGCCGCGCGTCATTGACTGAAATTAAAATAATTATAACAGAAAACATATGCATTTAAAATAAAAACGGCTGAGGAAATTTCGATCCCATTTTTGATCAAGATTTACCCTGTGAAATATTCGTCGCGAGGTCTGGACCACCCTGTATATGTACGTGCCTTATACCTAGCTGGCATCCGTGTCGTTTCATATATTTTTTGCAACGTTGCAGTGTTTTACGAGAATTTCTCGTTTGTGAAGAGTGAGTGCATCACGCCCCGAGTCGAAACTCCAGACGAACCTCTAGGCACGCCCAAACACCCAACGAGTTCTCAGCTCTTTCGATATCGAGCTTTCTCCTCGTTCTTACACAATACGTATACTATAGGTCATGCTCGAAAGTTTGAACCATATTTTTGTGCCCCTTAGCAGATTATAGCTTACAGATTTCGGCTCACGGCTAAAATACCAGTAGAAATTGAGAACTTGACGATAAACAGATGCAGAAATTACTGACCCTCTTCTTACAACTGACTCCGCGTACGCAATCCGTTTTTGACTCGGTTTCTGAGCGACACAAATTTAACTTTTGTTACCTTCCGACTCGGCATATCACACTTTGTGTATGCCAACCCCTCGTGCTTGCGTTTATATTCAATTCGATAAATACGAAACAGCAATCCTGTATTATGTCTTATATTTGAGGTCTTGCCCCTGTTTTAAATACCGAAGTATAACTGAGGGATGTTAGAGGTGGTAATCAAGGTATTTGGTTAGCGACCTAACTACTTTATTCAGATGGGTAGCTCCAGTTATATTTAAGAGTGCAGATACTACGTCGTACATAGATATATATGGTATAGGTTAAGTTACTCTAGGTGTTTTCAGTAAGGAGTATATTTAAGAAGTGAAGTGTGTTAATTGTCATTTGTTAGTTATGAGGGTTTGAGATAAAGGTGGGGATAGAGGATTGCTGACCGATGCACTTACGAGAGTACTGTGTGCAGCATGTCAGCGTGAGAAAAATAGCGAGGTAGGAAGGTAGGAGGTAAGGTATCATCTGAGGACATATGATTTAGGATGATGAGGAAATAAGGAGATAGGAGGACGTTTGCAGGAGGAGCGTGGAGTAGGACGTAACACTAATGGGTTCCAATAATTCATTTCTCTTCTTTTATCCCCACTTCTGTACAAGACTCAATAAGAATAGAGTGATTAACTCTTTTTGTTCTTTGCTTTATTATGTTTTTTCTTTTTTCTCTTTTCTCTTTCGGTCAATTTTTTCATTCAGTACAACGCTGGCCTTTTATTCTTCTTTTCCAGAGAAGGTCCAATGTATTCGTATTCTTTGTATATTGTTACTTCTCTAAATTATGATCGTTTATTCTTTTGTTAGGTTGGGTTGGGTTAGGTTAGGTTAGGTTAGGTTTGTTCTATTTATATGATATTCTGGTATTTTTTTTTTTACAGAAATTTCAAGTCTGCCCTGTAATTCAACGATACCTATCCTCAGCTCTACACTCGAAAACTCTAACCATTTCTTTTTACGCAGAACATTTATTCCGCCGATACCTCCACTTTTCGTCTTTACTTATACCTTTCCTCCGCCGTTCGCTTTCACCTCCATTTTGCCTCGTCGCAGCAGCAGCCCGATTCATGAATATTTTAGACTTCTCGCACGGAATACGGGCATGAAACGGCTTCAGCTGTCAATGCCAAAAGACGATGCTGCTTAGTGCATTGGGCATTCGATCTCGATGTCATCTGGCCATTTCGTGTTTCCGCTATGATTTTGAAGCAAAGGAAAAAAAAAACAAGAAATTAGAAAATAAGGCACAATTGTATTGCTGAAGAAAAAGAACTGCGGTATTCGAGATCCTAGATGAAATCAGTGATCGACAGAAAAGTTTACTCACTGAGGTTTTGAAATAAAAGTAAATTATTTCTCAATAAACACTAACGTATAACAATTGGACTAATGTCCGGCTGACAAACGTATATTAAACGTTCTCACGTGAAATATACGTTTTTCGGCCGGACATTGGTCCCATTTTTATACGTTAGTGTTTTTAGTCTAAATTCTCGAACGTTCATCGCGAAGCAATTCATACTTCCATAGTAAATTTCCAGGTTCTCTTGTTGCATGATATCGGATTTCTCTCATTGCGCGATTGCAGATCCATACAGACGTAAGATATGTGGGTTGAGAGATTGAATTAATACATGACTAATATCAAGCTGATCGGTAATCGATGCATACGATTCTAATATCTGCAACGAGTGAGCTGATGCTGCGATGGAAAGCTGAAAATATTTTATATATTTTAAATAGAATACTGATGAAAATTTTACGTAGGTTCCATTTGTGTCACAGTGTGATCTAGAGTGAATAAAATCCATCTGGGATATCATGCTTGTTGTGTTATCTATTATTTACATGCATACGGGACCGACGACGCGACGGTATTTTATTACACTTGTAAATAAATCCTCAGAACAGTTTTTACTATCAGTTTGAAATTTGCCATACCATTACCTACCCCGACGGAGACAGGCTGGCGTGAAGAATTTTATCGCCCGGTGAAAAGCCTTCATAGCCGAAACGAAAGATGGATAGGAGGTACTCATGGAAGAGTGGGCATATATGAAAATTGCTTGAATTGAAAAAGTAGGAAATCAATCCTCCACATCACGAAATGCAGTTTTGTATATTTATATGAACGGCCAGTTCGCTTCTCTGCAATATCTCTTTGATTTGAAATTCATTTTCATGTGATCTTCTTTTTTCCCCCAAATTGATCCCGGTTTACTTCGTCTGTCCATCCTTTCGGATCTTGAAATCTTAGGAGAGACTCTCTCGATGCTAAATCATCCCGCGAAACGATTTCTTATTGTTAATTTAGCACAGATTTACAGAAAATCAATGAACATCACAATACAGATAATTCGAATATTTTCTTTCTTTTATCGAATAATCGACTGGATGGTGTTACCCTGCCTTATGCTACTGATATTCAGTTACACGAAGCATATGAGACAACATGAAAACAAACCTAATATAGTACTGATAGTACTCTAGCTATCCGATGGTGTTTTATGTCCACGTGAGATGTAATATTCATTTGAAAAATTCTGAACGTCAGACGATAATTGAAATTCTTCTGATATGTTATCGAAGCACGTGCCTATAATTGTATTTCGACAGACGCCTACACAATACAGCCTGTCAGCCGTGAGATTACGTAGGTCCTGCAAAATTCCGACGCTACCAAAAGACAATATCTTATGCACAAGTAACGTGACTGTTAGGGTTTTGCAGGGCCGAATTTAAAGGTGTGGAGGCCCTGGGGCATCGAAGAAGTTGAAGGCTCCTAATTATTTCTCAAACTAGACAAATAATCTTCTTTCTTACAGTAGTGTTTCAATAATTTATAGCGAGACAAATAAAATCTTTTCAATGAACATATGATAGATTCCACGTGGAGCGGACCAAAAAAAGACCTCGATGTCACGAATTTTTCTCATTTGAGTAATTCCACGTCAAACCGGACAGCTTTCTGACCTCGATGTTACCGATTTTGCTATAATTTTTTTTACGGGATCTATGGAACAAATAAATTCATTAAACTATTTTTTATTTTTTTGGCCCCTATTTTCCAAGTTACATGGGGGTGAAATTTAGAAAAAAGAGCCAAAAATCGAAAACATACTCCCCTTCAAACGATCATATCTTTGATTGTATTAATCCTAGAGACTTCATTCACGAACCATTTCAAAGCTATTGAATGACACTATTATTATACCGTGAGGACCAGGTGAAAGAGAATGGTCCGTCCGCCCAGACACCTTATATTTCGTATTTTTATGGGGATAGCCACTCGTTGCGCTGAAAAATCCCTAGGGTGATTTTGGCGCGCGGTCGATGCAACTCGGCAGCCATTGTTGATAGAAGCCGGCTGACTGTCAATACATCGCGGAAGGTAGACGTGTGGGGTTATGTTCGTTTACTTGAAGCAAATGATAAATGAAGTGAATAAAACCTTCGTGAACAAGCTATGAATATTTATCAAAAATCGATCAATCAGTTTTGAATGATATCTATTAACGAATTAACCTCAGCTGTAACCGGAAATTAATTAGAATTAAAGAGTTCATCGAGAAGAACCAATTTAAACGAAATTATTAATTGTATCCTGGGGTTGAGGCTTCAATAAATTGAACTAGGTAAGGGAGAAAAACTTTATTGAAGCTGAGTAAAAGTTCATTCAATGCATAACAAGGATAATTGTCATGTTGTAATAAATTAGTCTTCGTTACAGTCATTTGAAACTGATTGACCAATTTTTAATAAATATTCATAGCTTATTCACGTAGGTTATATTCACTTTATTTATCATTTGCTTCAAATAAACGAACATAACCACACATGTCTACCTTCCGCGATGTATTGGCAGTCAGCCGGCTTCTATCAACAATGGCTGCCGAGTTGCATCGACCGCGCGCCAAAATCACCCTAGGGATTTTTCAGCGCAACGAGTGGCTATCCCCATAAAAATACGAAATATAAGGTGTCTGGGCGGACGGACCATTCTCTTTCACCTGGTCCTCGCGGTATATTTACTTTATTCTGTGGTAACAAACAATTTCATTTCTCATAAACAAATATATTATTCAAACGTGATTTTCAAAGCAAGAACCACGCTATAAAATTTGCAAAAAAATATGAGCGTATTCCTTGATCAAGTCTCCACAAAATCGTTAAGTAAAGAGGATCGAAAACCGATGGAAACTACATTTTCAAAACAATTTATTTAGGGGGCGTCCATTAATTACGTGAGGCGTTTAGGGGGGGATGGGGGGGGGGGGGGGTCGAGCTGAATCTCACCCAATCTCACGTAGGGGAAAGGGGGGGTACTCGGCCAATATCACGTAATTTTTTTTCCGCAAGAAACAGTGTATAATTGCGAGAAAACTGGGTTAAATTATCGAAAAATCTCACGTAAGATTAGGGGGGGGGGGAAGGAGTCGAGCCGAATCTCACGATATCTCACCAGGGGGGAGGGGGGGTCGAAAAAATCACCAAAATCGCCTCACGTAATTCATGGACGCCCCCTTATAAGCGACGGCGCGCGCTGCCACCGAAAAACCGTACCCGAGCCGGGTCTTTCAGCGGCAGCGCGTGCCGTCGCTTGTAAATAAATCGTTTGAACATGGTTCCTATTCTAGTTGAAAAATAATTGCGAAAAATTAGAAAGATCTCTTTGACAAGGCGCGGCGATACTTTTATGGGCCTAGGGCGCTTCTCAACCATAATCCGACGCTGCTTTCAGCATAATATAATGAAAAAAAAAGTGGCGAGTACGACTTTCTTGCGACTTTTGATAATCTTTGTTTTTTTTCTCACCTAAAGATCGTATTTTCAATTTTAAATAAGAATATTAATTTTTCCTCACAATAATAATTAATTTCGATAATAATTATGTTACTGATGTAGGTGCGAGCGGGGCAAAGGGGGCACCGCAGCCAAATTTTCGAAATTAAGTTTAAAGCCGTGTGGATATCGATGAACTCTGTCTTATCGACGAAATTTTCTATGTTTAAATTGAAAGTTAGCTAATGTTAGTTCAGATGGTAATACAGAAATCGTTGATATCCACCCGACCGGAACACTTTTCCCTGGGTTGCCGTCGTTCATTTGTATGAGGCTCGTCGTGTTTATCATTTCCCGCACCTTTTAAATATACAACATCGACTACCTGCAGTTACGGATGAATACGATAGTATTGGCCGTAGTGCTTTTTCTATATAGCGTTATTTTCGAGTAAAAAACGTGATTATTATGAAGATATAACATGGCATTCGGAAGAATATATGTAATTATTCCTAAGACCGAGTCGGAAGATTCAGACAAAGAAATAATTTCTCAATCTTTATCTAAATTGAATATTTCTCAGCAGTTTCTGAGGTCAGATGCGACTTTGCCTCTGACATCATTCGCATCCTATGTGGAAGAAGTTCCTTCCACAAGTGCGAATAGTTGTTTATTGTCGAACATTTCGATAATTAATAATGGGCTAGACAATTCTCCTGATACGCAAAGTCAGGGAATCAATATCAATCATTCAAATAAAGACGTTAGTGGAGAGATCAAATCTGATCAACATTCATTACCGCGACGACAACGTCGGAAAACAAAAGATGAGTCAGAATGGTTGCGAAACAAACGAAAAATTTTGCGCAACAGCGGGAAAAGTTACACAAGCGTAAACGGTAGCATTCGGAAGAAAAAAAAAACTCCTACCACCATGTTACTGTGCAAGACAGTGTTCCAAAAAGTTTCCGGACGCTGTACGACAGAAGCTTTTTGATAAATTTTGAACATTAATCGACATGAATCGTCAGCGGGAACTGATTGCTAAACTTATCAGCAAAAAGAGATGCACAAGGAATTGCATAAAAGAATAAAGAGCTAAGACGATGGTATGTATAATGATTATACACGGCAGTTTTTCAAAATTTCTTGAACCTTTAAATTCCACAGTGGTGTAAATTGGAAATTCGAATTTTTCGACAGCTATTACCATGGTATAATAAACTTTAAACTAAACCATTAGACTTCTGAAATGAAAAGATGTTTTCTGGGGTAAAATTTACTGAAAAATCCATTAAAGATGTCAAAATTAAAAAAAAACATTGTTTTATCAGGAAAAAAAATGTGTTCATAAAAAGGTCCATCTCGCTAACGTAATTGCAAAGATACTTCATGCTGGTGCGGAGCATCAGTGTGTAGTTCATTAAATGTTAATAAAAAATGTCGATTGACAATATTTTTTTTTGGCCTCATCAACTTATTTTTGGTTCCATCAACTTCCTGCCGACGCACAAGACGAAAGAAAGTCTGAATATGACCTACATATGAAGAGGAAAAATGCTGCGCGAGATGAGAAGGAAATGGACAAGAAGAGCGCTGTCGAATCAAGGGCAGTGATGACAGTCTGCTTCGACTTAGAAGTAACTCTCTTCTCGACACTTTTTTTTGCAAAGCCCATATTTTATAAAAGAAAATTGGCCACCCACAATTTGACAGTTTATGATACCAAAAAAAAAGAGGGTAACCTACAGTGATTACTCTTGCAGTTTTCTTCGTTCAGTTCCATCTCTTACCATAACCGTAGAACTTATGGCTGGGGTGAAGTAATTCATCTTATACGTTTCTCCAATTTCGCGACTTCCGCTAAATCCCACAATTTGTTTGTCTCTGATTTCATTTTTTCATTCACTAAACTTTGATGAAATTGAATTCACCGCAAACCCCTTCCTTCCCTCACTGAAAAACGAAACGATCTATCTATTCTTATAGCGAGTCTCTTACTGCTGGTTGGAACGATTGTGCAAGACGGGCGCAACTTATGAGGCAGACCCTAGCAGAAATTCTGAGCGATTCTGCGTGATAGAACCTCGCTGCGAACTTCCCGCCGCTAGTTCGCAGCAGCGTGCGGCGTGCGGTTCGCGGCGAGGTACGACGGCGAGCCCGCCGCGGGGTTGGATTTTCATTCCATCGCGTTTGCGTGTCAAAGAGGTTATGAAAGGTTTGTGAACTGTTTAATTGTAAACTATGGAGGCAGATGCTTTAAATACAGTGTGTGAACTTCGTTCCTGGGCTATTGAGTTTCAAATTGCGGACTTACACCAAGATAAGTTGTTGAAGATTCTGAAGAGAAGTGTTCTCCCACAATCACCCCTCTGAGCTTTGAGTATCAAGAAGTTTTGGGCGGATATCTTGGAATCTAAGGGAGATAGAAAAAATTTCGTAGAAACTTTTTTTGTAGAACTGATTGAAAACTACAAAAAAGGTGTCTATGAAAAATGTTCCATCTCTTCTAGATTCAGAGAAATTACACGAAAACTTAACTAGAAGCTGTGTTTGTTGTCATAGCGATTTGAGGTATGACGACTCATACTCATGTACTTTGCGGCAGCAGTGCGCGGCGAACTCGCGGCGGCACATCGCGGCGAAAAAGAAATTGCTTGTCGGGCAATAATATTTTTTAATTATGAATATTTTTTTTCTTTGTATAGGTCAAAATAAAAATTCTCCCATTGTTGCGGTTCTGGGTCACGCGCTATTCCAACATCCGCCATTGGAAGAATTAAATTTAAATTTTTTAGAAGCGGGTCACACCTATATGGAGTGCGATACGATCCACTCAGTAATATAACGCGCGTCTCGCAAAGAAAAAATTAATGTTCCTAGTGACTGGTTAAGAGTTGTTCGACATGCCAAAAAAAACTGGTAAAAAATATAGTGTACAAGAAATGCACCTTGAAAATTTTGTCAACTGTAAGGCCGCGCGTGACAAAGTTTTTCCAAAGAATCCTAACTTTACTAACGGATCCAAAGTAAAATGGCGTTCGTGTAGATGGATTCAGATTCGTCGGGCGGAAGAGAGGTAATTTACTAATTTCAATTTTGGAGTATGATCTTTTCTGTGCGCGAAGTTTATTACCATAATTATCCAACGTCCCGTGTGGAAATGTTTTCCGGGATGTCTAAGGGACCCGATAATAATATATGATAAATAATACTACTATTTCTGGAAACAAAAATCTTACGAAATCTTTGTGGAACTCTGCGTCTTCTTTTAAACGTAAGTCGAATGCCTCAAATTCTGCAGCTGTAAAAAGTTTGACGTATCCATATTTTTTGTTGAAAGTATTGGGCGTTACTACATGGGCAGTTTTATTTTTGATCGAACGTTCCATAGTATGTCGTAGATCTTGTATTTCACCATGCAAAGCCTGAGTTTCAACCATCGCTTTCTTCGTAGAATGGTATGTCAATTTCACGATATCATCTGGAAATACAAATCGAATATTCAAATTACTAAATGCAAAAATGTGATCAAATCAAACAAAGTACTAGAAATCTAATTTTATGTTATATTGAGATTACATACTTTCGGAGAGGACTTCGAAGTTTTCGAAGTCTTCGTCTTGAACTACACTTGTGCCTGCGAATTGACTCCCATTTCTTGTGTTGCGGTTGTCGATATTTGTTGACGGTTTTGTCTGTCGACTCAGTGAATTGAACGTTACATTTGGACCAACAACTCCTTCATTCATTAGACGATTGCCAGCAATTATTTTATTCATATTTTCAACCCGTTCTATTGAGGTCCTTGCTGAGTCGACGATCTTTGAATGATTTAGACTAGTGACACTTGATGACGATGGTCTTGTTGAAGTTGATTGCCTAAGTTTACTCTGAGATGAAGGTTGAGTGAATTTTGGTTGCTGAAGTTTTTTTGATCTTTGTGACCCAAAGTTGTTATTTTTTTTTTTTGTATTTGGTTTATTCACCTTAATTCTTTTTGCATCTTTGCTTGTATTTTTTTTAGACTTACAAGCAGAATTCTCTGAATCGCTGGTACTGTAAGCATCAGCGTGTGTTGAAAAGGTGGATGATGCAATGAAAATGAATAAAAATAGTAGATTGTGTATCACGAATGAAAAATGGGGATTATATAAAATATTTTTTTCGTGTGCACCATCGTGTGCACCGTGGTATACAATGTACTATTATGGAACTGATTGTAATAAACTAATAGCATAGATCGTGACGCACAGTTTTCATGATCTTCTTCTGAAGTCTCTAGCTCTGCATCAGATAGTGATTTCGCCTCCGCCCGCAATTTCAAAACCTCAGCCTCCTTTGATTGAAGTGGCATTTTCATAATATTGCACAGTTTGTGCAGCTTTAGGTTTATCGTCGTTCTCAGTGTCCGTTGTAAAAGCAAATTTTTGTTTCTTCAATCGGTTAACTCTCTTTATTGCTTCAGCACGAGTCTCTATAATATAAAAAATATGAAGACATACAAATAGTGAACTTACACACAGGATCATCTTTCAGAACAAAAAAAAAAAAAAACGTATTACTTGCACGTCCAACACAATCGACCTGAAACTCTGGCCAAGACGATGGGGCAGGAGACTTCATTTCAATTAAACTTCTGAATAATTTTTTATCTTCCTCTTCATAAGGACCAATCCATATAACGTGTCATGATGCATCCCAAATTTTTATTAAAGATCGATCGATCTACAACCATCCGCAATAACGTCATTAATAAAGTGAACAATTTGATATGGGTATGCTTGCGACACTGAAAAAGTTGATAAGGTATTGTACAAATTTATGCACTCCAGGGGTGCGATTCTGTAACTCTGTCGCTAACTTAGCGATGTCGTTAACTTTTTTTGCCGCTTCTGAGCCAATGTGCTTCCCCGCTAGCACCCGTTCACCACCAGTAGCGTCCATATGCTCGGTGTTTCGGGTGTCAACAAGCTGAGGTCGCCATGCAACTGCCCGAGAATCAACAATTGAACCCAAGGAAAACCCGGCTCTGTGATGAAGCTCTCGCGATCGAGTGCTTTCTCATCGGTATAGTTAGCGAGGGCTGTGAGAGTGTCGTTACGGCAGGTGATAAAAATTCGTCAAGATAGCACTCGATCGCAGGAGCTTCATCACAGAGCCGGGTTGTCCTTGGGTTCAATTGTTGATTCTCGGGCAGTTGCATGGCGACCTCCGCTTGTTGACACCCGAAAAACCGAGCATATGAACGCTACCGGGGGTGAACGGGTACTAGCGGGGAAAAAAGTCAACGACATCGCTAAGTTAGCGACAGAGTTACAAAATCGCCCCTCTGCAATGTCTATTGATTCATCATTATATCTTTGCATGATTAATCCAATACAAGCAACGTAAAAGTATTGTAAGTTTAACCCGCGTTTAGGTGGGAACCAAACATTTGAAGCGAACAATACTATTCAAGCAGGCGATTATGTAGCTATCGATCGATATTGGCGATGACCGAATGATTTGTCAATTATTAGATAATATATAACCGCTAAAAAGTCCTTGTGTTATTATATTATTTTGAAAAAACATGGAACGCGATAAAAGAAAAATTGCATATGAGCGCAAAAGTAGAAATAGATCATTTTTAAAAGACGTGAAAGCTGATCTAAAAAAGGTACTTCATTTGAAAAAAAAGGTACCTATAACTCAAACATTACTGTAAGTTATAACTTGAGAGAATATATATATATAATAATATAAATATAATCATATTAGAACAGTTGAGAGGACTCCTGAGAGTAGCGACCACGATGATCTAGAGCATTTAAATCGTCAAAAAATTTCCAACACCAACGATTTCGAAGATAGTTTTGCCGAGTATTGCATGGACAACGATGTATACGGAGAACATTTTGAAGTCCATTCAAATAAGGAACGTCAAGAAGTGCAACAACCTAAAGACATGAACGTTGATGATGCTTCAGAATCATCGACTGTATCAAATCCACCAGTAATACAACGACTTCATCAATGGGCGATTGAATCAACCATAAGCCAGAAGAGTTTAAGCAATTTATTGGTCATATTCAAAGACGGGTTACCGCCTGACCTGTCTAATACAGCCAAGACGTTTTTGAAAACAGCACAAGCATCTTATGATATTAAAGAAATGGAAGATTCTCTAAGCTTTGAACCTGGAGAATTTGTATATTTTGGTATAGCAGAGGGACTAAAAAAGTGTTTAGCTGCTTTTCACAAAGGCGATAACTCGTTACTTATTAACGTAGATGGCCTTCCGATATCCAAATCGGGATCAAAAACATTCTGGTCAATTTTATGTGAAGTATTTTTTGAGCCAGACATATATAAACCTTTGGCAGTTGGTATTTATCACGGATCGAGTGAACCGAAGAATATAGATGAGTACTTTGCACGGTTTATTGAAGAAATTAATTAGTTGCAACAGGAGGGTTTCATGAAAGATGGGAAGACTTTTTTCGCCATACCTGCACGGAAAGTACGACTTTCGGCCCCTCGCGTGAGCGGGAAGTCGTACTTTCCGACGCCAGGCGATGGTGAAAAATAGTATACCTCACACGGGAGTGAAAGAGGCCATCCCAAACTGGGTTTTTACCACCCTTGCCTTCGGCTCGGGTATCAATCTCACACGCAGTTTGCGTTAGCCTACTTTCCCTCCCTAGGTGAGTAATATACTATTAATGTTTCCGTGAAAGCTGTCGTCGCAGACACCCCGGCTCGATCTTTGTGCAAGGGAACGAAGGGGTACGGAGGCTACAGCGCATGCGAGAGTTGTACAGTATATGGCACAAGAATCGAAAAGAGGACGCAAAAATTTAATTCAACAGGACAAAAAATGAGACACTCGACTAAAATTGTATATCCTGGAATAGGCTACACAAAAAAAAAAACTAACACATCGTTTAGAGGCAGATCAGATCCTGAGCATCATACTTGTCTTTCACCGTTGGAAGGTATATTACCAGAATTAGACATTTTTAAACTATTTCCATTAGATTTTATGCATTTGGTCTGCGGTGGAGGAACAAAAAGACTGCTCGAACTTATAACATCTGGCCCATTGAAAGTAAGGTTAGGGGCCAGAAGCAGGCGAGAGCTCTCACGCAGGTTGATTTGTTTAAAAGCTCAGACACCAAAAGAGTTTCAGAGGAAACCACAGTCAATAAATTACCTTGCGGGATGGAAAGCCACTGAATTCAGGTTCTTCCTATTATATTGCGGTCCGATCGTTTTACGAAAGTTATTGCCTTTTAAATTATATAAACATTTCTTGTTATTGCATACTAGCTTCAGGATTCTGTGTAGTGACCGGCTAGTCATGCTTTACAAAGATCAAGCTCGAAAATATTTGGAAACCTTTGTATTTACGTTACCGCTCTTGTACGGAGAGGAAGCACAAGTTATTAATATGCATAACCTCCAACATATTGTCGATGATGTGGAAAATCTTGGCTGTGACTTGAGCAAAGTTAACTGCTTCCCTTTTGAAAGTTTTCTGGGGAGAGTGAAAAATACAATAAGGACACTTAATCGTCCATTGGAGCAATATTGTCGCCGACAGCATGAAAAAAATCTCTAAATTACATTTAATTCCTCTTTCTTTATTACAACAAGTACATCAAACAATGTTGTTGTACTTCTAAGCGATGGTTGTATAATGGAGATATCAAAAATATATGGTAAAAATGAATCCCAAGAATCTCTCTACATAGAAGGGAAAATTTCGAAAAAAAAGGTTGACATGTACACCAAACGTGTTTGATGTTGACCGGTTCAAGGCCACGCATGTTTTCGACAACTGCAAATCTGGATGAGAGTCGCTTGATTTGTCGATAGCGCCCCTAGTGGCCTCTGAGAGAATCTCGTCCTGATAAAGATATCGATAGCTGTTTTTCTTTTTTTTTTTAGCTGAATTGAGCGATGTCTAGCCTTTCAAAATCTATATCGATAAAACACCGAGTCAAAATCTTCAACGGGGCGAGATACACTCCGAGGCCACTAGGGGCGCTACCGACGAATCAAGCGGTTCTCATCTAGATTCGCATTTGTCGGAAAAATGCGTGGCCTTGAACCGGTCAACATCAAACACGTTTACCGTACAGTTATCCACGTAATTCATCCAGTATCGGAGCATGGAGAATTCCAGAACAACCTTTAAAAGATACAATTTATACATTGACTAGCATTGAGAAAAAAATGGTAACATTGCGATTGTCCTTAGAGCTGAACGGAAAACTCAATACTTATGTCCTGACTTTGTTTCATGTCTAAACGATAATTCAAATAAAAATGTATGTATGTTTGAGTTATAATGTTTTCTTCTCTTTTTTTCCAAACTCGGCCTACATTAGTCTACCTTATCAAGACCCGATTATATTTTTTGTAAAAATTAGCTAGTGCCCTGTTAGCATCTGACCGGGCCCTTCATTGGTGCACCCATCGAGGCCCTGTTATTTCGTATCATGGAAACTAAATAAAAGTCAATTCACTTTGAGCTTTATTGATAATTTTATATTTGGTATCTAAATAGGTCGATTTTTATTGAAAATGAAATGTGGGAGGATTTCAAGGAGTTGCGATTGCGGAAAAAATTTTCTCATGTCCGCCTCACACCGTGTTACGATACACCACATCCTATTTCATCCAAAAAATACGATGATCTGATGGAATTGTGTCAAATGAAAATTATTCCCACAGTTCATCATGATTATTATCGCCGAATAATTCACAATGATGGTGAGTCAATTTGTAAAAAAAAAATTCAACTGCACACTAATAACAACACTAATCGAATATTTTATTTGTGGATGTCGAAGGAGGCGCTCAAGATGACGAACAAGTTGACGGGAGAGGAGTTGTACCGAACTCACGCCGATCATAATATAATTATATGAATAAAATGATATTTTAATGGAGCTCAAAAGTTAAGTTGCCTTGCTGGTAATCTTATACATTTTATGCAATTAATTTAATACGTGAACTATCCTAATAAGTAATAAATAACTCATAAATAATATGTATGTATAATACCTCCCTGAGCAATGGCTATGATTGGCTATAATAGAAGTTAAGAATAGGTACTACTCTAAGTGTAAATTGGTATTGAATTAAACATAGTTTTCATTCATCAGTTTATACGTTTTTTACACCTATTTTTGGAATCCATAGACGCCCTGATTTTAACAAATTTATAAAAATATTCAAAATTTTACCTGCCATAAGGGCATTTCTCAACATAACGTGTGTCTAAAAGGTCTTGAGCGCCAAAAACGCGATTTTGGTGGCAAAAGAACGCAAAATTTTTTGTTTTCACGCCATTCGCTCGAAAATTCATCAAAACGTCTAGCTCAATTAGAACTACGATATCGGAAATGAAGATGCAAAAGGAGCGTATGCTGGGTGAATACGTCATTCTTTCATTACAATTTTTGAGGAGAATAAAAAATAAGGTAAAGGCAGAACGTCGTAACCGCCAATTTTATTTTTTTTATTTTATCCCTTCACGCAAAAGTCATGAAAACACCCGAAACGCGAAGATAAATTAGAAAAACTAACGTTTAGAAAAATTCGATGAAAAATATCCGTAGATAAAAGCAGAAGGGCGATAACACAATTTTTTTCGAACCGTCTAGATTTTGATGAAAACGCGTATTTCGGTGGGTTTAATTGACTGTGGCAAAAGTTAGGATTCTCAGTACAAGTGTGAATTGTGATTAAATCAAACTTGGTTTCTATTCAGTTTCTACGAATTTTTCACTTATTATCCAAGTGCATTAAGGCCCATATGATTTTTTTTCAATTTCTAGCCGTGGCGAAAATACTTACTTAGCCATAGTATTGGGTTGGTATTTTACGTACGCTATAATATTTATAGTCGTTTTCATGATTGAAACATTTTCAGATGCCTTTATAACAAGGAAGTGCCAAAAGAGCGCAAAATGGCATACACGCCCTTCTGCCTTTAGGCACAACAAAAATACATAATCATATAATTTTAGGTACATATTTCTAATAGGTTATCACGTTGACACTGTTTTACGTAATTTTTGATTTTTATACGCCCTTTTAGCAGGTACGTGCTAAAAGGGCGTATAACGGCGTATACGCCTTTCTGCTTTTAGTCACGTGATATAGATCCAGCGGTGTTTGAATAGGATCGGAATTGCCAATCAGTTGTAAACTCACACGTGAGGCTAATCTCTTAACAGTTCCACCCACCCCATCACGCAGCCCTTTTCCATGTGATGTAGCAAAAAAATGCCATTCGGCTTGGCATTGAAAGTCTTTAAAGTGATATGTTAGGTTTATGAAATCCTCTTTGTTCTTATATTGAGAAGCTGCTCCATCGGAGAAATGAATTATTTCTTCTATAGGAATTTAATCTTGGAACTTCTCTTTCATAAAGTTGACTAACTTTTTTTAAAATAAATAAACCGCAACTGTATTATGTTTCAAATGCTCTGAAATTATCACAAAACTAAAATGTCTCAACTGGTCGTCATCGTAACTTTTATAGTAAACCACGATTGGATGAATAATCGCCTGATTATCGCTCCAGTGAAACTCTTGAGTGGAATCTTGTACAACAAATGCATAATTCTCAGCGAAGTCGCATACTACTGGAAATTCGCCAACTGTCAAGCTCTCTTTTGCGTGCTGTACGTCTGCAGAACGTGAAGCAGAAGAATCGATTTGACAAAGCCTTGACAGTTCGTGGCACTCTGAAATTACATGCGGTCATTCCAATATCTCATAAACTCGTCAAAACAAAATTATTTTCCGCATCAGAAAAATTTGATTTCATTAAAATTATGAATTAATTTCAAACAGAGGTGTCCTACTAAGTGTCATCGAGCGAATTATCGCTAAAAACATCTGCACTTCTCAGAGCCACCAAAATATTGCAAAAGATCGACCGCGCGGCGACGCGAGACAAGACGTTTCATTTTTTCTCCCCGGCCCAGGTATTTTCTCCATGAATTTTTTTTTTAGGGTTGAAGGGGAAGGATTCGGGTATTCGAAAAAATTTATCTTTATGAATTGCTGTGAGTCCCGCGGAAATGGCAGCGAAATTAAAAAAAAAACGACAAAAAAAAATTGAAGGAATTTTTTTTTTTGTAAACAAAATTTTTTCTATGAAAGCGCATTCTTTCACGAGCAAAATGATTCAAGGATCAGCCCGCTCCGGTGAATACTTTTGGAGATATGAATTTTCAAACATAGCGGTGCAACAGCGGTTTACAAAAATTCACATAGCTCTAACTCCGCCATTTTTGAAAATTTTGCAAAATCCTTCATGTGGTATTTTTTTTTCCACACTACTAAAGATATTTTGAATGGCGCAAAGATCCGTGATTTGACGGTTTTTTTTTGAGTGAAGTGACATGGATCCGCTCATATACGTGAAAAGAGAATCAATTTAGTGATTAATCATTACTGGTACACTGCAAAAAAAAAACAATCCTGAAAAAAAAAAAAATCAATTAGCTTACGTACGTATGAATATTCGATATCACGTTTTATAATTACCCAAGTAGCTCAACAAGCATTACCAGTTCGCTTAGAAAAACGCCATCCGATTTTTGTTCGACCTAACCGGGATTTGCACCCAAATCCGCTCGTATCGCTAAATTACTATTCGCACGCTCTATCCACTACGCCAAACTATCCTATGCTACTACATGTCAGATTTTTCTATTTGATGAAACTTATGATCACGGTGTGGAATTAAGAACTAATAGACATTTCAATCTCACCGATCAGTATCATGATTGATCAGTGTCAAACCGAGATCACGCCTGGAAAATGTTGTTGAAAATAATATGAGCGTTACGCGTACAGATTTATGCGATATCGCAAATTAGGTTATTTCATATAAAACATGCAATAATAAAATTTCGTGACATAGATTTTGTTCATATTATGTGATTCATAAGTAACAGAACAAAGTTATCTTATAGTCCCCGTTCCGACATTTTTTTTTCTCATAATTCATTTCCAAAATACAATTAACACATTGGCAGTGTTGGCCTAACCTCACTTTCTGCACAACATCGTGTCTCACGCATTATAGAGAGGCTGCAGCTAGTTACGAGTAACCTCAAAAATCAGTCTAAAGTATAACGAATCTTGAAAATACGTATCAAGTTTAGCTAGCAGCAGTCTATTCTGAACCTTAGAGCAGCGAGTCTCGCACGTGGATGGGTCGCGGCTAGATACAATACGAAGAGAGTAACGAATCTCGAAAATCCATGTCAAGTATAGCTAACTACGATCTAATTTTATTTAGCCAAAATACGGTGAGGAAACGTGGAAAGAGATGGTTCCAAACGCACAGGCGCTGATTTATTCGAATATTACGAGGGCCGCCAATTTCAGACTTGCCACGAATATCTCTAGAGTCCATCTGCTATTTGTTTCGGATTGTTGTCAGATACAAATGGCGGCAGACCGTGGCAGAAATAGGTTATGTTTGTTGTGAATCTAGCAGACGATAGAACTAGGGATATTACTGAAAAGTTGGTGGAGTTGCTAGCGCGATTCTGCCGACCAATGATATTTCCATAAATCAGCGCCTGCGCGCTTCGAACCATCTGTTTCCACGTTTCCTCACGGTATATTTTATAACTCGAAACTACGAATAAAGCTAGCGCCAGTCTATAGCCAATATCGCGGTAACGTGTCTCGCAAGCCAACATGAAATGTGGCTAGCGGCTAGGCTGAAACTTCCTTAGCCAAGACAATTTTCTACCTGGGAAGAATTCAATGTTGAATTTTTTAATACATATAAATTTTTAAAACTATACTAATCTAAATTGTCAAAGGTGTTGTAAAAAAATAATTTTTTTGTGTATTAATCTATATTTATTGACGATAATATAATTTAAATAGATTATTTAATTTATTTTAAGATTAATAATTACAATTTAAGTAATAAAGTTATAATATAATTCTATAAATTCATGGTAGAGATACGCGGGAACTTTTTTACTACACTCACTGGTGGCTTGCTATAGTATCGTACGAAAAATATAAGTCCTACGTTGATATCGAGTATGCGTATAGGACTTATACTTTTTTTTCAGTGTAGGATTAAAAAATAAAAAAAACAATCAATGTATTTGATTTGGAGCGTTTTTTGAGTGGCCGGCAAAATTTTGTCCGAAATTTCAAAATCTGTTACGGTATGGCGTTACCGTCTAGTACTTAACAATAGCTCGTCCTGGCAACGCAGCTTCCAATAAGAACAGGTGATATTGTATACCGTAAGGTTTCGTGGACAGAGCTCGGCCCAAGCTCGCGGGCGCTGACTTATCCGAATATCCTGGGTAATTTTCATTTGACGATAATCAAGATCTAATAGCAGACGGATTATGCTGTCGCGGTGGCAAGTCTGAAATTGTCGGCTTATGTGAAATACGACTAAATCAGCGCCCGCGCGTTCGGACCAGGCTCTTTCCACGAAACCTCACGGTATAACGCAGAAGACATCAATAGCTGGACCAAAAGTTACACCTACATACAAATGAATTTTCTTTGCCAAAAATAGGGGTGAAAAAATCTCGCAGTAGTACAGTAATGTTCATCGATGGTGTCTCTGTGGCTCACTATTTTTCCTAGCCTTTTTTCGAATCAAATTTTTCTTCTACAAATATATTTTTTTTTTTTCAGGTTATTAGGAATATGACAGCTGCGAGGTAGAGCAGAGTCACGAACTAAGCCACTGGTCATGGGCAAATAAAATATTTGTAGAAGGGAAATTTGATTTTAAAAAAGGCTAGGAAAAATAGTGAGCCACGACGGGGACACCATTGATGAATATTACTGTACCACCGCTACCCTCAGCACCATTATACCTTCATTTGTTAATTCGTTTACCACCTTGTTCATACCTTCACCGATGAACTCAATGACATGGCTATACAATCGCGTACAGATGGGCTGATTCAATACACGAATATATTTTCCGTACGTTTGTCCCCTCTAATTGTTACACGCTAGCAGTTTCCTCAACTTCCCAATTGAATTTTCAATCGACTCCAAGATCTAAACAGAAACGCTAAAAGTATTATTTCATGCCTACGGTGGTTCCTTATTGCGTGGGTGTTATCAACAGCCAACGAAAATGATCTGTTGTCTGTTTTTGTAGCACGTATTTTGTTTTTTTTCTATTTTTTTTTTAATCTTTCTTTTTCATTTTAATTTTTTTTTTTCTCTTTTTATTTTGTTCACATTTTTACTTTATCTCGCTCCGAAGGCTCTTCGTGTCTACCATGTCTCATATTAATCCTGCGGGTCCCGCGGGCGAGCGTTTGAGTGATTGGATCCCTCGGGAGGCGCGAACGCGTGAAATTATCACAAGCCTTACTCCTGTCTTCACTCCTTCGCTCGTCTAAAAGGCTTCAGAATTCTCATTCGTTATACTCTTATCGTCAGGAGGAAATGCCCACCCGCTTATTCTCTGACTCAGGAATCGAAATGTACGAGGAATTAATGCCCGTCAAAGAGTTATGCGGAATAAGGGATTGAATCGCCCACAAAGGGGAAAAAGAAGGTCTTCAAAGTTATATACGTGCCTGTGTGTGGTCCATTAGTAAACCGTAACGTTATTTTCCATGGAGGAATTAATTCCACACATTGCAATGATAATACACATAAACATTCAGAGTACAGAATCAACATTGTACAGAACAATATTCTATGCAGCAATCATGGTACCTCCAGGGTTTGGCGGGGGGGGGGGGGGGGGGGGGGGGATGGGCAATTAATTTTGTCATTCAATTACTCAATTAATTACACACTGCAAATATAACGTACAGTTAAAATAAGCTTAATTACAATTTTCACAATTCTCCGCGTGATATACTCATCAAATTTGGTTCAAATTCACTTCTACAACACATATAATTTCGCTGTCAGTAATTATTCATTTTCAAACGCGACGGTTTTTCACCGAGAAACTTTTGCTCTGCATGAATTTTTCTACTATAGTTACTGTACAGTAGGGTGGCCCAAATAAAACGTTTATTTATATTTTTTTTGAGTTTCTTACGAAAATATGTTAGTTTATCATGTTTTAAGAGCCCTCTCCAAAGCTCAGCTCAAAACAAAATTTCTAAGAGGTCGCTCAAAATTGAAAAAAAATGTCCAAAATCGTCGAAAACCGATTTTTTTTTCTCTCGTTATTTCACTATTTTCCACTGTAAAAATGATTAGGATCCTGAGATTTTCCAGTCGATATTTTGGTATTTAAAGGTCGCTCAAGATTTTTTTGAGTTTCCAAGTAAAGTACCTTAGACCTTCTCGAGCCACACGGAGAGAAATTTCAAGTAAATATTACTTTGCACGTAGAAAAATAAGGTAAATATTACCATACTACCTGGTATTCAGTCCGTGAAAAAAAAAAAAGTTGAAAATACCAATATGTCACATGGTAAATTCTACTATTTTTCAGTGTTCTTAGTCCCATGTTGCCTGGAACTTAATTTCGAGTAATTTTTACTTTTATTCTATTGGCAAGGATCTATACGGCATGATGATATTTACCTTGCTGGGTAGTTCGTGCTACCTTGCAACGATGTGAGCGCGACCTGACAGCAGAGCGTGTCGGTTTGAGGTTATGCGAATATTCGATGGAACGCACTGAAGCAGGCAGCATGGTAATATTTACCATGCTGGCATTGCTATAATGACATTCTCGCAAAGTTATATCAGACGGAATTTTTCGATACTGTGCTACATAGTAATTATTACCTGACTCCTACAGTCGTAACATCTATGTTTTTCAGAAAGCCTAGTAACATTTACTGTACATTTCTCTCCGTGCACTTCTGAACATGAATATTAACGACCATTTTATTTTTTTTTGTCTCGAAATTTTTTTTGGCCTCTTTCTAGTTTTATTTCTATTCTTTAGTATGTCAGGTTCAAGAGAGAATCTCTATCACTGTGACATCACACTATGAAATCACTGGCACATATTTATGGTTACGTAAATGTCGTGCGACTCTGGTGTCCTACTGTATCTTTGACGTACCAGGGATGTGCTTGTTATGTCATAGTATAACTTTGTTTCAAAGAAAGTACCTTAGTACATAATCTTCGTATCCCAGTGTGCTATCTTTGTGTTCTTTATATGGTTGATATACCTCTGCGGTAATTTAGACGACATAGTGCTACATCATTAGAAAAGAACAATCGATACGTATCATTTATATCACAAAGTTCTATCTCTGAGCTTTTCTCTACGGTGATGTAGCTGTAAAAGAACAGGGATGTCATGATGCTATGTGCCATTAGAAGAGCACATTTTATATATATAATCTATGTTTGTAGTCTTCTATTCGTGTGCTTTATGTCATTGCGATGTAGTAGGGCAGTAACATAGATGTCACGGTGCCATGCCACCACAGAAACACAATCGATACGTATAATTTATATCACTGAGTTCTATCTCTGTGCTTTCCATGAGTTTGCAACCAATTTGGAGGTTATGTGTATACTGAATGTCGGAAAATCTGTGGCAAGTCATTTATGCTCGTGATCAACGAATATACTAAGTATACTTCTACTCATGCTTATGCCTGCATGTGAAAGTAAATCTTGATGAGTGATTTGAAAAATTAATCAGTTCTATGATAGCGTGAATGTTGCCGAACCCGATACCAGCGAGAAAAACTCTGTACAGTCCGACCTCTCAATAAGAACGCAAAGCCCCCAAGGGGAAAAGTTTTTCCAAGAATTCGAGTACCACCACCATACGTGCGCTCTTCACTGACTTACTCTCTCTGTCTCTCCCTCTCTTATTGGAGAAAGACCTGGACGGCAGCCCGCAAAATTAAATAAAAAGGAAATGAATAGAATAGACAAACAGTGTTTGTTTTCGGTTTTTTCATTCAGAATTTTTTTTACTTCACTCAGTGTGATGATGGACGTTCTACGCACGCTTGGGTGGGACCCAAATTTTCACACCTTATAAAGTAAAATTTTGTACAAAACTCGACGGAAAAACTTCGTCTGATCTATGATATTTTTGAAAATTTGCTCTCAATTTCGCAATTTGATGAAATTTGCTCTGAAACTGCAATTTTCGTTGCCTGTTTTGTCAGTTGAGAGAGGCTGATTTCAGGCTGATGCCGTGAAAAGTTGTCACACATATGCGCAAATCGCGAATCTGATGAATCAGCGGTGTGAATTGGTGTTTTTCAATCCCTTGGGATTGCAAAATTGGTCTATTACATCCCCTGGGATTGCAAAGAGAAAGAACTGCCCTGTTGCAAATTTCAGACTATTGAAATCGACAGTTGAAGTTCCACAGCAGATATTATAAAAAACATAGCGTGTGACACGGGATAAAACATGAATGCAGGCACGGGTGATGTCAGACAACTTGATGTCATTCACCTTGTTTCATCCCTTGTTACACAATATAGGTACTATTCTTATCATGTCAATGTTTTTTTTCAGACATAAAAAAAAAAATAACTTTCGAGGTAGTGGTACTTGGCGGGCCTTTTGTAGAAAATTACGAGGTAACAGCAAATATTGGCCCGCCAAGTACCACTACCTCCAAAGTTTGTTTTTTTATCTTTTCGATTTCATTTTTGCAATGGAAGACCGAATTATGACTTTAAGAAAAAGTTAATGTGATGTAGGTGCTTGGCAGTTGAAACCGATTTTGGATTTTTTTACGTGGGAGGTGCTATTTGGGAGATATATCACACATCAATGTACGTGGCGAAAGGTTTTTGCACCAGAGGTGCTTTTTGGGGATGTTTATATACCTCGATAACACTGGTCAACACGATTTTTGGGTCTGTCTTCTGCATATGAAATTTTGGTTGCTCCTACGTTAATAAGAAGGGGAAAAATAATTTTTTCGATCAAAGTTTGCTTTTGAAGAAACTAGAGCGATTTTTTGTACTTTTAAGAAAAATGAAAAATGATAGATTTATATATTTTTTTCCATTATTTTTTTTTAAATTACGATTAAAAAAGTTTTTGCTGAACACTCGAGTCTTCATTATTCAAGATTTGTGATAAATAATAGCAAATAAATATAAAATAACAAAAATTCAAGTTCAAAAATGAAAAAAAAAAAGCAAACTTTAAAAGCTAAAAATGGAAATTTGAGTGTTTTTTGATGTCTACAATCAAAATTTAAGCATTAAAACAGAAGGCAGAAAAAAAAAAAAAAAATTGTTGACCTGTGTAATCGACGGTACAATGTTTACTGCAAAGTGGTAGTAGGAGAGGGTTTTCATCAAATTTGGATGCGGGTCTTTTAGCGTTCATATTGAAATTCCCACTTCAGTGAAAGCAGTCGACCCGAGGGTATCAGCATTATCTCAAAAATATGTGCGTTGAAAAGTACAGTGCTTCTGTCTCATTCTTTATCTTTATGCACTTTTGCTGTCAATTGATCAACTCATGTACTGAGTTCTCTTAGCTTCGATCAAACCACATTTTATATGGAATTCGTGTTACGGAACTCACGGCGAAGTGCGGAGCATTCCAATAGTGAATGACCAAGTTACGTCAAACATAGAGATGCACTGGACAGACTTTAGTCTCCAGTTTCGTCGAGTGAAGGTGTAAACTTGCCTGAGTCCTACCGTCTGATCCGCACTCTCTAGGGCGACAAATCTGTAGGGATCTTCGCTGAAAATCCATAAGAGTCAGTGCAGAAAATCCCCTATGTGAATTCCAATGTGTTGCAGCAGTAGTTGCGAAAAGACATTCCCTCCTATAACAAACCTGGTTTCATTATGAAAGACAGTGAACTCGAGCCTGCAGGCCACAGCCCGCAAAGTATTGCACATTACGTCGTACCCCAGTCATACCGTGGGAAAATCTTGATACTGCAAGATCAATGCGCCCAACTGCGCATGCGCCAAATAATTCAATTTTATTGGTCGGTGAGATGGTTCGGCGATAATATTTCGATGTAGGAAGCAGGGTAGCCAGCTTGCAAGAAATGAAGCAAGAGCTGTCAAGCTTTCGCTCGTAGACTAGTCACTTGAGGTTATGTTGTTATTTATTTTAATTTGACGTGAATTATCAAAATAAAAGGAGCATCGACTAGTAATCGTGAATAAAATAGTCCATATCAGAAGGTCATTCAATCGCCGCAACAAAGGATTTGATGGAAAAACAAAATCAATTGCTACAAAACTCATCTTGGAATTATTTATCGAAAGATGAAATCAAATCTGAAACTGGACAAACTGAGGCAGGTGAGTGAAAACAACTTTTATTGAAGAAATATTCTTCATTCACACGAAGTAAAAAATATGGATTGTTGAAATTAAGTATCAAAACGTTTTGCCAGCAAGGACCATGGTTTCTTGATCAGTGCTACCATTGCAACTATTCGATCTGGTCGTTCCGACAGGCAACAGGTGTTCAAGTGATTTTGTTGGACCATCACCTCCGTTTCTAGATTATTAACCCTTAGAAGCATGGTGGTAACCCACGTTCAGATCCGGTTTTTTGCACTTTTTAGTTACTTTCGTAATAAAAGAACATAAAAATACAGTCCAATTAGCATGATTGTTTATAATATAAGATTGATAAATGAACAAACTAAACGAAATTACGTTTTCTTCGGAAAAATTTATTTTTGGAAAATCAATCTGAAGAAATAACTTGAAATTTCATACATCAGGGTTTTTGGGGTCGCTGATGACAAATCTGGAATCAGATTTTCGAAATTCAAAATGGCGGATCCAATATGGCGGACCAAAAAATCAAAAATATCGCTCCAGCTCTGAAATTTTGTACACTGGGGTTTTCGGGGTCGCTGATAACGAATATGGAATCAGAATTCCGAAATTCGAAATGGCGGACCAAGATGCACGAGAATGTTGCTGAAAATTTTCGTACAGTCACGTTTTGGCGTCCGCCATCTTGGTCCGCCATCTCGAATTTCGAAATTCTGATTCCAGATTCGTTATCAGCGGCCCGAAAACCCCAATGTATAAAATTTCCAAGCCCGAGCGATATTTTTAATTTTTTGGTCCGTCATATTGAATTTCGAAAATCTGATTCCAGATTCGTTATCAGCGACCCTAAAAACTCCCGAGTAACAATTTTCGCGATCATACGATCCTTCAAAAAATGTATGCTTCAAAGGGTTAATTGAAGCAAAATTGAAGAGCTCGGGACGGTACAGATCGGGATGTTTAAATATTTGATCATTTTACTTTGATCGAGCCAATAATGAGTTATTTATTTGACCGTTGCTGCTTTTTCAAAGCGTCAAGGAATCGTTTAAACACACTTATATATTTGTTTTGGAATTAGGTTTCGATACTTTCATCATTCGGTTCAGGAAAACTGAGTTTCAGGTCTTGAATCAAATTCGAAAAATAGGTTTTGCTAGCAGAACTGATACGATCAAAATCTAGGAATTTTGAGAAGGAGTTCAATCAATCAAGTCGAGAAAAAAATCTAGGAATGTTGAATACTTTCAGTTGAAAATGTCTTTAAACTTGGTTTCAGTTGATAATTGCACGAGGCCAGCTAGTTACAGCTCTCACAATTATCTCTGTCGCCGTCTCTGTACTTGTGTCTTCTCGAAAATCTATCGGCAAACTTTGCCAAAGGCTGAAAATGCATCCAATTGCTATACCACGTTGCATTACGATCAATCGCTTATTCAGAAATAATTTCAATCCGAAAGTTAATCCATTTTTAATTTTAGTATGGGGCGCCTCTATTCATTAACTCGAACATTGTCGATAATTTACAGAATGAACTCTGCTTATTATACAAATTCTCACGATTCACAATAATTTTCTGTGGTAAGAGGAGATTTAATAGAAACTTAATCAAACTAGGTTTGTTGAAAAAGAAAATCACAATTCAATCACAGATGATAAAATCTTCAAACTTCTTTAAAAATTGGTTTGATATTTTTCAAGTTCAAAGTTCGTGAAAATTAATGTTACTTTCTGGTGAGAAAGTTAATTGAAAGATACGTTACATGCAATGGTTCCAAATTGGAGTCATAACGATTTCCTTAGTCAACCGAAGAAAGTGGCGATGATCTCTGCACTTGAGAAATTAAACAGAAGGTATCAATAAAAGGCAGAACTGCAAGTATTTGGCTGTTGCAAACTCATCCTTGCATTTTCCAATTCAACAGCATTTATTCACCAATATTTCCTGTTAATCAAAAGAATTTGGATTATTTTTACTGTATCAAATTAATACAATTTAATAAACTGTTCCCACCTACCTGCTTCGTTTTTTCGAACCACCCATCATTGAGACCACTAGTTTCCAATTTCGATTAGATGAAACAAATCCGCGAAAAATAAACCGATAAATCGAATCGAAGCAAGCAATCAGCTGTTCGAAATAGACTGCGAAGGTCGAACATCAAGTTTCAATAAAGCTTTCCAAACCTTTCCGAATCGCGACCGCAATTATTTGAGATTTTAACCTGAAAAATTCGTATCAATCACATCGCCGTCAAAAACAAAGTTTGACAGCTAAAACTCGGGATGGCCAGCCCGCCTCAGCGGACGACGCAACCTGCGCATGCGCAGTTAGGCGCAGAATCAAGATTTCTTGCAAAGCACCTAGCACCTAGCACCTAGGTACCTAGCGACAACGATCCCGCACAAGGAGGTCGAAGCGTTTTGTGGGCACCGAAATTGTCCCAAACACCATGATCGCCAGGAACCGCAGATTCGCCCAGGGTATTCGATGCCTTCATTTCCTCGTAGCTAACCCGCACAGAAATATATACAGGGTGTTCCAGGGTAATATTTCACAGGGTAATCTTGATCAAAAATGGGATCAAAATTTCTTCAGCAAAAATAGAGAAGATATCCATGTGAAACGTTTTCAAAACTGTTTTACACGGATATCTTCTCTATTTTCGCGTAAAAAAAACATATTTTGGGCCGTACGTGTTCGGAGTCGCACATAGAATTGCGTGACGTATTTTGTTTCATTGATTCCGGTGCCCAGGCAGAGATATTCCGTTTAATAGTACCTTCTGCACGCGTATTTCCCAATGTTTTCAGGTCTGGTGGAATTGGGCAGGGAAGCACTTTAAGAATAAATAGATAGCTCGCGTAGTACTCGTTGTCAACTTTAAATAAAACTGCATGGCGGTCAGGTTTAAACTTGCAATGATCGATCTCAGAGACACCATTTTTTTAGGATTACAAAATACCAGAGGAGGAGACACAATATATACAAGAGACAAAATTCGTCCTGAATATTTTTTATGAAAAATGAAATTTTAAATGATTTTTGTTATGAGATTACAATTATTATTTATAATAGTTTATGAAATATACGAAAATAAACCGTTTTGATAGATTCAGATCTATTCACAGTTATTGATTAACTGTCAGAACAGGAAAAAGACAGGCCGGGGGAAAGACATTTTGCATGTTTGTGATGCGATTATTACGAAACTAAGTGAATTTGAGTAATGAAATTGACTGCCCATAAAGAAGACGTTGTATATCATAACATCAGAATATGATTTGTGATACATTGTCGAAAAAAGTATACTTTTTTATCTTGACCACTGGAATGACCTGAAATCACGCATATATCTCAACATTTATATCAAATTTAAGAAAAGAAATGTTATGGCAAAAAACAAATATGTCACATATATGTCGCATATATTTTTCGCATATATACCGGGTGATTCCTCACTTACATCGCAGTGATTTGGGTAGCAGACCGTCGGGTACAGTCAGCGTGAAAAGATAACCGTGATCGTAGCCGCGGAGTTCTACCATGCGATTATGTGGAAACTAAAGGCTCCAAGCGCGCAGGCGCTGATTTATTCGAATATTACGAGGGTCGCCAATTTCAGAATTGCCACGAATATCCCTAGAGTCCGTCTGCTGTTTGTTTCAGATTGTTGTCAAATACAAATGGCGACAGACGGTGGCAGGAATAGGTTATGTTTCTTATGAATCCAGCAGACGACAGAGCTAGGGATATTACTGAAAAGTTGGTGGAGTTGCTGGCGCGATTCTGCTAGCCAATGATATTCGAGCAAATCAAAGTTCGCGTGCTTGGAGCCTTTAGTTTCCACATAATCGCATGGTATAGCAACGGTCGATGGTGCTCTTGAGTCTTGACGGCTATAGTAAAGTGAGTGTGTCATATTATTACGGAAAAAAATTATTACACCCACGGAATGTTCTTTGTGCACCGAATGATCGTTATCCAGGGGATTGCGACTGATTGGCATGTCGATGGATGAGTAAGTAAAACTATTTTTCATAATTACGAATGAATCTGTAAGAGCGTAACCTCAAACGGCAAGTAACCCCAAGGACAAGTGACCGTTTTCAGGTAGGCCGAGGGGCTTTACGGTCCTAGTAATTGACACTTAGAGCCAGCGTAGCTCTGAGAGCCAGGGCGTGCCGACCATGACACTACATGACCCAGGTACGGGGTTGAAGTCAAAAGTTTAACCTCTTCCCTGCCACTGTTTCACATCTGGAACAATTTAAAAGAATTCTACCGCACTAAAGTTTCTTACGGGTTTCCGAAGAAATTTTCGCGAATCGTTTTTTTTTCGCAGAGCTCCAAAATTAGGCTGGGAAGGGGTTGAAACCGTTCTTTCTATAGTATTGAAATTTCGACTGTTCCTTTAAAAAGACCCAGTGTACACACGCAGGGTTTAGTGTCACACAACAATTCGCATTCCTGTATCAGTGCATACTTTGTGCCGTACAAGCTTTTACGTCATTAGTAGTTATTATTTCAGAGAGCATGCAGCAGCCTCGGATTTTCTTTGATCTGGCATCTTCACAGCTAGATTCGTACCAACACAGGGTAAGAAGGTGTTTAATGCTGCCAAACATTCTTCAGAGTGTGTGCAGGAACAGCTGATACACTATGTTTAACGAAAAGGACATCAAACTGGGACGTCGATTGCACAATCCTGAAGAGTAGGGACATTTTCCACTGCATACCAATTGACACGAGTAACACGCTAAGCTAGCACGTTCTAAGATGTACAGTGAAGGAAATGGATCCTGAAGCCCCTTATTTGATGAGATTGAGCAACCGTAGCGACACGTTGATTTTAATTGTCTTTATGTTGGTATGAAATTTATATGACAGAATATGCTCGGTCGGTAAATCAACTTCGTTTGTTTTTTTTTATTCAAATAACGTCAATCCACATAACCCCCCGGATGGACAGGTGATTGATAAAATCGTTACATCGGATAACCCCAAAATGCGCGAAAGTTTATCCAAATTAGGCGGCTCCTGAAATAACCTAGTTCTCGTGGAGTGTTTAAAGGCTTGAAGGAGGGCCCTAATGAAACTTACTGATATATTCTGTCATGAAATCCGATCGATTTTCAATCCTTCTGAAGTGTTATTTGAAACTAATAAGATCAGCCCCTGAAATTTTAAACTCAAGCCTGGATATAGTAGTTACGCACCAATGATGTTCGCCAGCTCTTGAAATCTTGGCAATGTATTCAGAACACTTGGGCAAAGGATCCCAAGTGTCGGATACACGCTGCAGAATCAAGTCTTGGTTCCAACTAAGATATCCTTCTGGTACTTTCGCCATATATTCTCATTTCAATGCTCGCCTTGGCTGAAATATCTCCAACAACAAATCAGGCACAAGTTGACAGCTAATTATATAACGTAATTTTCATTCAGTATCGCACCCAGTGGTTTCGGTCTATCCAAGAATTTGGAGCAAAAAAGGATAGGAGAGAGAAAGAGAAAAAGGTATCGTGACAGCCACATCCACCACGCGAGGCGAAAGCTCCCCACAAGCTTAGCAGGCAAAAAAATATTCTGATTTTAATTTAAAGAAATAAAATATATGTATTGATAATTTATCTAACAAATTTTTCAGCAGTAAGATACAATACATGTAACGTTATCTTCCTGGATGATTACAATAAAACTAAGTCAATGAGAATAAAACACAACTTTATTGTGAAAACAGGATTGAAATGGCACGTGAAATATAAACCATCAACTCCTTATCATTGGAATTGGATGAAAGACTATTCAATTATATAAGCTAACAGGTGGTAGAACTATGTATAACCCATTTGAGTGTAACGCAGGAATATATGAATCAACAACTTGTGAGAATTTCTACTTCTCACTAATATTATAAACTATTCTTAAAGTCTAGTCTTGCTGAATAATGGAAGTTCGATTACAGCAAATGCAATTTAGACAAATACTGAATGGTCATATAAACCGTTGAGTATTTATTTCTCCTTACTTTTTTTGTCAATATAATCTTTGAAAATGATTTTAATAATATTAAAGTACCAGAAGGATATCTTAGTTGGAACCAAGACTTGATTCTGCAGCGTGTATCCGACACTTGGGATCCTTTGCCCAAGTGTTCTGAACACATTGCCAAAATTGTTATAGCTGGCGAACATCATTGGTGCGTAACTCCTGTATCTAGGCTTGAGTTAAAAATTTCAGGTGCTGATCTTATTAGTTTCAAATGGTTTCAACTAACACTTGAAAAGGATTGAAAATCGATCGGATTTCGTGAGAGAATATATCAGTAAGTTTCATTAGGGCCCTCCTCTAATCCTTTAAACACTTCACGAGAACTAGGTTATTTCAGGAGTCACCTGATTCGGAAAAAGATTCGCGCATTTTGGGGTTATCCGATGTGACGATTTTATTAATCACCTGTTAGGTTAGTGAATTGACGTTCTCTGAAAAAAAAACAAACGAAACTGATTCATCGCCTGAGCAGATGTTTAAATTTCATACCAACTTAAGGACAATTAAAATCGACGTGTCGCAACGGTTGCTCAATCTCATCAAATAAGGGGCTTCAGGATCCATTTCCTTCACTGTACTATATTCATCCATACCAGATCACCTAACCATTCACCTCTCACTCCCGAAGAGAATAGTGTTGCCGCAAGATACGAGAAAAACGAAACAAGACGAGATGAGAGGTGTCGAGACTCAAGACGAGATGATGATATTTCTCTTACCGTTTGATTCAAGACACTACAAGAAGACTTGAACGATAACCGAGACAAGACTCGAGAATAAATATTCTGTAAGGATGTAATTTAGGGGCAAACCAATATTTCCTGAATTTAATTTTTAGACATGGGAACCTTTGATTTTGAATCATTTTTGCAAAACGATGTGAAAAAAAAAGTTTTACCATCAAAAATTTCTACGTCTCAAACTTAAATTCATGAAATATTATTGATTTGCCCCTAAATTACATTCATACAGAATATTTACTCCAAAGTTGAAGAAACTACATGCAACGCAGCAACCTGTACAACTATTGAGCGTGACATTCGTTTGTAAAATGATTAATAATTAGTGGTTTTCGAGGTTGTTGGTGCGCTGAATACGGAGTGGAAGGGCCACCCATTTACACATTTTGTATGCTTTCTCATAGGGGATGCTTGGACAAGAACCACTGCTTTTATTTAATAAAATAATAAATTGAAAGTACAGAGGCGGATGGTCTCACACCTTTCAGCTTCTCAACAACTTTGAAAACTATTAATTTTTTATTGCTGCGATAAACTATTGGCCAAAAAGAAGCGTCTGTAAAAAATGATAACTACTAATGACGCAAAAGCTTGTACGGCACAAAGTATGCACTGACACAGGAACCATATATACTATATATAATACTATAGAAAGAACGGTTTCAACCCCTTCCCAGCCAAATTTTGGAGCTCTGTGAAAAAAAACGTTTCGCAAAAATTTCTTCGGAAACCCGTAAGAAACTTTAGTGCGGTAGAATTTTTCTAAATTGTTCCAGATGTGAAACAGTGGCAGAGAAGAGGTTAAACTTCTGACTTCGACCCCGTACCTGGGTCATGTAGTGCCATAGTCGGCACGCCCGGGCTCTCAGAGCCACGCTGGCTCTAAGTGTCAATTACTAGGACCGTAAAGCCCCTCGGCCTACCTGAAAACGGTTACTTGTCCTTGAGGTTACTTGCCGTTTTGAGGTTACGCTCTTACAGATGCACTCGTAATTATGAAAAATAGTTTTACTTACTCATCCATCGACATGCCAATCATTAACGATCATTCGGTGCACAAAGAACATTTCGTGGGTGTAATAATTCTTTTGCACAATAATATGACACACATATTTTACTATAGCCGTCGAGTCCGGACTCAAGAGTGCCATTGACCGGTGTTATAGAACTCCGCGGTTACGATCACGGATAATTTTTCACGCTGACTATACCTGACGGTCCGCAACCCAACTCACTGAAATGTAAGCGAGGAATCATCCGGTATATTTCCGTGCGGGAAGATAAGCCACTAGACGTGAGACTCGAGAGCCGGATGATCGTTGTCGCAGCTGAAAAGTTTCGCGTTTTCCCTTTTTTTTTTTCTCCGTCACAAGCTCCACTCGACGCAATCTTGTCAGGAATTTGATTCAACCCGAGTTGAATTTTCCTCACGGACCACCGGCGACGTTGACGAGTGATTGAATCTCTTTTGTAGTGAAGCGCCTGACGGTGGCTTGGGTGTCGTAAGATTCTCGGCCTGAATTCACACCAGTTTATTTTTCCTATTTTGTGTATAACGACTGGCTCTACTACACATTGCACCGTCTAATGAAAAAAATACTGTAACATATCAGCTGGTTCCGAGTCAGATCGGCGCGCACCGGCAGCTCGACCGAACGAGGACCAGCGTGACGTCATCGCAGGTACAAATTCGGCACTATCAGTCAACTCACGAACATTTGCCGTCTGTCGGGGTATACTCGCTCATTTCTGAATTACTTCATTCTTGTAAATCATACCGATGGTCTTCATCGGGTAATTATTTGGCAGTCAAATAACCTAAACGCCCGATGGGTTTCGTTGGAATATAATTTAAAACTTAGCTACGGCCAATTGCGGCTTATCATTGTATATTTCTTAGTAGAGTCAAACCTTATCGCCTATCGGGATAGCCAAAAACCAACTTAGCATAACAAACCGCTTGTAAATAGCTGGAACCGTTAAAAGTTTAACGAATAGAATTAAGACTAGTTTTTATTATCTCTTCTTGCAATTTCATTTTCTTCCTTATTTTTTTGTTATTAAAATAACTGGATGTTCATCGGACTAGTTTTCTAAAAAACCAAAATTTCATGATCCTTCTTACAACAGCATTCCAGGTTTAAGTGCACTTGCATCGATACTAATCGATTGATTCGTATTCGCTGCTGAGAACACTCTCAACTCTGGAATTTCAGGCACACCAGGTTCAGGTGCACTTGCATCGACTAATTTCTTATGAAAAAAAAAAACTAAATATATTTCGAGACGTTCTAGCACATGGGAGTATTGGAATTCGAAAATGATCAAATTAAGGACAACCCTAATACATATACTGTTCACCGCTTCGACGTGCTTTTGAATTTTCACAATTAATTAACCCTCCGGGCTTGGTCCTGTTAACAAACAGTCGTCAGCCGCAATTAGGATCAAAGCGGGGCAATGTGGAGGATTAGGTATCCCGAGTAATGTGTAAGTTCTCATAAATACACTCTCGTTTTGCATTGTGAAAGCTTACGAAGGAGACTCACTCAGCAGGCGAATTCCGCAAAGTGTAGAGGATGCTTCAAAATAGTGTTGCTCAGCAGCGAGGATTAATCAATAAACAATTTCGCGATAACGATCACACATATAGATTGAAATTCCGAAATCCCTGAACATTCGTTCCAAATGAAGTTTTATTTCGTGTGGTTTCGGCTCATTGAATGGAAATCTTCCGCAGTGAACACCCCCTTGGTCGAAAAGTCTGCCAATCGTATTATATGACTAGATGCAAATCGCAAGATTGATTTCTCAAACGCAACAGACCAAGCAAAAATGACGACTGTATGTTCGAGGTAAAAAATGTAAATAATTTATTTCAAGTTTCTTTAATTTCGGGGCAAAATTAGTCCTATATTGGTTCGAATATATTGAAAGCTATCCGATTCAGACTAATTATTGTATTCTGATTTCGATAGGAATATCGAATGAATGAATTAATAAGCGAAAATTCATCAGATGAAAACTTCAGGGGGGGGGGGGGGGGGACTTGGATACAAATCTGAAATGGATTCAACGTGTTTATCCCGCTATAGTGTTTGGTGTACAAATTTTCGCATATAAAAGGTCGTTATTGAATGAGCTAATAGCAAAACGAAGTGCTTGTGCAAATCCTCAAGTCCTGGTGATTCAAGCCTTGGATATTAAACTGAAACGTGAATTGGGGAATAATGAAATACATAATTATTGATTGCTGCTTGACCCGATAAACAATAATAAATGTTGAAACTGAACTTCAGTACTTTCAATTAATTTACGACCATATAGCGTGAATCAACGTCTGTCAATTAATAAAGGAATACATTTTTGTTCCAAGAGTTTAATTAAAGTTTATTGCTTCTGAATTCGAACTCCTGATGCGATGATTGAAAGGTATGATGATTTCCTACTGGCAATATTCGAGGGCGAAGTAAAAACTGAATGAAGTGCCAGTAAAATTTGGTTGTTTGTTTGAAATAATAACGTTAATGTGTTCATTATTATTTCATCATTATCATTATTGCCATAGTTTTGTATAAAGAGGCACTTGATCATACCTGATGGACCGCACCTTTCGATAAGGATGCTGTAGAGCGAGGAAAAATCAAAGAACGAATGGTTCGTTTTTTCGTCGGAGATGCAATCAGAGATAACAGAGGATCCGATAATCATTTTCCCGAGCTAGATACGACAATGAGATGAACGCTTCTGTATTTTATATATTTATATAATCAATTTTTTTTTAAACAAGAAATCGTCTTTCATAACTCGATCCCGTAATTAAAATCCGTTCGCAAACTCGCGGTGTACTAGTTTAAAGACGAAAGTTAGCTGTTGAAAATTATATTTTCCAAAGGCGCACGGGTATACCTGCCAACCGCATAGTGATGGCATCCACAATTACAATACTTTAATTTTATGCTAGAAGTTAAACTCCTTCCAAGATTCTGCGGTGAGCGACTTTCCTCCTTTTACTCAACTACCAGTTTTCCTTTAACTACCATCAACCACCAACATCTTTTCTAAAACGTTCTTCCTGCAGATGCTGTACCCACACTCACTGATTCTGTATTCATGGAAATTCGTTTCTTACATCTTTTACTTTTTTTTTTTGAAAAAATTGTCTTCCCCTTGCTCAAGAAGAATGAACAAAATAGACTAATATTTTCATTATATCTGAAATTATTCTTATTCAACGTTTGAGAATCTCACCAAAATCATACGGTGTAGGACAAAACTGTACAGATATTTGTCATCTTTATTCAAGTCGTCGTTGAATAAAATTATTCAGATTTTATCTCGTACCTGGAAAGAAGAATGTATTTCTAGAAAATCTTACTACCAACTTGTTTATTTATTCTCCATCTTTTCCTACCTATTCGGTTCTTACATTTTCTGATATTTCTTATTTCTCATTTTCCTTTGACGTTACGCTGCTCAGTTACACAACACGCCTCATTGTGATTTTCTAGCTGCTCCAAAGATTACTCGACGTAATCTTTATTATCTCACGGTATACAGACTGCCATAACAATCAATTAGTCGGTAGTGTAATTCAATCAGAAATTAACAGTTTTCTCTTACACCCCACACAGCAAATTGTCCCCACGGACGTCACCCAGATGTCTCTTTGCTAAGCCCGCTGGAACGTCAGCGAACTAACGTCTTGGAGAGTACACATTTGTTAAACCATACAAAACGTCTTGTAGACGTCTCAAGAACGTTAGAATATATTGTACGGTCACTCTACAGATGGCGAGCGTGAAAATACTCGTGTGGCGTCATTACAACTTCGCTCCATGCCCACTACGCGGCGCATCAGCTTAGTTTCTCTCTCACTAGCACTCAATAGGACTATGCTTCACATATATACTACCCTCTAGCTCCTATAGTTGTCCACCACCGAACATCCATGCGTCTAGGGCACGGTGTGTGTGCTCGGCTCAGCCCTACTGATGAGTCCTGCTGAGCATACCCAGACGAAACGTGTTAGAGTAAACTCTTTCCAAGTAAGAAAATTCAATTCCTTCAATTGGTGGGCATGAAGTGACGTTGTAATGACGCCACACTCGTCATAACGCGTGTTCGTCATGATTTGTGACATGTGCCTATGATTTCAGTATATTTACTACATTATACCGGCTTTCAAAAAAAAATTATTTGTTTATTTTCTCAAAGTCCAGTTGTTGCACTTTGATTCTATAACCAATTCCAGATATATCGATCACAAACCGAAAATTCTAATCTCACCCAGGCGTCTCTGAAAGCTCCGTCGAGCGTTTCGCGAGACGTTCGCGCGATGTTCGAGTGAGCTTCAAAAACGGGACATAGTAGGTCCTAGGGACGTCCACGCGACTTCCTAAAGAGGATACACGAAACCTCGCAATAGTACTTTTCCAATTTAATTTTTTCAATATTAGTGCGAAAGCGTTGATTCTCGGACGAGTGTGAAGTTTTTCGCACGTGTATCGAACTTTATTTTTCAACACAGCGCGCGTTAAGTTGAATTTTATGCACGTGAAGCGTGCGCAAAATCGAACTTTGCGAACGCCGCGTGGAAAAAATATTTTTGAGCTCTATACACGGAGATAAGAGAAGGTAACAAGCTGCACCTTGACGGGGAGCAGCTTGTTTTTGTTTCGTCATACAGCACCGCCACGTTTTAAGTTATAATTTCGCCCAATCGGGTAGAATATCGGATCGCGTAGGTTAACTAAATCTACCAAAAGATTGGGCGAGCGGGCTTTCTTCCTTTGCTTCCGCCGTTTGGGCAATTCATTCACTCGAAAACGCGCAGTCGTTGCGCTAAATTTAACATGCATTAACGCCACTGTCGTCGGCGATCAACTGTCCCTCTCTTCTCTTCGTGTACGACGTTCAAGGGACGTTCGATTGCTGTGTGGGACGTTATGCAATAATTAATTATAGCTAAGAGTATAGCTTCCGAGTCGAAATTTTCTCCTCCTTTTGACCGTTAACTCATACCGTTTAGGAGGTTGTACAGGGTTACTAGAGGTTCACTTTTAATCTAAAATGAACTCCTACTTTGCGCCTAAAACAGTCAGATGTCGGACAATTTGCCACTTTTAGGCTCAAAGTCGGAGTTCCCGAGAATCTCGTAAAACCCTCCAGACCCTAGAAATTCGTGATCATGGATTTATGGGGTAGATATCAAAATTCAAAACGTCATCTGATAAGCATAATCAAAATTCATGTTTATTATTCTCCAATTATTTCAATTACACATTACATTTGTAATTTTGGATTAAAGTTTTTTCAATTACATATTACATTTGTAATGTGTAATTAAACTTTTTCAAATCACACATTATCAATATGTAATGGATGATTGAAAAAAGTTTAATTACGCATTACAAATGTAATGTGTAAGTCGAAGAAGTTTAATTGCACATTATTGAAATAATCGGTAATTAAATGGGTCATTCAATTGGAAAAGTAATTATTGACTCCCAACCCTGATCAGAACGTAGCGGTTCAAAGTAGGGGTTCCAGGTTGAACAGTACTAAATGAGGTTGAGTAGACTGTAGAGAATCAAAATAGAAGTACAATTTCTACTACGAGTAGAACTCCGTGGGTCAAAATAGGCACTATAGCTTGGGCAGTATCAGAATAGGTTGATTTGAGTGTTTAGAGCAGGTAAATAGGAGGAAAATTTCGACTCGGCTTGTGACATAACACTTCGATCGAATAAATGGTTAGAAAATTGTTAATACTTCAAAGCACTACCGCCTAGTTCTCTCGCGCGTAGATCGAAGCGAGAGTAGGTATATGAGTTGTGACTTGTACTTCGCGAAGGATGAAAATTTTTATCTTTTATTCTTGGTTCATCAGCGTATGCCTTTATGGCATTAGGGACGCCATATACCGTGAAGAAATCTTGATACTGCACAGTCGATGCGCCTGGCTGCGCATGCGCCAAATAATGCAATTTTATTGGTCGGTGAGATGGTCCCACGATAATATTATGACGTATGAAGCAGGGGTGCCAACTTTCAAGAAATGAAGCAAGAGCTGACAAGCTTTCACGCGTAGATTAGTCAGTTGAGGTAATGTTGTTGTTTATTTCAATTTAACGTGAATTATCAAAATAAAAATAGCATTGATTAACAATCTTGAATAAAATAGGCTATATCGGAAGATAATTCAATCGGCGCAACGAAGGATTTGATGGAAAAACAAAATCAATTGCTACAAAACTCATCGTGCAATTATTTATTGACAAATTAAATGTAAACTTGAATCTGAAACTTGAAAAATTGAGGCAGGTAAGTGAAAATAACATTTATTTTGAAAATGTTCTATATTATTACATTAGGGAAAAAATGAATGAATTGTTGAATCCAGGTAGCAGGTAACTTCAGAGTGGATTGGTCACAGCGCAGTGCTCCGGAGGCTAGTAATCAGTGCCGATGAACATGAAATTAACAAGTGGTATTAATATCAAAGAATTAAAAAAATTATCCAGCTCGTACTTGAAATTGATAAGTTTAAAGAGTGTAAATTTGCGGCAGACGTACCTGATGCGGCCTTTCACGGACCCTTCGTTGGCTCCATCAAATAGTTGGTGAATTTCACGCAACTCCGGGTACAGTAATCAATAGTCCATTTACGAAAAAGAATTTTCCATAAATTTAAGAAGAAAAAGAGGAAAAAAACAACAATTAGTTAAAGTGTAATTTACGTCACCATAGTAAAATTATTAAACAAAACGACGACTCACGGGACAATCGTGCCACAACTCTGAGAGACCGATCTCCACCATCCTGACTACCCATTCTCCGGCCAGTGGCTCCCGTTCAAGAGGTGTTCGAAGAGTCCTCCAGCAGCTGCAGCACAGTAGAAGGCGTTTGTCGTGTTGGAAATCACATCCGGTGACGGGCTCTGAAGTATTTCCAAGATCCTAGCTTGCAGTGCGGCAAGGTCTTCAATTCTACTTTGCGCATAGAGGACGCTCTTCAAATGACCCCATAAACCATAGTCCAGAGGTGATAGGTCAGGCGAACGAGCGGGTGATTGTACTGTAGGGCTTCTCCTACCGATCCAACGACCAGGAAACTCCTGATCGAGATAATCTCGAACCGCCCGCGTGAAGTGCGGTGGGGCTCCATCCTGCTGGAACCAGACTTCTTCGCTCTTGAATTGAGATGAAAATTGTGTTACTTTTAGAAAATAAATGAAATATTTGATCTTGAATGATAAGCAGTTTAATAAAAAAAAGATTTTCTCTGAATAGTAATATTGATTTACGATTTCTTCTTCGATGAGCCTAAGAGCCGGAACGATGTGCTCCCTCAGCAACCGGAAATACATTTCACCGTTGAGATTTCCGTCGATGAAAAACGGCCCAATGAGTCGATTAGCTATCACGTCAAGCCAGACGTTGAGTTTCAACGGATACTGCGTACCCACCTGAAAGAACAGACGGGGGTTAACTTGGCACCAGGTCCTGGTGTTCTGCCTGTTCGGCTTCCCGACGAGCATCATAGTGCTTTCGTCGAAGAAACAAATCCGCCTTGCAAGCCTTTCGTCTGCATCCAGGCGGTCCATCATCTCTTGACTGAAACGAAGACGATTATCGATTTACATCGACGATTATATTATATTATTCTGGCAGCAAGGACCATGGTTTTTCGATCAGTGCCACCATTCCAGCCACTCGCTTTGGTCGTTCTATCGGACCCCAGGTATTCAAGTGAATTTTGTCGGACTATCACGTCCGTTTCCACATCAATTGAAGCAAAATTAAAGGCTCAATACTGTACAGATCTCGGTGTTTGAATATTTGATCATCTCATTTTGATAAAGTCAATAATAATGACTTTGTCATTCGACCGTTGCTAATACTTCATTACGTCAAGGAATCATTCGACACCGTCTAACATCACTGAACTTCAAGCAATATTATCAGCAAGCATCATCAGGGTGACGGAGCACTGCGATAAAGATTATCGGATCACGGTTGGATTCAATTGCTCCTCAAGAACCGCAAAGAATATTTTCATTAACGTTATGAAAATTCGATACTCATTTGATTTCAAGGAACAAGGACACAATCTTAAGGAAGGACTTCGGTGAAATTTTAATAAAAACGATTTTTTCATTTTTTAAATTACTAAAAAAAATCCAATCACAAATTTCCCTGCATCAAAATTTAGAGTATGGTAGTGTGTATCGAAAAAGAATTTCAATTCTCTGAATTCAAAGTGTATACGCAATGAGTTTTTGGCAGCGGTGCACAGAAAATTTTCTGCGAAAGGTTCGGAATTCTTGATTTTCAACTCATGTTGCGAGATACTATCTGCATTTTTGATTCTTTCTCCACTTTGCGCGTGAGATTTCTGTTGTTTCAAACAGCACTAACATGAAGTTCAGGAATAACTTGAATCCACCAAACGTTACTAAATATTTAATTTTAGTATGAGGCCTCCTTTATTTATTCACTCGAACATTGTTAACAATTTGCAGAAATAACCCTGCTTGATTGAAAAATGTTCACCACTTAAGATAATTTTTCAATTGAAAGGAGTAGATTTATCAGAAACTCTAATAAAGTACTCGCGAAAAAAGAGAATCACAATCCATTAGAGATAAGATATTCAAACTTCTTCAACGATCAGTTTGGTACTATTCCCGAGTCGAAAATTTAGGCCTGCTTTGAACCTTCTTCAAACCTCGTAGTCTCGTCGAGAGTCCGTCAAATCTTGGAAGTAAATGTCACCACGCGCTTGTTTCTAGCTTATTAGTCAGAGATGATTGGACTGCAAGTCGAGTCACGTGGTACCAGGCGTATCAACGTAACAGCGCGGCGACGTCTCACGGGCGTTCTGAGAACTAATTGTCATCACATTAGCGGCCATTGCCCCTCTCAGCCGTGGACAATCGCAGAAATTACCACAAAATCGTGGAATACGTTTTGCTCCTTCATCGTTGTCGGAAACAAAGATGTTTTTGGATCGTTATGTTCGGAATTCCATACAGAATCGGGCTACAAAGGTCGATTTTGCATTTTTTATGTGTAGGCTGTGATATAAAGTCGACATCAATGGCATGTCCACACTTTCGATGAAAAAAAAAAAAATCCCGATTTCATCCGATCAAACGTACCAGTTCGAACTCATTACTCGTCAAACATCGGCTGCCAAAAGGACAAGTCGATTGATAGCCCCGTTTCCGAATTATTCGAGAAAGTAGACGGAGTCGGTAAAATTCGAGGATAACCCCCCCCCCCCCCCCCCCCTTAATGAATATAATATATGAGACTTAAAATCTATTGAGTTAAATTTCAATCTCCCGCTTTTTCCTGCTTTTTCCAGCCTGACAACGTTGATCTCCGGAAGGGGAAGGAGTTTCATGATATAATTTGCACGGCTTAAAGACCTACCTAACTAGACTTTGTAGTTCAAATCTTAACGAAATCGACCAAACGGATCTCGAGGTATTATTCTTTAAAAGTTCAAAGCAACACAAAAAACAATCTTCTTCTTCTTCTTCTTTCCCTTTTTTTTAGACGATAGAACTAGGGATATTACTGAAAAGTTGGCGAAGTTGCTAGCGCGATTCTGCCGACCAAGGATATTCGAATAAATCAACGCCTGCGCGCTTGGAACCATCTCTTTCCACGTCTCCTCACGGTATAATATAATCGATGCCCGATGCACGATCGTTGACAGTTATTAACCTAAAACCCAAGCAATAGCCACGTAATAGTACATTATACAACGTGGGAATAAAGTGGAAGATTATTCCCGAGGGCGAGTTTACTGCCCGAACGAAATTCCCGAGGGTGGGTTTACTGCCTAAGCGAAGCGAGGGCAGTATTCACCCAAGGGAATTTTCGCAAGGGCAGTAAGCCCGAGGGAATGGTGCACTTTATTCCCACGTTGCATACTATGTTTTATTCACTCCTCAACTGTAACCACTTTATCAATTCTTAGAAATTTTGCGGGAAATAATGTAAATTATTCCCGCAAATCTGCGGGAAATAATGTACATTATTCCCGCAAATCTGTATTTGCGGGAATAAAAGAATTAAGAAGAAAAAGAACTCAAAAAAACTCATGTAAGGTATAGACCGCGAAGCAGAAGAAAAAGTACCTCAAAGTGCCGATTAAAGTACGAGAATAAAAAGAAGTTTTATTCATTTAATATGAACCTGAGTCAATCTCGTCGTCGTAGCCTAACGTTTAATCAATATAGATAATCAATAAAGATCAAACAACCACCTTTTTCGTCGTGTGCTTAAAAATTGTGCGTGTCATTTTTAGACGAATTATTAACAAGATTCGCGGCAGCGAATCACCGCTAAGTTACAATCTACACAACCAGATGTATCATTACTTTATACCTAAGAACGAGCCATCATTTGTGCAGTAGACTTAGGACCCAACCAATAAATGGTCTGTGATTGTTATATCTAATAGAAAAAGTAAGCGTTGTTAACTTTTGATTGTTTCTTCCACCACTTCCATCTTCTAAATTTACTGATATTATCACCAACGTACTGTTGTATACATCAAAATATGTCCTTCTCCGTAATTCTCTGGAAATAGATGAGTTTTTTCCAGGAGACTACACAGGGTGATTCAGACTTGGTGAGAAATCTCTTCAGGGGTTAATCTTTGTCAAAATTGGGATCGAAAGTTCCTCAGCCATGTTTCCGAAAAATGATTTTTTTCCTTAGAACCATAACACATTTTTCCAACATCTTCCACCAAATAAGAAACTTTCACCGAGGAATCTCTCGAATATCGAAAAAATGAAACTCATTGAAATTATTTGAGACTCTTTAAAATTGACAAATGATAAAAAGAAAAAAAAACAAAATGTGAAATCAAAATCGTTCGTCCGTCGGAAAAAAATTTCATAAAAAAAATCATTTTTCGGAAAAATCCCTGAAAAACTTTCGATCCCAATTGTAACAGGGATTGACCCCTCAAGAGATTTGTCACGAATTCTGAGTCACGCTGTATAATCTGAGAAGTTTTTATTGAACAATCGATGGATTCCGTTTTCACGTTATAACATCACTAAACTGTTGTAACAGTATAAGTATCAAAACTGTACAGTATACTTGAAGGTCACACTCGTATAAGCCAATTGAAAATTAACATCGAATTTCGAGATATTTTCGGCAATCCACAGTAATATCGTTGCTTCGTCCCTACAAAAAGGGGTAAATCCCACGAAAAACATCCAAAATGTAAAACAAAAGCCGCTAAGTACCCAGAACCCAAATTATCTCACAATAAGAATTCACGAAAAAATTAGCGGCAGTCTCTGTCGTGATATTAGGAAAGCCTGCACAGCACTACGATCTTCCTGCAAGTATACGTTGTCAAGTCGGACCTCACTGTTTCGTGTTGTGATATCGAAACATCATTCCCAGAGCTACGTTTTTTCAACTATAACTCTTAATCACCCTTCGTTTTTTTAAAAATCACTCGCTATTTATAGAGATCATTTTATTAATAATGAGACACATAATTGTACCAATGATAATATTCATAGAAATAATGCGACACTTGCCGTATTCTGTACACGATGGTATTCACGGCAACAACTTATAATAATCTTAGCCTTATCGTCAGTGTATTTTCTCTGTATCTCTAGGTACACGTCTAATAGTTGGTAATTATACTTGGTAAGGTTAGTCGTCTGTATAATCACTTTACCATTTGTTGGCTCGCGACATATTCATTACTCTTATTGACAATATCTGAATTCAATGATAATGCCGTTACCTGAGCGAAATATTATCCTATCTTAAAATCGATTTGAAAATCATCTTATCCAATCGCAAACTATGGTTCGAAAACTATCCTACCTCAAAATACGTTTGAAGATCATCCAATTTCAAATTGTGATTGGAAACCATTCTATCTCAGAATGCGTTTAAAAAGTATTCTATCACAGGAATCCATTTGGTTTTTCCGAAATCAGGTTGGCATCACTGTGCACGTCTCTTACATGTTTCAATTCTGAATTGCACTGAAAAACTTCGACAATTCGAACTCTTGATAGTTCGAATGTTCATAGCATAGGAATGGTGTTTATAAAAACGCATTTTGAGATGGAATAGTTTCCGATAAAATTTGAAATCAGATGATTTTCAAATATATTTTGAGATGGGATAGTTTTCAGCCACAGTTTGAGATAAGATGATTTTTGAAATACAATTTAAGATAGGATAATACTAACGCTGAAGCGTCGATATTCATCATCTAGCATATATGCTAGATCATCATTATTGCGGTATGGACTTGAATTACAATACCTCTATGAAGAATATCGCCTTCGAATAAGGCCTTCGGTGCCCCCATCCTGATACGCGTACGTACACTCACGCGCAACGATATTCTTCTGGCTGTATATTATCAAAAACGGAAACTAGCTTCGCAGAAGTCATATCCGAGACACATATATTGAATAATTGGATTGCTTATTCATGCCATAGAATATAAATCGCGTTTGTTTGAAGAAAGAAATTCAACCACGCGTCCATCCAAGAATCAACACTAGATTTCGAGTGGTCCATCAGATGAGACTCCGAATAGCTGCGAGAGACTCGGCAAAGCCATGAATCGAATCAATTTGTAATTAATCTCAATCTAACGTTATTTTCTTAACATCCGGATGATGCAAATGTTATTAGAAGAAAATGTATCTTAAACTCAAAGTATGCGTAATTGCCATAAATGAACTACTTTCTACGAACTAATATATACCAATCGAGTTTTAGGATCCGAAATTTCCTGCTTCATGCAAGAAAGTATAGTGGATAATCTGGCAAATATAAATTTACTTACACTGAAAAAAAAGTATAAGTCCTATACGCATACTCGATATCGCTGTAGGACTTATATTTTCCGTACGATACTATAGCAAGCCACCAGTGAGTATAGTAAAAAAGTTCCCGCGTATCTCTACCACGGATTCATGGACTTATATTATAACTTTATTACTTACATTGTAGTTATTAATCTTAGAATGAATTAAATTAGTTATTTAAATTATATTATCGTCAATAAATATAGATTAATACATAAAAACATTTTAATAACAAACAGTAATAACATGAAAGAGGTTATATTATTATTTTCTTTATAATGACAGTTATAATGTCTTTTGTCATAATATTTTTCTTTTCTTTCACGAGTATCGGTGTGGTACCGATATAATATAAGCTATACTCTCAAACGTCGTTTTGGTGTATAGCTTAGACGAGTTATTGTTATAGTACCGAAATGTATCGCTGTAGGACTTATACTTTTTTTTCAGTGTATAATTGCGGTAGTATACAGGAATGTAAAACTGTGACCGCCAAGTACGTAGCTGTGGGAATGATGTTTCGATATCAATACACGAAACAGTGAGGTCCGACTTGACAACGTATACTTGCAGGAAGATCGTAGTGCTGTGCAAGCTTTTCTGATATCACGACAGAGACTGCCGCTAAGTTTTTCGTGAATTCTTATTGTGAGATAATTTGGGTTCTGGGTACTTAGCGGCTTTTTCTTACATTTTGGATGTTTTGAATTACGTGGCGAATCGTCGCTTGGCGCCCAATCTCAATAATCAAAATCTTCAAGTCCTGCCTGCCGATTGTCGACCAGATTGGCCCTGGCGTCTGGCTATCCAGTCCAGATCCGTGGGTCCAAAAAAATCTACGTCACACGGTATGATGAAACGGTCATTAAACGTAGCAGATATTTTTCCCTTGGTCCAGTTTGATTAATGGTATATTTTTCTTTTCGAACAAGAGGAAATCCTCATCAGACCTGCAGTTGTGGAAATTATCCCGGATCTCGAGGTGTGAGGAGCAAGCTCTGATATAATATAATGCCGGGGTGGGATTTTTCTCAAATTTAATCCGCGCCTCGAAACCCCTTGTGAAGATTCCATTTCTTCATTTGTCGGGATAAGATGCGAGATCGCGATTTGTAATCCCTGCAATATCCGGTCACGTCTCGGAGAAACTTAAAAAAACAGATTCAACCCTTCCACCGAGATTCACGGCGAGCGAAGATAACGCGGGCGAGCAACGCTCAAAACTTTTTATACTTTGGATATAAATCAATGGCAACTGCTGATAAGTAAAACGTCCAAAGATTTATTCAACCGTTCTAAAGTATTTCCGAGATATTCAAGGCGTCGATTCCCCGCATTGATCATCATCGAAACAGAAAAAAGTTTTATATTACACTGAAACAGCATTAATTATCGCGTTAAGAGGGTACCTACACCATGAAAAGGATATTCTCGAGGGACTGGGATGTGTCTGAATTGTTTGTTGATCAAACACTTTTATTACAATTGTTCGTTGATCCTTCGAAGCATAATCAAGTGAAAGTTACGAGTTGTGAGTCATTGGGTTTTAGAGTTAGATGCAGTCGAAGTAGAAGCACCTAATACAATAGTGACATTTTTCGAGAAACATTTATTTTTATGGACTTTATGCCTGTATCATTCGTAAAATATTGTAAGCACATCGATGCCCTTCATACACAGTATTTCTAACGCCTAAGTGCACTAATGTAGACTATGACAAAGAACTGACTGCATTGCGCACAATTGTGGCATATGATTATGTCGGTCGTGACAAGTATGTTCCAAAAGCTCGGGACACACGTTCTATCATTTATTCTGAGGGTGGAAGACTCGGCACATCATAAGATCGAATGATTTCACATTCTGTATGGGTAGCTGAGGCCACCTGAATTTTATGCGGTTTTTTTGAAGCTGCGCACAAGTTCCACAATCAGCAGAAGTAATGATTCTCCGTTAACTCCGTTTTTTTGAATGGAATGACATTTTTTTTTCCAGAATCTGAAAGAGCGTCAGATTCTGCACCAAAAAGTACTCACATACATATGGCCTAAGGTCAATGAGCAACGAGCTAGAGCCGGTCAAAATAGTACACGTGCGGTCGCGGCCAGCGTACCAATCTACAGATATATCTTGTCGGTATTGTACAGAGACTTGAGTATCCATGCTTTGAGGGATATAAAGGAAGCAGATTATTCTCACGTGGAGTTGCTGAGGGTAAATGAAGTGTACCTAGTTGATTTTGATTTTGTTTCGTTTATTAATTAAACAACAAATTTTTTCTAAGAATTGTTTTCTTGCGTTTTTTATTTCTTATTCTTCATTTTCACCTCAAATTTGTAATGTTTATTTGTTGGTTTCTTGTTTTGTCATTATCGTGATTTTTCATCGACTATTTTTCGAAAGTACCTTCGTTAGCGTCAATGCATAATTGAAGTCTACGTCGGAACCCATCCATCGTTTTTCGAAGAACCTCGTCAACGGAGCAGAATCTGACGCTCTTTTAGATTCTGAAAAAAAAAATATGTCATTCTATTCAAGAAAACGGAGTTGACCTTTACCCACCCTCGGTCGCTCCACTAACGGAAATACTGATACACCGAGTTTTGTCCCCCTCTGAACCCTGAATATTTCATATGAAACTTTTTTTCGTATCTTGCTTAGTTTCGGAAATATCGGCCCCGGGCAATTAAAATGAATCACCCTGTATATACTCCAGTCCAAATAGGTATAAGATATAATTTAAAATAGTAGCGGATTGAAGTTGGTGAAGTAGACTAATCCCTTAAGTAGTTTCAGTACGACTCACTTTCCTTTGGGCATATTTTAAAAGATTGAAAAACTTCCGTAATAAAACTGGTTGGTGGAAATGAAATTTGGACGCATGCTACTCCTTCGAAAATAATCCTATGGGAGGCGTATGCTCGGAATCAAGGTAGGACCCTACAGAAAATACAAACCTTGACATTTTTTGAGAATTGAAATTCTCTATAAATTATGTTATAAAGTGTACTCAGGAACTACGAAGATCCGAATAATAAGTTCATCAGAGCGAAACTCAGACGCAAGAAGCATTTAGCGTGGCTGGAGATATAGTTTTGACTCAATCGTATTTTTATAAAGACTGGTACAAATTAAATAAATTTTTCGAAATGTATGGCTCAAAATGATTCAGAGAGTGCCCGTACGGAAAAAAACTACTGAAAGACTACTAAAAAACCACTGGAAAAACTATTATGGAACTAGTGAAATAACTACAGGGATACTACTAAATACGACTGCTGTTTTTAAGCAGTTCTCAGACTGTGAATTCGCGAATACTGGCGACTACTAGTGACCAGTAACTACTGTGGTTTTATATGTTACTCTGAATTTTTCGAAGTTTTTTCAGATTTTTTTGGAGCCATTTCATGTGTTATCGATAATTAGACTTATAGATGTAGTATCATGAATTACAAATTACGTGATACACGTATCTTTCGATGTAACATTTCACTGCGATGATCTTGAGCTATGAACTCTGTGAGATCGGCATATTGGAAGTGTTATTTTTCAGCCATAACAATGAAAAAAATTTATCATAACTTTATTAATCATTAACATCATTACTATTATGCCGGTATGAAAGATAAACGTTTAGATGCGCGAAAAACCAGGTGCAAGCTCTCATTCCCACTCCGCAGTAAACGATATGTTGTGAATTGTGAAAGTTCGGGCGCCCACACGCTTCCGAAATTGACAAACAGCGACAATCGGACTGCTATTTCGGTTATCAAAGCAATTTTCCGAGTAAGTATACAAACGTGATTATTTGAACGCATGTCACATCGAATCTCCTTCATTATATTCTCTGCACTTCATAAATGAAGCATTCTTTGTGAACCGAGCCACTTTTGTTTTTCAACGCCTCCAATTTTCTTCAAAATCTGACAGTTTGAAATATTAGTCAAAAGGAACGTCCCTGATTTTTTTCAGATTTTTTCAGGCATCCGTTCAGGACTTTCAATTTTTCATTACGAACACTGTATCTCAAAGAATATTCATCAACAAAAAAAAAAACATAAGACTGAAAACTTTTATTTTTTTACACTTTATCGAAAAAAATCAAAATCATAATTTTTCTGCATTGGGAAACCTGAAGTTCGGCAGAAAAATGAGAATAAACTTTTTTCAAGCAATAACACACCTTCGATTTTGGTATAAATTTTACAGAATGTCTGTCATTGGGCGAAGAGTCTGCAAAAAAAAATTCAGAATAGTACCTACACTGGTGAGGATGAAAAAATAATAAAAACGAAAATAGTTGCTGCGTGTTATCGGTAAACAGCTTTTGAGCATCATTAGAGAATATATTGAAGTCGTATATGGTGTCACCATTGTAGGTACTATTCTGAAATTTTTTTTGCAGACTCTTCACCCAATGACAGACATCTTGTAAAATTTGTACCGAAATCGAAGGTGTGTTATTGGGCTTAAAAAAAATTTATTCTCATTTTCCTGCCGAATTTCAGGTTTCCCAATGCAGAAAAATTATGATTTTGATTTTTTTCGATAACGCGGAAAAAAATAAAAGTTTTTAGTGTCATGTTTTTTTTTGGTTGATGAATATTCTTTGAGATACAGTGTTCGTAATGAAAAATTGAAAGTCCTGAACGGATGCCTGAAAAAATCTGAAAAAAATCACGGACGTTCCTTTTGACTAATATTTCAAATTGTCAGATTTTGAAAAAAATTGGAGGGGTTGAAAAACAAAAGTGGCCCGGTTCACAAAGAATGCTTCAAATATTTTAACACTATTCTAACACTTCCAATATGGCGGTCTCACAGAGTTCATAGCTCAAAATCATCGCAGTGAAATGTGACATCGAGAGATACGTGTATCACGTAATTTGTAATTCATGATACTACATCTATAAGTCTAATTATCGATAACACATGAAATGGCTCCAAAAAAATCTGAAAAAACTTCGAAAAATTCGGAGTAACATATAAAACTGTTCATGAAACTGCCCACAGTGAACTGACCGTTACGTCGATTTTTTTTTTTTTTTGCTTCTCCAGAAAATCGCAAATGACATATAAAAGCAAGCGCCGGCCCACTCTGGTCCACACGCCTGAATTTTTGAAATCAAGTGAAGGATTTTTGGGATTTCTTTCAGATTTGTAAAATATGTCCTTCTACCTGATTTTTTTCTTGAGTGATTATTTTTACTATTTGAACAAATTTGAATCAAAAAATCTGAAAAAAATTCAGCGTGCTTTCGAAAGATGGAGCAATCACATGAAAAATTACGAACCAAATCAAAAGAGTCGAGGGTCAAACCCAGGTCGAGATGGCGTGGAATGCCCCATATATATATCTGTATACCCTTTTAAGAACAATGGAAAAGTTCTTATTAGAGAACTATGTTTTACTGAGAAATCATAATATGTGTTTTTGTCGATAAAGAATTAAAATACACAGGCCAAGGGAAACAGGTATCACATGTCCTGTACCTGGCGTGTGTAATTGTGTATACATAAGCAGTACCCCAGACAGCACAAAGTTGTCTGATAGATGTCCAAAAGATAGCAGATTTTCCGCAAAGTCATCTTTTAGTGATAGCGTAACGTCGACAAAAGGCTGACGAAAAGATGTCTTATGTCCTCTTTTTTGTGTCTTATAGCCTTGACTGAAAGATGTCTCATAGCCATGACTAAAAGATGTCTTTCCGCTATGACCAAAAGACGACTAAAATTAGAAATCTTTTCGTCGCCTTCTTTTCGATTCTGTTTTTCCGGCTGATGTTACAATAAAGGTAGGTAGGTTATTATATGTATAATGGTCTTCTTAAAATTCTCAAACTTCTGAAAACATTATAGAGCTTTATGCGCATCTATTGAGTGTAATTTCTAAGTCCATCAGAAGAATACCTGTGTATGATTAATGATACTTTTTAGATTCTGCACTCCTCTTGAACATATATCATGACGTGCAACAAATAAAAATCGACGTAACGGTAATGCTAGAATATCAAACAGAAACACTGCAAGTTCAAAAGGGAGTTCAGATCGTGCAAAGAATTAATGACGATTTTACCACACTTCTTCTTCTTCTTACACCTTTGGCTTATTACCAAAAAGAAAGGTATAGCTGCTATATCTCAATATAACCACACGTGCAACACTTCGCGTCACCAATATGCATATTATATATTATGTCGCCATGGCGACACGCCGTGTTGTATTTGTCTGCAAGACAAATCCGCAAATAGAAATCTTTTAGTCAACTATGATTAGTCGTCTTTTGAAAGACTTCTATTGGATGTCTGTTCGGCATGCCGAAAAGACGGCTTCAAGTAGATACCTTTTCGGTATCTTTAAAATAAAGTGCTGTCTAGGACGTTGTATCTTTGGTTATATTGATCAGGTAATATAATTGATCAGTCTCGTTAAGGGGACCAGTACAGCTTGAATTTTCGAAATAATAGGTTTTTCGTTTTTTGCAGTTTATGTTACCTCAATGTCTTCTACATCTGTGAAAAAATTGACTTCGACGAAATCGTCAAGGTTTCGAAGTTACCGCCAAACGTTCGTCATTTGGCTATCGCGATCTGGCGCAAGTGGCACTGGCGCTTAATTCCAATATTGAGGGCTAGAAACTTATGTCTCTCTAACGCTCTTGTATACAATCTACCGTAATCTACAGCTGGGCTGGCTGCACTCAGCACTCCTATAAGTTTAGCTAAATCTATAATCTTGCAACTTTTTTGCTTAGAGAAATTGACTAACAGGTTTCTTATCTTCTGCTTCTTCTGTTCTGACAACTTGAGGCTAAATTCCTTAGTATTGATCATGAATTGACCCAGGAACTTTACCTGATTTGCAGGTTAGAGTTGACATTTTTCCGTATTTAGGACAAATCCTAACGATTCAAGTAAATTTCGTGTCTGATTTACATTTCTTACACAATCGATTCTACTTTGCCCCATTAGGAGTATGTCGTCTAAATAGATAATAGAAACCAAACCCTTGGATCTTAAGAAGTGAGCCACAGGCTTTAGGAGTTTCGTAAAAACCAGAGGAGCAGTACAAAGCACAAAAGGGAGGCAAGTAAATTCGTATAGGATCCTCTGGGAAGAGAAGCGTAAATACTTCCTGAAAGATCGGGCTATTGATACTAGAAAGTACGAATCTTTTAGATCAATTGTTGACATGAAACAATTTGGTGTTACTAAGCGCAATGCCATTCTTAGATCTTCCATTTTAAAATGAGGAGGAGACATGAATTGATTTAGCTTTTTCAGGTTAAGTATAAATCTTTTGTCCCCATATTCGGCTTGTCAACTAAGAAATAAGAAGGAAGAAATTGGTTCTCCCGTGCCTTGACTCCTTTAACTATTCCCCTACTATGTAGATCTTTGATTAGTGGTTTAGCTAAGATTGCGTCTGTTGGAGAAAAAGAAGGTTCCCTTGGAGGAATTCCTTGAAAGGGTCTGTAAGTGAATGGGATTCTATAACCTTCAACTATTGACAGTACAAAGGGGTCAGAGGTGAGCTCTTCCCATTTTTCTGAAAATTCACTTAACCTTCCTGCGATTCTTATTTCTAATGTGTCGCTTGGCGGTTGCTGTACCGTTGTTTCAACCCTCCCTGGTGTGAACTGCGGTTTTGATGTTGGTTGCGCGTGTTCTGGTTGAACGTCTTCCTGGGAGGGGCCCTGCGGTTTGAAGGGGTTCACAAACCTTGATTTTAATCCACTACATTTTTTCGAGGCTGGAGAATATTCTATTTTCTTTCCTTTCGCAAGGAATTTTGATGATTTTTCTATGCCTTGCGCTGCTTTGAGCTTGTCAGCAAAGTCTGCGCCAAAGAGGAAGGTATCCACGTTACTACCTTCGGCCGTTTTCTTTACAATTGGGTTCAAGGCTGTAGAAATCATGTATCTTCCGGATAAGGACATGTAATAATGTAAGTCCGTCATGACTCGTGGCGTCACTCGGAGAGGCGATCAGGTTTGTTGACACTTCGTCAGCCTGAAGTACCGGCGTTTCAGTTTTTTCAAATAGTTTTGTCAAAGCGACCCCAATTGCCGCTACTGCCGCACCCAGTTGGTTTTGGGAAACAGCCATAGAAAAATCTTTCCTGATGACAGATGACGTTAATGCTGATTTTATTTCTGGGTTGAGGGCCGGTGCCTTTATCAGCGAACAATTCTCTGTAGGAGGATACTTTTTTGATGAGCTCTAGCCTATTTTCTTTCCCCAAGCCTACAGCTAGGATCTTTCTCCAGCGCTCTGCTGAAGCATCATGGATCTTAGGGCCTACTGGACCCTCTTTTGATGTTACTTCCCCGAGTAATGTTAAGATACTAGGATCTAGTTCCGGTACCTCTGCCCTGTTGTCATTTTCTTGGAGCTGTTATAGGGGTCTTCTCTCTAGAGCGGTAGTGTATTCTGATTCACTTGTGGATTGCGAAGAGCTACCATATGAATCACTCGTTGACACAGGACTCTGGTCCTGCGTTGACAGCCTACTTTTCCCAGGTCTGCCAACCGAATCCCGTTTACGTGATCGACGCTCGTCGTCACCTTCACTGGGAGAAAGGCTATAACGTGGCGCGTAATTATGTGAAGGTCGCTTATCAGACCTCGCAAAATGACGCGAGGACTTATGGCGGTATTTGTTCTTCACGTGGCGGCGGCCATGTCGTATCTCGTCTTGTAGCCTACGAACCTTGCGTGGAAGTTTTTCCTCAAAACTAGAGGAATTTGATCGGTCTCGCTTACGAGAATGAGAACTCTCGCCTCGCGAGCTCAATTTTTGTATAAAAGATGCACGTTTGATGAAGTCAAAACGTTATAAGTGTTGATTTTCTATAGGTGTAGATTTTTTCCGTGTTGACAGGACCGCACAGAAAAACGTAATGGTGATGTGACGCGAGAGAACAGGGGAAGTGACGTCATAGAAGCTAGAGGGCGCTAGGAATTTCCTTATTTTAAATAATCTGTGGCAGGACCAATCAGTGACGACGTTACTACCATTTGATCTAGAGGACGAGACGACGAAATATAATTACACCAAAATCACACGGTGTATCTCAGAATTTTTCACACCATTTTTACACCAATTTAACACCCGACCAATTTTACACCAAATTTACACCCGAAATATTCGTCCCAAATCAACATAAAAATGTTGTGAAAGAATATGTGAGCGGATCCACGTCACCTCACTCAAAAAAAAAAAAAACCGTCAAGTCACGGATATTTGCGCCATTCAAAATATCTTTAGTACTATGGGAAAAAAAAAATGAAACTTCAAGGATTTTGAAAATTTTTCGAAAATGGCGGAGTTAGAGCTATGTGAATTTTTGTAAACCGCTGTTGCACCGCTATGTTTGAAAACTCATATCTCCGAAAGTGTTCATCGGAGCGGACTGATCCTGAAATCATTGTGTTTGTAAAGAAATGCTCTTACAAAAAAAAAAATTCATTCAAAAAAAAAAAACTATTTCAATTATCTTTCGTCGGTTTTATTTTTAATATTGCTGCCATTTCCACCGGGCTCACAGAAATTCATGAGGATAATTTTTTTTCAATACCTGGGTCCTTCCGCTCCAATCCTAAAAAAACAAATATATGCAGAAAATACCTGGGCCGGAGAAAAAAACCAAAACGTCTAGTCGTGCGTCGCCGCGCACGCCGATCCACGTCCGTGCACGGCGTTCGCGGTCCAAAAATGCCTTAAAGCAAAATTAAAAACACGGTTGTCCATCGGAAATTTTCTGAATTTTTCAAAAATGATGATCATTTTTTTCTCACTTGTCATTTTTAACGCGTTATTTAAAAAATAAAACTCAAAATGTGAATTTCACCAGGTTTCCCATCGTTTTTTAAGAATCGTATTTTTTTTCTGAAAGTTCAGGAAATTTCCGATGAAAATTATGTCTAAAAATTTTCCAGTCGTTTACCTCGAAGGCACAGTTACGGTTTGAATAAAATTGGAGGGTTTCGTCTAATTATTTGTGCATTTCGATGTTGAGAATAAAATGATCTCGATAATGATAACTTGGAGGTCAATAAGCGGAAAATTTTTGCACATGATTTTCATCGGAAATTTCCTAAACTTTCAGTATAACAAATACGATTTTTAAAAAACGATTGGAAACGGGGTGAAATCGACATTTTAAGTTTCATTTTTCAAATTACGCGTCGAAAATGACGAGTGAGAAAGAAATGATCATCATTTTTGAAAAGTTTAGAAAATTTCCGATCGACAACCCTGTTTTTGATTTTGTTTCGAGGCATTTTTGGACCGCGAACACCGTGCGCGGACGCGGATTGGCGTGCGCGGCGACACGAGACTATAGACGTTTTGGTTTTTTCCTCCGGCCCGGGTATTTTCTCCATATATTTTTTTTTTAGGACTGAAGGGGAAGGATCCAGGTATCTAAAAAAAATTATCCTCATGAATTTCTGTGAGTCCCGCGGAAATGGCAGCGATATTGAAAATAAAACCGACAAAAAAAAATTGAAATAATTTTTTTTCCCGATAATTAAATTCTTTGTATGTATATTCTTTGTGCACATTTCTTCACAAACAAAATGATTCCAGGATCAGTCCGCTCCGATGAATACTTTCGGAGATATGAATTTTCAAACATAGCGGTGCAACAGCGGTTTACAAAAATTCACATAGCTGTAACTCCGCCATTGTTGAAAAATTTTCAAAATCCTTAAATTTGTATTTTTTTTTCCATAGTAGGAAAGATATTCTGAATGGCGCAAAGATCCGTGACTTGACGGTTTTTTTTTTTAGCGACGTGACGTGGATCCGCTCATATACCGTGAAGTTAAGGGAAGCCGAACGATGGCCGCACTATAGTTCGACCAACACAGCTCGCGTTGCGTACCCGAGTTTCTACTAGCTGCTAGTGACTGCCAACTCGATTCGCCCGGCGCCTCAAAGATACTAAACTATAGTTAAGTATCCTTGAGCCTCGGTGACAGGCGTCGGACGAATCGAGTTGGCAGTCACTGGCAGCTAGTAGAAACTCAGGTACGCAACGCGAGCGTGTGTTGGTCGAACTATAGTGCGGCCATCGTTCGGTTTCCCCTTAACTTCACGGTATATCCGTTCGACAAAATTAGCGACACATTCACCAGAAGCACTTAGCCTGTTTGAAAGTAGAAATATGATAACAATATTCAGCCTGAGTCAGACATCAGACGTGTTAGATTGAGGTGGGAATTTTTTTGATAGGAATAATAACTCCGTATCCTTCAGGGTTGGTATCTGTATGAAGAATCTTGGTGACGAAGTGAGCGGGGATATTGAGCGTCATTCTCGTTGGAAAAAAAAAGATCTTTCCCACCGGAGTTTTCTTCTAACAGCACTACCGGATACTGTTGTTGGACAGAACAGGTCAAGAATCACTACAAACCTCCGCCTTGCACATGTGTCTAGGCTTAACTCATAACACATCGATGCGAGAGCAGCTGCAGATTCAGCATATTAATCATAAGCGAAATCTTAAAACTTGATTTCCCGCTAAGTACATTTTCTGGTCGTTGTCGAAGGGTACAGGTCGCATCGTTCATCGAAACTTTTTGAAATTTGGTGTGTATTTTCTGCAATGACGTAATTTCGGACCAAACCAATAATATATAGAAAAAAGATCTGTCTTCTATCATTCTAACTAGCTAACAAACTTTTTTTTTTCATCTTTTTCGAAAAAATGTCTTAAAATAAAAAAATTCCAGGTTTAAAATTAAAATTTATGGAATATTATTGGTTTGGTCCGAAATTACATCAATGTAGAATACTCCCTCTAAATTTAAAAAAGATTCAATCAACGGTGCGGCCTGCACGGAAAAAAATTAGGGCAGACTGTCTTACCAACGGGTCAGAAGACACTCTTCTATGGACGTCAGTGTATATACTCGCCCCATTTTCGGGAGTACACTGAGACGAAAGTGGGGGTACGTGTTGTTTCTCGGCTGCGGGGAGCTAGGCTTCCCGTGAAAGAGAACTGAATTCACTCTCGTCACAGTTTCAAGCGCTTTCACGGGAAGCCTAGCTCCCCGCAGCCGAGAAACAACACGTACCCCCACTTTCGTCTCAGTGTACTCCCGAAAATGGGGCGAGTATATACACTGACGTCCATAGAAGAGTGTCTTCTGACCCGTTGGTAAGACAGTCTGCCCTAATTTTTTTCCGTGTGTATGCTACAACAACTGCTTTTTCATCGGTGGACCAGAACTACTGAACGATGAAATCAAGATATTCTTTCATATGCCTCAATTATAGTTCAAAATACTAGTAATCTGCTGTATAAAAATTAAGTCAATAAAATGTTTTATGACAGTGTAGCAGTCATTTAAAAAAAATCATTTTGAAGGTGTATGTACCCCCTTAAGACCGTAATAATCATTTCGCAATTTATACAGTTGATTTCAAATATAATATGACGGTTGGACCGGCGCACTCAACAATGTCCATGACGAAATATAATTTTCATTTCAATAGAAATTTTGATCAAATATGTTTCCCTTTTGTTTTATGGATCCGTAAATATTATATAGCTGTCGTCGCGGATGTAAATTAATTATATAAATGAAGAAAGATGAGCTGAAACGCAGCGCATATTCCGTCCGCAGCACAATGTAGCCACTGTAAGCTTGATAATTTTACCTCTGTTCAAAACTCCCAACTGGATAGTATATGGAGTTTATCTCTCACTCGGACGAGTGCTCCCAGATATCCCCTTGTCTTCCATCCACGCAACAGTGCTCCGGGTTCCTCGGCAGAGGTTCAAACCAAGTATGATAAACTGCCGAAGTTTAGTGAAAAATTGGTTTCACCAGATAGAGGAAGCCGAGAGAGGCAGCATATACTGCAATATTTCTAAACAGACCAGTTTACGTTCAGATACAATATGACGTTGTATCTCTTCATAGTATACTAGTATCATTTCTCGCCAATTTCCATGTCGACATACTAGTTTTGAAGAGGTTTGGCTTCGGAAGTGCAATAATTCGTATGTGTCATCGTGGTAAAAATATTACAAATGTGGAAAAAAAGAAAATAATTGTAAAGTAACATCAAGAAGTCATTTCAAGAGCTACACGTATCTTTCCTCCACTCGGCTACGGTTCTACCCTTTTTTCAGTAAGTGTAAAAGCGGAAATTGGAGGTTTCGCGGATCTACACTTCTTGATATTGTATTTGTATTTGTATTTGTAAACGGAAATGCTTTGTGTAAAATGAGTCATCTGGAAGATCAAATCTAATCTAATCTATATAATCTAATCCTGACGATTCGAATATCAGGCGTTCACTCGGCTCTCAACAGACATCGATGTATCATGCAATTTCAAATGATTTAAAGAAAAATACAATGGAAGAAATTACCGCAGGAAACGTGATTGATAAGGTTTTTCGAGTAATTTCAAGGACACTCACCTTGATTGCTTCTTTTGTACGATACGTTGCTACATGGTCACATCCCCATAATTTTTCACGTCGTGATTGTGTGGATTCCATTCCCCCAGATTACTAGGTAGTGTGAGAGTGATGTCGTTTGTTCCAAATCAAGCAGTAGGCTGTGAGAATATAGTAAAAGTCTTTCGATGAATCGATAAAACCTCTATACGCAAAAGCAGGTCACTCTGACCCTTGACTCAACTATGACATGCGTTTCTATATTGGACCCTGGATAGGGCTTGGGATCCTCATTTCACGAGCTATTGACTCCGTGGTGACCCCTTATCGCGCTCTTCCTCAAAGAGTCTACCCTAAGTCCGGCTTTTGGAAAATCGAATGTCAAAAACTGGTCACTAAAGAGAAATGCCACAAATTGAACGTTCCAAATATAACAAAATATTCTCAGTATCATGCTCACTGATTTCTATACGAACCACAGCTTCCTGAGTGAAAATAATAAGAAAGCCTTTTATGGTCTACCGAAAATGGATCCGTAATTACTCTCTAACATCTGTGTTGCAGTTATGACGCAAGAAATCGGTTTGGAAAGGCGAAACTTTGGAGCGCCCCACACTTTTGGGGAAACAGAGCGATCTTCCGGGCCACCCCACCGGCTCAATTATTCGTCCAGGATCTGCGAGAGAGCGACGAAGGTGTCTACAGGTGCAGAGTGGACTTTAGAAACTCACCAACCCGGAACTTGAAGGTCAACTTCACGGTCATCGGTAAGTACTCTACTTCACAGAAGCGTTGCCTCAGCGGCCACCAGCGAAAGCCTCTGGGCTCGATTAAATTAGAACTTGGCTTTGATAGCACCAAGAAGTCCGGGAACGTGGCCGACCCCAAAAGATATATGACGGTTGATTAAGGGGAATTATCTAGACTCTAGACTCCCAGACGAAGGTCTTTCACAACGGCACATTCAACCTTAGGAGGTTTATATGAAATCACCATTAGTGTTCGTTGCACAATATGACTTTTCTGATTGATAAATTTTAACGGAGGATCAATAGTGGAAACATCACATGTTTGGGTTCATCTGAGTGTTAATCTTCGCTAAAGCATATCACGGATGAAGAATTGAAGTTATAACTTACGTTTAAAAATGTTGGAAATTTGATTTTCATGAATTTCATGAATCTGATGAAAGTTATATGTTGACAAGTTGCTCCAAGCCAATACTGAGGAAATGAGCTAGTTACGGTTTCACTATTTAGAATGGATGAAACCCACTCTCTAGGGACAAGAGCCACGCTTCGAATAAACTTATCCTGCCCCTTTCATATGAATTAATACTTGAAGGTATACATTGGTAAGGCAAAAGGATGAGACTTCTTCAACGCGAGGGAATATCTTTGGAAGAAGAATAAAGGAAAGACGAAATATTTCAGTATCTCTTAGAAATTCTTATTCGACTCCAACTTCTCTCACCTGATGCTTTACTGCATTGTTAAAAACAATTCGCAAAAATGCTGATTCCTACACCCCCGAGACTTAGCTTTACAAATGCTTGATCTACAGACGTTTTTCCATCAATATCAAGAGCGAAAAAAATATATCAGATCAAAGAATTGCGGAAAGTACCGAAAAGCAACTTCCTAATTAGCAGTAAATCTGGAGTTCAGTTGAGGGGGTGTATGCGCGTTTTGATAGGCTGTTTATGAAACATACTTTGAATTTTTTTTTGCCATTTAGTTGTACGGACGGCGTAGGGCCATCAAAGCATGACGTTCGTGAGCTTCTAGCTCTTATTCTTCCAGATAGGTCCTCATAGTCAGATTCTGGATTCTTCTCTTTAGCGGACGATTCGACTTCATCAAAATTATCCCTGACAGTATTAATGAAATTCCCCAGTGAAGTCAACGAATTTGTTGCAACGTCTAGTGTTATGGTTTCTTTCTGAAGGTTGTGACTTGTTTTCTTTATTCTCTCCAATATGGTACTCCGCATTTCTGTTAGAATAATAAATTCCAGGTTTTCCATTTTTCTGGACAAACTAACGGCTGCGTTTCTAGTTTCTCGTGGCTGCCCCGTATCTTCTGGAATTTGTTTATGACGCTTACTGTATCAGCTCGTGCAGACCATCTGGTTTCAGAAAAACTTTTGAGAACTTTTTTTGAACCTAAATATTCTGTCAATGTATTCCACCGATGGGTAGAACTCGAAAAAAAGTTGAAGAGTTTCTGAACCATTTGAAAAAAAATTGTTGCCTCGTGTACACGCCCAGTAGCATGAACACCTACCAAGTTAAGAGAATGTCCCGTGCATGGTGCAAAAGTAGAAAATTCACATTTCTCCTTGATTCTCGCTTGCAAACCAGAATATTTTTCCGACATATTCGATGCATTATCGTAGCTTTGTCCTTTACAATCCTTTATGGGAATATCATGATTTTCTAAAAATTTCAATACTGTTTCTGCTCAATATTCAGATTTGTGCTTTTTAATAGGTATAAATTTCAAGAACCTTTTAATTGGAACACTGTTTTTTACGTATCGAATTATAAAAGTCAACTGGTCAATATGAGATAGGTCAGGCGTACTATCAACACCAATCGAAAAATATTTTGCTGATTTAACTTTACTTATAATTTTAAATAGGACCTGTTTTCCCATTACGTCAATAAACTCAGTACAAATATTTGCTGATAAATAAGAAATGTGGCCTTTCCCAGAATTTCCAAAAAATTTTAAGTGAGCTGCGAGGAATGGATCAAATTCACCTAATAAATCCATACATCCCAAATAATTTCCATTGTTGGAAGATCCAAGGGTTTCGTTGTCACCGCGAAACGGAAGTCCTCTCGATGCCACAGATTTTACAACGGCGATCACAATCCTTTCGAGTACATTTCTTCAATAATCCACTTCTCTTTTATTTTGAGATAGCCAGTCTGTATCTATTCTACCAACAGTTTTACTTCGTGCGAGATAAGTCATCATGGATCGCCTATGTGCTGAGCTATTTTCGTGCTCCAAAATGATATGATTAATATGTTTCCAATCATTGCATCCACACGGCGAACAGAAGCTTGTATTGGAAGGTTCAAATAAACAACATGAAAAACAAAATGGAGATTTCTTCGAAGGCGAATATAAAAACCATTTTTTTTTCAACGCTTTCATCGTTCTTCAATTGACGATGAAATAGTGTTTTATTGAAATTCCTAGTTGTTGATCTACCATCTGCTTCTTTGTAAGTTCTCGTAGCTTCAGAGGAATCACTATCTTTATTTTGAAATTTCCCTCAATTTGTTGTCGGTGTGACTCTTGTGGAAGATTTATTTGATCGCTATTCACAGAAGCTCCCGGTGTTAAATATGATGTTGATTTTGGTAACCTTTCAATCATGTCCTTTTAATGTGCACCTTTTTTTCGTTTTTCTGAGCTACTAGGATATGATCGTTTCGACATATGTCAATTCTTCTTCTAACACTAAATACAATCACAAACACAATACCAGATGAGAAACACATCAATTGCAAATTCAAAGGCAAGTGAACTGATTTTCAGTGGCTAGAAGAAATAACGTTAAGTGGCGCTAAGGGGAATCCCAAATGTCGTATTTAAAGTAACAATTTTCAACGCCATCTAGCAATTCTATTACAAGTTATTCAATTCTATAATAATGGCTAGAAATATTTGAATTGACAATGTTGTCAAAAAGTGACCAAAACAATTTATTACAGGTTAGCTTAGACCGAACTAATATGTAATAATGCGTTATCGATCGATTTTTCGAGAAAGTACCGTCATTGATTGATTAATTATCGTATCGTCATTTCTTATCGTATCGTCACGTCTTTGTCCTTGGTTAAATATTCCCGTACTGATTCCCTTGTAAGTGTAATTAATTGTTGATCTGAACCCCCATGATTGCTATAAAAACCTAGTCCCAGAAATAAGAATTACCCACGTGGAAAACTTAGTCCCATAGTAAAATACGATAATTGATTTCGATGGCTTGTTGAGCCACGTGTTTCTGGAAGAATCGGTCTACAGGCTGTAGATGAAATATTGCGATAATATCCCAATTACTTTAGCCTTTTCCGTTGAAAGTAGCTTCGAATCATTAGTAAAACCGTGAGCTGGTATAATTATCATTATTTGGAATTATTATTTGTAATAGATTCTATGCATGGCGTGCCTCGTGTAAAGTTGCCTTCGGCCATCTTTGTACGAATTTATTTGAATTTGATTCTGACGCCTTGCACTTTTCTAGGGAATATTCAAAGATATCGACCCGTGCAATTAGTTACTAGAAGTCCCCAAATAATTAATTCTGGACTTTTGATCTCTCTATGTTATCGAACCACTTACTAGAGACTGATATTATTTTGTGAATGATTCCTACCGTACCATAAGATATCGTTTCCTTCTTTTTGTATGATTTACTTGTTCTAACTTACCTTTCCCCTTGTTCTATATTCTCTAATGTTCTATATTACCCTATGCCCTACTTTTCTGTCTGTGACCTAGTCAGTCAGCTGTTTTGTATTATTTCCTTTCAACTTGTTCAACTTGTGTAACCTCCGATCAGCTTCGATTGTTTAATTGTTTTATCTTGTGTTTAATTGTTCGTATTAATTGTTGTTATTTGTTATTTCTAATAAAGGGTTTCTTTGTGATTTATAGATCCATAAACCATAAAAATATTCAAGTCTCCTCTATATTATTTAATTTATTATATTTTGTTTAATTCTTTTATTATTATTATTATTATTATTATTATTATTATTTTGAGTTCGTTTCAAAGTCATTTCGTTACCGCGGTACCCCTGGGTACTTGGCGCTCAACATATCGTAGCTTTATCGGGAATGAGCTATTTTATAATTTGTCAATTAATGGTAAACTCTTCGGTGAACTAAACGTGGCAAGAGTGTCTGGCTTTGTAGTCGTGCCTGTCCGGTTTAAAACCCCGACCGTCAGCAGTGCACGTCACAGCATATCTGACAAAGGTTTGATTTCCGGACCATTGGAAACCAATAAGTTCCGGATCCATGCGCATTCTTATGATGAGTGCCAATCTTACGACTGTGGTTTGCATTGAGAGAACCTGGTGCAAAAATTTCGAATTCCACATGACCATGCTAGATTTTTTTGATTAAACTGGGCAATCAGTGAAACGGTTGGGAACACATCACTCTTCCAAGAATAACTTACTCAAAAATGTGTACATACTTCTTCAGCCATCAGCATATTGAAAGACCAAGGGGATTGAGACTTGCCTCGATTGATACAGAGTCTTTGTTACCCTGGAACGATTTGTCTTCTCACTTATGAGAGACAACCCGTCTCTCAGGGCCACTCAACCCTTAGTGTGTTACGGCATCCAGGAAACAGTGGTTCGACTCTCGACTGTCAACTGCTTCAACGAGTTCTCCGATCCGTTAGTTGTCCTCTGCCAGGATGCCTTAGGGATTCCCCTCGTCACCGCGGACAGAACTGAGCCGCAGGTCGGCCAGAGGATAGCTTCGTCTTAATTTAATAGTACCCCGTGTTGATGGGTGGTCGGTGAATGTCTGGTTTTGTTTGAGTCCTGTTCAAAACTTGTATATCCTACATCAAAACTCAACGATTACCTTTTGGGCTGTCCGAGAGTAATTCTCACAATGATAATCGTCTGTCTAATGACTCGAGCTGACGAAATTACGTCGAACCGTTGAAAAGAGTCAAGAAACGGTACGTCGTCTGTCATCTTTGAATCATATTAGGATGTATTCTGGGCTGTGTTATTCAGGAATTGAGCTTCTCCGCGAAACACCAAAGTAAGGATATCAACGGAATTTCAAAGATTTTTGATACGCTCGAGAATTGAAAATTTCCAAATCACGAGTTCGTGATACGCCAAAAGTTTTCTAACTTCTTTTGGACCTTTCAAGTATTTCCAAAGTTTATTCTTCGGAATTCCGTGAAAACCCAACAGCCCTTCTCAGCTCATTGCGTTATTCGTGATCGTCGATGAAATTCTCGAGTCAATTTTAGATCATGATTCCATCACCTGTGAAAAAGTTTTCAAGGATATTCAAAAAGTATATACTAAGAGGCTTCCCTAAAACATCGCAGTCAGTCACAGCCAACTCGACACTACCTGAGTTTTTTGTCTGTTTCTCGCGGGCTGGCCATCCTCTTTTTAATTTCAAACTGTCATTCATTGCATCTTTTTACGACCTTTGACACTTTAAAATTGAAAAGGGGATGGCCAGCCTGCCAGAAACGGACGCAAAACTTAGGTAGTGTCGAGTTGGCTGTGATCGACCGCGAGGTTTCAAGGGAGCCTCTTGGTATACAGGGTGTTATTCCAGTTACGCCGCAGGTATGCAGGTCTCGGACCGTCAGGCGGCTAATAAACATGTGCGCTAAAATCGCACACATCAGGTTCGCCCCTCGACTATCAGGTAGTTATACCGAGAGTTTTCGGTGAAACTGGTGATCCACTTTCCGCGGTAAAACCAACACAGATACGCACCGCGAATGTGTCATGTTATCATTGAAAATATTAATCATACCTACAAAATGGTCTTTGTGCAACGGATGCTCGATATATTACATGGGATCGTGGCTGAAACAGTATTACGTCGGTGATAGTGCAATACCGCGTAACCAACATTTGCAATACCGCGTGAGAATAAAAATAGCGAAAATGAGATTTGGTGTGCACAGTATGTATTTTTTGTTTTTACATAGAATTCATACCAAATCTCATTTTTGCTATTTTTATTCTCACGCGGTATTGCAAATGTTGGTTATGCGGTATTGCACTATCACCGACACGATTACTTACTCATCCGTCGATACGCTAATCAGTCCCGGTCCCATGTCATACATCGAGCATCCGTTGCACGAAGAACATTTTGTGGGTACAGTACGACCTCGATATAAGCTCCCTCGTTACGACTGAATTTCTCCTTCGTTACGCTTGAGCGAGCTTTATAGCTTCCCCCACTCTACCTGTGTACGTAAGGTACTCCCAGTGGTGATACTCACTGACGCACTGACACATGTGCGATTTTCCAGTAGTGGGGGAATGCTTTAGTGACGAATTTTTTGGAATCCTATCCCTGGTAAAAATTCCCACATAGGAACCTACACAGGACCTACATAGGTACCATACGTATCGTAATTTGGGACAGGTTCCTATAGGAGTACAACTTATAGGAGTACATAGGACCTACGTCGGTATAGCGCGGCGGGACCTATCCAGGTATGTGTATATATATAGGATGGAGACCCATATGGGTGTGTATATATAGGAGGAAAACCTATATAGGACCTGTATGTAGGCACGCCTATATAGGTATGGGTCCTACATAGGTCCTTCACCTATATGGTATATTCCTATCATCACGCAGATCTGTCCCAAATTACGATAGCCATATGGGATTGGGACCTGTATGGGTATATTTTGACTTGGGTATATTATGTAGGGTTTCCGGATGGTTATATATTCACCCAGCCGTATCCCCATATGACTCCCACAGGAACCAGTCCCATATAACGATAGAAACCATATGGCTGTTCTGTTTGGTCCTAATGGGTTCTGAAAAACACCTAGATGGGTTATTGCGGAAGCATATCAAACCTCATGGGTCTTGTACGCCAACTACGAATACCTATGTGGTTCCTATTGGGTCCTGAAAAACACCTACATAGGTTATTGCGGAAGCATATCGAATCTCATGGGTCCTGTATATCAGCGTAGAATACCCATATGAGTCCTACTGGGGCCTACAAAACACCTACATAGGTTATTGCGAACACATATCGGACCTTACGGGTCCTGTATGCCAACGTAGGATGCCTATAGAGGTCCTGTCAGGTCCTGTAAAGCACCCACGCGGATTTCTGTGGTATATTTGTAGGACCTATACCTTCCCTTGCGGGTCATTCGAACACCCTATGATACCATCATAGGTTCCTACAGGTACCCACACAGGACCTACGTATTCCATGCAAGACCTTTAAGGTCCTACCTCGGAATTTTTACCAGGGATTCCCCTAACCGCCCTAACAGTCGCTTATAGAGAGGTAGTACTGTATAATCAAGAGACTCGGTAGAGTCTTGCGCCAAGTACATTAAAAAAAAATTTTAAGCGCGCGGTGTGCGGCTCGACCGAGTCTCTATACCCGCATGAGAGCTCTTCGGCCTATGCGGCGATTATATTCTCCTGATTTTATTCCGACTCAGGTTATACACGAGATTCGAATATTTATCTTAGAATATGGTTTCAAACAGCTGTCATTTGAGCCCAACTTCTATGCAATCGGTGCACGGAGAGCTGAGATCTAATATTCTGATTTATAGAAATGCTCAGTTTGATTAGGAATTTTCCTGGTCGTCTCCGTCTCCACGATGACGTCACGAGGCAGTTGTATGGGTATATAAATAACATAGAGAGGCGTCCCTTCGTTTCTTGGGCCCACGGAAAGACTCGGGCTAGGCGGGCGGGAAATTAAGAGCGTTTGCCCGTCTAGCTGCGAACAATATAGTCATGGCCGTTAGTGAACGCTTCGTCCTACCTCCGATAACGGATTAAGCAGACGGATCTTTTCCTTTTTATTTTCTAAGTTATAGTTTCATAATCCTTGTTTTATTGATTTTTTTTTGCGTTTTTGTGCCACTATTAATTTTTTTTCCAAAAATAGGTTTTTCGTGTAAAAAAATCTCAGCGTTCCAAACGAAATATTTTTTTCTCGTTCCTGCTTGTGGAAGTCTCTTAAAATTGAGCTAAAAATTTGAAAAACTGTTCATTTGCCTTTGCCCAAATTTTGAAAGAAATTTAATCATTTTTATTCGAAATGGTAGCGATATTGAAAATAAAAACGACGGGAAAAAATTGAAATGATTTTTTTTTTCCGAAAATGAAATTTTTCGTATGAAAGCGCATTTCTTCACAAACAAAATGATTCCAGGATCAGTCCGCTCCGATGAATACTTCCACAGACATGAATTTTCAAACATAGCGGTGCAACAGCGGTTTACAAAAATTCACATAGCTCTAACTCCGCCATTGTTGAAAAATATTCAAGATCCTTGAAGTTGTATTTTTTTTTACATAGTACTAAAGATATTTTGAATGGCGCAAAGATCCGTGACTTGACGGTTTTTTTTTTAGTGAGGTGACGTGGATCCGCTCTTATATGGATAATAATGTAGGGCTCATAATATACATGTAATGTTTTTTCTTTTGAATTGTTCAGATTAGAAATTGAATAGTATACACATTTGTAATGAAATGGATTATGAGATATGGTGAATGAACTTATTTATACATTCAAAATCTAACATCGAATAAATATCAGGTATGCCTAGTATATCCGTGAACTTTCTATATAAAAATTCAGACGAATCGGTCAACCGATTTCCATGGTATTCCCACAGGAAGACGTTTACTCATTGACGATTTTCCATATGCCAATATAATCAGTTGACCAAAGAACGGTCAGTTTTGGTTCGTTATAGCGTGCGGTCGGCCCTATGTAAAAGCAAGTGAAACTTTTTGTCGAGAGAACTCGTTTTTTTTTTCTTCATCAAACAAGAAACCACTTCAGATCCATCTTGGCCTCTCACGTACATGTGAAAGTCTCCCGAGCGGGAAGAAGAATGGATGAGGCTTTAAAAGTTTAATTTTTCACGCATTTTCTGTCATTTTTCTTTTGCGTGACCCGGGTGGTGTCGAGCGCGGTAAATGCCCTCGCCATACGTGCCGGAGAATGTTTCTTTACAACTCTTTTCATGAAAAATTACCATCAACGTCGTTTTTCCTTCTCACTACGTCGCTACAACGTTTCGTTCAACCGAGTATTCTTTTTTTTCACTTACCCCAATTTGTTTACTTTCCATAGTTTTTACTTTGTGCAATCGCTCTCATACTTTTGATCCATTCATCATTTGTTCAGTGCTCACGATAGACCGAGTTCGATTCTTCAGAACACTTTTCTAACTACTCACTCCAGGCAAGCTCCCGACGGAATCAACGTAGCTGCACTCGAATCATAAGAGAGATTGGCCCGTAATCCGAATTTTTACAATGCTCGCGCTCAGGACATTTGCCATGAGGCGAAAAAAGGCCACAAATTGTTACTGAGAGTCTCCATATGTTTTCACACTGGTACTTATCTATAGATATACCTAAAAAGTATGCCACCCAAGAAATAAAAGAGAACAGGAACGTTCGTTCTATTGCTGAAGAATAAAAATGTAGCTTGCTACAAAAATGAAACATGAGAAATAACAAGCTGAACCACCTTCGCAAAAAAAAAGCAAAAAAAGTAATGGTTCAATTCTCGAAGTTTACAGTTGCAACTTAGTTTTATTGATTTTCGCACAGCACGAAAGTATCTTCCATCTTATAATTTCTATTCCAGGAGTTGACCAGACTCTTTTATTGATTTTTGTTCTTTCCTCCAATTAGTCAAACAAAACTCAGATTTTTGCAATGCCAGAATTAATAATGTTGCGTGAATGTGCGAAATGGATTCTCAAGTCCGACGAACTAACTACAATGTAACGTAAGAAACTTAACGAAAAGTGGGTTAAAATGTAGTTTCGTCAAGACAGCACTTTCCTAAGAGCTTGTAAATTACGAGCTCGTTTGAGGGAGTGGCGAAAGTGCCTTCAGACTCAAAATCAAATTCGAAAATGATCAAATGGACATATCCAAAGACCTGCCGTGTGGTTACTCACTCGAATCAATGACAACAACGCAAAGCAGTAATTCACAGAGTTATTCTCGAAATATTGATAGTGTAGGTCATTTGTTATATGAATAAAACTCGGCAATGTTGAAATTGACTTTCGACAAAAAAAAAAAAATGAATACAGAGTTGCGTGACCTGAGGTGTCCTACTTTGCAATTAAAGTTACAAAACATGGTATAAATCAGCTTTAGCAAATCAGCTATAAATCTTCGACCAATGGATGAAGGAAATCGGGAGTGAAAAATAAATCCAGGCGATTCCTGGCAAAGCTGGCAACATCATGAATGCCCCAGCTCTGACCATCTGTGAGCATTTGTGAATCCTAGCAGCGATCCTTGGCGGCTATGAGAATGCGCAAGCAATACTTTGACGTGGGACGGCAGACTCTTAGCTGGCGGGAAAATGGCAATAAAAAGAGATTCAGATCCTGTGCTTCTTCCACTTCAGGATTTGAAACAGTAAATATTCAACAATCCATTTGACACAACTGTTGCCTCAAGCCCGTCACTCCGGTTGTAACCTAACTGGTCTGAAAATCAACGAGCTTTGCTCGGCGGTCCGTAGTAGAAAGGGACCTCATTAGATTCAAAGAAGATTGAATTATTAACGCCGGGACCATATCAAAGGATGATCAAAACCCTCGCGTAACTTTCTCGGCCAAAGTGGAGATCGGATGACGATTATTAATGAACGAGTCCGTTTTCTCTGTGCCCAATTTACCCCGGTAACTCATAGGTGCGTTAAGTAAATTTATGTTACACAGCCACGTGTATATCTTGACTTTTACGTCACATTACGCACGTGTGGTTCGATACAAGTGTTAGGTAATTTTGCATAGAGCCATAGTCGTACCACAAAGCATGAAGTATAAGGCACGGACTCGGAGAGCGCGTAATAGTCACGTGCACAGAACCTAGAAGATCGCTGGAGTAGCTGAGCAGCTACCCTAGGGACAACACCTTCTGGGTACCTAGAGTGGTGGGCGAGCGATACACGTAGAAACCTTGGGGCTCTGCCGCGTGCCTCATATATTCTCTCGTAAGCGTCTAGTCGGGAGGATTTATCTGTTTTCGTGGGCAGATGTTGTGCCGGTCCACAGCGGTTGGCATTAGCTCATCCTTTATGGTCAAAGGTGGCTGTTCTTCGTGCGTATGTGTGCGAGAGAGTAGGAGGAAGAAGAAGAAGGAGAGGCATTTTGGTGTGAGAAACCGGGGAGGGCACCAGGATAGGCTAGGCATATGGATATCAGATCATTTATGAGAGGGTAAAATTTGTCAGCATCGCTCGCGCCAGGGTAGAAAGCAACCATAAAAAGTGGTCCGCACATTATTCAAGAAGACAATGAAACGTTAGAGGAGAAAATGGAGGTGTGAGTGCTGGGATCAGGCGCTTGATACTTTTTGCGAAAACAATTTTTTTGTTGGTTAGCCAACTTTGTAACGGGTGAAAAAAATAAAATTTCACTTCTCGCAGCTGTAGACGTACGTTGACTGACGAGCTTTTGAAAACAAATTTAATCACTTGCGGCATTGGGGCGGCGATCAAGAAGGTCAAATATACACAGAGGAGGGTTCCCAAATCAAAAAGTTAAGGCCGGCGCGTATTTTTGCTGCTCAATTTCAGCGCACGCGCATTAAAAGATGACGAAAATTGACATGAAGTCAAAATTGGAACAGAGATTTTCCTCCCACACTTTATGACCGTCTCTTTTTTTTACTTCTGGGTTGCGATTTTGTAACTCTTCGCTAACTCCGCTAACTCCGCTAACTCAGCGGAGACCGTTGGTTGGCTGAGGAGCGTTCAATCGGAGATCTTTTCGGACCGGTAGTCGTACGGTGGCGCCGTGGACTTTGCCCAGCCGCTAGTCGTAACAAACGCGAGGCCCTAATTACACTTGATATATACATGAGTCAAAACACGTCAAACCGGACGAAATCAACCGAAAATTTGTATCGATCCTTTTGATTACTGTCAATTTTTTTTAACAGATTCTATGGGTGAAATAAATTTATCTCACCATTTTTTTTTTTTTTACCACCTTCAATGTTTCAAAAGTTATTCCAGTTTGATAATTGCCCGAAATGCCATAAATCGCCACACGCGCTCTCCTTCAAATCTTCATAACTTAGGTTCTATTGGTCTGATCAATTTGTCACTGAGCTCATTCGAAAGAGCTGGAATTTGGCTTCTATTCCATGCTGCTGCAAATTTTATGAAAGCAACAATTAAAGATTGTTATAAACAATTAATTTTCAAACATGATTTTCATCACCGAAACCGCGCTATAAAATTCAAAAAAAAAAAATACAAGCGTATTTCTTAATCAATTTCCTACAAGATGGGTGATTTTCAAATTGGAGAACTGATGGAAAGGATTTTTTAAATATTAGTAATCGACCGGTGGCGCGCGCGCGCGCCGACAATCATCCAGCTATCCGGCGCGCGGCGTGGAGTGGGCAATAACGTGTATACACGAACTATAGTTCGGAAGAAGTGGGTTTAGGCGCCAGATAGCTGGATTGTCGGCGCGCGCGCGCGCCACCAGTCGATTATTAATATTTAAAAAATTCTTTCCATCAATTCTCGAATTTGAAAATCACCCATCTTGTAGGAAATTGATGAAGGAATACGCTTGTATTTTTTTGTTTGAATTTTACAGCGCGGTTTCGGAGATGAAAATCATGTTTGGAAATTAATTGTTGCTATTATAAAATTCGTAGCAGCATGGAATAGAAGCCAAATTCCAGCTCTTTCGAATGAGCCTAGGGACAAATTGATCAGACAAATAGAACCTAAGATATGAACATTTGAAGGAGAGCCCGTGTGGCGATTTTTGGCATTTTGGGCAATTATCAACCTGGAATAAATTTTAAAACATTAAAGGAAAAAAAAAAAAAATGTTTTGATGAATTTATTGCACCCATAGGATACGTTAAAAAAAAATTACAGTAATCGAAAAGATCGATGAAACAAAGGTCTCCGGTTTGACGTGTTTTGACTCACATGCATCAGCAAGCCCGGCGACTTACGACATTGCCGGGTATGGCAAAATATTTGTCTCCAGCTGCAGCGGGAGGCAAAGTACTTTTCATAATACGTGCATGAAATGAGCCTTCTTTCATGCTTGTCGGGCGTGGGGAAAATCACGTGTTTCGAACGTGAGTCCGTAATATTCACTCAGCAGGAGGGAATGTACTTTTCCTCCCGCTCTGGCAAGAGAAAACGAAGAGGCAAAGTACTTTTCCTTCCGCTGCGGCGGTATACATCAGTATATGAAAAAAATGAATAATTATTATTAATTAATTCATACGATACCTATATATATTTTTCTTTTTTTTTCAAATTCTAATTTATCAAAAATTTATTCTCTTTGAATAGATTTCTTATTTTTATATATGAACTTATTTTTCATTATTATTTGAATTTCATGTTATATATTTATTTTATCCTAATGATTTGTTAAAGTTTGAATAGCTTCGGCTGCGGCGCCCCTTCCCTCATGCTCCCCACCCCTTTTACAGAACTAAATAAATACGCGCCCATAGACGACTTGAACACTTTTATTTAATTTGAATGTGCGCGCATCGTAACGCGCATGTGCAGATACATGTGACTAGCAGCCAATTCCACACTCATGTACATCAGCGAAACAGAGCAAAATAGAGAGTATTCACACGATTTACTGTTGTTAACATTCTAACCTCGCAATACTATATCTATATCGTAAGAAATGTCAAGCGATGAAAGTGACGAAAATATGCCAACATGTACCCTACCGGAATTACGACAAGCCGCTCAAAATGCTACGAAGAACATACTTCCGACAAAGTCGAAGAGTGAATACGTAAAGGCATACACTACTTGGCTTAAATTGAAAAAGATAAAAAAACGGAATAACTTCAGAGAATTGTGTACTGGCCTATTTTCCAAGAAATGTTCGACAAGTACAAGACACCTACTGTGTGGTCAAATTACTCCATGTTGAAAAGTATGCTTAGGCTTGAAGAAAAAATTGACATCAGTCAAAATCACATTTTGATCGCAAACTTGAAAAAATAGTCAAAGGGGTATGAGAGCAAATGGTATTTACCGGAGAAGATTTGAAGAAATTCTTATCAATTATCCTATAAGTATACGTTTTCGTATTTTTCGAATCACCTCTGCGTGGTCGTCGTGTCACGTGGTACCAAGTCTGCCAACGCCACAGCGACGATGATATATCTTTACCCGCACGATGACTTACGCGTAGAGCCATCTGTCGGGCGTTTCGTTAGCCGAGGACCGTCTCATGTACCGACAGTAGTAGCACAGTGCCAGCACTCGAGACTATAGAGCGGGAGGACCTGAGTTCAAATCCCCAAACGAGTCAAGGAAGGCCTGAGCGGCAGCCTGCACAAAGTGTAAGACGGGTCACGCCGTTCAGGCGCCGGCTTGACTCTCACGGTGGTTTAAGCCTGGATCCGGCTACACCTGGACAAGGTTTTTCCGGCGGTTTCCCTTGTCTCTCGTGCGAATACGGGTATTTCTATACATCCAGGTATATTCATATACCTATATACAGGGTGTCTCGAAATTCGCGCACCCGAAGCATACCGGCGGATTCCTTGCAAAATATTAAGACGAAAGTTACCTGTACAAAAAAGCCGGCGGGGACTTAGTTCTTCCGTAAAAAGGACTTAATAACAAACGAATTAGCGTTCGTCGATAGGAAAGACTGTCTAAAATCCACAAGAATCCACATCGCCGTCCGCCTTACTAGGGAGAATAAGACAATAATGTATAAAATAGCACAATAGCACAATTGAAACGAATTTTGGAAATTAAATATGTGTAAGAATGATAATTACACAAAATTGAGAAATCACTGAACCAAATTCAGAATCAAATTGTATAAAAACGTCAAAAAAATAAGACAGTGGTGTTGACGGTGTTGTACGATATTTATGACACCAACATGAAGGTCCGCGCGCCGCGGACTGTAACTTTTCAAATCCTCTAGATTTTTTGACGCCAATTTATTTGCAGTTAGAGTAGGTCAATAGCATTCCAAATAAATTATAAAAAGAAAAACGATTTTTTGAAAATTCAAAGGTGTATGCACCCCCTTAATCCGCATCCCTTGTTTCACTCCCCCACCTCCTCTGCTGTTTCATTTCGTCTTGTCTTATTTCAAAGAATTCACGCTGCAGGTAAAAGATTCAAATAAACGTCGTTGCTGTCTGATGAGAAAAGATTGGAGAGTAAAATAAAAATATAGTCAAAGTAGGTATATAAGAGAGAAATGAGACAGTTTCTCGTTTCTTTGCAGAGCCTTTTCTTTTTACCGATTTTTATTTTCCTCATCAACATCGTAGGTAACGGAAGGTGTGAAAATTATGAGAAGAAACAGAAAAAGATGTAGAAAAAGGAAAATAAGTATAAGAAATGAATTATTATTTCATAAAAAAATTGCGAGGTATGTATCAAAAAATATACTGGACAAATAGTCCAAATATGAACGGGAATACATTTTAAGGTTGTACGCGCACGACGTAGTCAGTCGAGATGAAATCTAAATTTTCTGAACTTTAAAATAAGAAAAATAATTGTATAAATTAATATATTTAATTTATATCTTATTTGAGACCATTTAGAGTCCGCTAAAGTTAATTATATGATTATTTTTGAAAAAATCAAATTTCATCTGAATTCGGTATTTATTTGCAAGAAATACATCTGACAAAACCGCATGTAACAGCTGTGTGTGTTGTTTTAGTCATGCAGTGTTTGTTTATTTATAACCCTGAAATAATTTCTTCAAATGAGTGATTAGCAACAACTCAGACACAACGGGCGGTTTGCAAAGGAAAATATCATACGATGGAAAAAAAATATGAGTGATAGTATGAAGAATAAACATTCAAAATATAAGAAAGTAAATATTCGATCAACAACAGGACGGTGATCAGTTGATATTGAAAAACTTGCTGAAGACATGTGGTGTAAAGAATGCAACATCCCTTTATCTTTTAGTTTTCTTATAGAAGAAGATATTATTGGCATTGCTAGTGTATTTCATATAAAATGTCAAAAATGCGCCGAAATTTATCAAGTGAAAACATCTGCAAGTGATAAAAGTGATCCTTCTTCAAAATCAAAATATCACGTGAATTTTAAATTAGCTCTTGGTACGTAAACTTTTTTGCTTCAGTATTGTAAAATGATGAAAATTCCCATAATGTTAACTCATATTATTGCTACAGCGATGTTAGATGGGGGTATCGGAGAAACTCAACTAAATACAATTTTAGCAACATTGAATATACCGACAGTTCATCAAAGTTTAATCAAACGATACGAAAGATTAGTAGGACCAGGAAAAGGTCGCAAGAATTGGAGAAAAGTTGGCATAAGACTTTCGTATGACGGAGCTTGGTTAAAAAAAGGATCGGGAAGATGTTATAATAGCAGACAAGGTCACCGTACCGCATTTGGACATTATAGTCGTAAATGTGTTGCTTATCGAACAAGAAATAAAGGCTGTAGGTTTTGCTTAATTGAATCGAAAAAAAACATGATGGTCGTCGTAACTTTGAAGGTAGCTCGAAAGCTATGGAGTCAGATATTGCCGTAGGGATTCTCACTAAAAATGATTCATTCGTCAAAGAAAATGTCGAAATAAGAACATTGATCGGTGATGAAGATTCATGTACAATCGCTAACATACGCAGGGCATCAAATGAAACAATCGAAAACTGGACTGATATAAATCATGCGACTAGAAAAGTGTCCAAATTTTTGTTTTCTATCAAAAAAATACCTTAAGCAGCCATCGAATACTCAATATATTGTTTCACCAGCGCTCTTCGAGCTAATAAAGGCAACGTTGAATCAACTAGATCTGCATTGTTGTACTCTACGCTTTTGGTGATCACACTTCATGTGGCTCATGGTGTACTTATGCAAATAATCCAGAAGCTTTTAAGCATAAGTATCTTCCAGGTGGTAAACCTTTGGTCGGTGATGATTTAAAAGCAAGTATCTTACCAATTTTTACGCAAGCTGCAGACAATGCTGAAAAATTGGCTCCTTTCGGTTCGAGTCAGATAAATGAAAATTGTAATGCTGTAATACCGACGAAAGCACCTAAAGCAAAACATTACAGCAACTCTAGCTTATAATGGTCTAAGATTTGATGTACCTAGAATTTTAAGACTTGTTAAGCAGGTTGATATGCTCCAAGAGTTTCAATCAGTTGTTGTTGGCTTTACTGATACTCTAATATTTTTAAAGAATAAATTTCCCGACAGACATGCAGAAAAAAACAGTTTTGCCCAATCTGCTGTGGCAAAAGAGTTTCTCGGCTCAGCCTTTAATGAAGGGTCCACCCATGATGCCTCTGTAGATTTTTCAATTTTACAACTACTTCTTAATCATAAGGATTTCGATATATTTTGTTCTTCAGAATTAATTAATGCTGGAGTTACGATTAGCAGTATTCTTAATTCAAGAATTGAAATCGAAAAATCAACAAATTTAAAAAATTCTTCGACTGTTTTAAAAAGGAAAAATGTAAGCGATTCAAACAAACAGCAATCTTGTATTTCTGCTAATATGATTACAAAATTAGCTAAAGCAGGAATATCTTTGAATCACTTGCAAAAAATTTACCAAAGCAAAGGTTCTGATGGTATGAGACTATTGTTAAGGTGCTTCCCTACGCAATTCCACTAGACCTGAAAACATTGGGAAAAAAAGTGTTATTAAACGGAATATCTCTGCCTGGGTACCGAAATCAATGAAACAAACTTCGTCGCGCAATTCTATGTATGATTTCGAACACGTACGGCCAAAAAAATGTTTTTTTTACGCGAAAATAGAGAAGATATCCATGTAAAACGACTTTGAAAACGTTTTACATGGATATCTTCTTTATTTTCGCGTAAAACAAACATTTTTTTGGCCGTACGTGTTCGAAATCGTACATAGAATTGCGCGACGACGTTTGTTTCATTGATTTCGGTACCCAGGCAGAGATATTCCGTTTGATAACACCTTTTTTCCCAAATCTTCAGGTCTAGTGGAACTGGGTAGGGAAGCACCTTAACTCATAGCGTTGATAAACGACCACGAGTCACCGCCAGAATCAAAATAATTAATGCAATAGTAAACAAACTAGATTAAGAAATGAAAGAAAATGTGCAATCAGTACAATGATAAATATATTAATGCGCGTACAACCTCAAATGATACTTTGAATAATTTTTAATAATATTTTCAATCATTTAAATACAGATAATTGAATGAAATAAGTCTAATATACTGAAAAGAATTGTAACGAATAAATTGAGGGTAAAATAAAACGGTTTATTTTTATTAATAAAAACAACAAGAAAGCAAATAATATCATAAATCATAGTCGAACCTAGCGGATTCATTTACACCATTATTTCTGGTGTCATTTTGTTGTATTTTTGGTGTGGTTTGATTTTATTGTAATATTGGTAAAACTCTATAATGCAACCACAATTGCACCAAAATCACACAGTGTACCTCAGAATTTTTCACACCACTTTTACACCAATTTTACACCTGACCCATTTTACACCAATTTTACACTCGACCGATTTTACACCAATTTTACACCCGAATTATACCTCGCCTCAAGAGCATGTCCCAATCTTCCTAAACGCCCGACAGATGGCTCTACGCGTATATCATCGCGATCAATCAAAGACATATAAATTTATACATATTTTTTCGTGTAAAACCAAAATATTGTGGCATGTTTTCGGTCAGAATTTCATGTATAATCTGGGTAACACTTCCTTTTTCGCGTTTGGAATCCGTAGAATTAAATACTTGGAATTATATCTACATTCATGACAAAACCGCCTGAAGTACCGTAACCTCACCTAACCTGAACTAACCTAACCCAACCTTGAAAAGGACCACACTATCAGGGGTGCATTGGTATGTAGGATTGTTTGTTTCAATTGTTACAATATGTTTAGTTTTGTTTTTTGGGTTGTTGAGAGGTTGCTAGAGGCGGCACTCGAAAATAAATATTGGAACCGTACGGATGTGTGTTTTATTATAAAAATTAGTTTGCTGCATTAAACGTCTATGTAATTCTCATCAGTAGTACTTACTATCATAATGATCGCGTTTCTTCCTTTATCGAGTCAGGAACCGATCAACAAATTATTCCTTGTTCAATGCCGCTAGTGGTTTACATTTCTATTTGATTATTCAAGATATGTGTCCTCGAGGATAATTCATCAAAACATATAAGTCAGCAAATTAATATATTTTCTAATAATCAAGAACGTTACCTCATTAAAATTATAAACTTTAATAAGCAAACAGTTAAATATAAATATCGCCAAGAGCCAGATCCGATAAGAGCTTATTCGAAATAATCATTAAAAATTAATTCCACGAGTGATTAGCTAGTTCATAATGTATTATGAACTATACTCCAATATTCTTTTATAAATGTATCTATAAGCTGTGATTACAGATATGTGTGAGGCTGTGAGCTGCTGGATACTCATTCAATTTGTTTCTAAGCACTGTACTAATTACTACCAGATTATCATTTGTTTTGTTCCTGAGAACTGTTCTCATCGTAAACTATAAGACTGATACTAAGTTCACATAAGCTGTGATTCTTTATACTTATAAGGCTGCAAACTACTGTAGGTAATACCATTTGATTCGTTCCTGAGAACTGTTCTGGTCGGACTGATACTAGGTTGACATAAGCTGTAATTCTAGATATTTATAAGGCTGCAAGCTACTGTAATACTATTTGATTTGTTTCTGAGTACTTTACCAACTATACACTATGAGATTGATACTGAGTTTATATGATCTTTAATCATGGATATTTGTAAGCATTAAATCAAAACGAATCGATACGTGAAGAATGGAATTAACGCGAATTGATTGGAATTAAAAGGATTTGTGTGCCAATTTTTTATAAGTAATAAAAGATCGCACATTGAATAGAATTTGAATGAAAATTATGTGCCAGTTTTTTATAATCATAAATCGGCACATAATCCCGTTTAATGAGATTGAATTCGCGCGAATTCCTCATTTTACATACTGATTTCACATTGTTTCATTTTGGTTTATTGAATGATAGACCGGAAGATGGTGACACAAACTTTCCGGTCATTTGTACCAGTATGGCGACCCTTCAGGGGTCTAATTACGTAATGACGGAAAGGAAAATGATGGCCATAGCGCTAGTGCCGGAAGCCCAATCTCGTGGGCGTTAATCGAACGTGTCGGATAAATTACGAGTGTCGAACGATTTGTTACACAAAAATTCTTGTATTTTCTGATAGTCGATCAAAAAAGAAGTAGGCGATAGCGTAATGCCATACTTCTCTGCTGTGGCTTACAGCCCGCTATATCGACGAGAACACATTGATTAAAAGAAACAATTCAACCATTTGTACCAGGCTAATTTTTGCACAGCTAATCATCGTCGAGTAGCCATTCACGAAAATCACCATGCCATACTTTTCCGACGGTTCCAAATGGCCGCCATATCGCCGCGAAAGGAGGTAACCTCACCTCGCTGTATAGGGCAATGCATATGATGCACACACACACACACACACATAAATAAATAAATAAATAAAATATCTAGTCCTAGAATTTAGCAAGTAAAGTAAAATAATTCTATATATAACACCTGCACGATTATGATACTGAGACTAAAATGTATCACTACCATATGTACAAAATCAACGCCAATACGTACCTGATGAGTCAGCGCTTGAGGGGACCTGTCTCAGAGAGCTCAATAAATAATCTATCCATCTATCTTGCGGTACATTAACAGAAAAACACTCCGAATTAGTCTCATTCCATTGCTTATTACTAGGTGTATCACTTGTATGCCGAGGGTTTAGACGGCGGTATTTTCTTTCTCTCGCGATATGACTACTAAAAAAATGGGATTTCGCAACCCTTGTGACGGCAGCTAATCTGCAACGTCACAATGTATAGTTATTAGCCAAGAGAAAATATACATAAATTGAAGGAAGAGTTTGGTCTGGTCCCACCACAATATAAAGAAGACGGGTGAGTTCAAATTCCAAGTATACCTACCATGTATTACCCGAGGAATGTTACTAGTAGATATTACCATGCGGTCTCGAAGCACGCTTTGTTCGACACGACGAAAAATGTCACAAACCCAAACTCACCCCTTTCTATTCTCATAGTGCAGAGTTCGCAGCTTATTGTCAGGCAGATGGTGGCTCGACTTGACTTTGCTAGTCTCTTATTGGACGTCACAATATCGCCAGTCAATCTCCTATGTACAGTAACAAGGCAGTCTTTCGCCTCGTAAATGACTATCTTTTCCTTCTCAGACGAGAGCGACCCTTTCCCCCTAGTTAAATAAACTAGACAAGAAGTCAATGAAAAGCCCAAATTCACAAGGTTTCCGTAATTATGTAATAAGTTCTGTGTACTAATATTTTTCCCGTGCCTATATCTTATATTTCCCGTGCTGTTCCGGATTGAAAACAATGTGGAAGATCATCCCCCAATCTCATCCTACCTGGCATGGCAGGCCACCCAGCCTTTGAGTGATTAGTCTGGGAAAACAGAGTCATCGTATCCAGAGATAAACTTGGAAGAGCATAGAACCATTCTATACAGCGAGGAAATCTAGAAAGTATACAGGCGACTGCGCACGCGCGGGTTTCGTCGTCCGCTGGCGCAGGCTGGCCATCCCGAGTTTTAGCTGTCAAACTTTGTTTTTCACGGCGATGTAATTGATACGAAATTATTAGGTTAGGTTAGGTTAGGTAGCTATTATTATCGAGATTAAAACTTGATGTTCTGAAAGAACCTGCCTCCATTTGTCCAGACTGCCACTTAATAATGATCTTTCACATTTCATTTTGGATTTCATCTTTTAACAAATCACTTCAAGATAATTTTTGTGGCGATTAATTGTTGTTTTTCTATTAAATCCTTCATTGCACCCATTGAATAATCTGCCGAAATGGACAACGTTATTAAAAACTGCTAGTCCGTGCTATGTTTTTATTTTCTTTTGATAATTAACGTCGAATTGAAATAAATATCAACATAACCTCGATTGACTACTCTACGCGCGAGAGTTTGACAGCTTTCGCTTAATTTTTGTCAAGCAGGCACCCATGCCTCGCAGGTTGAATTACCACCGCGGGACGATCTTACCGACCAATGAAAATGAATTATTTGGCGCGTGCGCAGTCGCCTGTATACTTCCTAGATTTCCTCGCTGTATGCATAGAACCCCTCTACCCCTCATCAATAATCTGGGTAGTAACGTGGCTAAACTATTTTTTGTAACACCTGCATGGGAAGTTCGACTTCGCGCCCCGTAAAAAGTGCGCGAAGCGGCCGATTCGCCAACAAATCCAAAACTGTTAGGTAATGTCGTAAAACTGTTAGGTAATATTTATTACCTAACGCTAATCCGAGCAAAACGAGCGTAACTAACGCCATTGAACGAAACAAGTGGTGGCTACAATCACGCCCTCTGTCTGCAACATTCAGGTTGGGGCATCGTCACTGTTAGTCACCGCGTGTTGTGTACACGAAGTGCGAACTTCCATGCAGTGTTACAAAAAATAGTATACGACACACGTGCGCGTACGTGATCCTCACACTCGTGTTTTTGTCACCCTCGCTTCGCTCGGGCGACAAGCTACACTCGTGTGAGAATCACGTACTTCGCGCACTCGTATCGAAATCTACTATATTCTCGTCTGGTGCTTCGTCCAGTCAAGTCTTGTTTTAGTCAGTCGGTCTTCATTTGTTTCCTAAATTGTGCGAATAATTGCTAATTGTTCATATAATTCCTAGAATCATTGAAATTAACTTCTGATTGATTTGTGATTGTGTCTTGTTCAATTGGAGGTAAGTTTCTGATCCCTCATGACTCTCCGTATTATTTTCACTGATTATACTTGATACTGCGTAGTGACGCCATTACCTTAACTTCTATAATCAACGGGTTTTCGTGATTCAGTTTTTCATTTATCGTAATAATAGTTGTCGCATATTGTATTAAAGTCCATTTGAATATTTCTGATAAAGTGTTTTGAGTTTTCAACAAATCGTAGATTAATTATCACTATCTAATTTTTGTGCTCATTCGCTCGCTCACTCGATTGAAATTTTGTTATTGCTCGCTCGCTAATAATAATAAAAATAAAAATAAAAACACTAACAATAATAACAACAACAATATCGTGGACAAACTACAAAGCGTGACCCCTGGACATCTTGATGTACGGGACAGACGATACATGCGGGACAGATTAGACTAATGAGATTTTTCCAGAAAATTTCCGGGGAAAGACGGGACAAACGGAAGAGACTATTTTCGTACTTTACTGTAACTATAATGATTCTCTTGTAATTTTGTGTTATCGGCAATCCTCGTTAGATAGACTGTTTATTGAATTCTCGCCTCGAAATACAGCGTGATTCACTTCGCGCGCACCATTTGGTGAGGGTAGATTCGTTGGAAAATTCTAAGACTAATTTTCCTTTACCAAAAAGTCTTGGGTCTAATGGTTTTCGGGCTACAGAAGGTCTTAGTCCACCAATGACAGAGCCTACAGCTGCTCAAGTTAGGGCCGGGTCTAAAGTATAAGACTAGCAGTGCCCGTGGCAACTCGATGCCCAGTGAAGAAAAAATGAATGATTCAATCTAGTGATAAATTTAAGCTACAGTTATTATCGCCAGAGGTCGCCAGGAGTTGTCTTCGTTCAACATACACTTTCGTTATCTGTGACTAAGACCACCTTCGTCCTCCAGGTCAACCGCACCGTAGTTTCCGTCCTCCAGGTTCACCGATACGTAGTTTTGTTCCTCTGGGTCGCCCGCCCCGTAGTTTCCTCCCTCTAAGTCCACCGCACCGTAGTCTTCGTCCTCCAGGTTCACCAATACGTAGTTTTCGTCCTCAAGGTCGACCGCACCGTAGTTTCCGTCCTCCAGGTTCACCGATACGTAGTTTTTGTCCTTAAGGTCGACCGCACCGTAGTTTTGTTCCTCTGGGTCGATCGCACCGTAGTTTCCTCCCTCCAAGTCTACCGCACCGTAGTTCTCGTCATACAGGTACACCGCTACGTAGTTTTCGTCCTCCAGGTCAACCGCACCGTACTTCTCGTGCTCCAGGTCCACCGCTGCGTAGTTTACGTCCTCTAGGCCCACCGCACCGTAGTTTATAATAATTCTTAGTATAAAAACTAGAGGTGATTATTCCTTGTACAGAAACTAGAATTAATTAATTAATTAATTAATTAATTTTTCAGTGAATTTCTGAGATACGAGTTAACCCCCAAGAATAGAGTTACGAGGTTACGTTAGAGTACCCTCGATGAGCTCTCTCGCGAATAATTCTTTGTATAAAAACTAGAGTTGATTAATCCTTGTACAGAAACAAGAATTATTGCATAGGCGTCATAATTGCTGTACAGAACATACTGTTTCACAATCACGATTTTTGAAAATCGCTATTGTGATTCTTTAATCAGCTGGAAATATCAGGGCTGAAGTGAATTATTAATTACGATAATCATCAGATTTATTTGTCAAATAACTCATAAACAATTTTTTATTACAGAAAAATTGGTAATAATGATTTTTTTTTTTTTTCAAGAGGGAGGAGAAATGCTTTTACGCACGGCGTGTGGGACTCCCATAATTTAATATGGACTACCCACTAAAACTCCTCACAACAACAAGCGATGAATAAATAAATAACGGAAAACTAACAATAATAATAACGAGTTCTTGTCGTGCATTGACTCTCCTCAAATGAGTCCTTTTCCTTATGTACATCCTGAAAAAACACAATCAGAACAAAATTAGAATTACATTAACGACGAGTGCCCTAATAATCAACAGGCATAAAAATTATAGATAAATTGCGCGACTCGCCTAGAGAAGGTGCTCGAAGTGCCCTCCGTTCATTACGATACATGAGCCTGCACGGCGAATTAGATTTTCCTGCGCCTTTTCTAGCATAGCCGGTGTTACTGTGGCTACGGCCTGCTCAATCAGGGCTCTCAATTGTTCGATGTTGTTAACTGGGTGTCGATACACCACTTCTTTCACATGACCCCATAAGAAAAAATCCAGTATGTTCAGGTCCGGTGATTTTGGTGGCCAGTTAACAGGGCCTCCACGGTCAATCCACGCGTCTGGAAATTTGCGATCGAGCACATCACGCGCTACTCGTGCGAAATGTGGCGGTGCGCCGTCGTGCTGGAACCAGGAGTCTGGGCCGAGGATCACCCCCGCGTTTCCCAACAAATTTGGCAGATCTTGGTTCAAGAAATTGGCATAATGCTGCTCATTCAGGCGGTGCGGAAGTTCAAGAGGACCCACCTGAAAATTAAATAGGTACTCGGTCGTTCATTACTCGCGATGCACGATGCAGCCTGACATTATTATTATGATTAGTATTGTTATTATCATTATTATTGAGCTTACCAAATCCCTACCCCTGATGCCCGCCCATAGATTTACGCCGAATCTGTTCTGAAAACCGCGGACCATCGTTGCATGTGGATTTTCGAGAGCCCACACATGGTAGTTGTGAGCATTGAAAGTCCCGTCGCGTCCAAACGATGATTCATCAGTGAAAATGATATCCCGACTACAATTTGGATTTTGGCCATTCCTTTCCACTAGCCAACGACAGAAGTCCAAGCGCAGCGGGTAATCCTCGACTTGCAGGCCCTGCACCCGTGTATCATGGAAGGCATGCAGCGTCTCGTCGTGGAGGACCCGTTGTGCGGTCGAATAGGAATAGTGTTGCATTGCCTCGCGACTGATCGAATACCGATCGTCGGATCGTCTGCCACCATATCCAGAATCATCTCTTCCATGACTGGCACGCGTACATTTTGTGGTCTTCCGATGGCTTCACCGTTGTTTAAATTTTTAACCAGTTGCCCGGTTCGCCGAGATCGGTTGACTAAACGCAAAATAACGTTTTTGTCCGGTTGACGTCGATTCGGGAACCGCACAGCGTATTCCGCAGAAGCCGCCCGTGCACTTTGCCTACACTCGCCGTACAAAATGAGCATGTCGAAATACTCTTCTGGTGAATAATAATCCATTTCGGTTTGTTTTTCGAGTGATCAATAAGAGAATAAATGGCACGTTTACTTTTCACTGAACTCTACAACGTATCCAGGGTTAATTGATAACAAACAAAACATAATCATTGTAATTTTGCGCGCTCGATATCTCTGTGATAGTTTTTTGTTACAGCGCGGCGCGAATTATTGGATTCTATTACAACTGTCAATCGAAACGTGCCATTTATTCTCTGTAAACCGCTGTTGCACCGCTATGTTTGAAAATTCATATCTTCGAAAGTATTCATTGGAGCGGACTGATTCTGGAATCATTTCGTTCGTAAAGAAACACGCTTGCATGATAAAAATGTTCTTCAAGGGTTATGCCACTCTAGAGGCCGAAAAAATAGGCTTTGAGGATTTTTTTCCAGAAATATCACAAAATAAATCGAGATTACAAAAATGGGTGCTTATTATACATATCACTGACTGTATACAATAATTTTTTTGAAACGATTGATTACAAAATGGCGGCTGTGCAGCGTTTTTACGATGACGTCTCCGGTTTTCTAGGGTCCACGGCCGGACGAACAGGTCCGATAATTTTTGAATTATGATAAGCCGATGATTTTTTTTTAATTATATATCATAACTGCTATAGAAGTACGTAGGATTTTTTCGATATATTGATTTTTAGCTAAATGGCTCACTTCTAAAGTGGAAAGTGAAAAATTTGCCTAAAAATCGTCACATAATTGTTAATAACAAATGAACTATTCAATATAAAAAAAAAATCCTACGTACTTCCATAGACAATGTATTTTCAAGATATATCCGAAGTTTCAAGTGAATCGGTTGAAAATTGACTGAGTTATGTTTCCGGCTAACTTAAAAAATGCAATTTTGAGATAAACGCGTTCGAAGTTTTGAGCAGTAGAAATTCATTAATAATTTTGCAATACCATTAATCTACGCTGCCTGCACCATACAATAGGACTTCAAGATTATCGTCCTGCTCTTGCATTTGTTTTCTGCTGGATCTTGAAGCGATCCTTGCCTCTTTTACCTGTTCAGACAGCGATCTCTCTGCAAGCTTTATGCGCTGTTTGTCGATCTCCATGCACATTTCGTAGCTGTTCCGGCCGATCTCTAAGTCCATTGCCTTGATTATGTGCAAAATTGAAGAAAACCCGCCATTGTACACACAAATCGCAATATCCGTAGCTAGATCCAAGACTGTTTTACCACTCGAAATGGATTTCGGGGCCAATGCCCGCACAGTCAAGTTGAAGCTTTCGTTACTGTTTTGTGTGTAACCGCCGACGCATCGAGTTAGAAGATCTTCACTGGTCAGTTTTCTATAGATTGGTTTGATAGCTTCATAGACTTCAATTGGAAGAGCTGGCTTGTGTTTGTACTCAGCCAAAATATTTGTAGCTTTAGCCAGTTGCCATGAGCACAATGAATTCTCTCCAATAGGACATTTGTCGTGCTGCGGTTTGGCATCAGGAGATAATTTATGATCCAGTGTAGCCCATATACTGCTTCTCATGATCTCAACTGAATCACTGTTTCTATGAGTCGGTAATCCATAATAAATAGATAGCTCGTCTATAAGTTTTGCAGTCAATTTTTGCCCCTTCCACCGAGACTTTTTGTCTTCTTTTTCAAATTATGTAGTCGGGTTCCCATTCGCTTTTGCACGTGATCTATACAATCTTTCTTGAGTACGGTAAAATCCTCATACGGCTTAGCATCTGTTATGCCTTTAAAAGTCTTAGAATCACCGTCACCAACATAGCGAGTGTATTTGACCTGGTGCAAAGTTTCAGAGCATCGAAACATCTCAACAACTTCATCGTTTTCCATTTTTCCTGCCGATCCATCGTGATTCACACCGCATTATTTTCGCATGATTTTCTGCCCACTCCGCATATTCTTCGGTATCTTTTTTCTTACCCCAATACTCACACGCCTTACAGTATTTTTATTTCACTATACACAATTAACGATTCTTCCACAGTTATTGCCAATAAGAGTCACTCACCCATACAAAGACGTAAATCCACGTTTTTTCCACGAACCATCGCCTGATACTACAATTCCATTTTCTCCATTTTCAATTGAGATGGTTCTCTCTTCTTCCGCAGCTCTCATCGTACTGTTCTTGCAAACAAAATTAGTTACAGTGGATATTCTTTTGACAACCTTATCGTAGAATGAGTGAAAGGTACACCAAGGTCATATTCCATGAATGCACAGAATTTTTTTATTCCGTGCCAATCAACTCCAAGCAATCGCATGGCAATTATGATTCTACGGTTGATATCATAGCCTCTGTTAACAAATGGACAACTCGGTATCTCAGTCTTTCCACAATTCTCACAGGACACTACGAGTTTCAATCCCAAACCGCGCTGGCCACTTTCAGTAAATTTCACTTCCGATTGGCATACCTTACAAACGACAACGTTCGAAATAGCCAAAAATACTGCAATAAAGTTTATCATACGATAACCAAACGCTGGATTCACTTCGATATCATACAGATCTTCCGATTGCTTCAGTTTTTTTTGCCGATGTACTGGCATTCAAGTCACCTGGTGCTTCTAACTCATGGCGATTCAATGGTCTTCTTCGAGATGCTTTGGTTTCCTGCTGTTGCCACACTCAGAAAAATAATTTGTTGTTAAGAACAAAATCGCTTTGTTAGCAATGTTTTGGTTGACTCGACCAAATTTGATTGTCTGAACCAAAATGCTTGTTGAGCTAACCTAATTCGCTATTTTCCTTTTGTCATCAGTAACAAATAATTTTGTTGAATACTTATTGTTACGTAAACAATATTTTTTGTTGGATGTGGTGGCATGCGCCTAGTCACACTATGCGCGATCACTCTTGCCCATATACTGGAAAGTGTTGCCGGTATTCGTGAGTTCAGCATGTGGCTGCGGTATCGTGCCTTGTGAATCGATTAATAAAAGTTAAAACATGGATGTCGAACCACGTAAATTCTTGAAATCATGTGGGCTTGAACATTTTATTGTTTTTTAACTGGGAAAATGTTAAAATTAAAATAAAAATTTGAGAGAACGAAATGTATTCTTGTTTTACTGGTCAAGTTTTATACACAGGATTAATTTACAGGCTCTCCATAACAAAATGTTCTCTTACTAGTAACAAAAAGAATATTTCGATTCAGTACATTGAAGAGAACATTTGGTTATGATCGCAAATAACCATTTTGTTAACAGTACCATTTCCCCACTGCTGTGAACAAAATGAGATTAGTTCCGTTAACCAAACATGATAACAAAACTTTTTGGTCACAAGAACAAAATATTTCTTTGACCGTATAGTAACAAACGATTTTTGTTGAAGCAACAAAAATTTTGTTACGTCAATCAGACATTTTTCTGAGTGTACGAACTGGCGTTTATTGGGTACATGCATTGAGATACTCATAGAAACAATTGGCAGAATGGTGACAATTGAGCGAGCCTCGCGAGCGAGGATATAAGAAAACCCGATCGACACAATTATCAGGCGGTCAAGCAAAATCGTACAAAAAGTGGTGATATCACCCCCAAAAAGCACCTCTGGCGGGAAAACCTTTCGCCAAGTACAATAATGTGGGCGACACCCCCAAAAGAATCCACCAACAAAAATTCCTCCTTAACTAAAGTGGTACCTCAAAAATGTCTACTCACAAAAGTATTGAAATCAGATACAATTGCCAAGTACGTGTCCTCTGTATAACAAAATTTTACAACAGAAGAACAGAAAATTGAATAGTCTTGTACTCGTTCACTCGCTACGCTCGCTCACTCGATTGGCTTTTGATAATTGCAAGGAAAAAAACAGAAAAAAAAAAATTAAGAAGTGGTTCTTGGCGGGCCGTTATAGCAATATGCATCGAACAAATAATATATAGACCTAAGTCAATACTCTTTTACTTACTCATACCTGGCCCGCAAGTACCACTTCCTAAATTTTTTTCTTTCTATTTTTTTCCTTGAAATTATTAAAAGCCAATTGAGTGAGCGTGCGTAGCGAGTGAACGAGTACAAGACCATTTAATTTTCTGTTCTTCTGTTGTAAACTTTTGTTATACAGAAGACACTTACTTGGCAATTGTATCCGATTTCATACTTTTGTAAGTAGACATTTTTGAGGAACCACTTTTGTTGAGGAGGAATTTTTGTTGGTGGATTTTTTTGGGGGTGATTATTGTACTTCGCGAAAGGTTTTTGCGCCAGAGGTGCTTTTTTCTTGATATTATTTACGTCTATTGCTACATAGTAGTATTTTTTTCATGCTTTTCACAATTAGTGTCATTCGAGGCCATAAAATTGCATAAAGTGACTGGTCTAAAAAGTTTGCTCCGCGTTCAGCGGCGATCGCATACGTTCAGGGGCTTGTCCGACTGGTATGAGTGCGGAAGTCGTTATTCGATCCGGCCCTTCAATTTTGCAATTCCAGGGGATTGACAAACACCAATTTACACCGCTAATCCATTGAATTCGCGTTCTGCGCATATGTGTGACAACTTTTCACGGTATCAGCCTGAAATCAGCCTCTTCAAACTGACAAAACAGACAACGAAAATTGCAGTTACGGAGCAGATGTTATGAAAAATCCTATTTCTACTCACTGTTTCGGGAACAAAAACCAAAAAAAATAAAGACATGCTTTCAAAAGAGAAAAATTAAACCGCAATCAAATTTCATATAAAAACGTATGTTGTTCAAATTGAAAATTCAAATTTCTCTCAAAAAGCAGCAAGGGGGCCACTCCAAGGTGGCGAAATAGCTTTCTATACCCATCTACGTTCCAGCAGTTTAATTTTCCGAACGTTCACTATGACAGTAAACAGACACTCTTTCGCTGTCGTGATCGGGACATCAAAGCCACGTGTCACCTCTCGTTTTCTTCTTCTCTTCAATAGGCTAAGATTACGAGGCAATAAAGGGAGGCAAAGACAAAACGTTTTCGACTTTGTTTTAAGCCTACTTCGCCCATTCTCTAGCGCTATTGCCTGGTGTCTGAGTATTTTTTTGTTCTTTTTATTTTTTCTGATTTTTTTTTTTTTTTTTTAAACATCAGCAATCCAGAATAAAGCGCGGGTATGAGGCATCTTCGCGAAAACTCTGGGGGTATACATCAGCCGGTTTATATGAACACCCGCGTTCTTGCCTGGGGATCAATAATGGCCGCTGGTGATGACGAGTACCAGGGCACCAAGCTACACGGAGAGCTATGCTTAACTTTCTTTACTACTCGGGTATAAGTCGATAGAAATTTTCATAATTATCTAGTTAAAGATAAACTGATGCGTAGTAGCCTTGAAGAAGGCTACGTGCTCAGCTCTAATGCTTCTTTTCAACAAATATGTATGGTACGTTCAATTTTCATCTTCATGGATTCACATGTTCTTGAACTTCGAGGAGCGTTCGCTTTGCGAAGAGTGTTTTTCCGGAATCTCGTTCCAAACCAAAAAGCCAGCACGGTCACTTTCGAATTAGGAAAATGTCGCTTATAGTATGATAAATGAAGGTGTAATTTCTTAATTTCCTTATCCTCTCGTTAGAAATGATGAGGGTTCTGGAAATTATGTTTATTTTGGATTTTAGAATGGTTGGAACGTCCCTTGTCAAAGATTCACAATAATCATTTCAACATTTATTTCACCCCAAAATTACTTGCATATTTATCGGCAGCGAATCTATGGAATACATAATGTAGAATACTCAGTAATTTATTTGGCGAGGTTGCACCTCGTTGCAAAAATAGGTGAGTTGTAGCTTTGAAGGTGACATTTCAAAACCGCAGTGTGCTTTGAAAATGTAGTATAATTCCGACTACCAAACGGACAAAATAATCTCCGTACAAAAGGCAATAGTTCGAGATTTTAGTTCTTCCAAGCCGGTATATCATGCATGTTTTTCAAACTCTTAATCTGAATTTTATATCTTTCAGCCTATCACTTTTGACAACCGACGTGCTACACGGAGAGAAATTTCAAGTAAATATTACTTTGCACGTAGAAAAACAAGGTAAATATTATCATGCTAGCTAGTATTCAGTCCGTGAAAAAAAAAAAACGTTGGAAATATCAATATGTCACATGGTGAATTCTACTATTTTTCAGTGTTCTTAGTCCCATGTTGCCCGGAACTTAATTTCAAGTAATTTTTACTTTTATTCTATTGGCAAGGATCTATGCAGCATGGTAATATTTACCTTGCTGGGTAGTTCGTGCTACCTTGCAACGATGTGAGCGCGACCAGACAGCAGAGCGTGTCGGTTTGAGGTTATGCGAATATTCGATGGAACGCACTGAAGCAGGCAGCATGGTAATATTTACCATGATGGCATTGCTATGATGACATTCTCGCAAAGTTATATCAGACGGAATTTTTCGATACTGTGCTACATAGTAATTATTACCTGGCTCCTAAATAGTCGTAACATCTATGTTTTTCAGAAAGCCTAGTAACATTTACTGTACATTTCTCTCCGTGTAAGTAACCCGCCCTATAACGCACCGTCAAAGATAAGTACAGTTTATTTTGATATTTTTCAGACGATTCTCTTTATTTATGTTCGTCTTTCACGTAAGCCTAGATGCAAAATTTGATCCATATTTTTTCTAAGGAATCTAATTGCGCAAGGACAAGCTGTTTATTTGAATCACTGAGTACATCTGCGTAGGTGGATCGGTTTCTCTTTAAGGGGCCGGGAGGGGGGGGGGGGGGGGGGGGGGGGGGGTATATACTTGAATTACTTGAACGGGGCTATTAATCGACTTATCCTTTTGGCAGCTGATGTTTGACAGGTAATGAGTTCGAACTGGCACGTTTGATCGGGTGAAATCGGCAATTTTTTAATTTTTTTTTCTATCGTCAAGTGTGGGCGTACCATTTATTTCAACTCATATCAAAGCCTATGGATCAAGAATGCAAAATCGGCTTTCTGAGCCCCATTCTGTATGGCATTCCGAACACAACTATCCAAAAACATCTTTTTGGAGCGGCCATAGCCGCTAATGTGATAAAATTAGTTCCCAGAACGCCTGTGAGATGTCACATTAATACACCTGGTACCACGTGACTCGACCTGCAGTCCAATCATCTGTGACTGAGGAGCTAAGAATGCGCGCGCGACGACATCCCACGCGCGTTCTGGGAATTAACGTCATCACATTAGCAGCCGGCAATGGCCGGCAATGGCCGCTCCCGGCCGTTGACCATCGCAAAAATTACCACAAAATCGTAGATTAGATGTCATTTTTTCATCGTTGTCGAAAAAAAAGATGTTTTTGGATAGTTGTGTTTGGAATGCCATACAGAATCGGGCTCAGAAAGCCGATTTTGCATTTTTGGGGATAATTCACGGTTGTTTGGCGTACTACCTCCCAGCCAGAAGCACGCCTTGTATTTATCACTGGCTGCAGCAGCACAGAAATCTTCGGGAAAGGAGAGAATGCCATTGAACAAAGACTTGGTGGAAAGACGCATTGCAGAAGGTCAAACCGCGTGGATCCAAGAATTACGAAGAGATCATCTTCTCCAAACTTGTGAGCACCTTCGCATAAACGTAAGCGAAGAATATACAGTTTACGAACTTCATGCGGCATTGCGCGAATTTGTTAAGAGTAAGACTCGGGAGCAAGTAGCACCACAACAGATTCAGAACACAGTAGCGAATCAACCTGAAATCGACATGGCCGAAGACACCCTCAGCATGAGACAAGTGCTGAAGGACATCCTCAGCATGAGACAAGTGCTGAAGGACATCGAGATCTTTGATAGCAGTGACCGAGGAAAGGTTTGTGATTTTATACGCTCTTGTAAATATGCACGTGAGACAATAAGACCTGCGAATACGCAAAACCTGCTGAAGGTATAGTATAAGGGTTGGTGATAGGCACATATCGCACCCTTTTTACGCAGTTAAAGACGATTTTCCACCAGAAGCAGACGGTCTCTTAGGAGGCTACTTCCTCGAGAAGCATGACGTCGAGCTTAGATCTGGGAAATACGCAAGATTGTACGGAACGACATGGAATTTAGAAGCCACAGGAGCTCAAATTATCGCTTGAAGAAAGAAGCGAAAAGATAATCCGTGCAAAGACACGCGACGACGCGGAAGGCATCGTCGAAGGAATCGAGTTACAGCCTGGAGTATACATGGGGAATTGCATCACCAACGCAGTCGACAATGAGTGCCAAGTCAGCATTTTAAATACGAACGATTATGATGTAGAACTGGAACAGCCGTGTGTACAAATCGTAGCACTAGGCCAAGAGCACACAGATATGACGCAAGTTTATGCATGTCGGACGATGACACCGAGTACCGCGAGCCGAATGCAACAGCTGAGAGACAACCTACGTACTGGACATCTGAATCGAGAAGAAAAAAAGAGTTTGCTAGATATTTGTGGAAGATTTCATGATGTATCTCACTTAAAAGGAGACTACCTGGGTTACACAAACGCAGCTAGTCACAGAATTACAACGAATTAAGATAATATCGCATCTATAAATGTGAGACCTTATAGACTTCCGGAAAGATACACGCAGGATATAAACGAGCAGGTAGATAAAATCCTTGCCGACGGGATAGTTAGACAAAGTAAAAGTCAATGGAACGCACCACTGCTAGTGGTACCAAAGAAGGCAGACGTATCAGCAAAAACGAAGATGAGAGTCGTAGTTGACTTCCGTAAGGTGAACGAGGTTACTGTAGGAGATTCCTTTCCACTGCCTAATATCACGAAAATAGTGGACCAGTTGGGTAAGGCAAAATATTTCTCTACGCCAGATTTAGCATCAGGATTTCACCAAATTCCAATGGAAGAAGAGGATAAGTGAAAGATGGCATTTTCCACTTCACACGGTCACTACGAATACAATCGCATGCCTTTTGGATTGAAGAATGCACCCGCTACGTTTCAACGATTGATGAATACTGTACTTTCAGGAATGCAAGGCCTTAGATGTCATGTCTATCTCGACGATATTGTCATACATGCTCCTCGTTTGCAGGAACATAAAAAACGACTGTAAGAGGTACTGGAACGCTGACGACTGAATTCATTGAAACTACAGCCAGACAAATGTGAATTTCTGAGGAAAGAGGTCAACTACTTGGAACACGTCATCACTAGAGACTGGATAAAGGCAGATTCAGAGAAGATACGAGCAGTAGAAGAATTTTCAATTCCAAAGACTGTTAAAGATATTCAAGGATTTCTGGGTTTGGCCGGTTACTACAGACGATTGATACAGAATGTCTCGAGTTTAGCGAAACCGCTAACACGTTTGCTAAAAAAAGAGGTGAAATTTGGATGGACTTCGAGGGAACAAGAGGCTTTCGAAAATCTGAAGAAGATGTTGACGACAGCACCAATTCTACAGTATACAGATTTCGAGCAACCGTTCATCGTGACGACAGACGCATCCGCAAAGCCATCGGAGCAGTCCTGTCGCAATGAATAATAGGAAGGGACTTGCCAATAGCATACGCAAGTGTAACTTTCAATTCGGCAGAAGGCAATTACAGCACCACAGAAAAAGAATTATTGGCCATAGTCTGGGCAGTAAATCATTCCAAACCGTATGTTTATGGTACTAAATTTAAAATAGTTACAGATCACAAACCACTCACATGGTTATCCCGAGTCAAAGATCCAGGATCACGACTCATGAGATGGCGACTGAAGCTGGAAGAATACGACTATGAGATCGAGTACAAGGCAGGCAAGGCAAATACCAACGCAGATGCCTTGAGCCGCATGTACGAAGTACCAGAAGTCAGCAGAAAGAAGAGGATGAATTGAACAACCTTCAACAAGAATATTCAGAGGAAAATTGAAGCAGGATCATCTATGAGTATCACGACACGCCATTAGGAGCACATCAAGGAGTAAACCGAACAATGGAACGAATTCGATTGAAGCACGATTGGCCAGGATTACGGAAGGACGTTGAGAAACACATCTCGAGATGCGAGAATTGCCAGAAGAACAAACTCAGCAGGTAGACGAAGGCACCAATGGTCATAACTGATAATCCAAATCAACCGTTTGAGAAATGTGCATTAGACATCGTAGGACCACTGACAGAAACAGAACAAGGAAACAACCCAGATAGCACAAAGTTGTCTGAAAGATGTCCAAAAGATAGCAGATTTTCCGCAAAGTCATCTTTTAGTGATAGCGTAAAGTCGACAAAAGGCTGACGAAAAGATGTCTTATGTCCTTTTTTTTTGTTGTCTTATAGCTTGACTAAAAGATGTCTTATAGCCATGACTAAAAGATGTCTTTCCGCTATGACCAAAAGACAACTAAAATTAGACATCTTTTCGCCGCCTTCTTCTCGATTCTGTTTTTCCGGCTAATGTGACAATAAAGGTAGGTAGGTTATCATATGTATAATGGTCTTCTTGAAATTCTCAAACTTCTGAAAACATAATAGAGCTTTATGCGCATCTATTGAGTTTAATTTCTGAGTCCATCAGCAGAATACCTGTGTATGCTTAATGATACTTTTTAGATTCTGCACTCCTTTTGAACATATATCATGACGTGCAACGAATAAAAATCGACGTAACGGTGATCCTAGAATATCAAACAGAAACACTGCAAGCTCAAAAGGGAGTTCAGATCGTGCAAAGAATTAATGACGATTTCACCAAACTTCTTCTTCTTCTTACACATTCGGCTTATTACCAAAAAGAAAAGTATAGCTGCTATATCTCAATATAACCACACGTGCAACACTTTGCGTAACCAATATGCATATTATATATTATGTCACCATGGCGACACGCCGTGTTGTATTCGTCTGCAACACAAATCCGCGAATAGACATCTTTTAGTCAACTATGATTAGTCGTCTTTTGAAAAACTTCTATTAGATGTCTGTTCGGCATGCCGAAAAGACGGCTTCAAGAAGATACCTTTTCGCTATCTTCAAGATATAGTGCTGTCTGGGAAGCAATCCTAACATTTCAAGATTGTTTAACTAAATACAGTAAAGCTATACCCATCCCGAACCAAGAAGTTAATACTATAGCCAAGGAATTTGCGACCAGGATCGTATGCGAACACGGAATACCACAGCGAATACTCACCGATTAAGGTACAAACTTTTGAGTAACGTTTTTAAATATACCTGTAAATTGTTAAAGATCGACAACATTCAGACGACGGCCTATCATCCTGAATCCAATAGAGCCTCAGAAAGTTCCCACAGGACGTTAGCTGAATATCTGAGACACTACATAAACGAAGAACAGAGCAACTGGGATGAATGGTTACCATATGCTATGCTTGCATATAACACGACGCCACATACTGCAACGAGATTTACACCATTCGAGCTGGTGTATGGGCACCCAGCTGAACTACCAACATCGCTGAAGAAGGATCTAGAACCAACGAACACCTACGACGACTACGCACGAGAATTACGAGAGAGATTGCGAGCCAGCAATCTCATAGTCAAAGAAAATCTGCAACAAGCCAAGGAGAGATGAAAATCGAGTACAACCGACGAACCAAAGAAAAAGGGGTCAAGGTTGGAGACAAGGTACTACTGTACGACGAGACTGTACGCAGAGGACGATCAAAGAAGCTATTATCTCAATGGATTGGTCCTTATACTATTCTAGAGGTGAACTCAAACGTTAACAACACCGTAAAGGTTAATAAGAAGAATCTCAGAGTACATGTAAATCGATTGAAACCTTTTATTGAATAATATAACTTGAGTATGAAATTTGGAACAATTCAACTGATAGAAAAATGATATAGAAAATAGGTTATACTAACCTAGCCTAAGAAACGATTATATGATGAATTGTAAACGCGGAACAATGTGTAACTACTAACATCGTACTAATAACGTAATAGCCGAGCGTTCGAGAACAACGCAAGCAAAACAATTGTCTGATTTTAGAAGACAATCCTAAGGGATTTTTTCTCCAAGAGGGGAGGGATGTTGCAATCCGGGTATCAAGGTGTTTCAATCCAGGTGTTTGAGCCACACTTTGGCAATACTATGGAATGTGCAAGCACGAAGCCTTAACGCAACTAACAACAACTGCAGACGCAGCACGACCTCCTTAACGTAAAATAAATAAGCGATCATTGTAATACTCATTGTCAGAACATCGAGACCAAGATATTAGGGCCGGTTATGCCGGTTCTCTGCTAGACATTGTAAAACTCTTCATAAAATAATGAACTTGGATCACTTTTGTACGACTGAGTTCCAACTCTTAATTCGACAACGAACCTTCAAATAAATTATAGTTGTATGAAAGATCTCAGGATCCCGATTACAACAGATCCTACATGCATAACATTCATATGAAATCCATTTATGTCTGATCGACATGTTTGTCACAGTATTATACTGATTTACATTTTGTGAAAATGATTTCGGGTTTGAAAATTTTGGGACATCCCCCATCATGCAGCCTTTGAACTATTCTAGATAGAGCCGCATGCGTCTTTGTATACCTTAAAATCTTTATCAAATAATTTTAGAAAAAAAAAAGGACAAGCAAGCAGTAAAGCAACACATTTACTTGGCAGTTAATCATCTAAACTAATGTTCGGAAATGGTAGATAATAAATTGTAAAATATAGCACCTACTTTGGCAAATTATCCTCCAGAGGCACCTACGATTCTTATTTATTTCTTTCTTCTTTCACAAAACTATCTATCGAATGTGTACACTTCGCCAGCAGAGGAACAACTGATGTGCAGTGCTTGGAAAGGGAGGGAAGGCGGGTAGGTAGACAAGCTACCTGCGAAAAAGGGTCTGGAAATTTCTTCGAAAGAGTATAACAACAATTCTTATACTAGGAAAATAATATTCATAGTCAGACTGGGTTAAAATAAAATATCCGTCGCATAAATTTTCATTCGTATCCTACTGTAGAAATTTGCGTCAACATCGTCATCATGTTCATACAGTATAAGAATAAGTCACAGACAGTCTTGGAATTGGTAGAAGATTCTTCAAATCATTCTGTATAATACCCAAGATAGTAAAATTAAATTTTCGTTGCTGCAAATAATCTTTATATTATGTTGCACATATTACTCTATCGGTGTTCTTATTGAATGCTATACAACGATAATATTGATGTTAGAATATACTTTGAGCAGGGTTTGCCATACTTTCAATTAAATTGAATGTACACATTGAAAATTTGACATAGCGTTGTCTCATGGATGCCGATGCGTATACTAAAAATCATATAAGGATTTTAAGAGACACCATAGCAATATTCCCTTTACTCGGTCGACCAATACCTGTTACACTTGTGACAAAATTCAGAAAGCACATCATTCTGACCCTCATACTGACGGGAAATCCCACTAGTACGATACAAAGTGTAGTAGATTTTCGTATATCCTTCTCTCAGTGTGTCAACCGGTTCATTCGTTGAAGCTGTAGAGCGCCCCGCGCGCTGAAACATGTTGTTTCCAGAAAAACGCATTTGAAGTTCAAAGTTATAAAAAATCTTTGACAACTTACATTTAATTGATCAGCTATTCCAGCACCATCAGCGACCCTTCTTCTTTCTACAAGAACTGATTCTGGTCAATCTGAAGGTCAGTTGAAAAACAAAAATTCTTTTCGATTTTTTTTCTCAGCAAGCGCGCTCCGAACGCCTTAGCCACCTGCTTTCCAGCCGGCGGACGGTTCCGCTCAACAGGCTGTGAATTCTAAAGTACTTCAGATATGAAAATATCCTTTTACCCACATGATATAAACACTTTAAGGGTGCAAATTATGTAAAAAAAACATTGAATTTTTCATCGTCATGAACGGTAACCAATCCTTAGGAGCATAAATATCGCTGAGGATCGACAGAATATTCATTCGTTCTCTTGAAACCGTGACAAAATTGGATTTTGCACTATATTTGCACCCTTCGTTGCAATGCCGCATCGTTACCAAAAACCAGAACAATTTTTACTGCGTTTTTTCATTTCATAAGCTGACGATGAATATCCCCACAATCTGAGAAAATTTTGAGCCCCTTGAACCTTTCTGGTCTCCTACAGTTCCTAAGCACATTTTGATTGATAATTTTTTATTGAATAGGATTTCAGTTTTACGTATGAGTATAATCAGTGCCATTGTATATGAAATAAAAATTATGGTAATGCCCGCAGCTGTTGGACTATCCGCATCTAGATTTTATTATAAATCCGCCAACTGCCAACAACGACCTAGCGAACTATATCGCGCAATTACAGCGAGGGAGCTGACGTCCCATCCAATTCATCAATCGTGCGTAACGCTCTAGCGAACAATGACGTTAAATTTGGATTTACCTTTATTTTCCAGTGCCCCCGTCAAAGCCAATAATCTACGATGTAAAGAGACGTGACATGAGCAAGCTCTTGGAAGCTTACGCTGAGGGTGCTGATCTTACTCTCGTCTGCGAGGTTCATGGAGGTAAGGGAAAATTTTTTTCTCTTCTATTTCTATATACATTGCGGGATCGATATCAGGTAATCAGCCTAGAATACAACTACGGGCTGTTGAATCTCACGACTACTTCAAAATTCGCTTAAGAATTCACAGAGATGGGTCGACAGTATCCCAAGATGCGCAGACGAACAAAAAAAAATATATATATACCGTGAGAATCTGAGGATGCAGAACGCCGGGGATACCAACACAAAACTCGTTAGCAGCATGTGAGTAACTTACTAGATTTTCCTAGTAAAATCACTGGAACTCTCGTGATGTCCAGTAAAAATCTAGTGATCTCTAGTGATTTCACTAGAAACATCTAGTGAGTTACTAAACTGCTGCTAACGAGTTTTGGGTTGGTATCGCTGGTGTTCCGCCTCCTCAGATTGTTACGGTATATATACTGAAATCAGCCCCATTCATGGCAGAGTTTCACATCAGAAAACTCTCTGCCATCCAAATACGATATACTTATTCGAGGATGATATGAGGCCGTGCGCGAGGTATTATTCCACTTGGCTTAATTGGCCAATTACGTCTGTGAATCGCGAATGATACCCTCTTACATAAAATACAGGCGATACAGCGTCGTAATGGGCATTTACAGGTATAAATAGGTATACCGAGAATTTTCTATAATACCGGACACCCCCTTCCTATGGCCAAACCAACGCAGGTAAATGCCGCATCCGTGAGACTTGGTCGGGACGGGATAGGCATGCCACTTACAGAATGCCACTTACAGCCTATCCTCTTCTGCCCAAGCCTCACGCATGCGGCATGTACCTGTGTTGGTTTAGTCGTAGGAAGGGGGTGTCCGGTGAAACAGGAAATTCGCGGTATAGATGCTCGTCCAGGTAAACAAGATTAACCGAAGTGACCGATTATACAGCGTGAGAGTTTTCTGGTATCGAATGGGGGAGGGGCTTATGATTGCAAACGCTCCAGCCGGTTCTATTCATATTTATTATTATCGCCGTATCGGAAAACCCCACTTTTATTTTCACGCGCCGTCAAAACTGATGATTTCAACAAGTATGAATGGAAAGGGGCGGGGCATTCGAGCTGATAAGCACCTCCCTCATTCGATATCCGAGAAGACTCAACCTGTACAGAAGCCTGGGAATCTATTACTCTCGGGTACGTTACTTTTCGGCGCCGCCGTTTCGGCGCCGGACGTTTCGGCGCTTGGACATTTCGGCGCTGGGATGTTTTGGCGCTGGGACGTTTCGGCGCTAGGACGTTTCGGCGCTAGGACGATTCGGCGCCAGGCCTTTCGGCGCTGGGACGTTTCATGGTGGGACATGATTCAAGTGTGGAATCGGTGAGGTGACCTCACTCATTCTAACCTTTTGGAAACCGCAGCCACCGTCTGGGTATTTTGCATGTGTGTGTGTGTGTGGGTGTGGGATCAGTAGGGTAGCCTAACCTATTCTAACCTATTCTAACCTATTCTAACCCATTCTAACCTATTCGAACCGATTCCAACCTTTCGGGAGCCACACCCACCGCCTGGGTATTTTGCATGTGTGTGTGTGTGTGGGATCAGTAGGGTGGCCTAACCTATTCCAACCTATTCTCACCCATTCTAACCTTTTCTAACCCATTCTAACCTATTCTAACCTATTCCAACCTTTCGGGAGCCACAGCCACCGTCTGGGTATTTCGCATGTGTGTGTGTGTGTGGGATCAGTAGGGTGGGCCAACCTATTCTAACCTATTCTAACCTATTCTAACCCATTCTAACCTATTCTAACCTATGCCAACCTTTTGGGGCCACAGCCACCGCCTGGGTATTTCGCATGTGTGTGTGTGTGTGGAATCAGTAGGGTGGCCTAACCTATTCCAACCTATTCTCACCCATTCTAACCTTTTCTAACCCATTCTAACCTATTCTAACCTATTCCAACCTTTCGGGAGCCACAGCCACCGTCTGGGTATTTCGCATGTGTGTGTGTGTGTGGGATCAGTAGGGTGGCCCAACCTATTCTAACCTATTCTAACCTATTCTAACCTATTCTAACCTATTCTAACCCATTCTAACCTATTCTAACCCATTCTAACCTATTCTAACCTATGCCAACCTTTCGGGAGCCACAGCCACCGCCTGGGTATTTCGCATGTGTGTGTGTGTGTGGAATCAGTAGGGTGGCCTAACCTATTCTAACCTGTTACTTTCGGGAGCCACGGTCACTGTCTGGCCAATTCGCACGTGTAGGTGTGTGTGTGTGTGGGCAGCGCGAGAAAAATTCGGAGAAAACATCCTAGCGCTCGAATCACGCCTCGCGCCGAAACGTCCTCGCGCCGAAACGTCTCAGCGCCGAAACGTCCCAGCGCCGAAACGTCCAAGCGCCGAAACGGGCACGCGCCGAAATGGCGGCGCCGAAACGTCCGGCGTCGAAACGGCGGCGCCGAAACGTCCTGCTCCCATTACTCTCGATCAATTCACTAGTAAGGTGATTCAGTACTTTTGATTGATCCGAAAAACAAAATTTCCCTAAATACCTATCGGCAAAAACATGTTTTTTCTGGAAAAATTGTTATGTGGAAAGGAGTAATGATTCGCTGTTTCGTGTTACTGACATCGAAGACCCATTTCGAGAGCTGCACATACTATCAAGAGACTCGGTTGAGTCTCGCGCCAAGTACGAAAAAAGTACAAAAGTACAAAAAAAATTTTTAAGTGCGCGGCGTGAGGCTCGACCGAGTCTCTACACCCGCATGAGAGCTCTTCGGCCTATACGGCGATTATATTATCCTGATTTTATTCCGATTCAGGTGATACACGAAATTCAAATATTTATCGTAGAATATGGTTTCAAACAGCTTTCATTTAAGCCGAACTTCTATGCAATCGGTGCACGGAGAGCTGAGATCTAATAATTCCGATTTATAGAAATGCTCAGTTTGATCAAGAATTTTCTTGGTCGTCTCCGACTCCACGATGACGTCACGAGGCGTTGTATGGGTATTGGGAACTCACATAAGTAGCAGCCTGACCTCTGGCGGCCGAATATACAACTGTTCTCTCCCAGTCGCTGCCTCATGTTTACTATGCGATACGTCACATTTCGTGAACATTGAGCAGATTACCGTATTTTGTTAAACCGGTAAAGTACTAATTCCAACAGAAAAATAATTGGCAAGTGTTGTCAAAATATGGGCGACAGTACGTGCGAAGGTATGAGGTTTTCGCCACACGTAACCACAGATAAATCGTTTTGTGTAGTGTACGGCTGCTCAAGCAAAGGCAGCGTAGATGCGACTGTGAGATTTCACAGATTTCCGAAATCTGGACAACGATTTGTAAATTTTGAAAATAAATGGCTAATTCTAAAAAAAAATCGAAATTGATGTCCTTAATGATTTTTACAAACCAGGATCGTCAATTACGAAAAGTCTTTTTTATTAATAAAACTACTGTACTAGATGTACAAATTTATGAAATAAATTTATTTGTTATATGATAAACAAAAAAGATATATCCAAGAAAGTAGCCTGAAAATCATTCCCTCACTATGTCCCAACTACTAAATTCGAAGAAAACTATCAACTTAAATCGTAAAATTCCTCACTTATTGTTTGTTATCTTATTTTTTACTCATATAGAATAGTATTGACTGTATACCTTGTAACGAGGCAAAATAATAGGCCTCGTAAGTTAACCATCTCCTCCTCTGAACGAAGTGACCACTTGATTTAAAGACTAGAACCAAAACAAGAAGTCCCAGCTCAAGTGTCCAAGGTCCCTAGTTGTAATAATAAGTTCTTGTACTAATGCTTTTTTCCCGTTCCTCCCTATCTTATATTCCCGTTCCGTTCCGGCCCGACGACATCGAGGGAGATCATCCCTGAATCCAATCCGACCTGGCGGGCCAGCCGGCTTTCGAGTGATTAACCAGGGGACAACGAATCCTCGTATCCAGAGATATGCCTGGAAGAGCGCTGCATAACGAATATCTAACCAGGAGTAGCTTCCTCCTGCTAATCATCTGTCCCGTACCGGCTTGGTCCACCGGTCCAAATGCAGAAATTCCGCCTTCCAGGGTATCAAGAACATGACGAGCCATCTGACAAGCCCCTGGCCAAAGCTCGAAGTGTCAAAAGGCCCTGCCAGGTCTGCGACGAAACCCAGCAGAAGAAGAATACGCCTATTAATTTTATGCGTAGATCCTCCACCTCCCCCAAAATTGCATCTGCCTAGCGACAGACCTAGAAACCTCACTTCTTGCTTGGATTCAGTATCGAAAAGATATAGTACTAAATATTTTTTAGTTTTCTTTCTTAATTATCCCAGTAAATCGTAATAACCGTAAATTCTCCTCATATCATTAACGTCAGTTAGTGTTGTTTTGTGTATCGATTAAGGTAAGATTCCAATCCTAAACGATCCTTCGATTGACATTAAATTGATTAAAAGAAATTCGTTTCTAATTGCGTCGTTGTGACGCTGTTCAAATATCCTCGAATTGTCGTGCTGTAGTTTCGTTTGATTATTGATTATTGTTCGCTGTGTTCCCCCCATTGTATAATAACACCTTATTGATCGATTTTTCGAGAAAGTAACGTTATTCCTTATCGTGTCGTCATTAATTACCGTACCGTCATTTATTATCATACCGTCACTCCCCTGTCCTTTGTTAAATATTTTGTTATTAATTCTCTTTTTCTGTATAATTAATTGATAACTGAATCTCCCTCATAATTGTTGTAAAATCTAATCCAAGAAATAAGGATTTCCCACGTGGAAGAATTTGTTGCGTAGTAAAAATACGATAATTGATCTCGACGGCTTGTTGAGCCACGTGTTTCTGGAAGAATCGATCTACAGGCTGTAGAAACTATATTGTGATGTTCACCTGAGTAATTTAACCCTTGATTAACTGAACAAAGTGCCCCATTCTCCCCTGAAACCTTGAGCTGGTATAATTATTGTTATTTAAAGTTAATATTTGTAATAGATTCTAGCGTCCCTTTTGTTAGTTGGTTACTGCGTAGCCACATGGCGTGTATCGTGTAACATTGCCTTGGCCATCTTTGTACGGCCTTATTTGAATTCGATTCCGACGCCGTGCATTTCTCTAGGGAATATTCCGTGTTATCGACCCGTCCCATTAGTCACTAGAAGTCCGCAAATCATCGATTCTGGACTTTTCGATCCCTCTATGTTACCGACTCATTTCCTAGGAACTAATATATTTCGATTATTGATTCCTGTTATACCATAAGATATTGTTTTCTTTCTTTTTGTCTCAGTGACTTGTTCTAGTTTACCTACCTCTGTGTTCTATATTCCCTTATGTTCTGTATTACCCCCTGCCCTATTCTTATGTTTGTGACCTAGTCAGTCAGCTGTCTTTGATATTATTTTCCCGTACCTTGTTTAATTGGTATTTAAGCCGACATCAGTGACCGGCCTTGACTATTGAATTGTTTTATCGTGTGTATTATTGTTTTGTTCGTGTTAATTGTTATCACCTATAATTTTGTGTTACGGGTTTCTTTGTGATTAAATCCATAAACCTAAAATCCTTTTTCTTATTTTTTTTTTCTACATTATCCCGCCCCCATGTTCCCCTCACGCTGAGCTTACCGTGTATTATCGTATCACTTTTAGTTAATTATCTCGTCGCTATATTTGTATTTATTATATTTTATTCAATTCTTTATTAATATTATTTTGAATTTGATTTTAACGTCATTTTGTTACCGCGGTATCATTTAAGGTACCTGGCGCCCAACATATCGTACCTTCATCGGGAATTAACTATTTTTGAAATCAGCTCTAATTAGTAAATTCTTCGGTGAGTCAATCGTGGCTAGAGTGCCTGGTTTTGTAGTCGTGGCCTGCCCGGCCTCAAACCCAGACCGTCGGCAGTGCACGTCACAAAATTGGCGCCCAACGTGGGGCCCACGATAATTAGATCCCCTATCTCGTAACGTACCTGACTAGTCACAACTTTGTAGTTTGTTTCTTTATTCCCGTTTTATTTTCCCTTTCTTTCTCGCTATTGTGTTTGTCTTGTGTAACTAGGTAACTTATCTTATATATTAATAATGGATCCAACCCTAAGTCGCCCGCTTAACCCCCCTCCAATTGTTTCGCCGACCCCGGAGTTCCCGTGGCAAGACCACACAAGCTTATTGATTGAGCAATTAAGCACACTTCCCGAATTTGAAGTAAATGAATTGCTTCGACGGGCGTCTCTCACGGTTACCGGTGATCTAGAAAAACGTCTGTATCGACTTTTAAGGTATCACCAAAGGTGTAACGGGTACAACATTACTTGGGTCCCAGAAAATGATGAGTGTCCCCAGACCGAGATTGTTAGAGAAAATGAGGCCTCGGGGCCTCATGGCATAACCGTCGTACCAAAAGGGGTAACCACCCCTCCCCCAGAAATACCGTCCAGGCAGCCCATACCCAATGGTCAGTCGACGACCCAGTACGCGAGTCACGTTGAACAACCGCGAGTTAGTTTCGCGGGAAGCCCAATAGAGACCCAAGTCCCTTCGAGGCGGGGATTAGTCCCGGAATATTTCACCCCAATCCAAACTCCGCAAAACGTTCACCCGGGTAGGAGCGCGACGTATGTGATAACTCCGAACCCCCATTTTGGAACAGTAGGAATAAACCCGTATGTGGACACGGTGATTACCTCCCCCAGATTGATTCCGAGATCCATATTAGATTTCCCTAGCGTGCCGCGGAACCATCTCCCCGTTAGGACTCCGCTCCCTGCCGTACCGCCTCAACTCTCTCCCCGATTCTCAAATCTCTCAATAGAGATCCCAGTCCCTGAAACTCGAACCCCCTTGTCCGATCTATACCCTACCGATCGACAAAATCACACTGAGAGGACCCAAGTCCAACCTAAATCCGATACAACCCGCGACTTACACAATATTGTTAGCCGCTGGCGCCTTGACTTCTCGGGAACGCGTGGAGCAAGTGTGGAAGAATTTTTGAAGCGGGTAGAAGAATGCCGCGGTAGCAGTCACCTGAATGACCAAGATTTGTTTGAGTCCTTCTCCCATCTTCTGTCCGACAAGGCCTTATATTGGTTCCGAATGAATAAGTCCAGTTGGGCAGGTTGGCAGCCCTTCGTCGCTGCCTTCCGCGTCCGTTTTGGAGGAATCAATTTCCAAATCCGATTGAAAGAAGAAGCGCGTAGACGAACCCAGGGCATAGATGAGCCCATTGCCGACTACCTACTGAGTCTGAGGATGATCATGGATTATCTAACGCCTTCCTTACCGGAGAGAGAACAATTGGAACTGGCTTATTCCAATCTGCACCCTGATTATCGTGCCCTTCTTCCAAGGGATAGTTTCGTCACTTTGGAGGAGCTAGAACGCGTCGGTGAACAAGTGGAGGCGTCCCGATCCTTAGGGAAGCTATATATTCCACCCCCTACCGCTGAAGATTCAATATTACCCGAACACGCGTATGCAGGTCGCCGAATCGTACCTCAGCCGCGATTAGCCGCGTTGGCCACTCCCGGGGTTCTCGAAGTCCCCTCAGAAGCCCCAAAGCCGATCCCGAACCTGAGGAAAGCGTCACCTAAGGTAGTGAGACCCGCGATAACCCCTCAACCCTTCGTAACCGAGCGCGAATCACTGACATCAGCTCAAAACCCAATTGTCATCCCCTCCCCTGCGCGTCCAGCCGTAGTAGACTGGGTAAACCCCCCAATTGCGTCCACAAGTGGCATAAGGCCCCCCGCGCGTTCGACCGCGGTGCCCTGGGCTAACTCCCCAAACGCGTTCCCAAGTGGTGTAAGGCCCCCTAACCGACCCATACCCGCCCTGATGTCCCTAAATTCCCTTCAAGCGGTCATCGGCGAAATTCATTGCTGGAATTGTCGCCAGACGGGACACATGCGCCGCGAGTGCCCCCAACCACTATCTCGTCACTGTTTTAGATGTGGAAGACCAGGAGTAACCGTGAATAGTTGCCCGCGTTGTACCGACACCGCTACGGAAAACCCTATCGGGAACTAAGGACTGGGGTTTCCTCTTGTTCCCCGATTACCGTAACGCCCCCGACGAAACACCCATTGATAAATTATAGTCCTATGGTAGCTGCTCTTTCCCAGGATAATCGATATTATTTGGAGGTAGTAATAGACAATCAACTGGTTAGAGCCTTATTCGATCCAGGCGCATGCGTATCGTATATCGGTCGATTATCCCTTGATCGTTTCACGAAAGCCCGGGAAATAGCCTCTCGAAACCATCGATCGGACATAATCTATCCAAATGGGAGCGTCGAGAAGACTCAGGGAGAGATAGCTCTCCCTGTCTATTTTGAAGACTATCGAAGAGATCTTGTTATGCGTTTCGCCCCCTCCTTCGAGTATGAGGGTATCCTAGGGATGGATTTCGCCAAGGCCTTTAATATAACCGCGAACTTCCAAACTCATTGTTGGAGTAGTCCCACTTCTAAAGGAATGCCGTTTCTAACTCGATCCGGACAACCTTTTGGTACCGCGTCCCTAGGAATTGCTGAGATCAAGCCAGAGAAACCGGGTTCCTCAAAAGAGGACCAAAAATTATCGTCTAAATCAAATATCGTATCGTCTCCAACCCGTATCGTATCGTCAGAACCAAGTATAGTATCGTCTCCAACCCGTATCGTATCGTCAGAACCAAATATAGTATCGTCTCCGAACCGTATCGTACCGTCTCGAACCAATATCGTACCGTCTCGACTCACTACCGTTCCGTCTCGACCCCCTACCGTACCGTCCCAAACCATTACCGTACCGTCTCGAGCCCCTACCGTACCGTCTCGAACCCCTATCGTGCCACCTAGAAAATCACCAATACCGATTCCTAGGAATAACGTACCCAGTTCAACTCCTACCGTTCCGCAGGATTTTCGTTTTGGGGAGGACTTACCTACCGTCTCGAAGACTTACGCGCAAGTCTTAAAAGTACGTCCTCCGATCTTAAAAAATTCGGCCAAGACTTCGCAAAATTCCAGTCCGGTGTTGAACGACTTACGACGTCGTACGAAACCCTCTCTATCTTGCGAGAAGGATTCTCCCAAGAGAACCGTCAACTTTGCCGAATCTTTAATGAATACCGAGCCTACCGAAGTCCCGCGCGACCAACTGAACCCCGATACCCCACCCATTGGGCCTAACCTTTCGAATCCCGGCATCGCTGAATTGACTCCGCTCCAGATGGACAGAGTAACCCAAGTTTTGGACGAATTGATCCCCCCCTCATTAGGTTATCCCGGTCTTACCGATTTAACCGTTCATACAATCGACGTCCAAAATCACCCCCCGATTAAACAGAGGTATTATCAAGTTTCACCGATAGTAAGGGAAGCCATGTATGAAGAGGTAAACGCTATGTTAGAAGCAGACATAATAGAGCCATCTAATAGTGAGTGGTCAACCCCCGTAGTCATGATTAAAAAGCCAAACGGGAAATATAGATTCTGCTTAGACTTTCGCAAGATTAATGAGGTCGCTAAGAAAGATGCGTACCCTTTACCCTACATGAGTGCTATCCTCGATAAGCTTAGTGAGGCCAAGTATATCTCGACCATTGACTTAAGTCAGGCTTATCACCAAGTCCCTCTAGATATCGCGAGTCGGGAAGTATCTGCTTTCACAGTCCCAGGTCGTGGGCTGTTTCAGTTCAAAAGAATGCCATACGGACTTTCAGGAGCCCCCGCTACTTTCCAAAGATTAATGGATAAGCTAATCGGTCCCGAAATGGAACCTTATGTTTTTGTTTATTTGGATGATATAATCATCGTAAATTCCGACTTTGACGAACATCTTAAATGGATGAGAATAGTTCTTAATAGGATAGCCCAAGCCCACCTAACGATAAATCGGGAGAAAAGCTTCTTTTGTAGATCCAGCGTGAAGTATCTCGGGTTCTTAGTAGATGAGCAAGGCCTACGGGCCGATCCCGAAAAAGTCTCGGCGATAATTAAATACCCGGCCCCCAGGAATATAAAGGGAGTACGGCGATTCTTAGGAATGGCATCATGGTATAGGAGATTCATTAATGACTTTGCGACCCGAGCTCAACCCCTAACCAGCTTACTGAAAAAGAATCGTAGGTGGAATTGGGAAACTGATCAGGAACAGTCGTTCCAAGACCTGAAGGCTGCGTTGATTACCGCCCCTACTTTAAATTGTCCCAACTTCTCGGTCCCCTTTTTCTTACAAACTGACGCCAGTGATACCGGAGTAGGAGCCGTCCTGACTCAAACCGTAAATGACCAGGAATACGTCGTAGCATATGCTAGTCGAAGCTTGACCCCTCCGGAGAGGAAATATACCGTTACCGAAAAGGAGTGTTTAGCCGTGATCTGGTCAATCCGAAAGTTCCGTCCCTATTTAGAAGGATACAAGTTTACCGTAATCACCGATCATAGTAGTCTTCGTTGGTTATATCACTTGAAAAATCCCACGGGCCGATTAGCCCGTTGGGCCTTAGAATTGTTAGAGTACGACTTTGAGATAGTACACCGTAAGGGAGCCCTCCACCATGTACCGGATGCCCTCTCCCGTATGTTTGAAGACCCTACCGACGAAGAAGTAGCCGCGATCTCCGAAACTACAGATGCCTGGTATAAAAAACGCATAGAAAACGTAAATACGCGCCAAGTTCAATACCCGGACTGGAAAGTAGAAGAGGGGCGCCTCTACTGTCATAGAGTTGACGATTTAGCTGACCCACTCCTCCCAGACTTAGATGCCTGGAAACTAGTTCTCCCCCAAGAATCCCGAAATACCGCGATTATCGAAAACCATTCCCTCCCTACCGCTGGCCACTTAGGAATAGAAAAGACCTATGCTAGAGTTGCCTTACTGTATTATTGGCCGGGAATCTATCGTGAAGTAGCTAACTTCGTTAGGAATTGCGAGATCTGTCAACAATGTAAAGTTGAGCAAGCTAGTCCCCGCGGATTAATGGGTAATCGCGTACTAGAACAACCGTGGGTAATGATCGCGGCAGATATCATGGGCCCATTCCCTTCCAGCAGACAAGGCTTCACCTACGTACTGGTGATTCAGGATTTGTTCACTAAATGGGTAGAAGTTATCGCATTACGTAAGGCAAATTCCCAGTCAATAATAAAAGCACTTGAAGAATTAGTATTTTTCCGGTGGGGAACCCCCGAAGTCTTGCTCACAGATAATGGCACAGAGTTTGTTAATAAGGCCATGAAGCAAGCTTGTAGAGAAATGGGAATTTATCACACTACCGTCCCCCCTTATCATGCCCAAGCCAATCCCGTAGAGCGAGTCAATAGAGTTTTGAAAACAATGATAGTGGCTTTCGTAGAAAATGACCATCGCTCTTGGGACACACATTTGTCCGAATTCCGTTTTGCCATAAATACCGCGACTCACAGTTCGACTCAAGTAACCCCTGCCTTTTTGAATTTTGGACGTGAACTTAGACCCGGTACTTCCTTGAAAAGAAAGGAAGAAGGCCCTCCCCAGATCCAACCAATACCGCCCGAAGTTTGGGAAAATCGAGTTAGGAGATTATCTGCCTTACGTGATCTCGTAGCTAAAAATTTAGAGAGTTCTTCCGAACGACAGGCTAAATATTATAACCGTGGTAGAAGGGATTTAAAATTCGCCATAGGTGACTTAGTCTGGCGTAGACAACATATCCTATCGTCTGCCGTCGACTTCATAGCTTCCAAGCTAGCTCCGAAGTTTAAAGGTCCCTACGTAATATCGAAAGTCTTATCAGCTGTGGTCTATGAATTAGAAGATTGTAATGGTAACCCCGTTGGAAAATCGCACATAAAAGACCTTAAACCCTACCGTGCCTTTCCTACCGTCGAACCCCCAGAGGCCCGCGAAGAAGAAGTCCCCCCGATAATAGAAGAAGTCCCCCCGATAATAGAAGAAGTCCCCCCCATAATAGACGAAACCCCCCCAATTGAGATCGAAGTCCCCCTGGTAATAGAAGGAGTCCCCCTAACACTAGACGAAGTTCTCTCGGATGAGTTAGATGCCACTAACGTACCCTTACTTCCTTTTAGGCGAAATGTCAAAGAAATTAATACCCAAGTACCGTTCGGGGGCACCGTCCAACCAGCGGAACCGGGGCGAGTGGGCCGACAGGTACCTGCCGCCGCGCCCGTTTATAGAAGAACCGAACCTGGAGGTCAACCAGGTAACGGTGATCGAAGGGGGCCGCGAGGCACTCCCGCTGTTACCCAGGCAAAGGGTGTTGGTCAGGGGGAACTCCGGACCACGGGACTTGTTGGACGCGTCCAACAGGAACCCCAGCGCTACCCCCTTCGGAACCGATGTCGAAACGGGGAGTGAGGAGTCGGAACTCGACATAGACGAACCCCTGGCCACATCTTCCCGCAACCCCACTCCCCTTCCCCATATCGAAAATCCTTTTCCGTTCTTCCAGCCCCGTCCCGCTCCCGCTTCCCTACCGCTCTCTTCTTCTTCTGTACCGACTTTCCGCCCAACTCCCCTTCCCCATACCGAAAACCCTTTTCCCACTTTCCAGCCCCGTCCCGCTCCCGCTCCCCTACCGCTCTCTTCAACCTCTTTTGCGACCTTTCGCCCCGCTCTCTTCCCTCCTCTGCGTCGACCTGGCTCACTGATGGTCCAGCAGCCTCGACCCAACCTTCCGCGCCTCGCTTCTCCAGTGCCTCGGGCACAAGAACCAACTCCTTTCCCTCCTCCCGTCCGTCCCATTCTAAAGTCCTCCACTCTAAACCTGCCGTCCACCTCCTACCTATTAAGGGATAATTCGTACAATCTCCCCGAGCTCCCCCCAACCCCACAGCCTTCTAATCCCGTCCTAGCTCCTAATTCCGTCCCCGTCCCCCGGTCCGCTCTGGCTTCTAAGATCCAGCCGACGACTAAGGCTCCGCTGAATCCTTTGTGGAAGGTAGTTGGGGCCAGCAGCCGGACCGGTATCCCCGCTCCTTCCCTACCTTCCTCTCCCACCGTCCGTCCTCTCTGTACCTTCCAGGGTCCTGCCGCGGTGACCCCCCTGCCAGAACAGTGCTGGAACTGTCTGGCAGAGGGACACCGCTATACCGCTTGCCCTCGACCACGTCCGGGCAAGTTTTGTTATGGGTGCGGCAGGAGCGGGGCTACCCGGCGAACCTGCCGTACTTGTAGCTCGGCGTGGTTCGAGGGCGGGCGAACGGACCGTTCCGCTCCCGTTCCCGCTCCCATTCCCGATCCCGCTCCCGTTCCCGCTTCCCTTCTCGTTCCCGTTCTCGTTCCCGCACCTCTACCGAACCCCATGCCCAATCTACAGGGCGTCTCACCGGAGGTAATGAGGCTGCTGGCCGAAATCGGCGTGCTGTTAGCCAGGCGACAATAAAACTTCCGTTCCTTTTTCTTCTTCTCTCGTTTTCTTTCTCTTTCCCTACCGTTCCGTCCCCTGACCCCTACCGTTCCGTTCCCCAAAACCCTACCGTTCCGTTCCCTCCTTTTCGTTTTCTTCTCGTCTTTTCCTTTACTTCCGTTTTCTTCTTTCCTCTTATCTTCTTCCCCCACCTATCGTCCCTTACCGTACCGACCCCTACCGTTCCGTTCCCTAAACCCCCACATCTCTCCCGTTCCCAACCCTGGGATCAACTGGAAAACAACCCACCGCAAGAACAGAAAAATCTCGACCACCTCAGGTATCCCTATGCTCATTTTATGTTTTTCGTTCCGTTCCCTTATGATGAAAAAGGGAAAATATTTTTTTTGTATATTTGATTGTTTCTCATATGATTAATTTCCTTGTACTAATATCCTTTCCCGGCAATGGCTGTTCCCAGGTGTTGTCTCCCGAAATCCAAGTAACAAAGGGGAAAACTGAAAAGGAATTGGAATCGGTTGCCACCGATAAAACACCTTACTAAGGCTTCACCAGAGGACTCAGCCTCAAAAATTTACTGTGAAAATGGAGGGGCAAACCTCCCAAGTCCCAGGGTTGGCCGAGACCCATGTTCTATACTTCGTCAAGAACTACCCGATCCTGAATTCAAATCATGTTGAACCGTCCCGGAGACCAAGATTGACCCCCCTCTGCCGTTCCGTCGATACCCCTACCCTCGAAACTAACCACCCCACTGCCATGTATTGGGTTGAAAAACGAGAAGATAATACTCTTAAAAATCCTTCAGAAGGGATTAGAAAGAGTGAACCGATATTACCCGTCTTAGGCCAATGTTGGAATTGCCTAGAGTTCGGTCACGAAGACATTCACTGCCGCTTCAAGCGGGTGGATGTCTATTGCTATCAGTGTGGTTATCGTTACCTTCAGGGAAACCGACTCTGCAGAAGGTGTATAGAACGCGAGGAACGTAGAATTCGTAGGGCCGAGCATGTCAAAGAGATTAACTTCTACGGGACCCCCCAGAGATCTCCCCCACCCCCACCTAACTCCCCAGAACCATAACTTCCCTTTCCTACCGTACCGGCTCCCCTAAGTTACCGTTAGTTTTATTGCTAATTTTAGTTCTACCGTCATTTTTGTTTGTTCATAACCTAATCCTAATCCACTGTTTAGTTATTACCGTCTCGAACCTATTTATGTTTCTTCTCATTGTATTACCGTATTAACCATAGTTCCTAATATTGATAAGAGAAAAGCCTCAAAGGGCAATTTTAGTTTAACCTCCCCGACTTATAATGAACCGAGGGAGTAGAATGAGGTGTGCTATATAAAAGGGTGTTTACCCTTCTTAAAATCGTGTAGAAAGAAAAGGAGCCGTTGGCTCCAAAGAGTCCTTAGGTGTAATAAAAACACCACATACCAGTCTCAGGGAGTTTCTGAAAAATCCCTTCCCCTTAAAGTTAACCCCTTCCGGTTGTATTGCTTATTTATTGGTGAGTGATTTATCTGTTATGTTATTTAAAAATTTAATCTTTGACACTTGAGCTGAAGCATGAAAATTCGGTGGAGTAGGGAATTGCTAATTAAGATTAACTTTCAAAGGAAAGAAATCAATCGAAGAGAGTTGATGGTTTTGGAAGCTTTGCTGGTCTCGCTAGGAGACCACACGCTTCGTCTGGGGGGGGGTGTTGTAACGAGGCAAAATAATAGGCCTCGTAAGTTAACCATCTCCTCCTCTGAACGAAGTGACCACTTGATTTAAAGACTAGAACCAAAACAAGAAGTCCCAGCTCAAGTGTCCAAGGTCCCTAGTTGTAATAATAAGTTCTTGTACTAATGCTTTTTTCCCGTTCCTCCCTATCTTATATTCCCGTTCCGTTCCGGCCCGACGACATCGAGGGAGATCATCCCTGAATCCAATCCGACCTGGCGGGCCAGCCGGCTTTCGAGTGATTAACCAGGGGACAACGAATCCTCGTATCCAGAGATATGCCTGGAAGAGCGCTGCATAACGAATATCTAACCAGGAGTAGCTTCCTCCTGCTAATCATCTGTCCCGTACCGGCTTGGTCCACCGGTCCAAATGCAGAAATTCCGCCTTCCAGGGTATCAAGAACATGACGAGCCATCTGACAAGCCCCTGGCCAAAGCTCGAAGTGTCAAAAGGCCCTGCCAGGTCTGCGACGAAACCCAGCAGAAGAAGAATACGCCTATTAATTTTATGCGTAGATCCTCCACCTCCCCCAAAATTGCATCTGCCTAGCGACAGACCTAGAAACCTCACTTCTTGCTTGGATTCAGTATCGAAAAGATATAGTACTAAATATTTTTTAGTTTTCTTTCTTAATTATCCCAGTAAATCGTAATAACCGTAAATTCTCCTCATATCATTAACGTCAGTTAGTGTTGTTTTGTGTATCGATTAAGGTAAGATTCCAATCCTAAACGATCCTTCGATTGACATTAAATTGATTAAAAGAAATTCGTTTCTAATTGCGTCGTTGTGACGCTGTTCAAATATCCTCGAATTGTCGTGCTGTAGTTTCGTTTGATTATTGATTATTGTTCGCTGTGTTCCCCCCATTGTATAATAACACCTTATTGATCGATTTTTCGAGAAAGTAACGTTATTCCTTATCGTGTCGTCATTAATTACCGTACCGTCATTTATTATCATACCGTCACTCCCCTGTCCTTTGTTAAATATTTTGTTATTAATTCTCTTTTTCTGTATAATTAATTGATAACTGAATCTCCCTCATAATTGTTGTAAAATCTAATCCAAGAAATAAGGATTTCCCACGTGGAAGAATTTGTTGCGTAGTAAAAATACGATAATTGATCTCGACGGCTTGTTGAGCCACGTGTTTCTGGAAGAATCGATCTACAGGCTGTAGAAACTATATTGTGATGTTCACCTGAGTAATTTAACCCTTGATTAACTGAACAAAGTGCCCCATTCTCCCCTGAAACCTTGAGCTGGTATAATTATTGTTATTTAAAGTTAATATTTGTAATAGATTCTAGCGTCCCTTTTGTTAGTTGGTTACTGCGTAGCCACATGGCGTGTATCGTGTAACATTGCCTTGGCCATCTTTGTACGGCCTTATTTGAATTCGATTCCGACGCCGTGCATTTCTCTAGGGAATATTCCGTGTTATCGACCCGTCCCATTAGTCACTAGAAGTCCGCAAATCATCGATTCTGGACTTTTCGATCCCTCTATGTTACCGACTCATTTCCTAGGAACTAATATATTTCGATTATTGATTCCTGTTATACCATAAGATATTGTTTTCTTTCTTTTTGTCTCAGTGACTTGTTCTAGTTTACCTACCTCTGTGTTCTATATTCCCTTATGTTCTGTATTACCCCCTGCCCTATTCTTATGTTTGTGACCTAGTCAGTCAGCTGTCTTTGATATTATTTTCCCGTACCTTGTTTAATTGGTATTTAAGCCGACATCAGTGACCGGCCTTGACTATTGAATTGTTTTATCGTGTGTATTATTGTTTTGTTCGTGTTAATTGTTATCACCTATAATTTTGTGTTACGGGTTTCTTTGTGATTAAATCCATAAACCTAAAATCCTTTTTCTTATTTTTTTTTTCTACATTATCCCGCCCCCATGTTCCCCTCACGCTGAGCTTACCGTGTATTATCGTATCACTTTTAGTTAATTATCTCGTCGCTATATTTGTATTTATTATATTTTATTCAATTCTTTATTAATATTATTTTGAATTTGATTTTAACGTCATTTTGTTACCGCGGTATCATTTAAGGTACCTGGCGCCCAACATATCGTACCTTCATCGGGAATTAACTATTTTTGAAATCAGCTCTAATTAGTAAATTCTTCGGTGAGTCAATCGTGGCTAGAGTGCCTGGTTTTGTAGTCGTGGCCTGCCCGGCCTCAAACCCAGACCGTCGGCAGTGCACGTCACAACCTACATGAGTTTATAGTTCAAAAGATGCGATTGGAAATATTTTTAAATATAATTCAACATTTGTCCGTGAAAAATCGATCATTCCCTCACCGTTTTGAAACAGTGTGATTGGGGCAAAATTTAAAGGCCTATCAAGCTCAACTGCAATTTTTTTTGTACATGGCAACATTGACCTTGATAACATACACAATAGCGGACGGTTGAAGAAGAGACGTTTTGTTAAAACGAATTTGACAACGAGTTTTTTAAATATTACATTTTTGGATGTCATTCCCTCATGTAATGTAATAAAAAGGTATACACTTTTTTATTTGATAATTATAGCATATTTGTATATGTTTCCGGTAGTAATAAAGTGCTGTTCACAGTTCGTAAGAAAATATAGTTATGTTTATAAGCTTGTGGCAATTTTGTGTCATTTCGTCATTCCCTCATCATCATTCCCTCATAAAATTTTTTGATAAGGGAATGATTCCTGTGAGGGAATGATGTATTTTCTAATAAGTATAAGATATTTAAATGTTTGTTTGATTGGTTTCAGTACGCTGAAAGTCTATAATGTCGAGAATTTTTTTTTTTTTTTATCTGTATATTTAATTCAAACTCTAAAAAGTTGGGGACCACTATAATATTTTTATCAAACAAGACATAAACTAAGGATCGAGCGAAAAAAAATTCGATACTGAGTTAAAAAAAAATTATCAACTCGATAAATCTAATTTCGATTTTTTTTGAGAATCAGCCAAATACGGAATATTTGAAAAAATCGACAAACTAAAGGCGTGGGAACCAGCAATAAAAATTGGCAAACCGATCACTCCGCATATGCGCCTCTGTAGCTTGCATTTTAAAAAACAAGACTATATACTGCCAGGTCAGACTTGCTGAATTATTGTCAGTTGAATGTAAATTCTACTGCAGAGCAGAATTTGGACAAGAGGTTTCGTTATTGGCCTTTGCAGAATGATCATTACATTAATAATTGTAACATGCTTCTCGATTGCAGACGTTCCATCGAAGAAAAAAACTTTGAAAGCTTGTGCAGTCCCTTCATGCAACTTGCCAAGGAGGTCAACAGATAAAGTTACAGACACTACGGAAAACAAAAATCGTGTGAAGAGAAAATTAGAAAGAGAACAAAAGCGACAGGTGCTTGAGAAAGTAAAAGTGAGAAAAGTTGGAGATGCTGCAACGAAAGACTCACCGATGAATGTGGATATCAATGTACAATGTGAGGAAACACAAGCAGTGCTTGATATTCCACCAGCACTTCTATCGACTGCTAACATTGGTATTCAAGTACAAAGCGGAAACCTGATTCCATTGCTGCGCAGTCACATTAAGACTGATCGGCAGCTTAGTACTCTCACAGGAATTGAGAACTTTAAGATATTGGAGCAAATTGTGAATATTGTACATAGAATAAAGCCACACGTTGCAAATTCAAAATCGACATTGGAAGAAAATATATTAATGACGTATATCAAACTGAAACAAAACGCATCATACGCGCTTCTTGCAATTTTATGTCGTACCTACAGTGCACAGAGCTGTAAGAGAATATTTTACCAAATGTTGGATGTTTTAAGTCGATGTCTCCGCGTGGCCATTCCTTGGCCCTCGAAGAATCAAATTTCACGGAATATTCCCACGTGTTTTCAAGGGTTTGAAGATGTTCGGGTTGTTCTGGATTGTACGGAAATATTTTTACAAAAACCAAAGAATCTTTGCTGTCAAATTCTGACATATTCATTTTACAAAGAGACCTATACAGTGAAATTTATGACCGGAGTCACTCCTGCTGGTCTGATTTGATTTGTTAGCAAACCGTACGGAAGTAGATCATCTGACAAAGCGATATTTGTGGAAAGCAACTTGTTGAACAAGTGACAGAAAAATGATGGTGTGATGGTTGACAAAGGGTTTCTTATCGATGATATTTGCAAAAATAATGACATAAAACTTATTCGGCCCCCTTTTCTGAAAAAACAAAAACAATTCTCGAGTGACGACGCATGTTTGACGGCAAAAAATGCAAAAGCTAGAGTACACATCGAACGTTCTAATCAAAGGCTCAAAACCTTTAAAATTCTAGGGGACAGGCTTCCAGGCAAACTTGCATCAAAGAGTGAACAAATATTTACAATAATTTGTGGAACAGTAAATCTCAGTTCGCCGATTTTGAAAGACGACAAGTTTTAACTTAGATCTGGGGCTGATTCCAGTAATGCAATTTTCTTGTGAAAGGATACCAGGGCTGCGAGAATAGGTGGGGGTCTGTCCCCTTTGGGACCTCCAAGTTTCCCGGCGAAGTTGATGTCTGAGGTGGTGAAGTCGTGAGACAAATGGTTGTTGATGAATTCTACAACTTCTGGGACCACCTGACCTGTCGGGCCATTTACTCCCAAACCAAAGATTATGATATTGTTCTTCCTCCTCATGGTTTCCTGCGATTGACAGTTCTCGTTTAATTGGGCAGATAATACTTCATTTCTTGATTGTAATTCCGTTATGAGTGTGGTATTCGACAGTATGTTAGCTCTTATGGGCTCGATCTCTTTAGCAATAGCCTCTCTAACAGTTTCCTGCAGTTTTGGTTGCAGTAAGAGTGCTAGCTGTTTTACCGATGCTTCGTCCATTTTGGTATCAGAGCCAGGCTACAGGTGGCGATGGGGAGAGCCCAGATATGGCGACTACTGGACAAGTTAGGCACTGCGTAGTTTCTGGTTATTCGATTTCAAAGTAGTTAGTTAGTGGTGAGTTTCTGGAGAAATGACATGTGCTTAGTCACTCGATTATCAAATAATGTAAAATTTAGTTTTTAAAGAAAATAAAGAATTATAAAATGTGTTAAACTAACTCAAATGTTTGAATGTTTATAAATCTCAGCATTCCTGACCTTAAGGATCCCCCACACAGAATGTAAACAAATGTAAGCTTGGGTGCAATAAAGCAAAATTCTGACCTGGTGTACAGCGGATCTTTATGTAGATGTATGCTCGCGGGACCCGGGTGGAGTGTGGACCACCGGGGCACTGGGTGGGTTGAGGCGACTGCCGTAAGCCTTTGTGCCCACGATAGTATGATCATATGGCACACTGCAGCACGGTGTTGAGCACGGTCTTTTGTGTGATTACTGATTTTGTGCTGGTTTGAGGCAAAAAGATTTTGTGGTGAGTGACTGGGGGTCACAACTGATAGCTGCACGGTTTATGTCACTGGAGTTTAAAATTACAAAACACGTCTGTTTGCTTGGCGTACCGGTGGCGCCCTCTCGGGAAAATTTCACATCATACACTTAACCTTTCGTTGGTCGCGCTATGAGGGAATCCCCGCCTTTTTTTTAAATGTAAATATTCAACAGACTACTGATAATTTCTATAAAAAAGTTGAGCTATTCATGAATTGATATGTCATAAGTCGATCTAAAATATTTTTATAGTTGTAACTGTATTCATTTTTTGTATAATAATTTTTTATTGCGAGAGAACCGTGAAATCGCGGCGATTCCCTCACTATGCGACCACAAACGTAGGTAAAATTCGAAGTGCAACATTGCCACATATGTAGAAAAATTCTCCCGGCTGTTGAGACCGATAAAAGAATTCGGCGGTGCACTGCAATCACCTAAGATTTGTATTATTCTCGCTCTCAATGTTATTAATCTAACTTGAAAAAATGTAGTCGTTAACTGAATGATGTAATATAAATGAGTTGTAAGAAGTTTTGTGATAATATTGCTTAATGTTTTAATGCATATATTTGGTGAAATCATGGCCGGCAAGTACAGTGTGGAGCGAAGGAGATGACCACACTCGAAATTTTCCGTGTATGGTTTTACCACACACGAAATTCGATCATTGCCAACCAAAATTTATCGATTTACTACAAATTTCGTACTACAAATGAAATCGCGAGTCGACAGAAGTTCAATTTTCGGTCATGAGACTTGAGAGGCGCTGGGGCGCTGGGGCATCACGTGCGCCATGAACTACTATTGTCTCTGTCTCTCTGTTTCTCTCTCCGGTCGCTCGGGATTGTCAGCGCTCAGCTGTGAGCTGAACTTAGTGTTGGTGCACGCTGCGGCTCATATAGAGTATAGACTATAGTTGTGTGTGTAGAGGCTAGGGATAAGTTCGTTGTGAGAGGGAGAAAGAAACAGCCAGATGGTTCAGGACCGGCTATACATGAGGCGGACATTGCCAGTTGCCCTTCCACTTCCACAGGGATCACAGTAGGTAACAGTTCCAACGGATGTCAGCAACAGGACGCAAGGGAAGAGTCAGAATCTGTCACAACCGAGGCAGCAATAAAAAACTCCGGAAAAAAGGAAATTATCAAAGGCATGAATAATGAATTAAGAATTGTTTATTTGAAAATTAAAAATGTGTGTAACACATTGCTTCTTTTTGATCACATAGAAGTTAAGAAATATCAAATACAAACTGTAGCAATTCTGTAATGCCTCCGTTATAATTCTATCAAAATTTTAATTCTGTATTTATTTTAGGTTCAACAAAACCTCGTTCCTTCAAAACGTTGCAAGGCAATTTCAATTGGTTAGCACTAAATGCGGAACAAAAAGCTATCTGCAGTACACGGGAAAAAATGCGAGCAGCCTAGCTCCCCGCCGGTGTTGTAGAGTCCTCACGATAATAAGCGAACTTTTTCACCAGGTGTTTGGGCAGCTCAGCTACCCGAACGGGCGAGCAATCGTATCACTATGTATTTGTTTGGTGACGCCCTCTCTGCTCGACTGATGAGGAAGTTCAGTCTTCCCGAAACTTTGGGAAGCTAGCGCGCCCAAAACGGTGTCAAGAAGATATCAAGATCGCGGGGAGAAAAGATTCTCGTGGTGAGGCCCCACTGAGCTCGCATTTTTTCTCGTGTACAGTAGACTCTCGATAATTCGCCGTCCGACGGACAGTAGGAGCGGAAAATTCTTGGAAATGGCGAGTTAGCAAGAGCCCTCACTCCGGTGCTGCGCCAACACTCGCCACGCCACGGGACCATGTATTCTGCAGCAGCCTGGGAAGATTTGCCATATGAATCGGCCAGCAGCCGCAGTTCATACCGACCATGTGGCAAAACTCTATGCACACGGTATGGTCCGCGCATGGCAGAGTCCAGCTTACCGGTAGTCTGTGTCCTCTTGATAACAAACACCAAGTCACCAACCTGAAAATTGCGTGGTGGTTTGCGTCCCTGATTAACACGGGCATCTTGCTCTTCTCGATTTTTTTCTAGGAGTCCACTGGCTCTCTGTCTGCAGATCTCACGCCAACCTTCCCTATTGGGGCGTAAGCCTTCTAGGGCCACATCCCGTACAACGGCACGTATCACGGGCGTGGTCGCATCGGTGCCGATCAGTAGGTTCAGGGCCGAAATTTGCGTTGTTTTCTGCTTGGTGATGTTAACAACAAGCTGAAGCTTCCACATCACATCGGACCATTCAGTCTGCCTGTGGTTTGTCTCAATTCGTATCATGTTGAGCACAGTGCGGCAGTATCTCTCGACCTGTCCATTCGGTTGATGCATCTCCGGCGTTATATAATGAATGGCGCAGCCCAGATCAGAGAGCAGTTTGACGAATTCAAAACTTTCGAACATGCACCCACGGTCAGTCACTATCAGTTTTGGTGTACCAAACAGGGAGATGGCGTTCGTGAATACACGCCGGAGTTCACCTAAGTCTTGCCTATAGATCGGGTAAAGTAAGCAGTACTTCGAAAAGGCATTCACTAGAATCAGCACAAACTTGTACCCTTTGGATTCCGGTAATGGTCCGAGGACGTCCATATGAATCGTATCAAATGGGATGTCAGGCTTTTCCCAAGACGTAATGGTCTGTGATGGAGCTCGCGGCACCCTTTTATGAGATATGCAGGTCAGGCAGTGAGCGGTATACTTCTTCGCAAACCGCCGTAAGCCAGGAAACCAAAAGTGTTGCAGAATCAAGTCAACTGTTTTTTCGGAACCCAGGTGTCCGTGTTCGTCGTGAAAAAGTCTGAGGAGGCTTAATCGGTGTCCTTTTGGCACGTAGCACAAGAGTCGAGGCTGCTGACCAACTGAAGTATACTTGTAGTACAGCAAGCCATTTGCTTTGATATATCGGTTGGGATCCAGGTGACCATCAGTCAGTTGTTGCATCAAGGCTTGAGTTTCTTCATCGGCAGCTTGCGCTATTTGAGCCCAGTTACGCGGCTTCCTGATATGACACACATTAACAGGGTTACGGCTAAAGTAGTCGGCATGTGACATCATCACACCTCTACGGTATTCTATGGTAAAGGTGAAATCCTGCAGATACATCCACCAACGCGCTACCCTCGGTAAAATATCCTTTTCACGTTCCGTTGATTTTAAGGCGTTGCAATCAGTAATGATTTTGAATGGGATGCCAACCAAATAGTGTCTGAAATGCTGCAACGCTTTTACCACGGCTAACGTCTCCAATTCATATGAATAATATCGCGTCTCAGCCCCCTTTGTTGCTTTGCTGAAATAGGCGACCACGCGTTTACGGCCAGAGTTGTGTTCTTGCATTAGTACCGCGCCGTACCCTAAGCTACTGGCATCCGTATGGACCTCAGTCGGTATTTGAGGGTCAAAAATAGCTAGCGTCGGCTCGCTAGTTAGTTGTTGAATCAATTCCTTTCTCACTCTTTCTTGGTCTGAGCCCCATTCATATTTCGCGTCTTTTCGCGTTAGGCGTGCAATACAGGCCGTTTTTGACGCGTAACCGGGGATGTAGCGCCTGAAATATCCCACGAGACCCAATAGTTGTCTAACTTGTTTGATGTTCTGCGGAGCCGATGCGTTCACCAATGCCTCTACTTTACGCGGACTCGGCCGAACCTGACCCTGGCTAATCACTCTTCCCAGGTATTCTATTCCGGTCGTCAAAAACGTGCATTCTCGTACGTTAATGGAAAAACTCGCGGAAGCTAATACCTGTAGCACTTGCCGAAGGGTCTCGATACCTTCATCGATTGACTGGCTCAAAATAAGGATGTCGTCTATATAGACGAGCACTTTTCCGGTCCCGATAAAGGCGTGCAAGGTATTGCTGATTATACTTTGATAGACTACTGGAGCGTTTGCTAACCCGAACGGCATTTTTAAGTATTCGAAATGGGCCTCAGGAGTCACGAATCCAGTTTTGTGAATAGATTCGCGGTCTATCGGTATTTGGTGGAATCCAGTGGCCATGTCAAGACTCGTAAAATATTTGCTACCGCCAAGGCGGTCAATATGGTCTTCGATCAGTGGTAAAGGATATCGATCCTTGATGGTCATTTGATTTAGAGCTCGATAGTCAACGCACATCCTATCGGAGCCATCTTTCTTTTTGACAAGAAGCATTGGGCTCGCATAGGCAGACCCCGACTCGCGAATAATGCCTTTACCGAGCAAATCGCGAATTATTGCGCGTACCCTCAACTTTTCTTGATATGAGAGCTTGTAAGGTCTATAATTGACAGGCGCATCACTGTTAAGTCGAATCTGCATACTACCCGTGTTTACGGTAGTACTGGCCGTTCCCACTATCAGAAATTCCGAGAAATCATTAATCACTGACAGCAACGCTTTGCGTGCCGCACCTTGCAGTGGTGTGTCAATTTGCATCTGATCGCTTGGCCCGATTGTGAAAACCGTAGCCGAGTCTATGCTGGTCCGAATGAGACATTGTTTACCCTTCATACGAACGTATGCCACACCGTCGTATGAAGGATACGGAAGGATACGGAACGCTGGCTTGATGTTGCACTGAAAGTGCTTCAGAAGTGACGATGATATCAACGAAATTGAGGATCCGCTATCTATCAATACGTCAACGGGTACACCCTGAATCACGGCGGTGGTTATATCGCCGTTATCACAACCGTCCTTAGCCTCGCGACAAAAATTCACGTTAGGCTTGTTGCGTGACTCGGAGCGTCGCTTCGCGAAACACGACTCGACGTTATGGCCCGGTTTCTTACAGAATGAACAGGGCTCGGTCCTCATTTTGGAACTATAGGTTTCACCTGCGCCGGGCGTGGTTTTTGCCTTCTTCAGACAAAATGCTCGCTTATGCCCCGGCTCATTACATGAAAAGCAGATTATACGACTGGATTTGAAGGAACGCTTCCGTTGGTTCTCGTCCGAGCGCTTGTTCTTGAACGTTCCGGGTGCTTGCTTTGTGTCGTGTTGGCCCGTACGAGGATTTGGGTTTTTATCATCAGATTTAACATACACCGACAAAAATGTGACCAGGTCATTGGGCATTAATTTCGCGTTGGTGGCGGTCGCTCGGATTTGTGGGTCTGCGAGGCCACGGATTACAATAGCAGAAATTAGGCTGTTGCTCAATCCGTCGACAATGCGCAAGCGGAGCAGAGATCGTCGAGCATAATCAGCGTAAGTTGCATAGGCGTCGGAATTAGTGTTCATGACATCAAACAGAACGTTGGCGACGTCTATTTTACGTGGGCAAGGAGGCTTAAACTCGAGTTTGAAATTCGACCAGGTGCGATCATACGTCACCCACTCGTCCATCCACGTTTGCGCATCACCCTTTAGGCAGTTGCCAATGCGTGACAGACATTCACTATCCTCCCATTTATTAAGCACCATGCCTCCTCACCAAGAACAAGCAATATTAACATCCTGGGATGAGATACCCAAGGAGAAATTACCACACTCTGTGCTCTTGTCAAAAGAAGGAGATCACCACATCAGTCTAACCACTAGAAAAGGTCCATGCACACCTTATTTTGGATCGAGGACTAACATGAGAGCAAAGAGGGCTCAGCTACAGGTGGTTGACGTGGGAAGCTCTGTCTCTTGTATCAAACAGCTCATGGAGATTCATGGATGGGTAAAAGGAAGTGAGGCTCTCACAACTCTTATTGAGACCCTCATAAAAGAAAAAACGAGCATACCTATCTGTGATTTACTCCAGTATTCTAGGCTTGTATACTCGGGTTGCTTAGCTCATAGACTACAGATAACAGCGGTTAGATCAGAAGGCATGGCTAACAATGTGTTAAACACAGCTAGTCACTACAGCATAATCTCAGACACAGCAACAGACGTGGCTAGAGGGTCTACAAATCACACCATTTGTTTTCAAGAACAGTACCTGTCCAAGCTTGCTATGATCTCTTTTGCTCATGAGAACAATGAGTCCCTTCCTCACACTATGGGGATAACTTTTAATTGCCCAGGTTGTACTGTTGTTATCCCACCTGAATTGTTTGAGTTGGATGAGACAAAATATCAGGGTGTTCCTCTAAGAACAAAGATAGACAGCTTAAGACACAAGGATGAGAAACTCAAATTCTCTTCTAATGAAATAAGTCCTGGAAGGAAGTCCTACTCTATCATCATGGCCAGAAAGTTTGCATGCTGGATTGTGAGACAGCAGACCATAGACATTATCACGACTCTTGACAACAGGTCCACACAAGAACATCTTACTGCCGCTTTTATCAACTTAAGAGAATCCTCAAAATTAATGGTTCCTGACTTCATCGCAAGCCTGCTATTTTATCTCTGTATTCTTGATGATAGGTTCTTGTCTGAAAAAGACAACTACTTCGGACATTTATTGGATTCTGAGTCTAAGGGCCCGTATGATGTGTTGATAGACAGTATGATATCTTGTGGTCACCTTAGGGCCTTATGTACTCTTGGAGATGTCCAGCCTAAACAGTCCTACACAGTCATGGCAAAAAGACTTCTTATTTACAATATCCTTACAAAATTGGGATCAGACTCTGCCTTTGTGACCAGCAATAGAATAATAACACAAGAGGATGGTTTGACTATAGCAATAAAAGCAATGAAGGTTACACTCTATTTCAACAGACTACATGACCATCTAAGACTTAATATGACTCAAGAGGAGGTAACAGATGTGCTTAACAACAAATATAAAAGCCACATCAAGAACCTTATAACTCCATGTGTAACTGGGTCTGAAGAAGAGTCAATAGCCATGATCAGGACTGAGGGGCATAAAGACACTTACATGGAAGGCACACTGTGTATACCTGGTGAAGTAACTCCTTCTGGAGATCAGGCTCCCCATCCCTTTCTATGTCTTCTTTCATCAACTGTCTCAGGAGATATCTTAGCCACATCTCTAGCATACGTCATCAATACTCTGAGTGAGGGGTTCTCTGAGAATATCTCTTTTGTAACATTGGAAGACCCCGGTGGTATCTTGTACAGCACCTGTGATGCATATCGTGAGGCATGCTCAGCCTGGATTTCCTCATTGGCCTGGAAGAGACATATCTTGCTTGACAGATCCTGGTCCAATGGCTATAATATCTGATATGTGTAATATTCAATATTATAGAAGTCTTTTTATAGGCAATATTGTCCTTGATGAACCTGTCTTGGAAAACCCTGATCACACAGTTCTCATCAGTCCTAATGGGTTCCGTGATTCTCCTGCTCATATCCAGCTCTCTCTTGTGGTTGGAGATACTGTGTGTCCTGGAACTATTATTCATGTTGTATCTGCTCCAATGAAGACTAAAAGATCAGAAAGATGGGTCCTGTGGAGTACATCATCTGAAGAGTGTTGTGAAGCAATACCTCATGCTGATCATTATAGAGAGCTGCTAACCTACGAGTCTTCTGTAGCCTACATACAAGACACCCTAGAGGTGGCTCTACTTAGTCCTTACCTGTGTCTATCCCCTTATGCCTAGACAGGGTGTCTGGAAATTCGCGCACTCGAAGCATACCGGCGGATTCCTTGCGAAATAATAAGACGAAAGTTACCTATACAAAAAAGTCCGCGGGGACTTAGTTCTTCCGTAAAAAGGACTTAATAACGAACCAATTAGCGTTCATTTATAGAAAAGACTGTCTAAAATCCACAAGAATCCGCACTTTGGAAATTTCATTGCGTGAATCGACTGTCTAATGTCAATCGCTCACGGTGGCTTCAAGCGCGGCGGGCGGAGCGGGGAACACCGCACATTATTGTCTTGTTCTCCCTAGTAAGGCGATGCGAATTCTTGTGGATTTTAGACAGTCTTTCCTATAGATGAACGCTAATTGGTTCGTTATTAAGTCCTTTTTACAGAAGAACTAAGTCCCCGCGGACTTTTTTGTATAGGTAACTTTCGTCTTATTATTTCGCAAGGAATCCGCCGATATGCTTCGAGTGCGCGAATTTCCAGACACCCTGTATATCTGAGTTCATAGGAGACATTCCTGACAACATACATGATCTTGTAGCAGCTTTAAGGAAAAGACTGAGAATAGAAGCTAGTAGATTAGTGCTGATGAGAGACATTACCTCAAAGAATAGGTCTTATGATGTCATAAAAGAGTTCAGAGTGAGAATAAAAGGAAAGAAGAGATCCATAGCCAATTGCAATGAGATTTTTCTTGTACTTAATATGATCAAAAGACGTGTATATGTGGCTTCTGGTTCCTCTAACTACTATATCTATTATGCAGAGAAGGTCCACAACCCTCGTGTTTCGTGGGAGAGGGATCCTGATGAACTTGCTTCCTCTGATAGGATCTCTAGAGTTCATATGGCTAGTTGGAGTAGATATCTTCTTTCCTTGCCTATTGATGATTGCATAGTTCTTCCAAGAATGCCTTATTATTCCCTAAATAGGATATAGTGTTACCTATTTTGTTTGTCGTATTTATGGATTGTTCCTACTAGAGATATTTTAATAAAGATATATTTTTATATATTGTAACATTGCATGTTGCAGCAGACTCCTTACCCCTTGAACGACCTTAGCGGAATGTATGAAAAAGTGTGAATGAGTAGAGTGACCCCGAGGTCAGACCATAATTCCGAGAGGCGACCGTGACCGACTAAAAACTATAAAACATATTATTTATTCTTTTGTTTTGTTTTACGACTTTTCTCTGACATGTGGGAGCCGAGACCTATCCGACGGCCCAAAACTGAGACCAATACGCCACTTAACGGACATAAGAGACTGCATACCGAGCGTTTGGATCCTTTTGACGAACACCAACGAGAGAGAGAGCACGGGGGAGTGCCGAGGGCACTCTACAACGCGGGATATCGGTGGTGGAAGAGATTCCCACCACCAAGAAGAGCCTGCAACCCGTGTTCCTCCGATGTACGATCACCGTAGCGAATTTCGAAATTTCGCGCGTTGCGACAATAGGTCGCCATATTAAAGGATCCTGCGCTTGATACGAAAAATCGATATTCGACCGAGTAATGCGGGCGCTGAGTACCGGCGCCATGCGGTCTAGTCACTCTGCGTTAGACTAGCGTCTGGAGCACACGAGTGCAAGATTTTTGGATAACTTTTTTTTGGATTGTCGAGTATTCGTTTGTTGCGTTTTAGACCCCGTGGTCCTTGTAGGAACATCTTTGCGTGTGTGAGTTAGTGGTGTGCTACCCCAAGGGATTTCTCCGGGTCCAAGTCATGGACTTTGGGCCAGAAGCGGGCCTCTTTATGAGATGGCTGGAAAGCGGTAAGCGTTAGCCATTCTTACTCATAATAATTCGAATTCGGCAACGGCCGTCTGCCATCTTGCCTTGATTCAGCCACGAGGCTCTTTAGTATTTTTGAGATTCGAATTAAGCCGATCTCCGAAGGGTAGGCCGTCACCAGTGTCCCACTGCATCTAAGTTAGAGTTCGAGTCGATACTTATTGTAAATTATTGTGTGATCTAGAGTAAGCCGGTTCGATACTCGTCGTACCTGAGTGCGACAGAGATAAATAGTCGGTCACTGTCGCTCTCTCTTCCTCCTGCGGGGAGAGACGAAGCTCGAGGCTTAGCCGAGAGCCTCTATTTATTTCGTGTTCGAGTTAACTTTTCATATTTTTCGGGTACTTGTTTAAATTATTAATTGCGTTAGGCGCAGAGTTAGGTTAAGGTAGTTTTAGTAAAAATTGTAAATAATAATTTATTAAACGGGAGGTTTCGTCTCACGGAGGCGAACCAGCCGTCTTCAACGGCTGGTGACGTCATAGGCTACGCTTTTCATTATTCCACTGTATTATTGAGTTAGGCCGCGAGCCTCCCGAACTTGTTATTCTATTTATTGTTGTGAGTCAAAGACTGTCCTTTCGTTAGTTGTAAGATTGTTGTTAATTATTTGTAAATGAATTTTCCTCGTGGAAGTAATTAGTGTTTTAGCTAATTTATTGTCACACGAGGACTTGATTTGTCAAGTTCTTCCTTTTTGATTGATTTTTCATTGTTATTGCTCTCCTACGTGGAAGCTAGTAGTTTATTTAGTATTGTAAAACTCGCAAATCGCGGCCAGGTCGCCTTTACACGACCTGTAGCCGTTTTATACCCGCGGGGAAGTACCCCCGGGTACACGATTTGTTATTTATATTTTTCATATTTCGTTTGTTGAATAAATTCTATTTTTCATTATTAAATTCAAAACTTCGAGTCGTTACTTAACGCCCAGCTAATCCTTCATTTAATCCTGACCCCTCTCCGCGGTACTGTAGCTAGCCGACGCTTCAGTATAGTTCGTTTAGATTTTTGAAATAGGCGGTTATCCGCCTGGCGCCCAACATCTTGTTCAATTTCCAGGTTTTCGCTAATTGTCGACTGGATTGATCTCGGATGCTGGCTATCCGGTCCAGATCCGAGGATTAATAAAAATCCACGTCACAATATATATACCTCTAGAGAAAAACACCTTGAATTGTAGCTGCTTGTCCGTTTCCTCTTTTGGTTTTCTAGTATTGAGATTCTTATTGTCATAGATTTATCCTTTTTTCTTTTTGGTTCAGCCTCGTCAACAGACGACTAACTTTTTTGCTGTCATAAATTTCATAACAATTCAAAGAAAAATGCCCACTCTTGCCCCACATGACTCTATCCTGATATTAGTTCTAGTTCCAAGACGGGAATTAACTATTATTAAAAAGTTACAACGACGACAAAAACTAGCTCACAGGTTTTACTAAATTTTAATTTTATTTTTCTTTTTCATTGCAGGACGACCACAACCTAGCGTGGTTTGGTATCTTGAATCACAGGTGATAGATGACTCCTACGAGATTCGAAATGGGGAAGGCAAGAATGGCGAGAATTTGCCGTTAACGATTAATCGCGTCACCCTCGAGCAGCTGACACGAAGGCATCACCATGCCAGGTTAGCCTGCAAGGCGTCAAACACGGCCCTAGCATCGCCGCCTACGACTATGGTCATTATAGAACTTAACAGTAAGTAAAACTCAGATTGCAGTAAGTGAAACTGCCAGGATTTCACAAAAATGAGGCGTATGAAAAATTGCCATGCTCGATTCTCCGCGTTAAATTAAACCGAGAAGAACTATGTTTTCTTTCCTCGATTTTTCCTATCCGCTTCTGATCTACAGAAGCCGACTCTGGAGGCTGATTCTAGATCTGACTCATCATGCTTCTCCATGAATTTGAAGTAAAGCTGATTTGGATTAACATGAACACAGAAATATTCGGATTTGAACACTTGATCTTAGATTTGATGTCTTTCGCTTCCTTCGAAATACATTTGAAAAATACGCCAAGTATCCTCGGGTTTCTTCTTACAAAATGCATCCATACACAAGGCCGAAAAGAAGCACTTTCAAGATTTTGCAAAAAAAAAATTAACAACATTCAATTAAAACTAGCCAGTTGCTTGTGTTTTTCTTTTTCATGAATGAACATCAGTTTAGATATCGAGTCATATTGGCATTGCTGTAAAAATTTGTTTCCAAAGAGATTCGACGATGTGAGAGTGATTTGTGAAAAACAACATACCACATATAGTTGATACATGTGTTAACGACCAAACGAGAGGTCTATCCGTATGTATGGAAGTAGGAGTGCGTATAGATGTATGATTATGTTTGTATGAGTGCGATAATCCCAAAACGTAGGGATTTAAGCGAGCTGACCTGTCGGTCACGGCTATTGCGAGTAGTACGTACGTGAACGAGTGCGGGGATAGACGCATCCCAATTAACCGATAACGCGATCCGAGAAATTAATCTTAAGTTGATATCTAAATGCATGCGAATTATTCAGGGCTCAGTCCCTCATTATTGGAGTTTTCTGTAGTGTCGTCTGTAAAATTATAAGAGTTTATATTAATATACTTACCTTGCCGGCAATCGAACGCATTATTCAATATTTCTTTTTTTTCTGCCGATCTCCTAATCCTTCTATCCGTAAAGCAATCTCTAGACATCTTAACACATGTGAAATTTTGCGGCGATTCGGTGCTGTTTTGGCTCATAATGGCGCAGTTTTCCAACTCTCCTGACCATTTACCCTTTTTTTTTTCGCAGTTACATATTCGCTTATGGTAAACCCCCCACAGTATATCGAAATCAATAAGTCTATTGAACAAAACAGAACTTGCAAAACTTGCGTTATCAGTTTCCCATAGGGATGCGCGATGCTTTGCGATTAATCGAAAGTGCCGATGTTTTTTTCCGATTAATCGATTATATTTCTTCGATGTTTTTACTTTTCAATTAATCGATGTCCGATTCTTCTCACGAAACATCGGCATTCGGCTCTTCATTTGAATTTCGCCGGTTTATGGACTGAGTATATACCGCGAGGACCAGGTGAAACCGAATGGTCCGTCCGCCCAGACACCTAATATTTCGTATTTTCATGGGGATAGCCACCCGCAAGTCGTAGCGCTAAAAATCCCTAGGGTGATGCAACTCGGCAGCCATTGTTGATAGAAGCCGGCTGACTGCCAATACATCGCGGAAGGTAGACATGTGTGGTTATGTTCGTTTATTTGAAGCAAATGATAAATAAAGTGAATATAACCTACGTGAATAAGCTATGAATATTTATCAAAACTTGATCAGTTTTAAATGACTGTAACGAAGACTAATTTATTACAACATGAAAATTATCCTTGTTATGCATTGAATGAACTTTTACTCAGCTTCAATAAAGTTTTTCTTTCTGGGTAGTGCCATCGATACACAAACAGATTATGAGTAACCTTGAAACTCCTACGGTAGGCATCTCGGTTTTTCCGAGACTGACAACGCTGTCGTACGACTATATCTACAGCATCGGCTGTGAGATCTCCCCAAGACTATGTTTTCAGACTTCTGAGGCTGTGAAAAAATCTGGGGCATTGTCTGCTACATCAGAAATGTCTCGTGGATTGCTCATTGAGTCAAATTTACATCGCTGTGTCCTGACCGTTGTTGTCAAAGTGATGTCACGAGTCAGTCAGTCACCGAGGAACTACTAGCTTGTAAATAATGTCCTAAATGAACATAAATCGACATCTGCAATCAATTCACTAATTTTTTACAACTTCTTTACGCATGAATATCGATTGCTCTTGTTTTATTAAGTATATTACAATCAACCTAAAATATCTCACTCTGGCCGTTGAGGCCGATCCCTAGTTGCCGAACTCCTTTTATGGTCGGAAGGGGGGGAGGAGAGGGGGCTATATTTCGATTATTATCCGAGCATACGAATGCACAGCGCTAATGCAAACGTGACCATCGAGGAAACTGGCATTCGAATTTTGCATAAAACGAACATGTTTTTGGATATTTGTGTTCGGAATCGAATTTGAATCTGCGCTGTGCATTTTTTTTTTTTTTTTTGCGTGCCCAACGTTGGGCTCGGATAATAATCGAAATGCTCCCCTACTTTGACCAGAAGGAGGTGGGCGAATAGGGATGGGCCTCAAGGGAGGGGCTCTGGTAGATTTTGACCAGTATAAAATATTTTTGCGAATTTTTCTGAAACGGTGCCATTAAACCGATTGTCCGTTTGGCATTTGATGATTTATGAGTAACGGGTATCCGTGTCATGGCTTTGGCCAAATTCGCGATTTCACTTCAAGCTTTGCAAAAAATAATTTCGAAAGTAAGCCATCTTTACGATGATGTACAATTAGGAGCGATTTTTTTTTAAATATTCGGTGAAAGCCATAACATAGCTACATCTTTTACCTTCAAATCAAGATCATGATTGAAACTATCGGATTAATGACTAAGGAGTAATCTGAAAAGACCTGAAGCACTGAAATGACGATTTTTGGCGCAAAAATTGGGCGATTTCTAGCGCAGTCGCGTCGGCGTGGTAGCAACACGAACTACAGGCATTGTAGGGGTAAATACAGACCTCTCACTGCTCTTCTCCTTTCGCGGATTCGAATCTCCTCACTCGCATATATGTAGGTGCTACAGTTTTTCAATTTACAGTCCGACCTCTCAATAGTGCATCTCTCAATAGTTCCGCTTCCCCAGTTTGATGTGCCAACTGCTTTCCCCACTACTCAGACGAGTAACGGGGAAAATTTCCGATTCATCCGATCAAACGTACCAGTTCGAACTCATTACTCGTCAAACATCGGCCGCCAAAAGGACAAGTCGATTGATAGCCCCGTTTCGGAGATATTCGAGAAAATAGATGGAGTCCGTAAAATTCGAGTATACCCGTATGGAAAAACCATATATGGCTAAAATATATGGCACAATATATGGTAATAGGTGGTGTTATATTATGGCCGAAATTATGTATATGTATAAATATATTGTCAAAATATATGGAATCATATATGGCAACAATATATGGCAGAATATATGGCAGAATATATGGTGATTGTATTTCAATATATGGAATCATATATGGCAACAATATATGGCAGAATATATGGCAGAATATATGGTAGAATATATGGCAGAATATATGGCAACAATATATGGAATCATATATGGCAGAATATATGGCACAATATATGGTGATTGTATTTCAATATATGGAATCATATATGGCAACAATATATGGCAGAATATATGGCAGAATATATGGTAGAATATATGGCAGAATATATGGCAACAATATATGGAATCATATATGGCAGAATATATGGCACAATATATGGTGATTGTATTTCAATATATGGAATCATATATGGCAACAATATATGGCAGAATATATAAGTAAGGTCAAATTAATAGCTTATTTATATTTACTGTTATTTTATAATAAATGACTAAAAAATATTTGGGATAGATATTTAAGCATTATAAATCGTTGTATGATTATTGATATATTTTTTAATTTTGCTTAAGTCCGGAATGAATTTCGTTAACAGTTAGTACTCTTTTGACTCTAGCGTAGCGCATGAACGTCCAGACTATACACTTCATCTAACTATTTAGAACATGTCATTAGCATTGCTTGGTCTACCATCTTTGTTCTTCTAATTTTTGAATCACTTCCCGTCGTCGCGTCGCACGTATAACATCTCATGCGTTGAGGAATGTCCGTTCAGGTAATTAATAACTCTTTTGCTCTTACATTATGCAATCACTGATAATATGTCTTTTAACTGGTTACTATATTTCTTTTGCATTTTGTATATTCTTTCATCTTCAAAAGAATTCTTTTCGAATACTTTCGGTTACCTTGCGCCACGTGCAAACCTAACCTAGTTCAGAGCCGCATGTTAATTTACTTTTTATAAGCTCAGTCGCTAATTAATTCTTCTGTAATCTGATTCTTGATTGATTATCCTATTATATAAGTTATTGTTTTTCAACTGGTTAGTATATTTCTTTTGGATTTCGTATATTCTTTCATCATCAAAAGAATTCTTTTCGAATACTTTCGGTTACCTTGCGCCACGTGCAAACCTAACCTAGTTCAGAGCCGCATGTTAATTTACTTTTTAAGCTCTTAATTCTTCTGTAATCTTATTCTTAATTGATTATCCTATTATATGACTTATTTATAACCACACGTTCCCAAGACTCGCTTGTTTTTACAGTCTGAGAATGGCCAGCCGTTCGCTAGCCGAAACGTCACTACGTTAATCGACGTTTTATTCAACAAGAAAAATTGAAATCAAATCCACAATAAGATCGAAGTAAAAAAAAAAAAATGAAGATCAAAGTGATGGTGGATGCCGTTGAAAGATCAATAACTGGGCCCTTTACCTTATATATAAAATGTTAAACGTATTCTGTGTGAGTAGTTGAAATAAACGAAAAAAAAGAATGCAAAAAAATGTAATTTTTACACATGTAATAAACTATTTTATATGTATATGCTTGAATCATCAATATTTTCTAAGATCTGTTTCGACAACCTGTTAAGTAAATATTGTAAATATTGTCGATGTCACTGATTACATATGTGAATAAATATTTTAAAATATTAAAATCAACAAATTTACATTCAACAATATTCGTGAATAAACTTTTAACCGTCTTCAAATTTTTTATTGAAATGAATACCATATTTTACAAAATTATTATATATTCCGCCATACATTCCGCCATATATTCTGCCATATATTCTGCCATATATGATTCCATATATTCTGCCATATATGATTCCATATATTCTGCCATATATGATTCCATATATTGTTGCCATATATTCTGCCATATATTCTACCATATATTCTGCCATATATTCTGCCATATATTGTTGCCATATATGATTCCATATATTGAAATACAATTACCATATATTCTGCCATATATTCTGCCATATATTGTTGCCATATATGATTCCATATATTGAAATACAATTACCATATATTCTGCCATATATTCTGCCATATATTGTTGCCATATATGATTCCATATATTGAAATACAATTACCATATATTGTGCCATATATTTTTGCCATATATGGTCCATATAATTTATTGGCCGAATATTTGTATATGATTCCATATATTCTGCCATATATGATTCCATATATCAAAATACAATTACCATATATTGTGCCATATATTTTAGCCATATATGGTTTTTTCATACGGGTACCCTTAAATGATTATAATAATTAATACACAGGGCCACACACTGGTCACACGGGCAACGAGCATCAATCGGAACTTGAAGAACGATAATATAACAAAAAAAAAAAAAAAGGATACACGTCGTACAGAGCGCTATCGAGCTCCAATACAATAGGATTTCTTTGATGACAACCTATTCGGTTTTTATGCAGTCCGTAATGAGACGTCTGAAAAAAGCCTTTTTTTGAGAAGTCAGATTTCTGACGTCTCGATTGCGACGGTATCCATTCAGGCAACCCAGTATTGAGACTTCGTTGGAATGCCGTCTCTAAGACGCAGGAATATGGTTGTATCGGTTGAGACAGCATTCCGTCTGTCAATTTATGATGTCCGTGAAGAGACGTATTTGAAAAGCCGGTCTGAGGGCATCAAATTTATGACGTCCCATGAAAGACAATATTCTATCTATCCATGGTCCGACAGCTTAATTGTTAAGACGTCTTCAAGACGTCAGAAATCAACGCATTTGACGTCCATATGACGTCTTGAGGACCACTTTTACTTTTGTGTTGTCTGGGTAGCGTTGCCAAAAAATCCCGAGCTAATAGACAGCCCGTATCCGACTTTCTCGAACGACATTAGAGGCCCGTAGTAACGAAGCCATGATTAAAACTTGGAACTTATTAATTACTTCCGCACTTGTTTGGAATGAAAGATAAAGAAATTATTTCAATTTACTGAGAACTGTGTGATTGTATCGTTCTTCGCCAGAAAATTCAAACGGTTTATTCGCTCGGGATCACCTAACTGTTTTATTGCACAGCAATTGCAGTCGGGGTTTGAAATTTGTATCGAGTCGTTTTAGAATAGAATGCTAGAATCCTTGTCGGATAAGAAAAATTTATCATGTGGAAAAGATTCGAAAAACGTAGGGGAGACGGGTCCTACACGGAGAGACTTTTCATGGCAAAAAGTCCAATAATTGCTGGTAATTCACGGACATGTCTACGTATTTGGTAGTATTTACGACGATAATAGAGAAAACTAATATCTTGGATGAAATATTTTACTATTTGGTAGAGCAACAAGTAAGAAACGGGTATTAAGGATTGCCACCTGCAAATAGTAGAATTGAAAGTAGCAGTAAATGACATCCATAATAATAAGAGATGCCAAAATAACGTAGGAAGAATTTCCAATCTGAACAGGAATGTATAGTGGATGCTATACAGCTTGTACTGTTTCTGATCGATCCTAACACAAGTTGAGAACTTATATTACGGAAATTACCAGCGAGAATAGTAAAACTGAGCCCGCATCCCAGAGATTTGCGTCTCGTGAGTTTGCCGATAGGTGGCTACCATGGTGGAGATTTTTCTCACTAGTGGTCAAAAGTATCTTCGTGCGATATATAAGGACCAGAATCTGCCTATAATATATGTATCTGCGATGCGTCGGGACTTGCGAGCGTATAGTCGAGATGAAATCAGACAGATTATTAAGGTTAGGTTAATGTTAGGTTAGGGAGATGGCGGTGAAATATAGACTTAACTCTGTGACTGTATCAACCTGAAAGAAAATAATACCTGAGCTTGAGGATTACTTGTAACCTTGGGCCCCTGAACGTTCAAAACAATTGATTATTATATATACAATCGAACAAGCTCCCCTAGTAAAAATTTTTAACAATTTTATCTGAATATTTTTTCCCAAAGTGAATAGTAAAACTTGCAAAAATTAAACCAATCTTTCCTAAGCAGTATAGCAATTCTCTCGTCGCGGCAATCACGATTTTACCATACTGTTTTAGAGTTGTTGCTTGTCATTTTGGGTCTTGCTACCATTGGAAATAATACGGTCATCGGTATTTATTTTACCATACTCGCTGGTAAAGTTTAACACACTTCTGGGAACTAGTTCTGGCCTCTATCGGTTGAATTCCTATGACAGCTAGTAATTTTGGGAATCAATATACAATCTAGGAATTCTTGCAACACTGCAGACATGTCCGTAGATTGGAAGAGAAAATTGTAATATCTGGTAGGAATTCTGAGAAAATTTCCCATCAAAAGTCTCTCCGTGTAGTTGTCACAAAAATCAAATAAAGCTATCTCACAGCACTGCCGAGTCAACACTTTTTGAAAAACTCTTACCGTTCCTGAGATATTGATGCTGTGACAACTAGTACTTGTGACAACGAGGACACCTTTCCCCTATAGACAAGAGGACCGGAATGTTCTCGTTTTTTTTTCATTTTGTTGATTCGATTTTCTTCTTTCAACCAAGCCAATTGAAAATTCGCCGAAAATAACTTCATACGAAATACCGGCACTTAGTGAATCCTCTCTTTGTTTCGTCGGTGAAAGAGCGAGTATGGGTGAAAGAGCGAGTATGGGTGACAGAGCGATGAAATAATTTCCAATATATGCTGCCGTACGCCACGCGAGTCAGAAAAAAGTTCCACGAACGCCAGGGTGTTTGTTGAATATTTCATTGCATAGGTACCAAATAGAGGCATTTTTCGCCAGTGAGAAGTAGAGAATTGCAGCGTGCAACGTTCGGGGACAATTAACCTTCAGAAGATCGTGAAAAACCCAGATATGTACGAAGCCGAGCGAAAATTAAACGGGTATATGGGGCGAGCTCGTATCCACCCGCATTGGTACTAAATTTTTCAATTCTACAACTAATATAACACCAGCCAGCTCCAGCGCTATACCACTTTGTCTCTCGCAAACTCATCGATTATTCTTTTCAACTGTCGCCCGCGATGCAACGTTAAACACAGAACGAGTCTTGCTTCAACAAACGTGTCCAAAACGTAGAGCGGTTCAACGGTGCATCGATTTAACCTTTTGGGCCGGTCCATCGGCTGCTGTGACCTGATCGACCAAATCGCCGGTTCTACTGTCTGAACCTGTCCACAGTTTGGCCAGGTCCTGGTTCACGTCTGTCAAGTAAAAAATCTCGAGTCGAAATTTTAGGCCTGCTTTGAACCTCCTTCAAGCCTCGTAGTCTCGTCGAGAGTCTGTCAAATCTTGGGAGTATCGAGGACTCAAAGGAGGTCACGATATATTCGGTACGTTTAATGTCAGACTCCAGTTGAACCTATAAAAGAGGCAGAATCCGAACATTTTGATTCAAAGGAGGTTATGGAGGGTGTGAAAAAATCCTACGGGCCCTCCTTTAGGCCTATTGCAGATGTCTCACAAGCCCTACAGGCCCTCTTTTCGGCCTAAATCCAATCTTGCATGGACCCTACAGATCCTCCTTCTCTAGTAGAATTGCAACCGGGCGCTAGCGAGGGCCGGGCTGGTTAAACTCATGATTAACCAGCGCCTAGCCAGAAAATTATTAATTAATAATAGTGGAAAAGAAAAAAAAAAATCGAAATTTGACAGATATCATCGTCAGATGACCCAACCTACGCATCATTATGTTGATGAAATTGCATTATACACGCACTGAAAAGATCGCCACATTTATTCGTCCCCGCCGGGATTTGAATCCACGTCCGCTCGGTTACCAATCGCACGCCACAACCACTACGCTCAACTATCATATGACCAGAGTGCCGGCTGAATTCACTGACATGGCCCTGATTGTATGACGTGTGAACTTTCTGATAGGCTCACTTAAATCTGCTTCGATTCGCTTAGATCTGCTTCGATTAGAAGCCTCCACTAAGGAACTTTAGTTCTAATTTTTTGTGAAGAATCTAACCGTAAAAGGACGGGTTGACCCATGCCAATTCATTCTGAACCAGGGGTGACAGTGAGCGACAGTGAGCAGGAGAAAAATGGCTCTGGGGTGCGATTCCGGATCTTTTAGCCATAGCTATGGCCTGGCGGTAGCTACGGCCCGGCGTTAACTTTACTTTCTTGTTTATAACAATCGATCAGCGTTTGACGAGCCCAGTTTAATTGGCCAATGAGAACACCGCATGTGTGTACCAACTTTGGAGTGTGCATTGATAGTCTCGCGATGTTTTTTTATTTTTTGTCTTAGCTACCGCCAGGTCATAGCTATGGCCGGCGATAGCTATGGCCAAAAGATCCGGAATCGCACCCCAGAGCCGTTTTTCCCCTGCTCACTGTCGTACTACATTTCATGATAAATATTCATGCGTCCGAAAATGGTATATAATATGAATCGTAAAGGAGCTAAGAGCGGACAAATGGTCTGACAATTTTCTCATGTACGGATTATCTCGGAATGGTTTAACCGGGATGAAATATTGCAAGGGACCATTGTGTCAGTCTTTGTTACCATCTTCAGGGGAAAAAATATTTCAACAGTAAGTCCAGCATATATTTCACAAGGAGAAACCATTCGTGTACTTTACATTATTATCTTCAGATGAAAAAAATTAAAGACCACAACGTCTACATCAAAGTGATGTACGCGTAACATGTTCTTGGCTCACAGTGGCGAGGCTGTTCAATTATCCTGGAACATCAACATTACATTCATCAACTTTTCAAGTACTATATTGCGTAATTCAACTGAGAGTGAATGATTAATCTACATGAAAAATTGTACCCAGAGAATAAAATGCAAATTCACCTGACAATGAAAAAAAAAAAGAGATATCCGTGATTTGCCTCGCCTCGAGAATAATGCGAGAATTTTTAAAACTTCCAGAATTATGCACGCAGGTTATTGTTCGTCATAATGTTTTATTGCTTCACATTGATTACCCGTACAAGTTCCTTGAAACGTACTCTATTGAATGACTCAGTTCCAATTCGTGAGCAAACTTCACTGTGCCATTAAGCGATTCGGTAATCGATCAGGCCGCACTTCGCAGAGCTCAAATCCCGGTAATCCAATCCTATCCAAAGTTTTGGAAGCCCCCTTGTACAGGGTGAAGAGTTTCGCAAGGATCTAAATCAGCAAAAATCAGAGGTTTTTCATTGTATTCCTGTTCTTTTTTCTTCTCAGCCTAATCAGTACGAGAACAGTCCTGCATAAGTGATGTGTTGGTCCATCAATGCGTGTTTAAGTTTCATCGAGTAATAAATGAATTAAAATTATTTTCCTTATTGTAAATCCATTTAATTGTGTGTTCGATTACTGCATAGAATGAAGCGTTGCATGTTCGTTTGAAATATGAATGATATTCACATGGCTTTGTTCGTAACTCTACTTGTCGAAGAGATGCGACGAGTCAGTCAGTCACCAAAGAAATGCACGGTTGTAAATAATGTAGCAAATAAACAGATTTTCACACCTGAAATAAATTGATGAAAAATTGATATCGTTTCCCAGACAGCACTATATCTTAAAGATACCGAAAAGGTATCTTCTTGAAGCCGTCTTTTCGGCATGCCGAACAGACATCTAAAAGAAATCTTTCAAAAGACGACTAATCATAGTTGACTAAAAAATGTCTATTCGCGGATTTGTCTTGCAGACAAATACAACACGGCGTGTCGCCATGGCGACATAATATATAATATGCATATTGGTTACGCGAAGTGTTACACGTGTGGTTATATTGAGATATAGCGGCTATACTTTTCTTTTTGGTAAATAAGCCAAAGGTGTAAGAAGAAGAAGTGTGGTAAAATCGTCATTAATTCTCTGCACGATCTGAACTCCCTTTTGAGCTTGCAGTGTTTCTGTTTGATATTCTAGCATTACCGTTACGTCGATTTTTATTTGTTGCACGTCATGATATATGTTCAATAGGATTGCAGAATCTAAGAAGTATCATTAATCATACACAGGTATTCTGCTGATGGACTCAGAAATTACACTCGATAGATGCGCATAAAGCTCAATAATGTTTTCAGAAGTTCGAGAATTTTAAGAAGACCATTATACATATAATAACCTACCTACCTTTATTGTAACATTAGCCGAAAAAACAGAATCGAGAAGAAGGCGGCGAAAAGATGTCTAATTTCAGTCGTCTTTTGGTCATAGCTGAAAGATATCTCTTAGTCATGGCTATAAGACATCTTTCAGTCAAGGCTATAAGACAGCACAAAAGAAGACATAAGGCATCTTTTCGTCAGCCTTTTGTCGACTTTACGCTATCACTAAAATATGACTTTGCGGAAAATCTGCTATCTTTTGGACATCTTTCAGACAACTTTGTGCTGTCTGGGTTGCTATTGCTTTATTAACTTTATTACTACCAGATGTGTGAATTTCATCAAGACAGTTATTTATAACCTAATAATGTTTGAAATAAACCGAAATTGACATCTGCAATCAATTTCACAATTCATCACTACTCATTCATGTAATGGTATCGCATACCGTTGTATTATGAACGATATTACAATTTAATTACACAATATTGTAATATAACAGTTCATTATAATCTACGACATGACAGCTACCGCTACGTCGTCTTTTATCAGTCACAGACATATAAAATATCAGTAGATCGCTTGTCCATGGTCGACTGGCAGCGTTGTCATTTGCGAAAAAAAATAACTGTGCCGCCATTAGACTGATCACTTTCCACAGAAAATCTCTGTATAAAGAAAGGAAAAGAGTAAAATTAGATAAGATAATATAAAAATTAGATAAAAGAATATAAGTGAGAACAGGAATTTAGTCTGCAGACAAGTTCAAAGGAGTACCCCCATTTGGTGACGTGGCTATAGGGAAAACTGCTGAAAAACCTATGCCGAGTACAGCAAAAAAAAAAAAACAAGAAAAGAAAAATATAGGAAGATGTTGGGAGATGGGAGATGTGGTGTACGTATTTCTGCCTCGTGATTTACCCCTCGGTTTGATAGGTAAATACAGTTTACCTATCAGTTTATTACAGAATTGGGTGTTTATCATTCGAGTCTTCACATTTATGACCTAACCTTTCGTCCGAGTGGGAAGGGAAAATCATGGGTCACAAAGGGTGGGGGTTGCGAGTCTTAATCGAAATCATATATCCAAATTTATCAACTTTGTTGTTTTTATTATGCTATTATATAATTGTACATAATATCGCATTCGTTCATTTTTTGCCTCAGGTTCAACTAACAAATACTAACTGTAAAAGTACGCAGATGTATATACGCACATGCCTTGCAAAGTTTACTGCTCGATTGCTTGTTGTACTACGACAAATATTGGCAGAGCTTCAAGACCAATATCCATACTTTCTATCTATCTTAAACTATCTACACTTCCTTATATACATTAACATAAAATAGAGACTAGACTTAAAATTAAAGATAAATGGTATTGAGCTATTTATAATGTTCATTAAACCGGAGGAGGTCGCTGCAATATTAGCACAGATTAAGCCTGATATGACTATTGACGAATTGCGGAATACTCATTTGACGCCATGTTACAAAACTAAGAATAGTATTTGGCAACAAATCTGTTCGAAGTTTCTCGGGACTAAAAGTGAGCACATGATTAAAAAACACGTGCGGAAAGTATACGACACCTTTCGCAACCATTTTCAGGAAGTTGAAAGGGGTTTCGTTCAAATTCGGTTAGATATGACAATTGAGAATAAGATCCCCGCTAATCAGCATGATATACCTGATGTTTTTCCTAAGCATGAACCACTATCACCAGAATCGCAAGACCGTGATTTCATGCCTGATTGCTGGGAACATATCAACGATAATATGTATCATACAGAGTGTATTACTCGTGGTCATTCGCCGGAAAACATTTACATTGATAAAAAAAATCGTTCACTCTCCAACTGTTACTGATGTCAACGTCAAAATGGAAATCAGTTTTTTCCCAACTGTTGGTGATATCAGCGTTGATAGAGGGGCCTCTTATTCCTCAACCAGCAATGATTGCAATTTTCCAATTAAGGACGGCAATATGGAAATTCCTGGGAAATTTTGGCAGCGTTTTGTTGTGTCCGATTCAATACATTTGCAGAAAGGCTGGACTGATAAATTTCATAAATATTTCAAAGTTCAGTATCCTCATTGCGTCTTATCTTTCGAATGGCATAAACAATATAAGAGTTTACCGTACTTTTATGCCGTTGCCAAATGCAAGAATATTTCTTGTACTAGATTCAAGTTTCATGTAACAATACCCATCGTCCATCCATTCCGTGACGTAATCGTTGAGATATATCGGGCTAAAGACATATGTCACGATAGCGGCGAAATCCATCGGCGGTTCTTCAGGGGACACGTTCAGGTGCTACTCCGAAAGGAGCTCGAGGGCCAAGCACCCAGTTGTTTGAAACCTGAAATGCTTCAAAACGTTCCCGAACACGTAATGGTCGCGGGAAATAGAAATGACGCCCTCAGCCTAATGTTGTTGCACAAAATGTCCAGTGAAAACCACACCAAAGATGACTTGGACAAAGACCCGACAAAATTTTTGAAAAAACTCGGAAAACTATACCAAGAATCTTGGAGCGGAAAATTTTGCACGGGGTATATACAAGGACACTGTTTCTCGCTATTTCATATAATTTTATACACAGAACAACAGCTTTTATATCTTTTGTCTCTACGCAAGCCGGTTTCTTGTAATTTAGATACCACAGGGGATTTGATCGTAACACCTTCATCCGATGAATCAAAGCAAATTCACTGTCATGCTTTAATTGTACCAGGCAGTGAAGAGTTTGCCCCATTGCCGATAGCGGAATTTATATCTGGTTCGCGCAACATTCCGGAGTATTGAAAACTTTTTGGCAATTTTTCGTCATTCACTGAGGGAAATGAGTAGCTGGCAGGTGGTTATTGATAAAATCGAAACAGATTTCAGTTTGACTCTCATCCAGGCAGTACTTGAGGCATTTAATTTTGAGACTTTAGCAGACTATTTACAAATTCTGTACCCCGTGTTTGAAGATGCTTCCATAATTCTCCCGCGTATGACTCATGTACATGTTTCTTCAACGCACGTAATACGTACAGTAATGAGGAAGGTGAAGATTTTGTTTCGTAATCAAGAGCAACGGAGATTATATCGACGCTGCTTACGAAGACTAGCACGTTTCAGATCTCTTACGAAAACTAGCACGTTGTGATATTAACCACGAAGACTAGCACGTTTCGATATTTACCACGAAGACTAGCATGTTTCGATATTTACCACGAAGACTAGCATGTTTCGATATTTACCACGAAGACTAGCATGTTTCGATATTACCCACGAAGACTAGCACGTTTCAGTTTTCACCGCGGAAACTAGCACTTTCCGGATTTCGCCGCGAAAACTAGTATGTTCGTCGAACTGAAACGATTAATATTTTTATCTTGCATTACAGTTATTTGACAAATGTTTGAATAATTTGTTTAGGAGCTCCATAATGAATAAATTATAAACCTTAATAGTATTTATGAAAGATATTTTTGTGTTTCAAGCGCATTTTATGCGAGCATCGAAACCGAAACGTGCTAGTCTTCGCGGTAAATATCGAAACGTGCTAGTTTTCGCGGCGAAAGCCGAAACATGCTAGTCTTCGTGAGAAGTCGAAACGTGCTAGTTTTCGTAAGAGATGTGAAACGTGCTAGTCTTCGTAAGCAGCGTCGATATGCTGCAGTAATTAGCAGATTGATCCATTGCAGTGATCAGGATTCCGCCAAAACGATTTTCGGTTTAGCTGTACAAGTGTTCGGATCAACAGGAAAGTGCACTGACTTCGATAGCATTGTACAGGAAATTAGAAATACCAATGCAGAGCTAAACAACAATCATTTTATCGATTGCGGCACCGCGGAGTTTCCAGATCTAGAATCTTCCGCGGATGTAAACACTCCGACGCACCTATTACGGCAGGGCTCACCATTTTACATCTTTTTTAAATCGGTGTACGATGAGAAGATCGCGAGATTTGATAATTCAATAGTTAACACTAACGAATATTATTCTAGTGAATTTCTTCTCTACTTGATGGATCATATACTACCGTTTTTGCCGCTATGGTCTCCGATTGTGCTTAAAAATTTTGGTTTGTAGCGTGAAAGTAATGCCAGCGTTGGGAACTGGTTCAAAATTGTAAAAAAAGATGTCTTTGACAGGAACACAAAGATTTCCGCGCCGAGATTCATTCAAAAAATAGAGTCCCGCTTCCGACCGCGGCTTCAAGATAGAAAATTTTCATTGAAGACTGAAAGGCAAACTCGGAAAACTAAAAACGATCTGGTCCTACAAGAGGAGACATGGATGAGAAAGCGAAAATCTCAAACTTATTTCAAATTTCCAAAATTCATAAAAACCGTAAACAGCGATAAAATTTCTGTGTCAAATGATAGTGCAGTAGCCTGTGGCGTTCAATTAGATCAATGCTTGGATCCGAACTCCGGTGATTCAGAATATACCGGAATAAACAAAATTTCGAATTCTTATTCCAACTACGGTGACGATGCAAAGATAGAAGCATTGTTGTTGAACTCTGCAACTCCTTCATCGGAACTACCTGAATTCCTGAACACTTCGCGATTAAAATCTTAGCCTGATGAAATTTTTGTATACGGCCGCCTCATCGCTCAATGATTTTGATGATCACACATTATTTTCATCTTCCTCACATTACCCGTCTGATTTTCCGAGTAATTCAAACAAAATTACTGCCGCTGGTATTCTTTTTACTGAAGATTCGCTACGGACTTTAATGCCATGTCGGTGGCTGGACGATAATGTCATCAACGGATTTGGCATTCTTGCGCAAGATTATGCGAACGGCAATGGCATGAAGGTACTGGCATTTGAGTTTTTCTTTACCGAAAAATTACTCCAGGGGTCATTGAGTATTGGGTTTCAACGCTGGGCGGAAATGAGAGATATTTGCTCATTCGATGTTTGGCTATGGCCAGGACATCTAGGGAATCACTGGACGTTACTGATGATAGTTTTTCCCCATCACTCACTTATTTACATTGATTCTATGCACGGACGACCACGATCTGAACTAGTAAATGGGTTCTGCAATTTCGTTGAGTCATATCGGGCTGCTGGTTGTGTTAATTCTAATTTAACTCTTTACTTATATCGGCAGAAGGCCGACGCGACGTAGTCTCTTATCTCAGGGTGCTTGGACTTTCTCCACGGGCCTACTTGTACTTTCTAATTGGGATGGTAGTTGATTGATTGAATTCACACAGTTTATAATAATCACTAGTAATGTTTTATTATTTTTTCATATTGAAGGTGATTATTTGATATAAATATTGTAACTCTAACATAGGATGGTTGAAGTGTATGTGATGTTAAAACGATAACTTAAAATATGTGTGCCTAGACAGCTAGGTCTTTCAAAGAGTTTTGGCTTAATTCTAAGATAAAAGGTTCAGTTTACCTGAGTATGTTACTATCCCTAATTGACTTAATGCTAATGACGTGTGTATACGTGTTTGATGTGAATTTTGCCTAGACTGCTAGGTCCTTGAAAGAGTTGTTGGCTCGAGTATGAATGTTAAGTGAATTTATTTACTACGTTAATTTAATTTTGAATTTGAATAAAGTTTGTTTATCCCGAAATGACTCGACTGATAATTAAATTCAACAGCTGTGCTTGCAAGAAGCACGGATCTGACAGGCGAGGAGACCGAAGCAACCACGCTAGCTTCACCAATACTTCTAGAGCGAAGCTGTGTATACAGGGTGATCCAGAATGCGGTACTTTCCTTACACCGGTGGATTCCTTGTAAAAATCTAAGACTAAAATTATTCATCCTGAAATATCGAAAGCCAAACCGTTTTCAGGTAGGAGCCATTTGAAGTAAGCCAATACGAGAGCAGATACGAGAATGGCTCGCCGCTGGTATTGTTGGCCTACTGGATCTCGCGACGCTTCACCCGCCGCCGCGATCTCGCCAACTGACAAAACGACGATCAGGCAATGGAAACAGAAGAATGCTGATTCCATATTCATGCATAAAACTGTAATATTACATTCGTTTTGTCAGTTAGCGAGATCGCGGCGGCGGGTGAGGCGCCGCGAGATCCAGTAGGACAACAATAGCGGTGGCGAGCCATTCTCGTATCTGCTCTCGTAGTGGCTCACTTTAAATGGCTCCAACCTGAAAACGGCTTAGCTTTCGACATTTTAGGATGAATAATTTTGGTCTTAGATTTTTATAAGGAATCCACCGGTATAAGGAAAGTACCGCATTCTGGATCACCCTGTATGAAAATGCAATAGGAATACCGAAGTGGTCAAACAGGCAAGGAGGCCGAAATAACCCCGCTAGCTTCACACTTGGATATCCCCAGAGAGACTTGCTCTGATTAAATATCGATATTTGCTGCTACCTCATTAAATCGACTGCTTACTTTGTTAGCGAGAAAAATCTTAGGCAAAAATGGCGATAGGCGATAGTTTACTGCGCCGTGGTAGATGGCGTCTTTTGTAGTTGACCGCGCTGATGGTAGATGGCGCGCGCCATTGACAGGCGGCCTGATTTATTAACCATATGATCCTAATGTTTATGTGGGTCGTGGTTTGGCCATGTTACATAGTTCCAAAAGATGTACCCGTTAGGCAAGCAGACATTTTTGTAGTACCACTTTTGTGAGGTAGGAATTTTTGTTGGTTGGTTTTTGTTGGTTGGTTTTTGTTGGTTGGTTTTTGTTGGTGGTAGTGACCACATTAATGTACTTGGCGAAAGGTTTTTGCACCAGGGGTGCTTTTTGGTGTTGATATCACCACTTTTTGTACAATTTTGCCTGACGACCTAATAATTGTGCTCGCTCGCTACGCTCGCTCGATTGGATTTTCCTATATCCTCGCTTGCGAGGCTTGCTCAGTTGTCAGCATTCCGCCGATTGTTTCTATGAACATCTCAATGCATGTACGGTGATGCATTTTGCATCATCCGAATCCTTCAAAAAGCAGCAATGTTAAATGTGGTAGTATAATTTTAAATGAATGAGAATAATGTTATAATATACACGTATGCTCATATTTTCCTGTGAGCCTTAAATTTTTGTGGACAGACGTTACATGTGTTCTTTTATTAAGTTCTACGAATTGTTTCGTTAGAATCCGGTATAATTCTACATGCCTGCAACGTGTAGCCCTTCTCCTGTCTCATCTGGGCTTGGGACCGGCAATAGCGGATGTACTTGCACGCAGGGTTATAGTTGCTGCTCATGATTAAATATATATATAAATATTAGATATATGTGTTGCAATTCTGAGGTGGTTTTTTTTCTCAATGCAGCTAGGTCCTCTGCAAAAAGAACATGTACGCGTCCCGTATTCATAACGTCAACTTCAACTTCGGGTCTAAACAGAAGGTATCGAAATATATAGAATCGAGCCTATTGATGCAAGACTAGCGTAGAGCATAAAATGGAAGTTTTTGAAGTCAAAAACTTGCACTCCACTCTATTCGTCTGACTCTACCCGTTTATCGTATCAAATCACACTTTCCCGATATCTTGCAATTTCAGCGTTTTCTCTCATCATCCTCTCTTCTCAAACGACGACCCACTACAAAATTGAACAATCAATTGAAACTAGGTTTTTATCACATCAGACCGCGCAGATCAAGTTCAGTAGCGGTGACAGGGTGCAGTCAGTTGTGTAGGTCTGTGTCTGTGTCCAAACTTACCGCCGCTGCAGCGATTTACCGATCGGCGAGTTAGAGAAAGTCTACTTGAAATTTGAAATCCAATTATGAATATCGATACGCACGTTCTAACATGTCGTAACCCACAAAATTTGAGAAATTGACTTTCTTTGAAAAATGAAATGATAATAATGTTTCGCAGCTTATGTGTAAGTTTCAGCGGTCAAATCGTTGATTTACTATTTTCAAATAAGAATTCCAATCCGTCAAGTCCTATATTTTCAATGGTAATATAGTGAACCGTTTTCATCGCCTACTGAACATTTTTCCAAATGTGCGATCTGACATATTAGAACGTGGTTATCCATATATAGTTTGTACCATTAACTTACATGTAATCATAGATATTTATGTAGACTTTGAGATCGTTCTGAACGGAGAATGTAAGCTGTTTGTAAAACATGGATTAAAAAATTATCTCCCCCGAAGGTCAAGGCACTACGTTGACTTGGAGTGTAGAATAAAGCCTATCGGAGTCGAACACACAACGTCGACTGACAGTCTCGTTTTGACTAGATGATAGGAAGATAGCTTATAAAACTCGTTAAAATCGTACGCCTAACGTTGACTCACAATTTGAGTCTGAGCAGACGAGCCTTCGAAGATGAGCTTAACATAGAGCATGAAGTGGAATTCGTTGCAATCTAACGCTTGAACTCTGCTTTATTGGTCTGGCTCCTTACCGTTCCTTATATCAAATCATGCTATCCTCATATTTTTCAACTTCAACATTTTCTCTTGATTTTATATCGTCAGACTTCCTCAGGCGGTAACTTGCTGAATAATTGAACCCAAAAACCGTTTCCTCCGATAATTGCATTCATAAATGAAAATAAGCCAAATCTACAATGTAGAGGTGAATAAAATTTAGAGGTAATCGTCAGCTAATAGTCATCCGACATTTAATAGTCTTATGACAGTCTTTTGTCATGCAAGGTAGACCAAACCTAATCGTAAAATTATCCGTTCACTATTGTTATTTTATTTATCACCATGAATTTTACACGTCAGTCGATTCGCATAACCTCAAAAGTTTGAGATCGTAGGATTTAAGATCAACCTATCGAAACATTTTTGCTGGTGACTATCACATTAATGTACTTGGCGTAAGGTTTTCGCACCTGAGGGGTTTTTGGTGGGTATTCAGTAGTTTTTGTACCTTTAAATTTTGTATTAAGCATTTCTTGTACCCTCTTTCATTTCCTTTATTTGGATTTGTAAACATGAAATGACAACATGCGTCTGCTAGTGTTGCAGACGGTTTCTGTCTGCAATACCAGCGCTGACTACGTCGTGACACTCGTACTTACGCTACTCTATACAACTTTTGCGGTGGATTTATCCCTTCTATGTCATGTTCCCAGATGCATAAGGACGTATGTTCTGTGTATAAGCATAGAACATACGTTCTGCGTTTAGCGACTAAATGTGATTTCATGGGAATGGTTTTAGTAGGCTGAATCTTGGTCTGAAGAACACTAAAGAGAAAACGAAACGTTGTACGTGAAAACGGGGTATCAGAATCTGATGTTAATTATATCTCAGCACTCCGGACACCGATATAATCGATATAGGGCTCAAATGAAAGCTTTTCATGCCCACATCCTAGATAAAATTAGTTCAAATTCGTGTATGTTGTGAGGTGGAATAAAACGTGAGGTGGAAGATACTAATTCGCGGTATAGGTTAGGGTAGTTGCCTCTCGGGCATATAGACTCTTTGAGTCTCGCGCGTGAAATTTTTTTTTTTATGTACTTGGCGCGAGACTCTACCGAGTCTCTTGATGAAATTTTAGTTCATAAATATTTGATCGGACCTCGCTTAAGGGGGGGGAATACTCGAAATTTACCGACTCCGTCTATTTTCTCGAATATCTCCGAAACGGGGCTATCAATCGACTTGTCCTTTCGGCAGTCAATGTTTGACGAGTAATGAGTTCGAACTGGTATGTTTTATCGGATGAAATCGTTTTTTTTTTTTTTTTTTTAATCGAAAAGTGCGGGCGTACCATTTATTTCGACTTATATCAAAGCCTACGCATCAAAAATGCAAAATCGGCCTCTGTAGCCCGATTTTTTATGGAATTCCGAACATACCGATCCAAAAACATCTTTGTTTCCGACAACGATGAAGGCGGTACATTGCGAATACGATTTTGTGGTAATTTTCGCAATTGTCAAGGGCTGCGAGCGAAAATGGCCGCTCACAGCTGTCGATATGATGCGGTGGTTCCCAGAACGACCGTCAGATGTCGCCAATTTTCGAGCTTCTCCTTTATATTTTATGTATTTTTATATAATTGACTATAATGGATAGCTGTATAATGCGAGGAACGTAAAGTATTAAATTATATATGATATATAGTACAACTATTTACATGTTATTTTATATAAAGAAGCTCGAAAATGGCCCGCGCGGCGACATCTGACGGTCGTTCTGGGAACCACCGCATCATATCGACAGCTGTGAGCGGCCATTTTCGCTCGCAGCCCTTGACAATTGCGAAAATTACCACAAAATCGTATTCGCAATGTACCGCCTTCATCGTTGTCGGAAACAAAGATGTTTTTGGATCGGTATGTTCGGAATTCCATAAAAAATCGGGCTACAGAGGCCGATTTTGCATTTTTGATGCGTAGGCTTTGATATAAGTCGAAATAAATGGTACGCCCGCACTTTTCCATTAAAAAAAAAAAAAAAAAAACGATTTCATCCGATAAAACATACCAGTTCGAACTCATTACTCGTCAAACATTGACTGCCGAAAGGACAAGTCGATTGATAGCCCCGTTTCGGAGATATTCGAGAAAATAGACGGAGTCGGTAAATTTCGAGTATTCCCCCCCCTTGAAGTGACAATGAGTTGTAATTTATACTATCACCCCAACCGACTGCACTCAATACTGCGCCAGTACAGATTTTCAATACTGGCAATTTTACCTCTACCATGTATTGGACCGGGCCTGCATTTCTATACTTGACCAGTATATTAAACCAACGCTGGCCCAATATTGTGAGTAATACGCCACCAGTACCAGACTAGCGTTGATTCGCATTAGTTGGTTCCCGGTGCAATGCCAGTGTTGGGCCGTATTGTTAACTATGGCAAACTCTACCTGGGAACTAACTGAATAATGATACATGAATTATTATCTTTAGTGTATCTCTTTAGTGTACAACATCAATTGTTCATCAATAATGACTAACAATCGGTCGATCCGGAGGGTGGGAACTACGGTGCGATCGACCTAGAGGACGAAAACTACGTAGTGGTTGAACGTAGGACGGAAACTACGGTGGGGTGAGCCTAGAGGACAAAAACTACGCAGCGGTGGACCTGGACGATGGAAATTACGTAGCAGTCGAGTTGGAGGACGGAAACGACGCAACGGTGGACCTGGAGGACTCAAACTACGTAGCGCTGGTCCTGGAGGACGGAATTTACGGTGCGGTAGACCCATAGGACGCGAACTACGTAGCGGTCGACCTGGGGGACGGAAACTACGTGCTGGTGGACCTAGTCACAGATAACGAAAGCGTATGTTGTGTAAAGACAACTCCCGGCAACGACGTCGTTAACACTTACGATTACCTGTAACTCAAATGCCATGTGGTGAAAAAATTCATCACTAGATTTATTTATTTATTTTCATTTCACTGAAAATCTACACGCCACGGGCACTGCTGGTTCTATTACTTTTGACCCGGCCCCAACTTGAGCAGCTGTCGGCTCTGTGATTGGTCAACTAAGACCTTCTGTAGCCCGAGAATCATTAATCCCAGGACTTTTTGATGAAGTCAAATTAATCTTAGAATTTCACAAGGAAATCCGCCCTTACCAGGTGGTGCGCGCAAAGTGAATCCCCCTGTATAGGTATTGTATGCTATGTGTACCATTCTCAAGTGATCAACATGAGATGTAGTTGGCGTTAACAGCAATGCAGTTCTTGAATCTATCATTTTTGTTGAGGGCGCGAGATGGCACTTATGTTCGGCAAGCACAGCCAAGGTCGCGAATGCGAGCATTACGAGTGAAATTCACGCGTGCTTCTGTTGAAAAAATGCATCAAGTTCATCGACGTTGGCGGAAGCCTGAAGAAAGAAGTAACGTGCGGCAGCACGCGATGGATGTTCGGAGGATTCTGGTTGAAAAACGAGCAGCAGAGCAAATAGAGCCGAGCAGTTCGAACGACCATAACCTCATTCATTTGGAGACCCATGAGTCTTCGGAGTCATTTTCAAAAAGATATGTATCAAATTTTCTCATAAAGAACATTTTTCATTTTGACTTATTCGGATGTTCATTTTTACAGAGAGGGATCCCGCAAAGCTGCCAGTATGAGGATTCACAGGTCAATTGCAACGCTTGGATAAAATAGTTTTGAGACCTGTCCTGAAAGATGATAGGTATTAAATTTTCTCGAAGAATGATTACACTTTTGTCTCACTCTGATATTTCTATTTACAGAAACGATTTCTGTGAAACTGTCAGTATGATGATCGTCATAAAGTTCAAACGCTCGCATAAAATAACAACTCCAAAATGTGTTTTTCTACGGTATGAAATCATATTGATGTTTTGGTACACACTTCACCAAAGATGAGCATTGAAATTTATATAGCGAATCATTACACAGGTCCACAAGAAAAAAAAAAAGTAGTTTGTGCTGGGTGTCAGACTATGATTTTCTAGCGTATTTTTCCCCCCTGAACACGAATCTAAAGTCAGAATGGGGGATCAAACTGTAAATAATAAAAAAAAAACTAAAAATCACGATCTAGTAGTTTTTTCTGTACGAAAATTACATTATTATTTACAGTTTGATCCCCAATTCTGACTTCAGATTCGTGTTCAGCACGAACAAATGCGCTAGAAAATCATAGTCCAACACCCAGCACGCACTACTTTTTTTTTTTTTTTGTGGACCTGTGTTATTCTCCCAAACGTTTTTATTCATTTTACAGAACCAGATTTACAAGTTATCAACTGCACAATTCACTGCCCGCAGGTCTGATTGCTCACACTCCACAAGACCAAGTTTATATCAACTGAACTGGTAAAATACATGTTCAAATTTTTTGAAGTTGAGATAATTCATATCCTTCATAATTCCTTCCAACTTCCCTGGAATCGTAATTTCTGAAATGCGTGATGAAAATATGAATTCCACTCAAATATTGTAGGAGCTATTTTTTTTTTTGCAATGTCACATGCTCCAATACTATTGGCAATCTCGTCTGAAACTTGTTTGGTTCACACAGTATTTGAAATCTTGAATTTTGTGAATGGTTTGAAAAAAAAAAACTTCAAATCGATTTATCTCAGAACTATGTTTGAGCGAATTGAAAAATCTCTATGCATCTGAGTTTTTGTTGCAGACTTCTGAAATTTTCAAGATGAATTTTTACACACATTAGCTACAAATTCACTTCAGATTATGAAAATCGAGACAAAATGACGGATTTTATGGAAAATAATTGAAATTATATTTTTTAGTATTCACGAAAAAAAGTGTCAAAATCAAAGTATCGTAGCCTTCTCTAAAAACTGATGTGGGTTTGTGGCTTACGCATCCTAAAATATGTGCACACTGGGAGACCTTTTGCCGCCCGACGCGACAATGTAGGATTTGCGCGAGGCGACCGGTGGCGCTAGTGTGTCGGCTGGCAGAAAATGTTCTCTCACGTACCCATCTACCGTGTCGCGCAAGCCGTCTTGTTTTGTGGCGACTCGGACGACACGTGAGAGTCAGCTTACTCGACAGATTGCTGCGTGAATTGTCAACCTCACGAGTCTTACGAAATAAGTGAGCTGATTTTGTTAATTATCGAGTATGAACTCTTTCATGCGCTGTTTAGAATCAATGATAGCTGAAGAAGGATTCTGCTACATTTAAGTAAATTTATAAAATAGAATTACATTATGCGATAAGAAAAGTTATGCATGTTCAAATAAATCTTATATCATTTACCATGTCTCATTTCTTCTGAAATTCAAATACTCATCTCATCATACACTGACATTTTTTCCGCGTAGAATAAAAAATATTTTTCTCTGTTCCGAAAAATCGTCATTTTTTTGTAATAGGTAAAATATAATTACGAATAGTTCTCATTTCTCACGAGTAACTTATTATACTGGAACCCAGTCCATTTTCCTTTCCCCCGAAACAAGTTTTCATCCTGGAAATGAACGTAATATTCTTGCCTGGAATAAATTTCATTTTGTAGCAAGTGAAAGAGTTTATAATTTTGAGTCTAAATCAAAATTCCTGTTCAATCAAAGCGGAAAAAATGTCAATGTATGGATATATACATATGTGTGTGTGTGTGTGTGTGTGTGTGTGTCTAATCAGCATTATAGATTGTAATTTCATGTTTATATACAGAGATGTTCTGTGGAAAGTGGTCAGTCTAATGGCTGCACAATTATTTTTTTTCGCGAATGACAACGCTGCCGCTCGATCACAGACAATCGATCTACTGATATTTTATATGTCTGTGACTGATAATAGACGACGTAGCGGTAGCTGTCACGTCGTAGGTTATAATGAACTGTCATATTACAATATTGTGTAATTAAATTGTAATATCGTTCATAATACGACGGTATACGATACTATTTCATAAATAAGTAGTACTGAATTGTTAAATTAATTACAGATGTCAATTTCTGTTTATTTATAACATTAGGTTATAAATAACTGTCTTGGTGAAATTTACGCATCTCGGAGTAATAAAGTTAATTAGGCAATAGCATACGAAATTGATTCTTTATGAATTCATTGCAGGTGTGGATTTCTGTTTATTTGCTACATTATTTACAACCGTGCATTTCGTCGGTGACTGACTGATCCGCTGCATCCCTTGGACAAGGAGGGTTACGAACATAGCGATGTGAAAATCATTCATCGAGCAATATAATATACAATATTGTGTAATTGAATTGTGATATCGTTCCTAATACAACAGTTATCTATTTCATAAATAAGTAGTCATGAATTTTTGCTTTATTCTACACAGCAATCAAATACACAATTAAATAGATTTACAATAAGAACAATAATTTCAATTAATTTATTACTCGATGAAACTTCAACACGCATTGATGGACTAACACATCACTTACGCAGGACTATTTTCGTACTTATTAGGCTGAGAAGACATGTAGAGTATTGTTTTATTCAGCAAAGATGCCTCGTAGGATAATAACCTATTGTTATAAATAAACAGAAATTGACATCTGTAATTAATTTAACAATTCAGTACTACTTATTTATGAAATAGTATCGTATACCGTCGTATTATGAACGATATTACAATTTAATTACACAATATTGTAATATGACAGTTCATTTTAACCTACGACGTGACAGCTACCGCTACGTCGTCTATTATCAGTCACAGACATATAAAATATCAGTAGATCGATTGTCTGTGATCGAGCGGCAGCGTTGTCATTCGCGAAAAGAAATAATTGTGCCGCCATTAGACTGACCACTTTCCACAGAACATCTCTGTATATACATCTGTATTAACCCAGCGTGAGATAAAATATCCTGCAAGCTGGCTTATTCTGTGGCGCCCGAGCCGACATAGGCCCAGCCGGCTGGCACGACACGAGAGAAGGGAACGCTGCGCATTACTTTGTATCGTCCGAAGCGCCATCACAAGCGCCCCACCAAACTGAGTTGACGATCGCCCAGCGCGAAACTCTTACGGCGCGTCGGGCGGCGAAAGGTCTCCCAGTGTGTGTGCAAGCCCAGCAAGATTCAAGAATAATTGAGACGTATAGGAGGTTTTCGAATAAAGGCTATTTCAGAAGCATTATGAGGAGTAACTTGTACTTATTGTTTCAAATGACTTGAAATTTGCAGGATGTCTATGTTTTGAGATGAGAAACATGTATGTAAAACCTCATTTGAAAATCGCAATTGGTTCAGATGGGCAGATTTCGGTATGTCCTACCCTCAACAGCATGTAATCGCCGACAATCTTGTGGTATTTACCTTTCAGCGTAAAAGTTCTTGGTATAAATGAGTTTTCGTTTCGGGTATTGTAGCAATGATATAGGCATCGTGCAATTTGATACAATCTACAGTCAAATCATGGATTTCTTGACCTCTGCACGCTCCGTATGTATACCAAGAACAAGGGCAGCCTACGGAGTAATTGAATATTCACTCACCTTAACTCAATGTTTTATTTTTTCATACATAAAAATTTGAAGACTTACCTTTGTAGCCAAAAATATTTTGTCAGGAGCTTCTTCCAAGAATTTCTTTATTTTAGCCGGTGAGAAAACTTCAGCTTTCTTCGGTGTGTATCCGGTGTGCAAATTTTTCGAGTAAACTTGTAATTTATTGTAGCCGCTGATATCCGTGTCATTTCCTATTTTCATCATCGTTTTCAACATTGAATATTTCGACCATAGACTCGAAGATACATACTTTTGTGAAGGTTCGTGAAAGTATGCCAAAAACACTTTTTCATTGAAACAGTTTTTTTTTATTTATTTTTGATCTACTTCCCGAAAATCATTATAACACGCACGGTAAATGATCTGCGATTTATCTGGAAGCGATTCGTTCACCGCATCTTTAGCTGCTGCTAAAATGTCGTCGGGAATGGAGTCACTATCACTCACACTGAAAGAAATACCTCTGGCTTAGCAGCAATAAATATCTGGTTGGAAGATTCGTGTTATGATTGGAGTAAAATATTTCTGCTATGACTCTGCTATTGGTTGTATCTGCAATCGAATATCATTATATCAGGAGTACAATTATTGCTAACATCGTATGCGCAATAGAAGAATACACTGAATCAATGACACAATACACAAATGGCACACATAAGAAAACTGAGTTATTTCTAATTCAATAGTATACGAACATGCCATTGCAGGCTGATGATTTGCCATTACAAGGATATACCATATGGGTAATAAGCCTTTAAAACATATCCCTTGCGGAAATTTTTTGTACGACAAACTACGACGTTTTATGAAAATGACGTTTTTGTGAAAAATCATAGAAAACAATAGATTTCGTAACAAATTGTCATAGAATTTAACGAATTACTATGATTATTTTTCCGATCTGAATTTCGGCTAATAGAATCGCACCATTCGACGTTATTTTGCATAGCCTACACGATATTCAACTGCTAATTTTGATAATTCCACTGGTAATTTCACTTGTGCTTTCATGAAGTAAATTTTTTTTAAGAAAGCGCGTTTTTTCACGGCCAAAATGATTCCAGGATCAGTCCGCTCCGATAAATACTTCGGAGATATGAATTTTCAAACATAGCGATCTTACAGCGGTTTACGAAAATTCACATAGCTCTAACTCCGCCATTTTCGAAAAATTTTCAAAACCCTTAGAGTTATAATTTTTTTTTTCCTCAGTACTAAAGATGTTTTGAATGGCGCAAAGATCCGTGACTTGACGGTTTTTTTTTGAGTGTAGTGACGTGGATCCGCTCATATATCTTTCTAGTGTGCTCGCAACACACAGTTCAGGTTTTCCCTCAGATCGGGGAAAAAGTAAAAGGGGCTGGCAAGACCCTGGTCTTCAAGTCTTTATGATATCAGCAGTTTTAATTTCGAAGCCTTCTAGTGTTGTGATAAGGGGTTACGTACACTTAGAATGCAAAAAAAAAAAACGCTTTTTTGTGATTTTTTCACGACGACGGAATTTATTCACAATAAATCTATATTACTTAGTTCGAATCAGTTATATTCCAAGTACTTACAAAGAATATTTCATTCAAAAAAAGTGAAAATTAAGTCAGTTATGGTTAATTTTGTAAAGGTCCAAAAAAAAGAGGTTCCCGTGCGGTGAACCATCTGCAGCTCGAACGGCTTATCTGAAACAGAAAATATCTATAGGTTAGTTGAAAAACAACATTTTCAAGTACTTGTGGCGCGAGTTTTTTCAAAATCAAAACTTTCTTCAAAATGGCGGATGAAAAAAAACAAAATTTCTCTCACGAAAAAATGACTCATTTTCCGATATAAAAAAAAAGAACAAAGCATTAAATTGAAATATCTCTCCGTCAAGTACTTGAAAATGTTGTTTTTTAACTAACTTAAAAACATTTTTTGTTTCAGATAAGCCGTTCAAGCTGCAGATGGTTAACCGCACGGGCACCTCTTATTTTTGGTCCTTCACAAAATTGACCATAACTGACCTAATTTTCACTTTTTTTGTATGAATTTTTTTTTGTGATCACTTGAAATATAACTGATTCGAACTAAGTAATATAGATTTGTTATGAATAAATTCCGTCGTCGTGAAAAAATCACAGAAGAAGCGTTTTTTTGTTGCGTTCTAAGTGTACCTAACCCTTTAATGTTAAGCAGTTTAATTGCAGCCAAAGTTTGTACCCTGTGTGCAGTTACTAAAGCTAACAACATGACTAGTTTGGTCGTGAGATCTCGTAGGCCTAGCTTACCCAGATAACCAAGTGCGTGCAAATTTAACAGCAATATGACAGCAATTCGTGTAGGATATTGTTAGCAATATCAGTGCAAGGTGCGTCCTCTATTGCTGTAAAAAATGAGAGCAAATTATTTCAACAAGAATTGTCAGCAAAACATCAGCAAAATGTGGATCTCAAAAACTGATCGAGATTGAGTTTTAAGCGATAAAAAAAACAAAAAAGAATTGTTCCTGGGTATAGTTTTTGTACGGAATCATCCCGTCATTGATTTTCAATTCTAGTTAATTCGCATATTGTAACGGATCAGGTTAGCTAGGCCTGAGCGGTTACATTTTGAAACGTCCAGCCGTTGCGAACAAACACAACAATACGGAACGTTTCGAACGATCTAGAACGTTCGACAGCAGCGACGAGCTGAGTGACGTCACGACTAGCATATAAGTCGTGACAACACTCAGCTCAGCAGCAATTCGTTGTACAGCACACGATTGACTCACTATCCTAGTAAACAGCTAATGTTATAGACATAGCACCTTACATTAGATAGCTTCTCAAGACTTAAACTCAATCAATACTCAAACTTCGCATTTTCAACGAATTTCTTTTCGTACATATCAAATTAAATATTCGATGAAGCTTCGCTTATTTCGTAATATAGAAAAACTACCCCCACCACTCCACCGCTTTCACGCGCTCTGCCGTTTTCGGTGATGTTTGCACGTATTTCTCACCTATTTAGCAGCATTTTAACGCAAAATGAGAATAGACGTTTTGTAGTACCATACTTCTACTTTCGAAATCTTTTTTGAAAATTGAAATCGGATGATATCCAGAGCATCCAGGCCCGCTGCAAGATAGTGCAAAAAAAAATTCAAATTGCAATTGTGCAAAAACTAAAGAACCTACAGTGCCTGTTTTTTGCACGCATAAAGTACGTATCAATCGCTTTCATGACGCGGAAGACCTGTCCTATGACTCAAAAAATGGCGGAGTTATGAATTTTCGAAAAAAGGCTGATTTTTCCGGGTTTTTCCGATTTTTCTCCGTTACTAATAACCCGATCTGGTCTAGGCTTTATTAAACATTTTTTATTGACAAAACTATTCGGTTGATTGAATTGATCGAGTCCCTCTGTGGCTGGTTTACATGTTTATTTCTCCCCAGGTGATGTGAAACAAAAAAAATCGAACGATCTTTTACTCCATACACATGTCACTATAGTATGACGAACCAAGAAGAAAAAAAAAAATTGAGGAAATGGCGACTTGTCAAAATAAAATCAGCAATTTCGCTAAAACAGTTTGGCCTATTTTTTGCAATAAAAAAAATAACAAATAACGTATCGCATTTTTGGTTCGTCATATGATAAAGGAATCTTTGCTCGACATGCGGTAAGAATTTGATACTGATCGGTCCAATACTTTTTCAGATATCATGTCAACTAATCGCAAAAAAAGCTATCCAGTCAGTACTCGATATGCCTTCATAAACTGTACTTGAAACTTTAAACGCGTTTTTCTCGACACAACTTTTTTGCGATTGGTTGGCATGATATCTGGAAAAGTATTGAACCGATTGATATCAAATTTGTACTGCATGTCAAGCAAAGGTCTCTTCATCGTACGACGAACCAAAAATGCGATGCGTTATTTATTCATTTTCTTTTATTGCGAAAAATAGGCCGAATTTTTAAGCGAAATCGCTGATTTTATTTTGATAAGTCGCCATTTGCACATTTTTTTTCTTGGTTCGTCATACCATAGTGACATCTAAATAGAGTAAAACACCGTTCGATTTTTTTGTTTCAGATCACCTGGAGGGAAATAAAAGTGCCAACCTGCGACGGAGGGACTTCGCGCGGCGTCATGGTCGAGGACGGATCGCTGGCGTGCTTCTGCAGGAAATCTATTGAAAAAAATTGAGTAATTACCTGAATATATAATAAATACATGTGCAAAGCTCGAATTTAATCAACCCCATAGTTTTGTCAATAAAAAATGTCAAATAGAGCCGTATTTTCAGCTCGCTAAAGGCAAATTCCCCCTTAAATGGGTCAATATTGTTTCTTTTACAAAATTGTATCGAAGATTTTAATAGCCCACTATATTGCTTGATCGTATTGTCCGCTAGCGAAGCGATGAGGAGTTTTATAGTTGCATCTGCAACATTTCTTCGTTTATAGGCTTCACTGATGAGCATCCGGCAACTAAAGTCGGTGCACTGCCCGTGAAAAAATGGATTAGATCAAATTTGATCAAATTTGATCCAGTTAGATCTAAATTTTGGGAAAATTGGATCTCAACAGATCTCGAGAGATCACACTACATTTGCTTTGATCGAATTCGCATAAACGTACAAATGCAATTTTATGTGTAGCGAGGTTCAAGTAGATCTTGGGAGATCTATTTGGATCTAAATTTTGGGAAAAATTAGATCTAACTAGATCAAATTTGATCAAATTCATTGATATACTCAGATCTAATCCATTTTTTCCTGGGTGGCTAGTGGATGATGTGGATGGTTTGAAAAATAAAGACTCTCCGACCATAATTGACCTGAATAAGGGGTACCAAGGTTGTGTTGGCCAGTGCGGCACTATAACTATCCCCATTGCTTTATCCCCAATAATCTTTCTCAGTCCGCGAAGTACGAGTGCAAATAGAGGGAATGAATAAAAATACCAGGAGGCCCAGTTTAGTGTAAAGGCATCTATAGCTTGTGCCTCCGGATCACGCTGTCAATCACAATATATTCCACATTTTGCATTAATTCTTGACGCGAACAAATCTATTTCTGGTAGCCCTAATCTATCCACGGTTTTATCCACTACGTTAATTCGTTGATAGATATCATTCAAAACTGATTGATCGATTTTTGATAGATATTCATAGCTTGTTCACGAAGGTTTTATTCACTTCATTTATCATTTGCTTCAAATAAACGAACATAACCCCACACGTCTACCTTCCGCGATGTATTGACAGTCAGCCGGCTTCTATCAACAATGGCTGCCGAGTTGCATCGACCGCACGCCAAAATCACTCTAGGGATTTTTCAGCGCGACGAGTGGCTATCCCCATGAAAATACGAAATATAAGGTGTCTGGGCGGACGGACCATTCCCTTTCACCTGGTCCTCGCGGTATACACACTATTTCTAATCTCTAGCAGCTGTAAGAGTAGCAGATACACTCTATTTGACCAATTATGCCTTTGTATTTGACGGTTAAATGAACAAACACAATAATATCTATGCAAAAAAAAAAAATAATATGTAAATATATAATTTATTGAAAGCTCCTCTAAGTAGGCTAATGGGGATTCCGATTATCTTTATTAACTTTATTGACGATCTATGCAAGCTGGCCGCGTAATAGACGTCGCAATATCTTTTAATTATTATTTATGACCTACATCGGATACCTAAAAATTATATTATTCTGTCATTCTGAACAGAACCCTCTGCTCTTTGAAGTACTCTTTAGATCAGACTTCTCCGATGCTTCGTACTCAAGCTATTTGATTCTAAACTCTGAAGACTCTACTCCAATCGTATGTAATTCAATTAATTCACCTCATTTTTTCTCGATATTCAGCCAAATTATGAACTCCGGGTCTTTCCTTCTTCTTCGCCAACATTGAAAGACACTTTTGCGCCTTAACCATATTGGCACTAAAAAACTAGAACTTTATAATTGAAAAGCACGAAGTAAATCGAAAAACTGTAGCACCCACATATATGCGAGTCAGAAGATTTAAATCCGCAAAAGGAGAAGAGGTCTGTATTTACCCCTACGATGCCTGTAGTTCGTGTTGCTACCACCCAACGCAGCTGCGCTAGAAATTGCCCAATTTTTGAGCCAAAAATCGTCATTTCAATGCTTCAGGATTTTCCTGATTACTCCTTAGTCATTGATCCGATAGTATCGATCATGATCTTGATTCGAAGGTAAAGGATGTAGCTATGTTATGGCTTTCGCCGAATATTAAAAAAAAAATTGTTCCTCGTTGTACATCAGCGTAAAGATGGCTTACTTTCAAGATTATTTTTTGCAAAGCTTAAAGTGAAATCGCAAATTCGGCCGAAGCCATGACACGGATACATCATTTATCTGTAAGAATTTTCATCGAAAACTCAGTTATCTTGAAAAATGAGGAAATGAGAAGGTAAATGCCGAGAGTCTATTTACGCGCGCTCGGCGAGGCCTAGTCAACGCCCTCAAGGGATTAGTCTGATGAGCTGATGTTTTCAACATTTCTTAATATCAAACAAGAAGTAGATTTTTAGTCTGATAACTGTTTGACGATTTCTTTACATCTTCATCTGAGAAAGAAAACTTATAAGGTTATAGGAATATCTAAAATAATAAACCTAATTGATTTTTCAAAAACATAACACGCTCGAAAGTTTTGTTTCAATTCCATATCGTATATCCTAAACGTGTAGAAGGCGGGTAGCGTTGTCAGCAACATAACGAGAGGTAATATAGCACTAGTTGAGTGCAATTGACATAAATCTTTAATTCATCAGTGTGATAACATGTAATGTAATTAATTTATCAGGGTGAGTACAAAATTTCAATTGAATTTGAATGAATTGATGAACTTTTTTTGAATTCGAATGATTTTTGCCAATTTTTGTGAAAATATTGCTTCTAACGGAAAACCATATGAATACAAAGTTGTTGTTTGTGAAAAAACAAGCAACTCTTACTTGAAACATTTCGTGATAAAACTGACATTCTCACAGCAAACAGCTAAAACCGTTAGAAATGTTGCACACAGTAGGTTAGAGTCGTATATCTAGCGAACCCGACCAGCTAGAATTTTGTTCTCAAGTGATTTTGATACTCCGGATGAACACAATTTAACCCCCACTTTCCGATTTTGCATTCATTTCAGTCAAACCTATCCGCCGCAGGAGCCGGGTGTGTGTAATGATTTCAAAATTGATACTCGTATGAAAGCTAAAGAGTACTCACATCTAAGGGATTGATTAGTATCCAGAGTATAGTAACAGTTTCTAGCTTCAGTAGTAGTTTAAGGTACTCTATTCGACATGAGTGTACACTGAAAATATTTCGATGGATTCCAAAATTTTATTTCATTGTTAGTGATCACTCACAACCAGCGCTATAATCACAGCAATAGTTCCAAAGTTTTGTAGCAGTGGATACCAGCAATGTTCTTAGCAGCTTTACAACTTTTCAGCTGGACTGTCAACCATTTCAAAACGTTGCTAGGAGCCGTTACTATAGTTCAGAATAAAGCACTACTAAAAATGATGCTTTGTCACCACTTTACTAATTTTTTTAGGAATGAGTACCAATTTTTGAACTATCATCACCAAAATTCAAACACGATGATATAACAGCATTCAGTATTTTCCAATAAACACTAAAGCCCCGTGCACACGACGCTTGTTTCAATGCTGGATTGCCTGCTTGATCTCGCTGCTGGGTTTCAAGCGAGTTGTTCTGCTGGACGTTGTGGTGGCTCCTCTGCTATGTTGGCTGCACACGATGTGTGTTACTGGGTTAGGTCTGTAGATGGCTCCGATGCATGCGAAGTGACCGTTCGTGATAATGGACGTGGTTATGGCAGAAGTTGTTCGTCGTCGACGATTAGCAATCAGTTTATTTTCATCATTTGAAACAGCCCAGCGAAATAACAGAATTCGGAAACTCAAGCCTAGGCTGTGGAGTCGTCCGTGGCTCCGTACACTGATAGAACAAATATTTATCAACAGTTAACAAACATTTATCAAGTATATGAGTTAATAAATCATTTATCAAATATGAATGAATCTCATTAAATATTAACAAATCCTTCTATCAGTGTAGTCCTGGTAGCCATATACCCACGTGACACAACCCGACGTTCACATAGGTCAACATTCTAATATCCTATAGAAACCAGCACGAAGAATACGACATGATCTATCACGGAATTCCAGCACGCGTTCAAGCAAGAGAGCATGCACTGACGTCATTTTCCGTCACGGCAGCCATCAGGGTTGCCATCACTGCGCCCTGCGGGAAATCCAGCATTGAAACAAGAGTCGTGTGCGCTTGGCTTAACGTATAAAAATGGGACTAATGTCCGGCCGAAAAACGTATATTTCACGTAACAACGTTTAATATGCATTTTTCAGCCGGACATTAGTCCCATTTTTATACGTTAGTGTTTATTGGGTTTTATACTAATGGGTTCCTCGAAGTAGAGAGAATTTCCTGAATGCTGTTAACGATATGGACAATTTTGAATATAAAACCGAGCGTCAGTTGCTACTTGTACCGAAGTTACTTTATTACACTGATACGATTGCCGTTTCAAAGATGTATTGCATGCAATGCCCATACTGTTCGGTACCTATACTATACGATCAGTCCTTTTAAATATATTTTTTTTTTACTCCCGCAAGAAATCGCAACCAGAAATATATTGCTGTCCAACCATAACAAATTCTTTCAGTGTACCAGGAGAGACGAGATCCGTTAAGGAGGTTGATCTAGTCAACGAATTAACAAACGGATATCGTTAAAAAAAAATTGTATACAGTTATCAGTATCTACAAAGGCACCTCTTAAAATTTGAAGCCCTCATGATACCTTTTTCGTGAGAAGTAAATAAAAACAGATTTTCTAAATTAACATGGTCGCCCTATGGGTTTCAGTCTTTTCCGTCTTCAGGCTATTACACATGAAATTCGCAACAGTTTCGAAAGAAACTTCCACATATCTGAGGAACGTTATACAAAAGAAAAAATATTAGAGAAAAAAGGTATCATGAGGGCTTGAAATTTAAAGAGGTGCCTTTGGCATCCGGGACTCAACCGGCACCGAGCCGGGAATTCATTTTGACTATGCAGTTTTCATCCTTGGCGTCGTGTGTGCTCATGAATTGTCTGGAAGTCTCGCGCAACTAAACTGATCATAATTCTACATACGTGATTTATTCAATGAATCCAGTAACATATGAATTCCCAATTTATCCTATTTCAATGAACTCTAGATTATCCATAAATTAAATAAAGACTACTATGGTTATCAAGCACGTATTTCGAGATCCAACGCGGCCATTGAGTTAGCCAAATGTGTTGCCATCAGAATTGCTGATCCAGACGACCATTCTCTGTTTTAGGTAAGTACAAAGTATTCCTTCAGGGTGATTATGATGGTCAATGTATGAAGATACGGGGTTGTCTTATTAGTTCGCCTTGTGATTCAGTTTATGTACAAGGCTTAGGAGTAGAAGAAATGTGAGATATAACCTGAAAGCTTTTGACTCCGCCTGAGTTTGCGTGTCATCATTTTATTTCATCTCATATTTTTGATATAGCGTTATGCTTTCGAGTTTATTTGGTCATCGTGGATCATAAAAGGACATTTGTGAATAAACAAAATCGGCTGCATTCTAAGAAACAGAGGTTAATTAGAAAAAAAAGAACGCCGCTCGCTCGACAGAACGTTAATATTTCTAGTTCGGATAAGGCTGAATCTGAGTCCGAAGTTCAAGTTGGTTCATCGCATATTCCTGAAGGTACGTTATAAGTTCATGGTTTTAATTTGTAATTTATTTAATAAAGATACACGTGTTTATGTGAGTTTCATTATCTTCAAATGTACTTTGAATCGTTGTTATTAACGGAAGACCCTATGCGAAATTGGCCAAAAAGTCCAAAACCAAGTGTAATTGTTTCAATAATGGTAGTAGAGCTCGATACAAATTTTCAACGTCCGAAGCATTGAAAATTAAATTGCCACAAACCTTAGCAAAGCCCTGCCGAGAGGTTCTGCACTAGTTCCTGACGTCTGAATTTTCATTACAGGAGATTGAGAATTTATATCTTGCCCAGCACCAGCACAATTTAAGTAATGATACCTGCTTTTGAGGTATCTGAACTTTTATACTATAACCTTACCACGTGAAAATTGACGTTTTGATTCAGGTCTTCCCTTCCTTTAATCGAATTCTCAAGAAATAACAGAAATAACAGTATTAACAAAGACATATTTAGTCTTTTGTAATAACTAATTAGAATTATATATTCTCAGAAATTCAACAAGTTTCAGACTATTCAGATAAGGATGCAGGTGAAAGCTCCCCTGTGGTCAGCAATGACGATTTGAGTGATCCAAACAGAGAAGAAGGTACAGTTGAAAAACAAAATTCATACGCCAAAGCTCAAGTTTGATGTATAAAAGTGAAGATACATTTATAATCGTGAAAATTATATTAACACTTGTTGTCGAAGGTGGGTGGCTCTCATGCAGTCGATTTTTTCATAATCTGGCATGATTTGCAATGATCTTTTATAATTATTTTTTTCATGTTCCTGAAGAGTTACACGGCATGAACTACAAACACTTATGGGATATACACTTTGTGAGGTCGTATATCTATCACAAATGAACTTTTTTATCAAATCGCTAATGGTTTTAGTTATCAAAAAGTATTCTAGTTTATTTGTACCGAATCGAATTTTATTTCCACAAGGCGCGCAAACCTTTTTTCGATTTTCATCGTGCTTATTGCGTATCATATTTATGCCGTGTTACATCGTCGAAGGACTGTGATAAACTGACATGAGTATGTTATATGATTGGGTTAAAAATGTTTTGTTAACATTCATTAGGACCTTCAATTTTTTTTTCATTTTTTTTTTATCTTTATTAATAATATGTTACCAAAAAAATGCAAAAAATCGTACATAATTATTATTCTATATATCAATTTGAAACTTTACACAATTATTCTGCATCAATTTAATAAACTACGCATCAAAATTACCGGTCCACCCCGAGCATGACCTGCCATTTCCAGACTCCTTGTCCGATCCACTCGAAATTTAAACCAGGGCTAGTACAAAGTGTTTCCAACTTGGGCCCAAAGCTGCTTTTCTGTATCTTCACGGGTTGCGATGTGGCACTCCGAAAATCAATCCCCCGCACAGGAAACACAAAAGCATTTCCGAATCGTTTTTACGGTTCAGGGATGGGAGCGAAGGGGTTGAATAGGCGAGAGTGTGTGGTTTAGCAGTGGAGTGAATCGTCTGGCTCGACCAGAAGTTGTTCAAACATTTTTTGGGCCCAAAATCGGCGATGGCACTCGATGCCACGTACCTGTGACTTTTGATTCTACGCAGAGGGTTGGTTTTCGCAGTGCCACATCGCAACCCTTGAAGATACAGAAAAGCGGCTTTGGACCCGAGTTGAAAACACTTTGAAAAATATGCGAAAACGATCAGGTACGATTTTCAGCAAAATGTATTATGTATCTACTAATGATTAGACATGATTCTGCCCATCTCGTTTTTCTCGACATTTTACCTTGAATTAAACTTGCTTTCTGCACACCGTGAGAAACTAACGGCTCAACAGACGAAGATACGGAAGAGAATTCTGATATCGACGACTTCTAAGCAGAAATCGACCAGTTAAAAGAGTGGGCCTTTGAAAGCAAAATATCACAAACCCATCTCGACAAGCTGTTGAAGAATATTCCAAAGTCTCGTCTTTTGCCCACTCTGCGAAAATCATCAAAAACGTTTCTTAGAACAAGTGATGCAAATTACCAAAGATATGGAAGATTTTGAAGGCGGAATGGGATCCTTCATTTACTTTGGTCTTGCAAAAGACCTTACGGATTGTGCGAACCATAAGTTGCATCGCAATATGATAATTGAATTACAGATCCACGCTGATGCTATGCCGATGACAAAATCTGGCACCGACAGTTTCTTGGTACTTTCGGCAAAGGTGCACTATGATCCCCATATCAATCAACCGTTCAAAGTAGCAATATTCCAGGGCCAAAATAAGCCCAACAATGTACAAGGATTCTTAGATCCCTTCGTTGACAAGTTCAGTGAATTATATAGAAATGGAATTGAAATTTCCGGTCGACAGTTCTCCATCACTCTAAAATGTATTATTAGGCCAAGCAATAGAGATTTTTTCGTGACAAAAATAGTAACAGGATGCCGATGGTGCCATCACACGGAGAACAGTCCGTGGTTGTATTCTGTCATAAATCCCACTCGCAACTACCATTGCAAACTTTGTTATATTATAAACATTTAAAATCAAAAAATCGTTTTTTTTTTAGTTTTTTGCCTATAAAATCCAAACTAATGACGTAATCTTGATGCTCCCAGGAGATAAATTGTAGAGAATCAGAATGCAAAAAGAAATGAGCTATGGAACGACCAGATCGGGTTATTAGTAACGGAGAAAAATCGGAAAAACCCGGAAAAATCAGCCTTTTGTCGAAAATTCATAACTCCGCCATTTTTTGAGTTGTAGCACAGGCCTTTCGCGACATGAAAGCGATTGATACGTACTTTATTCGTGCAAAAAACAGACGCCGTAAGTTCATTAGTTTTTTCTCAATTGCAATTTGAATTTTTTTTTGCACTATCTTGCAGCGTGCCTGGATGCTCTGGAGATCGTCCGATTTTAATTTTCAAAAAAGATTTCGGAAGTAGAAGTATAGTACTACAAAATGTCTATTCTCATTTTGCGTTGAAATACTGCTACATAGGTGAGAAATACGTGCAAACATGACCGAAAACGGCAGAGCGCGTGAAAGCGCTCGAGTGGTGGGGGTAGAACGCCAGTCGAGGAGAGGCGTATATATAGTAATAGAAGCGTGCTGCGCGCAAGTCATGAATCTTTACATTCGATTATCTCAGCAACTACTGAAGCTATTAGACATTTTTTTTTTTGGATTCTGGGGTACATGAACCCGCGGAAACTGATTCTTCACCCGGATTTCAATCATAATCAACGGAAAAGCTGCTATCGTATGTTTCTTGCTACACATCTCTATATCCTCGTCTGGCGTTCTCCCCCCACCGCCCGACCGGTTTCGCGCGCTCGGCCGTTTTCTGTCATGTTTGCACGTATTACTCACCTATTCAGCAGCATTTTAACGCAAAATGAGAATAGACGTTTTATAGTACCATACTTCTACTTCCGAAATCTTTTTTGAAAATTGAAATCGGACGATCTCCAGAGCATCCAGGCCCGCTGCAAAATAGTGCAAAAAAAAATTCAAATTGCAATTGTGCAAAAACTAATGAACCTACAGCGCCTGTTTTATGCACGCATAAAGTACGTATCAATCGCTTTTATGTCACGAAAGACCTGTGCTACAACTCAAAAAATGGCGGAGTTATGAATTTTCGAAAAGAGGCTGATTTTTCCGGGTTTTTCCGATTTTTCTCCGTTACTAATAACCCAATCTGGTAGTTCCATAGCTCATTTTTTTTGCATTCTGATTCTCTACAATTTATCTCGTGGGAGCATCAAGATTACTTCATTAGTTTGGATTTTATAGGCAAAAAACTAAAAAAAAAACGATTTTTTGATTTTAAATGTTCATAACAAAGTTTGCAATGGTAGTTGCGAGTGGGATTTATGACAGAATACAACCACGGACTGTCCTCCGTGTGATGGCACCATTGGCATCCTGTTACTATTTTTGTCACAAAATCACTCATTTTCTGCTCTATTGCTTGGCCTATATTGCTGACACGCCAGCTAGAGCTTTTATTAAAAATTATCTTGGGGCATGGTGGTATTTGCGCTTGTGAAAGGTGCACCATATATGGAGAGAGAATGGATTTTACAACTGTGTATCCTTCTACTAACGCAGAGGAAAGAACAGACGATTCCTTTCGAAATTTCGAACAGCCTGAACATCATCATGGACCATCACCATTTCTGCAATTACCATAAATAATAAACATGGTTGCTTTTTTCGTCTTAGATTTCATGTATCTTTGTTGCCAAGGCGTTATGAAAAAACTCATTGAATACTGCATGTCAGGCAATTTAAATTTCAAATTGAGCGCTAGAAATAAAATAGAACTCTCGAATCGTCTGAGGCATATTAGATCTCGAATCCCACGCGGGTTCCAGCAAAAAACCAGAAACATTAAATGTTATGGAAAGTGGAAAGCTACGGAGTTGTTTTTTTTAAATTTTTTTCAGGGCCAATCGTTTTGAAAGGATTGCTAACAGATCAGTTATATAATCACTTTTTACTCTTCCACGTGGCATGCAGAATTTTATGTTCAAGAAAAGTTTGTTTGAAGTATGCTAAAAGTGCAAAGCAATCCTTGGTTAGTTTGTTAGTAGCTATGAAAGACTTCTACGGTCCAAAATCACAAATTTTGAATGCACCTGATTCATCCCGCAGATGATGTACTATCCATGAAATGTAGTCTCAGTTTTATCACAGCGTTTCCATTTAAAAATTTGCTGGGCAAGATTCAGAATCAACTCCGCACTGCGTATCGGCCGCTAGCACAATTGTGTCGTAGACTCCATTAACAATCACTGTTGCAAAAAAAAAAAAGCCATAGTTGCCACCACTTATTGAAATCACTAAGGCGCGCCACGAGCGAGTGAGAGAATTCAAATACAAGCAATTCGTGGTATCCGCTTCGTCTCCCAATAACCTCATACTTTTCAACGACGGCATTATTATGAAAGTGCAAAAAAATATTAGGAAATCCTGAGATCCCAGAAACGCTGCAAATTAAAGGTTTCGTCTGGAACAAGGATCAACCGATATATCAATATCCTTGTGACTCGAACAAATTGGAAATGTGGGAACTTAAACGAAAACACTCCAATAGCGTTATATCTCGCCCAGTAACGTCAATTGATGATAAATTGATACAGCTCTCTGTTGTCAATGAAAACGGTCTGAATCGATGTTTCGCAGTAGGGATGATTCATTAGTCCTTTCCACCCTAACGGGTTAGCTTTGCGTTGGAAAATAAAACTAATATTTTAACTGATTTGTAACATTCACCTTCGAATTTCAGAAAACAAAACAAAACAACGAGTCATAATTCCAAAATCTGAAAAATTCGCAACAATCCTGTGCTTAGAACATATACTAGAATCCTGTGTTATGTAGGGTAGCGTGGGTTACGTTTGCGTATGCGTTGCGTTGCTCGTTTTCAAACTCGGGATAGCGCGCTAGTCTTTCATCACGTGACGACGCTATTTTGGCGGTAACGTGTTGCAGGTTGCTGAATACTTCACGTCGCCGGTCGTGTCGGTGATTAAGTCTTCGTTATACTGTGATTATTGATTACTTATCAGCTAGTGAAGAAATAAAATACGCAGTTTTCGTCAAGGTAATTATAAAAAATCGGAGTCGGTGAACGTATTTTGATGCGTGAACATGCAGAGGAATACTCATTCCAAGTTTTGTAGGTTACGTGTCACCCACGTGTCGGATTGTGCATAATTGATGTTCCATAAATATTTTGCACTTAAGATTAGTAACCTTGTTTAATTTACATTAAATAACTGTTGTGAAGACATACTGCAATAGGAAAATTGAACTAAAGAAGATTCTAAAGTATATTCGACTCAATGAACAATTGGTTGACATCGAAAAATTATTGAAATAATTGACACAACCAAATTTCTCCAGATTGAAATGATATTGTGCAGAGCAAACCAATACCACAGAACTCAATGTCAAATTTTAACAAGTATCAACTAATAATTATCGTAGCAATAAGCAGAGAGAAAGAGATCGTGCACCTATGCTGTGGTGTGCCTCCACTCAAATTTGGCGCCTAGCACGTTTAACCCTTCGTAGTCACACTTCTGTAGAATCACTCGGTAGTCACACTTGGGTGAAATTCACCCAGTCAATTTTTAAATGGTTGCTGTGTGAAAACTATCAGTTCGATCAGGATCAAAAAAATACTAGAAAATACTTCAAACTTTCTAGAACATGTATCAAGAGTCGGTATGTCAAAATTCAAATGACAACATATTTAAAAAAAAAATCGTAAATAGGTCAATTTGTCAAAGAATAGATATTTGGGCCAGAATGCCTGGGTGAAATCCACCCAGAGTGACTACGAAGGGTTAATAATGCAGTCAATCTGGGCCACTTTTTTTTTAAAGATATGTTTATTTTAGTATAATATGAAATTCATGCGAATTCACGAATTCATCTGAATTGCCAGTTGGGTATATGTAAGCAAAAAAACAGGAAACTTGCTGGTTTAATTTATGCCACCACCTTATGTTGACGAGACCTCAGCTCTATTACATCACCTTATTGAAACCTTAAGTCATCCAATTGCTGATTGGGCAGGGTACAACATCCAAATAAAAGGAGGAGCCGGTAAGTGTATTTCAATACTTGGATATACCCGTTATTATGTTTGCGTGTATTTCATTATTCAGGACCTACCTTTATCAGCTCATAAATTTCCATCAGTTCTCGTTCTTTGTCTGTTGCCCATAAGGAAAATGATCTATGATTCCCCTATAGAATCTCATCAGAAAGCAGAGATACGCTTGAAGGAATTAGAGGCAAATGAATATGCTTTTACCACCGATGTGGATGAAGCGCCAGCAACCAAAGTATCTCAAATGATACATCAGATGAAGCAAACCAAGCTCAAGGGTTACATCAACAATAACCGTACTGTGTATTCAGTCAGAGATAGCACCCTGATGGCCCCTTGGGACCTATGAAGGACAGAATCCGGACAAATGTCGCGGACGTCCTCATAACGTCCTAGTGTGTCATTTTAGGACGGCTCGAAGACAGAATAAGGACATTGTGAATTCATTGACGAATTTTTATCACCTGCCGTAACGACACTCTTACAGCCCATGCTAACTATACCGATGAGATAGCACTCGATCGCGAGAGCTTCATCACAGAGCCGGGTTTTCCTTAGGTTCAATTGTTGATTCTCGGGCAGTTGCATGGCGACTTCCGCTTGTTGACACCCGAAAAACCGAGCATATGGACGCTACCGGTGGTGAACGGGTGCTACCGGGGAAGCACATTGGCTCAGAAGCGGGGAAAAAAGTTAACGACATCGCTAAGTTAGCGACAGAGTTACAGAATCGCCACTCAGGTCGCCTTAACACGACCTGTAGCCGTTCCATACTCGCGAGGAAGTACCCCCGGGTACATGATTCGTTGATTCTATTTTTTTTTACTTGAATAAATTCTATTTGTCTTTAATAAATTCTCAACTTTGAGTCGTTACTTAACGTCCAGCTAATCCTTTAATTAATCCCGACCCCTCTCCGCGGTACTGCAGCTAGCCGACGCTTCAGGTACCCGTAGGTAGTATTTTGTTTAGCTTTTTGAGATTGGCGATTATCCGCGTGGCGCCCAACATCTTGTTTAAATATTAATTTTCAGGCCAATTGTCGACTGGATGGTTCTCGGAGCCTAGCAATCCGGTCTAGTCCGAGGACCAATAAAAATCCACGTCACAGAATATAAAAACCAATTAATATTGGAACAACATTCATTGTTCTTGAGTTCCGATCTTGTACTGATATTTATTTGAAAGGTCCGTCTGCTCTGTCAGAACGAATTGCATAAAGAGGAACAAAGAAAGAGAGAGAAAATTAGTCATTGAGGAACCTTATCTTCTTCCAAAACTGCACGAATAAAAAAACTAACACTATAATCGGTGCAGCTGATTGCTTATACTTCCGTTTTCGTTTGTTTCCAGTGAAGCCACTGACAGTCGAGATCTTGAACAAAGGAAAGACCGTCTCGGCCGGAAAGAAATACGAGATGGAATGCAAGAGTACTGGATCCAGACCTCCCGCTGTGTTGTCATGGTGGAGAGGCTCAAAACCACTGAAAAAAACAGCAAAAATAGTGAGTTTAAAAAAATGACTTTCCCAATTTGTACACTGTTAGAAATTTGTAGGTGTCATTCGGACTCCACCCCGCGTACTGCTAAGTCTAAAATACCCGTTAGTGTTGCTGACAGTTCAACGACATCCGTCGGACTTGTTTTTCGAAAACGATATGATTTTCTTGAAATTTTTTTTCACTTGTGTTTTATGCAAAACTAGAGTTTTCGACCAGACGGCGATGAATCCCGTGCAATTTAGACACAATACTCCTATTGGCGATAAGATGTTCAATCTCTTAAGCAGTCATTTTTTTCGTGTAATATTGACCAGATAAATAAATTTATTTTGTTATAATTAATTCATAATGAGAAAATAAAAAATTAGTGTACATTATTAGTACAAAATGTTTGTATCACTTCTTTCAATCCCTTTCTCATAATAATTGAAGTATCTTATTATTTTTTACGGATAAATTCATCGGTGATGATTGTTTTCATCTATGTGTCTCTGTGATAAAGGTATTCTGTTTTTAATATCTGAACTGCAGATAAAGGCATCTCTACCATGAATATATTAAAAAAATATGTGCTGGGGTGATAATGACAATGGTTTCATTGTAGTTTTTCAATGCAGTGCCTATTATTCCTCGAATCTCTGTAGATATGAAAAAATCTACCGATCGCTCAACGGATTCACAAATTTTGACCTTTGCAGGAAACGTGGAATCCTGCTTCGAAGAATACTTAGCTATATTTCGTTTCTTCACATGATTCTCAGGCTCGAATAGTTGAAATGTCAATCCAGTATTTACACGATTTCTGTTCGCTCAATATTTTCAAAAAGTAAACAACTTCGAACTTTATTATAGGGCCTATCAAACGTATTGATCGATCATTGATGCAGTGTAATGGGCTGTGAATCTCAAATATCGAATCTCAATTTTGGCTGATCCAATTTGAGAAAATTTATACAATACGGGGGGATGTAATCGAACATTTTGCTCAGGGCCTGGCCAAGTTTGTAACGCTGAGCTGTACAGCCTGAACTTAAATAGCCAGTGCCCGTCCACCATTCCCGACTAATGCTGTAGATTACTCAGATCAGTTGTAAAGCACCCGGCCTGGCCCCGGTTAGTTTGACGAGATTTGAAGGGATTTGAGCAAAAAGGGTGAATTATTTTTATTATTATTTTTTATTCTTATTATAATTATTGTTCAGTCTTCGGATTTATCGAATAATTATTAAAAATTGTTCGGGATTAAAAATAATAAACACATGTCATACAAGCATCATATATACATACCGAGTGTTTTCGGTGAGACTTGACGGAAGGGAGCCGTCTATTCTCAGCGAAGACACTTGGTTTATAAAATTTATTAGTAGGCAACTAAAATTGAATTAAATAATATAATATAATAAATAATTTAATATAATTCAATTATTGTCGGCTTCTGCTGGCTGTTTATTTCTGCGGCCGTCACCTCGGCGTCCGTCCCAGTCCCGCGAATTGCCCAGGACTTGGCCTAATTTTTCAAAAAATAATTTCTCTGTTACTTGATAGCCAGGATTATTTGAGGACTTTGATTTGAAAGAGTCTGGAATCGTCGAATGAATCGTCTATTAAAAGTATGTTATTGATTGATTTTATAACATGACCATAATTCACAATTGCATATCTCACCTGTCAGAGCATCGCAAAAAGGTGTTACCTTTAAGATTGTTTTCCCAGGAGTTGCCTTGGAAGCGATCAATTCCATGGTAAGATACCTTGACATAAACTTCTTGAAAATACATGTTATGTTTCTCGTTAAACTACTCGAAGAATCGATGAGAAATAGTAGTGATAGAACCTGAAGAGCATTTAATCGATGTATAATGGAAAGAACTAATCATTCATGCTCCAATTTTATATATTACTTACAAAATCCGCTCGGAAATCTGTATTATTTGTTAATTTATCGTTGAACGATTGCAAATCAATGAACACTGCGAGGGGAAAATTTAATTCGTCAGTCTCTTGGAAGCTTGGATTTCTAACGCCTGGCACTTTCCTCAAGAACTCTTTCAAGGCATTTTTAATTTCTGCAATGTCACTTTTTATTGTTGCTATGTCGGTTTTGATTCCCTTGATATCTTGTACAAATATCTCTCCATGTGCAGTGGATGGAGTAGCTGAAAGTAAGAAGGCTTGTGCTTTACACACTTCTGATGAATATTTTCACATAAACGCATTATGATAGGATTAATGGGTAAAGCTCATGTTCAGTAAGATAAGTATGTTACTTTTAACGTTCGAGTCATGAGGGGGTGTTGATGTTCCTGACCTTTCGGCTCCACTGACTTCACCAGTTTCTATGTTTCTTTGATTGTTTTTAAAATTCGATGTGTTATTTAAATCCGTTGTGTTATCGCTACGAGAGGACCTTGGCATGTTACATTTTTCATGAATTGACTGTTCCGATTGCCTCTTTTTATGGTGAGCCGAATCTGCAGACAACGTTTTGAATTGATATGTGTTGAGTGAAGAAGAAGCAAGTTGACCAATAAATATATGACTATAATACCACTTGGGTCACCCTGACTTGGGTATGACGATTTACTTGGCAGAGATGATTTTTGATATTCTTCATTATGAATTGGCTTCGGTGTTGATTTGGATGAATCTTGAATGAGAATTTAATTAAGTGGGTGAGAGTATATAAAGATTAATTATCTGTAGACGATTTGCAGTAACTCACTAGCAATCTTTGTCTTTTTAGCAACTGATAAATCCTTATCTCGGTTAGGACGTTTTTGAGATAAGGATCGTGCGTCAATAATATTGATGGTACTTGATTTTGGTCGGTTGGAAAGTTCGCTTGGTTCTCTGTTCGTCTGGAGTCTACTTTTTTTTTACTACTAACATCCTGTGATTCACTGGCCTCAGACGCTTCACCCGAAAAATCCGAATTTTCTAAGCATTATACAAAAAAATACAATAGATTTTTTACCCAACAGAGGCGCACTGCATTTTAAATATTACAACTAAAATAGCTCATTACTCCGCATAGTAAACTTCAGAAAGCCTGGATCAGACCGGGCAAACTATGAAATCATGGCACATCTCTCTGGCTCCAATAATTTATTATCTCATCACAGATGCTCGCCTAATAATCGTTTTGAACAGGTAGTTCTTTTAAAAATGCACTTACGTCCGGAATAACCAGGTGCTGATTCAGATTCACTTGCTGAACTTATGGTCGGTACTTGCATTAAAATTTTTACACGTGTCGCATTTTCTTTAATTTTTCTCACACCAACTAATTTGGTCAATTGCCGAGTTTTTTCTTCGTGATTAAAAACGGATTCTGATGTGTACGCGTATTTCTCCTTTTTTTAAATAGTAAGTCGTATCATAGTTGGAAAGGATACATCTCCATTTGAATATTTATTTTTTCAAATTAAATTAGTTTAGTGTATACAATATATTCGTATTTATAGTGAAAAGATGAACGATGAATGATCCGTTACTATGGTACCGAGAAATGAACATCTTTCCGAGTAAACGGCTATACATACGGAGAGAATTTTATAAGTAGCGCTGTCATACTGGTAGGGTAAAAAAAAAAAAAGAAATGCAATAATTGAGTACCTGGGGTGCGAGAAGAACCTAAGTCGACTTAGGTCGTTTTTGCGCGCACCATCATCTTACACTAGGACCTCGATTTAACGGTCAGTGGCGGGACCGGCTACGCATCTCACCTTCTTAAATCGAGGTTGCGTACACTCCGCCCAAGCAGTATCTGCGCACCGGCCCCGGCCGCTGTCGCCAGCAGTGCCGTACAATGAAGCGCGCAACGGCGCCCCTTTCTCTTGATCGCTCGTTGTTGGTTAGACGTGTACGTTTAGCCGGTACCGCCATGACGGTAACATAACCTTCAATATGCCCCTTATGCGCCACTATTTTGTAGCGGGCCTGGCCGCGGAGACATGAAGCGACCCCCACCATCTCCCACCACGCGGCGAACCGGTTGATAAATGCAACATGGTGGGGACCGTCGCTTAAATCGAAGACCGTTAAATCGAGGTCCTAGTGTACAATAATATATACTTTTAATATCGAAAAACAAAATTAATTACTTAATTATCATTAATTCCATTCCCACGTAATATGACTACAGTAAACTCTCGATAATTTGCCGTCCGACGGACAGTAGGAGCGGAAAATTCTTGGAAATGGCGAGTTAGCAAGAGCCCTCACTCCGGTGCTGCGCCAACACTCGCCACGCCCAAGGCCACGCCAAAGGCCACGTCAAGTATATGAATAGGGACTGCGATGGTACGACACGCACACACTAGGCCGCGCAGGTCGAGTTCACTAGCGGTGGTGGGGTGCAGTCAGTTGTGTTGGTCCGTGTCTGTGTCCAAACTCACCCGCCGCTGCGGCGATTTATCAATCGGCGAATTATCGAGAGTCTACTGTATAGTGTGCCGATGTTTTGGACAGAACCGAAAAATCACATTGATGACTGTTATTTTTGTGCTGTAGCATTACATGGTATAAACGAAAGAAAAATGACATATCCTGATTTACCGTCTGCTAAAAATCATTTAGACAAGTTTACTTAAAAAAAATGTGTAATTAAATGTTTTAAATTAAATGTTCTTTTGTTTTTTAATAAATTAATTAAATGCTTTTTAATTTATTTACCCTTGCAAAATCTCGAAAACTACACGTAGCATTAAAAAAGTAAGTATCAAGTTTTTATCAGGGTACCGAATGTACTTAAAATCAATTTTACTTTTAGCGGCACCAAAATCATTGTAGACCTGTGTAATACATGTGTTTTGAGAAAAATGAATGTTATCAATGAAGAATATGCAGAAATTGTAAACTTTGCGATGAATTTAGGTAGGTTGAAATCTTATTACCTCCACGGTTTATTATTCTGGGTCAAAGCTCAATTTATACGGTAACAATAATAGATCCATACTAGTTCATGAGATTCTAAGCTTCCCGTTCATGAACAGGTTCTTCAAGTGATTCAGAAAATTGCGGTGTATCTTCACAAATTGTTCCTCCTAAAGCAAATGCCGAGGAAATTATTCTCCAAGCCCGCAATGCAAAAAAATTGGAACCATCGTCACTTCGCGCTTCTGTTGTACAACCAGCTATGACAAAAAAAAGAAAGCACACTCCACCAGAAAAGTTAACACGGAAGAGATTGTGCGATTCTTCAAAATGGAAATCAGCTATGCGAAAAATGAATATTAATCGTGGAATGGAACACCTCTCTCTTCATGGATCCACAATTATTCCTGCAAAACGACTTGGCGAATCTTGTGGTCCCGGTTGCCGATTCAAATGTGAACAAAAAATTATCGGGGCAAGCAGACGAGTCGAAATTTCTACACAATTTTGGAGTATTAGAGATCATACCCGTCAATGGGATTTCATCACTAGACATGTGATTGTGTGTAAAAAAAGAATCTAATGCGGATGTAACAACAAGGAAAACGGCGTCAAGAAAATATTTCTTCAAGATTGAAGGAGAAAAGTTTTCGTCTGCAAGACCATGTTTACTCAGACACTCGCGATTTCCAATACTTTTATAAATAGCGCAATTAGAAAGAGTAGAGAAAGTGAAGGACTTTTGTCTGATGAACGAGGACGGAATTCGCGACCTCCTCGAGCCCTCGATCCTAACATAAAAAAGAGTGTTGTCGAACACATGAATCTTTTTCCACGAGTTGAATCTCATTCCGTGCGAAAAGATTCCCAGCCAGAGTACCTTGAAGGTGGCTTATCCATTCCGCGTATGTTAAATGGGCGAAAGAAAAATACTCGAAACTAGCAACGGAAAGACATTATCGTGATTTTTTTAATACTGAATTTAACATTGGGTTTTTTGAACCCAAAAAGGATCAATGTGATATTTGCCTTGAATGCAAAAAATGTGTTGTTTTGACTCACAGAAGGTCTTGCAAACTCCACAAGGAAAAAGTAGTCTTTTTTATTACAAAAGAAAACTGGCGGTATATAATTTTACAATCTACAATGTGGGACGACATGAAGGTTATTGCTATGTATAAACGAAAAATGAAGGAAACAAAGGTTCAAATGAAGTAGCAAGCTGCTTATTGAATTATATCGAAATGAAAAGTGCAAAAGGTGTTGGAGAATATATTTTTCACTCCGATAACGGCTCAGGTCCAAACCGTAACAGATTTGTATTTTCAATGTATGTTCTCGCAGCAAACAAATATAACGTTAAAATAACGCATCGTTTTTTGGAAAAAGGGCACACTCAAATTGAAGGAGATTCTGTTCATGCTTACAATCAAATTTACACCCCAGCTGAATGGTATGGGATAATTCGAAATGCAAAGCGAAATAATCAGTACCTTGTTACAGAAATCGATCAAAACATGATATTTGACTTAAAAAAACTAGTACAAGATCAAAATTGGCTAACGGATACAAATAAGAATAAGATTTTATGGTAAAAAATTAAGGAACTTCATACTAACGGAAATGTCGCGAATGTATTGCAATTCAAGACGGATTTTGAACAGGCGTATGAAAAATGATCATCCATTAAATTTGAAGACTTATACATAGTTTGCAAAAAGCTTATTTCGGCGAATTGGGTAGCCCAAAAGCAAAACTGACAGATCTTCTGTTTCTGTGCGCGAAGAGCAGCATACCTGCGCCGTGTCAATCTTATTACAAATCTTTGGTTGCTGTGCCCGACAAATGTAAGCGTACCAACAATATGCGAAAGGAAATATCTAAAGGAAGAGATACCGAGAACGAAACAGAATAAATCTACCACGGCGTTACTAATATAATTAACAATTTAATACAACTGATAATAAGTACGTGATATAAGCGTAATCAATTCTGTTATGAAATGTGCTAAAAATAGAGGTAATATATATATTACCTTTTATTTTTTTATTTGAAGATGTTGAATCATCCAGCAATCAACCTCTGCCATCAGTATTTGCATTCTTTAATTATTTTGGATTCGAAAATGTTTTTGTTTCGTCTAATGGTCCAATACCCATTCTACGTGTGCTGAAGTTGTTGCTATTATACGAGAGAGAGAATATAATTTATTTGATCCTAGAGCTAATGCTTCCTAAGGACCACAGGCTAAGATACAAGCATAAGTATAAGTAATCAATGAGTTAACATAAAGTGAGAGTGAACTATAATAACGTAAGATGAAGTGAAATAACAAAATACACAAAATAATGTAAAATAAAAAAATAAAAAATAGGAAATATAAACTAAAGTAGAGAAAAATACAATAATACCAATTAGCCTAAGGTAATAATATGATGAGACAGTCATATCAAGCACATGCCAGAGGTAGTACCAACCCCAGATATATTTCCGACGAGCGAATGAAAGAGAGAGACCTAGGTAACCTAACTTAACATAACATAACGTGCCTAAGTCTAACTTAAGATAATATAACGTGCCTGAGTCTAGCCTAGCCTACCCTGACCTTACTCGAAGACTGAATCAGGTGGATTCGCTTCGCGCACCTCCTCAGCCATCAGGTAATTATAGCAGCGGTGTCGAAAGTCGGCTAGAGATACAGCTGTAGTGATTTCTGGCGGCAGCGAGTTCCAGAGATGGATCCCCATTACAAGAAAAGACCTCTCGAAGGTGACAGTATGGGTTGGGGGTGCGCGAAGTGAATCTGTACGTGCCGGATTTCGACGCCCTACCACATTAGACCGAAGCCAAAGCTGCTCACCGAAGAGTCCAGGCTTACTTAGGCATAAGGCTTTGTAAAATAGACAGCCAATGAAAAATCTACAGCGATTGCGCGGCCTGAGCCAGCCTAAGCTGCTAAGAGGGAGAGGGAGAGGGAGAGAAAGAGAAAGAGAAAGAGGAAGACGAAGAGGAAGAGAAAGAGGAAGCGGAAGTGGAAGCGGAAGTGGAAGTGGAAGCGGAAGCGGAAGCGGAAGCGGAAGCGGAAGCGGAAGCGGAAGCGGAAGCGGAAGCGGAAGCGGAAGCGGAAGCGGAAGCGGAAGCGGAAGCGGAAGCGGAAGCGGAAGCGGAAGCGGAAGCGGAAGCGGAAGCGGAAGCGGAAGCGGAAGCGGAAGCGGAAGCGGAAGCGGAAGCGGAAGCGGAAGCGAAAGCGGAAGTGGAAGTGGAAGCGGAAACGGAAGCGGAAGTGGAAGTGGAAGCGGAAGCGACGAAGAAGGAAGGGGAGAAGAAGATAGAAAAGAAGTTAAAGAGGAGAGAGAAAATAAAGAAAATAAAGATGGGAATGGAAAGAGAGGAAGAAAAGTAGAAGGCAGAAGCGGACAAGGAAAAGGTGGAGGAGTAAAAGGAGGGGAACGAAAAAACAGAGGTGTTGGAGGTGGTGGAGGAACTGGGGGAAGATGGGGGTTTAACGAGCAAGGACGAGGAACGGGGGGATACAACTGACGGGGACAAGGAACGGGGGGATTTAATTGGCGGGGACGAGGAACAGGGTAATTGGGACGCTGTAACTATGGCCGCAGCCCTGAAAGAATGTCAAAAAGGGAATTCTATTGAATCAGTGACCACTAAGTATAACTTGGCATTTTCAACATTATATAGACATGTTAAGTCTGGCAGTACTTCTAATAAGCTTGGAAGATTCCGGTGTGTGTTCAGCGATGTACAAAAAGATGAACTTGTATCGTAATTGAAAGATATGGATGGCGTTTTTTTACGGATTGTCAAGTGACGAGTTTCAATCACTCGCACATGAATTCGCTAAAATAATTGAATTAAACTATCCACCCAGTTGGGACAAACATTTGAAAGCTGGCGATGACTGGTTAACTAGCTTTATGAAAAGACATCGGATTTGACTCTCAGATCCCCAGAACCAACATCAGTTGGCAGAGCTAGAGGTTTCAATCGTCCCCAAGTTGAACGATTTTATCAAAATCTTAGCGACCAAATTCAGAAGTATAATATAGATGGATGCAGACGCTATAATATGGATGAAACTGGGATAATGACAACAACTAATAAGCCTCCAAAAGTCATTTCACAGCGCGGGAAAAAAACCAGTCGGGGTAATGGCGAGTGCAGAACGTGGAATATCAACGACTGTTGTTTGCTGTTGTAATGCCGCAGGTTCATTTATCCCACCATTTATGATTTTCGCACATAAGAGAATGCAGGAAAGGCTTCTCGATAGAGCACCTCCAGAAACCCAAGGCACCTGTTCTCCAAGCGGTTGGATGAATGAAGAGTTATTTTTAACTTGGCTTCAATTTTTTATAGAAAAAGTTCGTCCTACAGAAAATAATAAGATTCTTCTTTTGCTTGATAACCATGAATCACATAAATATCACCCAGCTCTGGAATATGCATCTAAAAATAATGTCATCTTCGTTTCGTTTGCGCCGCATACAACGCATAAAATGCAGCCCCTCGACAAGGCATGTATATGGACCCATTAAGAGATATTTTGAGCAAGATATTAATATGTACCAAAAACTACACCCGGGAAGAATAATCAATCAATATGATGTAGCGAAGTTGTTTGCCCCTGCATATTTGAAAGGTGCTACACCGCAAAACGCTGTCAGTGGATTCAAATCTCCGGGAATATGGCCAGTAAATCCAAATATCTTCGGTGATGAGGATTATGCTCCGGCCTCGGTAACTGACCGCGAAGTAAGAGAAATCCATCCAAATCCTTCCCTACAAACATTATCGGATCATAATCCAGATATGTCAGCAGTTCCGAGTACTTCGAAATCATCATCGCCAGTGCCCAGTACTAGCCTGGATCAGTCCGAAAATAAAGAAAACGAATTCAACAGACCACTAAGTATTAAAGATATACGACCATTACCTAAAGCCAATTTTCCCGTATCAACCCGAAAACGAAGATGTCAAGGTCTGAGATTCTGACAAGCTCACCCATCAGGAGGGCACAGTCAGAAAAAATCAAACAACCTCAACCCCCGAAAGAAAAAAAGAAAATATTTCAAAATTACGAATTAATTTCAAACAGAGGTGTCCTACTAAGTGTCATTGAGCGAATCATCGCTAAAAACATCTGCATTTCTCAGAGCCACCAAAATATTGCAAAAGATCGACCGCGCGGCGACGCGCGACAAGACGTTTTATTTTTTTTCTCCGGCCCAGGTATTTTCTCCATGAATTTTTTTTTTTTAGGGTTGAAGGGAAAGGATTCGGGTATCCAAAAAAATTTATTTTCATGAATTTCTGTGAGTCCCGCGGAAATGGCAGCGAAATTAAAAAAAAAGAAAAAAATTGAAGGAATTTTTTTGTTTGTAAACAAAATTTTTTCTATCAAAGTGCATTCTTTTACGAGCAAAATGATTCGAGGATCAGGCCGCTCCGGTGAATACTTTTGGAGATATCAATTTTCAAACATAGCGGTGCAACAGCGGTTCACGAAAATTCACATAATCTTTCACGTAATTATGTCACGTAATTGATCTTTGTGTTTGCTGGGCAGTTATTTTGATATCCGAAATGAGTAAAATTGCAAATTAAAAATTAATACATCCAATATGAATAATTTTTCCAGAGTATTTAAATCATTAACCTTTAATGTTTGATTCAACAACTTCTTTTACTGTCGCCGGAACCTAAGATATAAAAAGAGCTTCTGCGAAATGCTTAATTAGTTTAATCGTTTGAGCAGATACCACTTTCGATGAAACATACATTTTTTCCTGTACTGCACCTACTTTTGCTTCTGCTTCTAAATTTATCTCTGCTAATGTTTGATGAATCTCTTCGAAGGACGCTGAAGGTGTCTGTCGCACCTCTGGAGGCGACATATGAGTTTGTTCATTAATTTTTTCTTCTGTAGAAGTCGTTAATGATTCATTCATGTCTGTGTTTGAAACCATTTGTTCATTGAACTCAACTTGATCTTGGTCCAAAAGTCTGTTCATTATTGCTGATTCTCCATTGCTCATGTGCAATGGTGCTCCAGAGTTCACGAATTCTAATAATTCTGTGATCGTTCTTTCTGCTTGTGCATTTATATCATTTGTTCCTGCATTTTCTACGTGAACTATTTGTACTGTAGGTTGTGGATTTAGAGATTGTGGTGGGATTATAATATTATTCAGCTCATCATTTATGGATTCATGATCAATTAATTTAAGATTCTTATCCTGAACTGTACCCTGAGACTCTATTTTAACAGTAAAGTTTCCAAAATTATTATCACCAAGTGTGAATGAATAATTGTATACTGTAACGTCCTGGCATAGCCACTCCGTTCCCACGGCTCCTTATCATTGCCTGTTTGCTGACCTCAGCACTTTTGCCTCTCCACCTTGGTCAGAACCAAGCATTGCTCATTATTCTATACTAATTTTACACCACTTCGAACTCAACTCTCTAACCTTCCACACATCGACGGCTGAGCAGAACAACATTGTATCTCACAATTTGGTTCAACAATATCGTATCTTAGGATTTATTTCAAAAACATCGTATCTCAGAATTTGCTCCAAAAACATCGTAACTCGAAATTTTGGTCAAAAAGGTCGTATCTATCGTAAGAAACAAGCAGACATACGATGTTTTAAAAAAAAAATCGAGATACGATGTTTTTGGAGCAAATTCCGCATCAATATTTTTTTTTTTTTTACACCTCTTTTTTGTGGGAATCGCAACGGCCTCACAGTTCATCTGAAACATATGCGATGAAAATATGTTGTTTCAAAGGTTCAGTTTCAAACTTCACCGAGAGCCTCTCATCAACTTTATCATGACCAGCCGAGAATTGTCAACAATAACCCTTACGCACAGAGATTGACGATTACAATCGACTTTACAGAGTTTCATGCACTCATTGTGTCACATACATCGGTGAGACCAATTATCACCACATAGAAAGTCCAAATCAAAGTAGATGGCGTTGATTTACAAATATATTCATCACACGTTCGGTTTTACTTGTTTGAGCTCTCCTGCAGCAAAAAGACAAAAACAAATGATCCTATTTTACACGTGAGGAGTTTTGCAATCTGGATTAAGCGGCAGTGAACTTTGTGCCCTGATATCCGATATTTATTGAAGTTTGATTCACTGGTTGCAAAAGACTTGAACTTCGAGATTGATTGCGAATCTCTTCGATGACTCAATTATTCATTTGAATTTTCATCAGATCCAGGACGGCAGTACAAGCGTGAGCATAGTTCAGTGGACTCCGAGTGTCGAGGATGAGGGAAAGCACTTAGTCTGCAGAGCAGAAAACCCGAGATTAAGTGAAGCTGGAATTGAGGACAGATGGAAACTGGAAGTACATTGTAAGTACGACAAATTTATCGCTAGTTATATTATCCAACGATCATCAGTGAGCTTGGATCTTATCTGGGGCACTTGCAACTTTCAAATCGTACTCACAATCCGATCTTTACGTCGTTTAACGACATAGTTACTTGCATTCATGAAGCAAATATCACGTGCAGAAAAAACTGAAAAACAGTGTTCTTCAGACGTTTCGGCCCTTTGATGGGGAGGCGCGTCCTCGGTGGGCTATGACATTTATTTACTCTAATAATACAAACAATGAAATAAAAACCATAAGTCAAAGATTTTTGTCAACAATACTCGGGCGGCCTGCAAAAGAGGTTAATTTTGTCTGGCTCTTTTGGATTCATCTTTACGTGATGAGCGATGAAGATCACTTGTCAGATGACTTGTACGCCCTAGGTTTAAAATTGAATTATCACTATAAGTGTTTTTGTTGTAACTTATTTGTTTTTTATTTCTGACGGACGTTATGAACAGAGTTAGGGTCTACCCTGTTATTCGGATTTATGGTTTATTGTTTATAATTTGTGGTTTTTATTTCATTGTTCGTATTATCAGAGTCAATAAATGTTATAACTTACTGAGGGGACCCCCCCCCCCCCCCCCCCCCTGCTCCTGCCCAGATGGCCGCAACATCTGAAGAACACTGTTTCTGTTTTTTCTACACGTCCCATAAGCCGCCAACTAGCTAGAGCTGTACGATTAACCGGTTAAACCGGCCAAAACGGTGAAACTGGTTAATTGGCCGATGGTTTAACCGGCCAGTACGGTTAACCCGATTAATTGGTCGATGGTTTAGCTGGATAACCATCCAAAACGGTTAACCCAGTTAATTATCTGATGGTTTAACCGGTTATCCGGCCAAAGCGGTAAATCAGAGTAACCAATCAACCAATGGCAGTGCCGTCTTTAGCGACCGGGGGGCCCTGGGCCAGAATAGCTTCAGGGACCCCTGTAGTGGTATTTTTTTTTCACTTAAAGTTAAAAATAAATTTACGAATTTGCAGTTAAAATAGTTTGATTATGCTTGAATACTTTTACATGTTACCTACTTTTCTTCTACATTTTTTTGTCGCCAAATCAGTGATCAGTTTCTTGAAATCAATTATTTCCAACAAATCAAACTCTCATTACTGAGAAGAGAGAGATTATTCAATCTCGTCCGTTCCATCTTGTTACGCAATTCGCATTATAGCGGGCAATTATGACATACAAAAATATACAAAAAGAGGTTCAAAACATTGTGATAATTCATCAGTGAAAATACTTCACAAATTATATTTTTGGTTATCAGAATTAATTCATCTGTCGAGCGCCGGGGCCCCCTGAGAGCCGGGCCCCGTGGGCCCGTGCCCAAAGACGGCACTGGGCCTACGGGGCGAACACGTAGAAAAAATACTCAAGATTGCAATATTCGCTCAAAAATCACGAAGTGTTTTCAACGCTAGTCTAACGCAGAGTGACTAGACTGCATAGCGTCGGTACTCAGCGCCCCCCTTATGCGCTGAAATATTGATTTTTGTATCGAGCGCAAGATCCTTAAACATGGCGACCTGTTGTCGCTACGCGCGAAATTCGAAGTTCACCACGGTATCAGGAGCTCGTTAATCAGAGGAGCACGGGTTGCAGGCTTTTCCTGGTGGCGGGAATCTCTTCCACCACCGATATCCCGAGTTATAGAGTGCCCTCGACACTCCCCCGTGTCCTCTCTCTCTCTCTCGTTCTTGGAGGTAGCCCGGCCGGTACTATCGTCCACAGCTCATTGTGGTGTTCGTCGAAAGGGATCCACACACACGATATTAAGTCTCGTGCGTCCGTCGGGTTGCGTATCAGTCTGAGTATTACGCCTTTGGACGGGCCAGGTCTCCCACATGTCAGAGAAAAGTCGTAAAACAAAACAAAAGACTAAATAATATGGTCTATAGTTTTTAGTCGGTCACGGTCGCCTCTCGGAATTTCTATCAGGCCTCGGGGTCATTCTACTCATTTACTCTTTATCACACACTCTGCTAAGGTCGTTCAAGGGGTAAGGAGGCTGTAGTAACATGCGATGTTACAGACTATTCAAAAAACAAGCGCCAATTTGTATAGACATATTACACAAAATTTATTTTCATGTATCGTGTTTATATCAAATGATGAATAGCAATAACGCACTGAGGCTTAAAATATTTTTCTTCTAACAGTTTCTTTACATATAAAATATAAATAAACTTTTTCAATCATAGTGAAAATACGTTTCGTTTATTAGGTGTTAGTCCAATTCTTGCAACGAAGCATTGTCTTTGTAGGCTCGAACTTCATGATCCCCTGTTCAGCGTCAATTCCTTGCTTTGTATGAATGAGTGCTGCTACAGTGGACGTAGTCAACTTATTTCGATTTTCACTTTTGATATTGTTCAGATTACTGAAAACGCGCTCCACAGACGCGTTGGAAAAAGGCAATACAAGCAGTAGATTTATTACGCTTCTGAGATTTGGGAATACAGATTCACCTGTGAAGATGTAATAATAAATCAAAAATGCATAACTGGATTCGTTGTGAAACATAAGCTGATTTGCAAGCCGTCACTAACCTGCAGAATTTGTCATAGCCAAGACCTGCTTCCAAAACTTCTGTACGTCGAGAACATCCAAGGCATGTTGGGAAAAATCGAGATACGCAAGCTCACTCCACTCGTTGCGAAGGGCTTGCTTGTCAACGAATTCTAGCAAGATTGGGGATCTGTTTAGAGTGTCACTTACATTTTTTCGCTGAAACTTCTGGACAGTTGCTGAATCTACAATCTCAATTACGTCGAATATGTCATCTTTGAATTGGAAACAGGTTTTAATTTGAGATGCGAGCCCAATATAAAACTCCAAGCAAGTTTTATAGAAACAATCCAAATCAGACTTGAAGAACTGATTTTTGTTCAGATGAGTGTCTCGACAGAGATTTTGGATGCTGTCAGTCGCTAAAACACCCAGGTACAATTTGTTCATTGGGATAAACGTCCTAGGATTGGTATGATAAAGCGTGATCACATTTTCTCCTCGAAAGCTGAAAATGTCCATGTAATTGCTATAAATATTCTTGAGAAGTCGTTCAACCTTCGGTTTCACTCGGTGAAGTAGTGGCGTCTCACTTTGAAACAAAATATTGAAGTCTGTCAGCAGTCCTAAAATATAAGCTATGAATTCCAAATGAATTTTTGTGAATTTATTCTTTATCGCTTGCAGCATGATTGCTGTCGTGAACATCGAGTAAAATTTTCGATTTATTGTGTCCGGTCTGACGTAGACTGACTCATATACTGCAGCACCGAGGCGCGCTTGATTCGGAAAGCTCGTGGTGGTATACGTGCATCGGTGACGTGACAGCGAGCACGACACAGTATATGCGGAGACAGTGAGTAGTAAAGCGCTCACGAGAGCACGTGGGCTTGCGAGATTGTGTTTACAAATTATTTCAAGTGTCGAGATGTGGGCGTACGTGTTCTTTGCTAAAAATAAAAAATATAGCATCGTAAACATCACATCAATCAAAAATTTCAATCGTGACGAACAGTTTAATGACAAAAAAGTGTATTCAATAGAGTTGGCTGACGGATCCCACGGTAAATGCCAGGTGTTGCTTTTAGCAGGTAAGAAACAATATTTCTATTTATGAAAGTTACTTGATGTAACAACAATGCATTAGGTTCGCAACGCATTTTTAAGGCCGATCCGTAGTCGCCCACCTCCTTTTGATACAATGTGACACATTTCGATTATTATCCGAGCCCAGGCGTCAAAAACGCAAAAAAGGCCAACGCTGCGCGAGTTCAAATTCAATACCGAACACATACGTCCAAAAAAATGTTCGTTTCATGCGAAAATAGAGACTAGAGAGGGTTATTACATTGTTACGAAAAACATTGCATTAGGAAAAATGTAAAAACCATCTTCTGATTGATAGATTCTTATTGAGTCAAGTTACGGCGATGCGTAAACCAGGCAATAATATGATCTGATAAATTATCAAATGATCGTTAACATTCAACATTCGTCAACATTATTAATAGTTTAAGGGGGGGGAATACTCGAAATTTACCGACTCCGTCTATTTTCTCGAATATCTCCGAAACGGGGCTATCAATCGACTTGTCCTTTCGGCAGTCAATGTTTGACGAGTAATGAGTTCGAACTGGTATGTTTTATCGGATGAAATCGTTTTTTTTTTTTTTTTTTAATCGAAAAGTGCGGGCGTACCATTTATTTCGACTTATATCAAAGCCTACGCATCAAAAATGCAAAATCGGCCTCTGTAGCCCGATTTTTTATGGAATTCCGAACATACCGATCCAAAAACATCTTTGTTTCCGACAACGATGAAGACGGAATATGGCGAATACGATTTTGTGGTAATTTTCGCAATTGTCAAGGGCTGTGAGCGAAAATGGCCGCTCACAGCTGTCGATATGATGCGGTGGTTCCCAGAACGACCGTCAGATGTCGCCGCGCGCGCCATTTTCGAGCTTCTTTATATAAAATAACATGTAAATAGTTATAAAGGAGAAGCTCGAATATGGCGCGCGCGGCGACATCTGACGGTCGTTCTGGGAACCGCCGCATCATATCGACAGCTGTGAGCGGCCATTTTCGCTCACAGCCCTTGACAATTGCGAAAATTACCACAAAATCGTATTCGCCATATTCCGCCTTCATCGTTGTCGGAAACAAAGATGTTTTTGGATCGGTATGTTCGGAATTCCATAAAAAATCGGGCTACAGAGGCCGATTTTGCATTTTTGATGCGTAGGCTTTGATATAAGTCGAAATAAATGGTACGCCCGCACTTTTCGATTAAAAAAAAAAAAAAAAAAAAACGATTTCATCCGACAAAACATACCAGTTCGAACTCATTACTCGTCAAACATTGACTGCCGAAAGGACAAGTCGATTGATAGCCCCGTTTCGGAGATATTCGAGAAAATAGACGGAGTCGGTAAATTTCGAGTATTCCCCCCCCTTAATAGCGTAATACGATAAACTGACTATAATCATAACTTACCTGTTTTTCTAACTGGTGAATCCCCAATACGACGGGCCACAGTAATTATAACCAAAGTATTAAATCATTGCCCATAAGATATTCAACCAACAAAAATGTTAAAAACTAAATCTGACTTTTGAGTAGACTGTCGATGGGTGTTTATCGCACTCTAAAGCTTCTGTGAGAGGTGTTTGAGAACGCTTTTCAACTTTGAAAAAAAAAGTAGCCGAATAACGTTCAGAAACACCAGATTTCAGACGCGTCTGAAAATAGGAAATTCGTCACTAGCCTTGTAGTAAAAAACACCAGATCCAGTGACAGAGTCACTAACTTGGCAACACTGAACCTCACGACACAGCTCTAAAAACATAGTTTTGAGATAGACGCGTTTGAAGTTTTTGCAGAAAAATTGATAATTACTTATCTGGAAGTTCATACATCCAAAAGCTATACAAAAGTGAGGTGAACAGTTTTTTTTTTTCAAATTATTAGTTTTTTTTTAATAAAAAATTTTTTTTTCTGCAAACAATTTTCTCGGAATGTTTTTTCCCTTGCTATAGCAATTGACCGTTGTTTTTTTGCTGGGGACCATCTTCAACCTGTCTTTCGGGGGGCAGTGTATTGTTCTAGAGTGTTGCCATCTTTCCTTCTCATATTGAATTTAATAGATTCTTCCTATTATATTCGAAAATCTGTGAACAAAAAGAAGAAGAACTTCAACCACCCACAAGTCGACAGGAGCGTAGTGTGAATAATAGATATTACTATTCGGAATGGACACTCACTTTTAGGTTATAGTACACTTTTCGAAGCACATCACCCTTACAACGATAACACGCTAGATATTCGATAAATTGATGATTATTTAGTAATGAAAAGTACTGTTTTTATACGCTAAAAAGTACTGTTTTTATTTATTTTTTTCAATTCCGAAATACTGGAAATCACGGGAAAGCTCACTTTACCTCGCAAAATCTTGGACAAGTAAAGGCGATCATACACCATGTGATCAATATTGGAATCAAGCGCCAGCGCAACTTGCGCCAGATCGCGATAGCCAAATGTCGAACTTTTGGCGGTCACTTCGAAACCTTGCTCTTACAGTACAAAAATCTTTTTTTCATTAGGATATAAACTAAAGAAAAGTTTTTTCTTTAGTAAAAAATTGGCATTCATTTAGTCAGTACTGCAATTGAATAACCCACATGTAAGCACTACGTAACATCAAAGTCGATGACATGTGAAAACTGCGGTGATTTTTTTGCCTCATTTGATCATTCGTTATGCCGAATGAGAAAAAAAAAATAAAAATCAAGCACATTATTTTCATGGGATACTCCATTTATGATTCTTTTATTCTTCACTGAGAAGAGGATGAATCTCACTGAATGATCGCGAATCCGAATTTTTCGCCCACGATTAACCATGAAATAAAATTTAGTAGGAAATATAGTGAATAAGCATGTTTCTGAATCATTTGAAAATTCCCGCTCAAATAGGAAGACTAGGGGAATGAAATAAAAGTCTGGAAAATTAGGGAATTTTTTTTTAATTATTCGGAGCTGATTTGGGGAAATCCAAGATGAATTTTTTTTTGACCCCATCTGAGGACTACCCTAGTATTCATAGACATTCAGTAGCCTACTAACCCTTTCTTAGTCGGCTACTAAATGTCTATGAATACGGATGACAGTGTATAAGTGTATAAAATCTAGAGTTGAAGTGCTTTCTTACGCAATTCCACCAGACCTGAAAACATTGAGAAAAAAGGTGCTAGTAGAAGGAATATCTCTGCCTGGGCACCGAAATCAATGAAACAAACTTTGTCGCGCAATTTTATACGCGATCGCAAACACGTACGGCCAAAAACATGTCCGTTTCACGCTGAAATAGAGAAGTTGAGTGTGTAAAACGCTTATTTTTCACACTTGACAATTTTCTATCGCTCGGAATGATGGCGAGTTAGTTGTGTTTAGAGGGTTTTTGAGGTGTCGATGACGCTTCCGAGATGGCGTGGCGCACGAATCTACGACTCGGATCACTGTTCGATAAACTGGACAAAATCAGCTGTCAGTGATAAATACGCGTGTATTCTAAAATTTCATGGAATGTTGTTATTGTGGTCAGGATACACAGAAGACTAACAAAGCCGTAACGCTTGGTAAGTGCATGAACGAAATACAGTGGTGGTATAAATTACGACATTTATATTCACCTTCGTTAGATTGGGTTTGATTCGTTTGTTGACAATAAATTATTTCGTTAGAAATTCGTTGGAGAGACATGCGCAGCTGAGGAGTATACGCGAAGAGTATTTGTGACAGCAAATATTTTTTGACTCTATACTGGTTTTCAAATCAACCAGAGCTACCCCAATCTCGGTTGAAGAACAGACGTGTAGACGAAATATTTCCAGCTTCTGAAAGTCACGAGGTTGCACGTCCCGATCAAGTTCAACGAGAATGCTGACTTTCATTAGAAAAAAAAAACAGATACATCTAATATTCTCAACGTCAATTGTTCTGATCAACGAATCAGATAATGTGTAAAAAATCTCGAAAATGCAGTGTCACAAAACAAAAACTTTGAGCCATCAAACATAGTGGAAGTATCTTCTTATCTGGATTGACCCTCCGTCAATCCAGAAAAGAAATTGTTTGAAACGCACGGCACGGCAGGTTTTGATACTCTGCCACACTCATTACTTTGAAGTATTTTGTGAAAATGAGGGAAAAAAAGTTTTGTAAGACTTATAAAACTAACGACTTATAAAATTGATCAAAACGGTAAAAAGAGATGTTTTTCTCGAAAAGCGAAGTTCATCAAGTTCTTTTCAGAGACTGGCTGGTCCGAAAAATCTGATAAAAATATATATTACGTTTATCGGTAGGTTAAATAAGATAAAAAAAAATGATGGGACAGATCGTAGAGGGTAATAGTGAAATGCCGTCGAGTTGGCCTGGAATACCTTTTTTGACACAGCGTGCGGGAAGAGCGTCTTCCCATGTCTGTGGAGCATGCGGGAAGTGATTGTTCCATGAAGTGAACCGTAATGAGCCACGAATTTTCATTGTTTGCATCATCGCGAGAGTTAACACTCAGTCACAGCCACTCGTCACCATACACTCCAGGTTTTTCGTCTGTTTATTGCAAGCTGGCCATCCGCCTTTTTTATTTCTCGACCGTAGACGCGCTTGGAAATACTTGATTATTATGTTATGATACGGCTTCTTCCCGTAGCTTGTGTCTAAAAATAGGATACGTAACGATGACGGGTTGGTAATCCATGCACTCGTGCTGGGATCACTAACTTCCCGCCATCGTTACGCAATGTACTATTACACAATAATTATTGATAAAGCGCAAAGACCTGCAATATTATAGCTCAGGGAAAGATAGCTTCGAACTGTATGAAAAACATGAATGAACTTCTAGCACAATATCCCTGAATAAAGAACTTCTTAAATCACTCCACTCATTCAAGCTAGTTCGACGAGCTCCCCGAGCCCCTGATCATCCCCATCACCCCGCGACGAAACCATCTTGCGGAACGCATGCATTTGACTTTGAAGGATTCCCTGCACTCCAAAAGATAAGCAAGAAACTATTCAGACTTACAGAACTTGTTTAAAATAGTGTCACAAAAGAAGCAACAAATTGAAATTCAAAAATCAATTCCTTTTGTAATAATTCCGTCATTTGATTGATTACAATATTACAAATAATCTAGGAAATACTATTAGAATTTTTCTGCGTTACTTATTTCGTAACACCATTTAAGAGTTCTCCAAGTTTGAAGCTCTTCGTTCAACTTTTAGACCACAGCTAACATTTCGAAGTCGCAATTATAGGCTCCGGAGGACTTCATCGTAAAGTCTGCAGCATCATCGGAGGTTCAATAGTTCATCGAGCCAGCTCGAACGCGTATAATTATCACAACTGTGAAGAAAGTGGTCGTAAGAACGTCAGAATTGTGACAGTTAAATCGAGAATTTTTACTGCATAAAACTTCAAAATCTATTTTTCTCTACCTAGGTTTTCAGTTAGTTTGCGTAGGATTCTAAGAGTATCGGTTCACCGAGTCAATCGAGTTGGTTCTTTGCTTCCGACAATACTCTGATGGTTGACTCTCCGAATTTTGTATAAAACAGCGCCATCACAGGATAATCGATGACATCTACCTCGCTTAGCATTCCAATTTCTTGACTTTCGGTATTCCTGATCCAACGAAGCTGAAAGATCCAATCTGTCTGAAGCAACGCTATCTGAAATGCACTCAAATTTGATAAAACTGTATCTTCGAAGCTTGCGAATACGATTTAGGTTTCACATTAGCAAAACTGAAAATACAATCAAATAGTGTGACTTCAGCGCTATGTAAGTTGACAAATTCCAATGTTATATAGGCCGGAGGAACTTTTTTGTTGCACCCAGCATATTCTTCGTTTCTGACTTTGGCAATGACTAGCTGTTACGTTAGAAGAAAAGCTTACCAAGTAGACCAGTACCTACAGTGATGAAAGGAGAGGAGGCTCCGAGGCGTACGGATATCTGGGGTCAGTCCGCCGGTGGCAGCATTTTTCAGTGCTGATTAGGAAATTCTCTGTCAGCTTCTGAACCGCTCAGCCAGGCGGCACTGCAAACTTCGTCATCTTTGGAACCTTTCCCAGGATCACTCTTGGCATAGTGACGCGCATCGATGCCCAGTTTCTGTGGCTAAATAATATTTTCTCATTGTAACGCCAACTGTAAAATGTCAATTTAGATAAAACCCACGGCATGGCATTCAAATTCGGGCGATCATTTATTCGTCACTACTATTCCCGCATACTTTTCAATCACATCTATTCGATGACTCTATGATTTTGATTTGATTCTGGCATTTTATCGTTATGTTACTGATTTCCTCGTTGTTCTCGCGAATATTTACATTTTCAAAAATAAGCTATCATATGCGATAATTGTGATTCACTTACCTCGGGATAAAATCGCCCTTTCTTCGAGTTTAGTTCCTCAGATAAGCAGCTTACCTCATTGGTGTTCGGTGATGGTACAATACTTCATTGGCACCAATACCAGGTGCTCGCCAAGAAACACTTTTGGTATTATAAATATATTATATATTATAATATAATTTGATAAATCAAAGGCCACGAAGAGTATTCTTTTCAATAAGTTACGCTTATCTCGGGCAAGACCGAGATGCGGTAATTTCATCGCTTCACACTTCGATGCACCTGGACCTCGAGAATGTTAACGGTTCGAGACTGAGATTCATACCTGCGACAGTCCCGGGCTCCGTCTAATCTCGCAGACAGGGTCGTCGCAATCGGATTTTCGTAAGCGCCGCTCTACGGTAAGCGAGAGCCACTCTCCCCGACACGCGACGTCAATGCCAAACTGAGTCACCGGGCCCGTGTTTCCATGCGCGCGCAGGCTCCAGGTTCCGCTATGGGCCGCGGAATTTGTTTTCTGGGTGGCGTGTGTTCGTAGATTGTCCATTACGGCTGCTCCAAATCTCTGTGAACAGGAACTTTCGTTGCTGTAAGTATAATAAATTTGTGAGCTCGAATTTGCTAGATTGTACCTCAAGGTGGTCCATTTTCGATCTTCAATTTTCAATTCCATTTGTACAGTAATGTTCATCAATGGGTTCGCGGTGGCTAACTTTTTTTTTTACTTTTACGGAAACGAGACTCCATTCCAGTCGTATTTTATGTGCCGATGGCCAAAATTATAATAATAATAATTATGACCCTCTATAAAAATAATATAATCTTATTTTATTTGATTGTATCCGAAAAAGTAAAAAAAAAAACAGTTAGACACCGCGAACCCATTAATGAACATTACCGTACTCCAAAATATGTGCAAGCTTAGGTGAACTAAAATAACTCGTGAAACACAAATAAGCTCTAAAAATATTTACAGTCGCTGCCGGAGCTTTCGTTTATCATTTTTCACAAACTTTTATCGTTACTGTAATACTTCGTAATTGGTATTAGAAGTACGAATATGGGCACTTTTGGGTCCTAGGAGTAACTGCTTATTAATGTACAATCCCCACTCCTCGGTGCCTCTCGCCGGTGCGGAATCAGTTACTTTGTATATTAAGACGGAAAACAAGTCAAAAGACGCGTAGCCATGTTACGTTAGATGAATATTCTTTTGGGCATAAGAGAAGTTGCAGGGGCATTCCTTTTTTTCTTTACTTTTCAATTATTCGAGGTACCTTCGAACAATTGCGAAGTATTATGCGTGAAAATATTCCAGAGTATCGGAATAGAATAATGTATACTCCAGTACAGAGATGGGTGCCTTCGATTACAATTCATAGCTTTGGGTGCATTGATATATGGTAATACACGCAAAATTCCAATATTTTTGTATTTATCTGGGTCATTAATTTATCTGCTTGTTTTAAAAGGGTTCGGCAGGCGATTCCTTCGAATGTTTCACCATGATAACTTTTTTGTATCAAGTCAAGTTTCGCAGGCCAAATAAGTGCATTCTCTCTACCAAGCAACCGAACCAATACATCCCAAAATAGGTGATTAGCGAACCCTTGCATTACGTGTAATTCGGGAACAACACACTTTTGAAGAACAGGGACATCGTTACTTTCATCGAATAGAGGTAAATTTACAGTGCTATGGCACTCTTTAGCCTTTTTTTTATCCATACCGAAAGAGAAAAACTTGTCATTATCCCATCGTATATCCCCATATGTTCTTAATTTTAGAGATTTTTCTTTAACTTCATCATCATCATTATCGGCTTAATTTGATCTTCTTAAATCTTGCAAGCTAATAAAGCAGTACGGGCAAGAGTACGTAGAGAAAGCTGTTTGTAGTCCATTAACGGTCAAAATTAATCTAAAGTCCGCAAGAAATTCGAATGGAATTTGATTGATTTTTGTCAAGTTGAACAAGCTCGACATGTTATGATACGTTTCTTTAACATTTGGCACAATACACAACATGATTAAACGGTTAACACTAGTCAACTTTGCTTTGCAGTTGACTTTACCTCCTTCATAATATAGATTGTTCTTTTTTCTCTCAGGCTCATAGCTTTCCTCATTGTCAGACATTGAATTATAAGCTCTAGAGAGTAGTGTTAAACAAACTTTCGAAAATCCTTGAGGCGAGACGGCCATAACTTTGATCTTGTGATGACCTATTAGATTTCGCTCTAATTTATCTCCCTCGTAAAATTTTTTTAGAGTGTTAGTTTTTTCAGTAACATGTGAAGCGTAATTTACCGAGACTGATTTTCTACCATTCCTGCTGCGAATCAGACTAACTGGTTTCCTCATTTGTCTCGTGGATGCGCTCGTATTGGACATAAAATTATCTAAATGTTCATTTTCAAAAACAATACTCTTTTGCTCCTCTACTTTCAACGATAACGAAATTGTTTTACCTGATAGATTACTCATTTGAATTTTTTCATCTTTTTTGTTTGATTTTTTTAAAACACTGCTCACTATCTGTTCTTGTTGTGTTCTTGGGAGTTTATCGACCAAATTTAATATATTATCACGAGCTGTAGTTATTTTACATAAGTGAAATTTACCTCTTCCTATATCAGTCAAACAGTCATTATAAATTGTAGTATGGTTTACCGATTTGCTTTGAACAGGTATTTTATTACTTGCAGTTTCTAATTTCAATCTCCCTTTTGCTGATTGCCCATTATTTTTGTCAATTTTATTATAAACACAACGTAAGTGTCCAGCTCCTTTCATAACTTTTTTATGACCCTTCGAACTTGCCGTAATACATATATAACACATACAAGTAAGATGGGATTCACTTCTAGCAAAGTTGAGTCACACGATTTTTTCATACTCCGGCATGATTTGCAACGGTCTTTTATAATTATTTTTGTCATGTTCCTGAAGAGTTACACGGCATGAACTTCAAACACTTATGGGATATATACTCTGTGAGGTCGTATATCTGTCACAAATTAACTTTTTTATCAAATCGCTAATGGTTTCAGTTATCAAAAAGTATTCTGGTTTATTTGTACCGAATCGAATCTTATTTCCACAAGGCGCGCAAACCTTTTTCCGATTTTCATCGTGCTTATTACGTATCATATTTATGTCGTGTTAAATTGTCGAAGGACTAAGATAAACTAATATGAGTAATGAGTATGTTATATGATTAGGTTGAAAATGTTTTGTTAACATTCATTAGGACCTTCAATTTTTTTTTCACTTTTTTTTTTTATCTTTATTAATAATATGTTACCAAAAAAATGCAAAAAAATGTACATATTTACTATTCCATATATCAATTTGAAGATTCACACAATTAATTTGCATTAATTTAATAAACTACGCATCAAAATTACCGGTCCACCCCTAGCATGACCTGTCATTTCCAGACTCCTTGTCCGATTCACTCGAAATTCAAACCAGGGCGTACAAAGTGTTTCCAACTTGGGCACAAAGCTGCTTTTCTGTATCTTCAAGGGTTGCGATGTGACACTCCGAAAATCAATCCTCCGCACAGGAAACACAAAAGTGTTTCCGAATCGTTTTTACGGTTCAATAGGCGAGGGTGTGTGGTTTAGCAGTAGAGTGAATCGTCTGGCTCGACCAGGAGTTGTTCAAACATTTTTTGGGCCCAAAATCGGCGTTGGAACGCGATGCCACGTACGTGTGACTTTGATTCTACGCAGAGGGTTGGTTTTCGCAGTGCCACATCCCAACCCTTGAGAATACAGAAAAGCGGCTTTGGACCCGAGTTGACAACATTTTAGACTAGCCCTGGTACAAATTTCAAGTGAATCGGACTAGGTGTCTGGAAATGGCAGGTCATGCTAGGGGTGGACCGGTAATTTTGATGCGTAGCTTATGTACAGGGTGTCCCAGAATTCGCGACGAGGAATTAACAGAGTGAATCGTTATCAAAAACGGGATCGAAATTTCCTCAGCCGTTTTTTTCCGGAAACGCTTAGATTTCTCGTTATAAAAATTTCCAGAGACCAAACTTGAACGGGTGCTTGAACGTTTTTGTACAGAGAGCTTTATATCGTATAAGGGAAGAGCCGAGCAGACCCGTATTTTCGTCAAGAAAGGTGCTCCTATAAAATTCTGTCGGATTGTTGCACTGCCGTGTACGTGATAAGAAAATTTGTCGCACGGTTAGTCGCAAACTCATTTTTTGTCCCGCTCGGCCCGCCTCAGCTGCCTTGGGGTCGATCTGCTTTTTTCAGGAGACTGTGAGTGGGTGAAATATTATCATGAGATCTTTGAAATCGTAACATTTAGTAAATAATTGCATTAACAAATATACGAATCGTAATGGATGAAACTGTGATTACTGATGATCAAGAATGTGACTAGCCGACTGTAGAAAATGGTTACGTCTTGCAGAACTTCAATAATATATTGACTATGGAAGTGATATCTTTCAATCAAATACACAATGACTGAGGATGTTGGAATCCTGATTTTAGAATATTTTAAACTAAAACGGCACATCGAAAAATTAGAACTTGCATCAATGAATTGTTCCTATCGCGTAGTATTGCCTGGAAGATCTATAATTATGCGACTGCGATATGGTATTTGTAACCAGTGATGCGAAACAAAAAAATTTGAATTTTTTTTTTTTCAAGTGCTGAGAGTCAGAGACACGTCGAGTTGAGATGAAATGATCCATAAACAATGTCAAGTGTGGCATTCATAATGGTGTGGAACGTACTCTACTTCTGCCACAAGCAAAGTAACTAGCCACAAAAAAAATTATTAAAAGCATAGATGTCTTCTTATATTGTATGGGATTCTGTGATTTGTCGGATTCTTTTGGCTTTTTCAGTTTTGGTTTAAAAAATTAGGTAAAATATGACATGATATGTACCTTATCTTTCGTCCGCGGCGATGGTGGGGCACTCGTATTTGTTAGTGTGCGACCGTACCGCTAGAAAAAGATGGTGCGAGTGGGGTGCGCGCAACATTTTCTCCGTGTATACTCCTGAACTGTGCATGTCGCTCCAGCAAATTTCTAGCGAAATAATTTATTGTCAACAAACGAATGAAACCTAATCTAACGAAGGTGAATATAAATGTCGTAATTTATACCACCACTGTATTTCGTTCATGCACTTACCAAGCGTTACGGCTTTGTTAGTCTTCTGTGTATCCTGACCACAATAACAACATTCCATGACAATTGTAGAATACACGCGTATTTATCACTGACAGCTGATTTTGTCCAGTTTATCGAACAGTGATCCGAGTCGTAGATTCATGCGCCAAATCATCTCGGAAGCGTCATCGACACCTCAAAAACCCTCTAAACACAACTAACTCGCCATCATTCCGAGCGATAGAAAATTGCCAAGTGTCAAAAATAAGCGTTTTACATACACAACTTCTCTACTCCATGTTTTGGGCCGTACGTGTTCGCGATCGCGCATAAAATTGCGCGACGAAGTTTGTTTCATTGATTTCGGTGCCCAGGCAGAGATATTCCGTTTAATAGCACCTTTTTTCCCAATGTTTTCAGGTCTGGTGGAATTGCGTGAGGAAGCACCTTAATGAGAAACTGAGGTAATGCAATATAAAGATCAACGTTACAATTTTGGTCACGCCAAGCGCTCGCTGAACCATTCATCCGTGCATCGCTCATTCTATTTGATTTATGTATTAGGTATGTGTGTCCCGACAGATTCGTATGCCGTCCAAGAAACTTATATAATTATATAAATATCAAACAAAAACCTCAAAGGCATACGTTATATTATGATTACAATCATTAGAAATTAAGCACGACCCTTTTATGGAATTAAAACAATTTTGTTCCAATCGATTCGTATGCCGTTCGGAAGTCGTGTTTGATTACATAAATTTTTAACAAAAATCACACTGGCATACGTTATACTATATTTGCAAATCGACCTTCACGTATGCCACCGGGTAAGACCCTTGCAAATCGTATGCCGGTGATTGTAACAATTGATCTCATCGCAATGGATCATGTATTACAAGGGCATGCGTTATACTATTATTGCAAATACCTTAATATTCATACACAGGTATATAGGTGTGAAGATTGTCAGACCCGCGCGAACGGTATGCGCTCTGATTATTGTGCCTTTTATGCCAAAAGCTGTTGAATTTCAGAAGGGCATGAGTTATACTGTGATCAAACAATGCCGTATTTCTTACCACATTTAAGGGCGTATGCTGACCCTTAGGACCCACGCTGCACGTATGCCCTGGCATTTCCGTGACTTTTCCCTGACCAGCGAAATCCCCTGACTTTTCTTGGTTTTCCCGGTTTTCCAGTAAGTGGCCACCCTGACACATAACCCTACTGCAATTTCAACCAATACCATTTTTTTATTATTTCTTAATCGACGGCAGTATGCAAGAACGTGCTATCTCAAATAGTGCCACAAGAACGTGCTATCCCAAATTGTGCCAGAAGAAGGTGCTATCTCGAACGGGGACAATATTTTCCTTGATACGGCACTGGAATTTGGGGTGCCTGGAGTATACAGAGCACTATTTTTCAATAAATTAATCAATTGTTCCAATCGTTTTCTCATGTATTTAGCTCCTTTGACACAGAAACAGAAAATTTGAGATGAGTTTTAATTGACAAAATTTTGTTTATTCAAACTCAACTTGACTTTTCTGTTTCTGTATCAAAGGAGGTAAATAAATTATAAAATGATTGGACCAATTGAATAATCTATTGAAAAACAGTGATTTGTATATTCCAGGCACCCCGAATTTTAGTGCCGTATCAATGAAAATATTGTCCCTGTTCGAGATAGCACGGTCTTCTAGCATAATTTGAGATAGCACGTTCTTCCATACTGCCGTCGTTATGTAACTAAAAAATATGATCTTTTGATCGAACATTTTTTAGTCACATGAGAAATATAAAAGAGATCATACCTGTCGAAATTTTAATAGTCTATCCTAAGATAGAATTTGAATCGGGAGGCCCCGACCATAGGCTGGTTAGTTGCCTTATTAGGGGCTAGTAAAGTTTCCTGACCAGGGGCTAGTCAAGGGTCCCGGCCAGAGGCTAACCATTCAAAGCGTGACAATTCTGGGCGGGATCCAGCCCAGTATTCCTTGCTAGCGCCGGGTTTTAAACTGGGACCGCTATCCAGTAGCCCGGCCAGCGCCCGGAAACAATTTCTACCAGGGTAGTAGCAAACACGTTTTTGACGAAACAACGAGACAATGTTGTGGATTGATAGCTCCGGAAACGTCACGTACATGACGCCAGGATAATATTTCCAATGTTACAAACGAAATGTCAGGCATTCAACGTTCCGAAAACGTTTCGCAAAGTTTTTTTTGTAACGTCAGAATTCAACTTTTCAACGGCCTGGATGTGACATTTCTGGAATGATTCATAAATGTTTCAAATGTAATGTTACTTGTGAACGTTTCAGAAATGTTTTGAAAACGTTTTAACGGAATGTTACAAATAGGCAGAATATCCGCCCAAACGTAACGTAACCTGAATGTGTAATGTTTAGCGGGCAGCGTGTCAATCCTAAGCCAGAAAATTAAGCAGCCAACAGGAGTGGATTGGACTGAAGCGAAGAGAATCGTACAATACCTGAAGGGAACAAAAAATCTACGATTGAAGCTGGGAGGTAGCACAGGTGGACTCGAGGTCTACGCAGACGCCGACTGGGCATAAGATACAAAAGATCGCAAATCCCGCAGTGGATACCTATTCCAACACAACGGAGGAGCAATAGCGTGGTCCAGCAAGAAGCATTCATCTACGGCCCGGTCAAGTTGCGAGGCTGAGTACATCTCATTAGTGGGGGCTAGTCAAGAACTACTATGGATACGAAAACTCTTGGATGATGTCCACGAAACAGAGGCGGGAACAACGAAGCTTAAGGGGGTATCCACACCTTTGATTTGGTAAAAATTCTGAGGAAGAGATTGTAATTTTACAGCGAATTTGAGAGTCTGATCAAACCCAAAAAAATCATGGACTTTGAGGAGGGTTTGACCCTCATTATCCATATTCAACATTGAATATTACTTTGAGTCTAATAGTAGTTACGCTGAATATAGAAAAATACAAAATTACTCGGTTGTCGTAAAGACTGAGGAGCACCGATGGACCAGTTCTGGAATTTTTGGTCTTCAATTGTTCAGAAGAGAGGGCTCTATCAGATGAACATACAACTTTTTGATATCGCAAAAATTGCCTGACCTATCTAGTTTTTACTAAGATTTTTTGAATTTTAAAATTTTTGTGCTCTATTTTTTCTATTATCTCAACTAAAAATGGTGATATCAAAAAGTTGTATGTTCATCTGATAGAGGCTTCGATTCTGAAAATTTGAAGACCAAAAACTCCAGAATCGGTCCAACGATGCTCCTGATTCTTTACGACAACCGGTCAAAATATTCATTCTCCAGAAATCAACTTTTAAACTTTTTTTTCTTTCCTTTATTTCCTAATTTTCACAGAGAAGAAAATGTAGTTACAGGAAATCAAGTTTTAAGATGTAGCTTATGATTAATATGCTGAATCCGCAGCTGCTCTCGTATCCATGTGTTATGAGTCGAGTCTAGACCCATGTGCCAGGCGGAGGTTTGTAGTGAGTTTTGACCTGTTCTGTCCAACAACAGTGTCCGGTAGGTGTCTGCTAAGGTTGCTAGAAAAAGAATGAATTGCTCTAGGAAAAATCTGATCAAAATTTTTCAAAACATGAAAATTCTTCAGAATTCTTGATCTTCAATATTTTTGAGATTCAGAAGATGCTAGCACAATTTCTGTCAATATTCCAAAAATTCTTTCATCTTTCATCAATCATACCTATTTTCTTATAATATATAATATTAAACTTCCACAATTATTACATCATAGAAATACTCATCTTTTTAGCAATCTAAATACGTGTAGTCTCCTGGCATCGATTTCAAACGTAGTTTTTGATGAATCATCTTCTTTCGATTCCGAAGTCTCATGTCAGACATACATACACTGTGTTTGTTCAATAATGAAAATCACTATTGGCTTGAATTCGTAATGAAAGCACGACGATTTACAAACAAGTGGACACCTAACCTCGAAAAAATGTAGATCGCAGCCATGTGTTCTGTCAATGATCACAATTCAAAAGAATATTGAAAATTAAATATGTGTAAAAATGATCATTACAAACAATTGGAAAATCACAAAATCAAATTCATAATCAAAATATATAAAAACGTCAAAAAAGTAAGACAGTGGTGTTCGCGGTCTTGTACAATATTTATGAGACCAACATGTGGGTCCGCGCGCCGCGCAGCGACGATTCGTCGCAGCGCGGTACTGTCGAGGCTGTAACTTTTCGAATCCTCGAGATTTTTCGACGCCGATTTATTTACAGGTAGATTAGGTCACTAGCATTCCAAATAAAATATAAAAACAAAAACGATTTTTTGAAAATTCAAAAGTGTAGATACCCCCTTAATGAGGACAACCAAAGCGCAATAAAGTTGGTTAAAAACTAAGAGCATCGAGACCGAACCGAACACATTGATATAAAGTACCATTTCGTAACGGAACTAGTAGAGAAGAAAATCGTGGACCTGCAGTATTGCCCAACCGGAGACATGACCGCAGATATGCTTACAAAGCCTCTGCAACCAATAAAGCTAAAAAGACATCGGAGAGATGTCAATTGATTATGGACGAAAAACGACAGCACGGAATAATCGTTGGGGGGGGGGGGGGGGGGGGAGGTTGAAATAATCGGGATTACAACGATTACACATAACCGCGCCGCGCATGCGCAACAAGTACAACAACACACACCTCTCTCTCACTTATGTGTATCTGCTGATCCAGTAAGAATAAAGTAAAGCCCACTGTTATAATGAATGTACTTTAATATTTATTTACGAACCTAATAGATAATTCCTGCCTACTAGTCACTAAATAACAATAGTACTGTAAAAAGTGCATGTCATTGTTCTGTTCAGCATATGATATAATAAATATATTCCTGTAACGTTCTGAAGACGAATGCGGCGGTCTTTTACATTGTAAAGACGTTCGTTGTCTCTCGACTTGATGTATCAAAATCCTCGCAGTCAACATCAACTGCTCATTGACATAGATACAAATTTTCTATTACATTTTTGTTCACAGATACACCGATCGTGTCACTGAGAATGGGTTCATCTCTTAACCCGAGGGATATTAAGGAAGGTGACGATGTCTACTTCGAGTGTAACGTGAGAGCTAATCCAAGAACTTACAGATTGGCGTGGTTTCACGAGGTAAGCATCAAAGGGAGCTCGTATGTCATGTCCCTTTTCGAAGAGGATTCAAGTATTGATATTTACTCACCTGAGGAACGATGCGAGAACTGTTTTTTTCCCAGAGAGTTTCTTTCATTTGACTAAAACAGAAATGCCTATTGGCTATACATATGAAAATATGAATGCTTAAACAGAATGAGATTCATATAGTAGGAAAATTCGATTGAGACGGTGAGGAATACTTTTGTATTGCAATAAAAAGTTGGTTCTAAGGCAACAGCCAGAGATAAACGAGTGTTATAGATCAGCACCAATATTTTCTGAGAACAGCAACAGCTGATTCAATTCTTATTTTCACTTTCTTTTTTGTGACGGTGGATCTAGAGATGCAGGGCGAAGAAGATTCACGGTCCAAGATGCCACCGCAGCAGAAAATAGAAAATCTGAGATACGTTGATCATAAAGTTTAATGATATGACCGTTCCAATCATTTTGTGCCATATATCCTGAGAAATTTAATTAACTTACACCACTTTTCACTAAAATTCCATTTACGTAAAACTATCTTTTCTTCACACCTGCTCCGAAAATGCCCCTTTGCGCCCGCTCACTCGGTCTCAACAGAGGCATTTATGCAGAGCAGGTGTTAAGAAAAATATCGTGTGCATCACGGGCGCAAGGCTATTTTGGCGAGTGTGCATGCAGCACACTCGCAATATAGTTATTTTCGCCCTTGATACACAATGTACTATATCAGCTACGCTAAATGCTCCTTGCGTCCGAGTTTTGTTCCGATCAACTTCTTCTTTGCAGTGAAGACTCACACATACCTTATGCACAAAATGAGAGATCGGTTTCATTCTATTGTAAAAGCAACATTTCTTTTAGTCTCATATAACACGCAAAATGCTGAAAATTTGAAATAAAAAATAATAAATTCTCTCAAAATGAAACGAGTGATCCAATCTCAAATCCGATCCGACACTTTCTTTGCCTCAGTGTGCTGAAGACCTCAGACGAAAGGGAATATTATGCGATTACAGTCGGACCCCAGGCACTGTTAACTCAGGCACTGTTATACCCCGGGCACTGTGAACAGCTGACCCTCAGGCACTGTGAATCCGGCCAGGGCCGGCTCGAGTACCCGAAGATGCAAAATGCAAATTTGTAAATGATAATTGAAATTGTCAATGACAACTAAAATTTGTATTGTATGTATGGTCGCAATTCGAAATTCACGCGACTTAGGTGTTTAGTGTGATAAAACGAAGCATAACGCTGATATCAGTGTTCGCAAGTGACAACGTTTAACCGGCTTTCTCGGAGACGTCGTGGTGATTGCAGATTGTATGATTTGGTAGTTCCAATTTGTTCTCGATATACAAACGTAAGTGCCAATTTACATACATGTGATTATTCATATTTTTGGTCTTACAAAATCCCTTGATATTCACGAAGTCAGAATTTCGATATTGGAATTTCTAGGTTAGGATTTCAGAATTAAAATTATAATCCCATTGCTGTAAAAATAAAATTGTAGTATTTCCTATTAGTCTACAGCGTTAACAAATATCTGGAAGGCTATAAGAAAGAAATAGATAATAAAACCGGAAAATCAACTCTAAAAACTTTGACAAGCCTTGAACACGCTATTATTGTTCATCGTCGGAGTTCTAACGAGCCCGTTTGTGTATTAGCAAGGGAGTTTGGAGTGTTTTGCAGCACCATTCGCCGAATGACTGGAAACAAAGAAAATACAGAGAATGCTGAGGCTGTAGCAAGTAGTGCGTTACGAGAAGCCACATGAAAAAAACAAAAATCTTTAAATCTGGAGGCTCGAGAAATTATAATAAACCGCTCAGATTCAGGTCAAACAATCGAAAGTCTTGCCCAAGAATATGGCGTTTCCACAATGACGATTCGTAGAATACGACAAAATAAAGAGCAGCTACTCCGACGAATTGCATCCGTGCGAAACAGTCAAGGTAGCCTTGACGAGAAGAGCGTTGTTGGAGCTGTAGAAAGCATAACGGATAAAGCTTTGTATGCTTGGTTTGTCCAAAAAAGAAGTGCAGGTGAGCCGGTGTCTGGAAATGTTCTTCAAGAAAAAGCTCTGCTTTTGAACAAGGAAGCAAACGGACCTGCGACCTTTAGAGCAAGCAACGGTTGGCTTCACCGGTTTAAAGAAAGACATGGAATCCACCAAATTTCGGTCCAAGGAGAAAAATTATCATCAGATCAAACAGGTGCTCATAATTTCTCGATTTCTTTTAATAAGCTTCTACAAGATAGTAATTACACTATGGATCAATTGTACAATGCTGACGAGACTGGACTTTATTGGAAAGTATTGCCAACAAAAACATTAATATCTGACAACGAAAGAAAACCGAGCGTTTTCGCTCCGCTGTTGCAGAAAATAGTATGTGGACCTCGAGACAAAACGGGCGTTTGTTCCTTATATAAAGTTGACAACTCCTCGGCTTTGCCTCAGCTTCGCCTTGGGGACCTCAACACTGAGAGAAAAGTTCAGTAGCCACCACTTGCCACCATTTGAGACTCGGGCAACTACTACCTGACTCTGGCGAGTAGGTACAGGTTCAGTTGTGGCTGCTTCGGTAGGCAAGTAGCTACTACTAATTGCCAATATAAAGTACGCTTGTTGCTACGTATGCGGCAAATTGTAGCAACCGAAAACTCCGGTAGCTACTACTTGCCTCTACAGCTGGCGTCACTTACCACATGGGAAGTAACCATTACCCTGCTGACATCGGTAGGCTCTACTGAACTTTTCTCTCAGTGAACTTTGTAAGCGCGCAATCGCCCGCTTTCGCTCTCGGTGCAGAATGTACTATTCCCAAACAGGCCAAGCCCGATATTCGACCGACATCAAACCTTTCTACGCAGCTTCTAGGGTTAAAATTCTCACTTTGTATCAAAGTGCGATTCTTTGCGGTTAGTATCGGGCGATTTCTCGCTTACGTCTCAGTGATTTGGAGAGCGGACCGTCAGGTATGGTCAGCGTGAAAATTTGATCCGTGATCGTAGAGGCGGAGATCTATATCAATGGTCGATGGTGCTCTTGAGTCTTGACGGCTATAGTAAAGTGCGTGTGTCATATTATTACGGAAAAAAATTATTACACCCACGAAATATTCTTTGTGCACCGAATGATCGTTATCCAGGAGATTGCGACTGATTGGCATGTCGATGGATGAGTAAGTAGAACTATTTTTCAGAATTACGAGTGCATCTGTAAGAGCGTAACCTCAAAACGGCAAGTAACCTAAAGGACAAGTGACCGTTTTTAGGTAGGCCGAGGGGCTGTACGGTCCTAGTAATTGACATTTAGAGCAAGCGTAGTTCTGAGAGCCCGGGCGCGACCATGACACTACATGACCCAGAACTGGCCAAGGGAAACCTTTTGTTCGCCATCTTCGAGTGCGGAGGTACCATTTCCTCGGAGCCGGTAAAAGTAAGTTTTTTTTATTTGTTCGGGACGGAAGAGGAGACAAGGGATCCAAGGAAGGTCGCGGCAAGCAGCCCCGGCGCAGTAGACAGTGGAGGAGGTAAGGCGCCTAGCGGTAGTGTATGCTGACGCGGGTGGCCAGTCAAAAATAACGAGACTGAGGGCCGTCGTAGAAGAGTTCCCTGGAAGATCGGAAAATGCACTGGCCACTAAATTGCGAACAGAATATCCAGATATTTACTACTTGGTCGCGGAACCACCGGCGGCATAGAGACAGGCGCCTGAAGGAGCGCGTGATGTAAATATTATTGAAACCGCCGACAGCACCAGCGAAGACGAGGAGGACAACGACGGAGAAGAGGAGCGCAATAACAACAACCGAGTGGTGCACGCTGCTGGCGCGGCGGAAGACCAGGGTGAGTGGGGAGGTAGGCACGGAAGACTAGGACCTGATGTACCGGCTGGCGACGGTGTACCGGCCGATGGACATGTACCAACCGCCGGCGAACTACCGGTCACCAATGACGCAGCGACTACCAATGACATACCAGGTAACGGCGACAGACCGGCTGTGAATCCTAGAGTGCGGAAAAAGTTAAGAGCAATGTGGGTAGGTTTGGCGAAGAAGAAGCCCAGATTGAAACGATTTCCAGATCACATAGATCCAGTTATCATCAAGAAGGTGCATGACGCGCTGAGTGAATCGCATGAAACTTTCAAACTTCTACTTGTGAAATTAAACTACAGTCAACATAAATGGTCCGTTTGTGGAGATCTTAAAATGATTACACTACTTCTAGGTCAGCAGTCAGGATATACAAAATGGCCGTGTATTCTGTGTTTGTGAAATAGTCGAGCCGATGATCAGCACTAAATCGTCAAAGAGTGGCCTAAATGCATGGAATTCAGATGTGGGAAAAATAATATTGTAAAAGAAAGGCTAGTGGAGCCCAGTAAAATATTACTTTCACCACTTCACATTAAACTGGGACTCATGAAGCAATTCGTAAAGGCGCTGGAAAAGGAGGGTGTCTGTTTTGTGTACCTTGTCGAAAAGTTCGCTCAAATTTCAAAGGAAAAATTGAAGGCTGGAATCTTTGATGGACCACAAATTCGCACAGCTATGGAAGATGGCACTTTTGTCACGAAAATGAATGACCTTCAGAGGAAGGCCTGGTTGAGCTTCAAACGTGTGGTCGAAAATTTTCTGGGCAATAAAAAAGCTCAGAATTGTAAGCGGATCGTTGACGATATTTTGGAAAATTTCAGAAAATTGGGGTGTGGGATGAGTTTGAAGGTACATTTCCTGCATTCTCATCTGGATTTTTTCCCTGAAAATTTGGGCGACTACAGTAAAGAGCAAGGTGAACGATTCCACCAGGACATCTTCGAAATGGAAAAGCGCTATCAAGAGAGGTGGGACGTGCACATGATGGCGGATTACTGTTGGTCATTGAAGAGAGATACAAGAAAACACCATAGGCGCCAGCCAGTTAGAAGAATATCCTATGAGAATAAAAGAAAGAGATACTACAAAAAAAGAGAATAGATGCCATAGCAGCAGAGAGAGAGAGAGTGTGTGTGAAAGTGAGGAGGGCTCTTAGCGGAGCAGAAAATTATAAAATTTTGTAGAAAAACAAATAAAAAATGTCTTGATACTATGGTCTTGTCTGTCGGACATCCCACTTGAAAAAACAGAAAAATAATTAATTTTAAATAAAAGAGATTAAAAAAAAAAATAATGCATTGCCTGATTTTCAAAACGGACATCGGATTCGGATTCAGCGACCCGAAAAACGCCTGAATATTTTGGTTTACTTCGTTAACAATGGATTCCCTAGATTTGACCTTGATCTGACCTTAAATTTAGGGGTATACGAATTTTTTTGACCTCGGATTCGGATTCAGCGTCAGAAAGTACATAGGAATACCATGGTCAGTCACCCAAATCACGACCCTTTTTTTTTTGTGGGGCTGTGTTATGAATGGAGGTGTTACGTCCGGACCTGCGTACGTATTCATTCTCCTCGCCTATTAATTTTAATAATTCCTTACCCCACTAATTTTTTAATTATTTTCCATCTAATTCGGTTCAAATTATACAGATTAACAATGAAAAAATGATACAAGCCTTTTAGGATCGAAAAAAGTGTAATTTTTCCAAAACAAGAATCTGTCAGCAGCGGCTACTCTCTGAAATATGATTGTAGATGGCTGAACAAATGTGTACATACTCACTAACTATGACACTCTAAAGTGACGGAATAGTGGATTTTTCTAGTGCACTACAGGCACGGGAACAAAAAAAGAATTTTTTCGATGCGAAATCCCATGTTAATCAAATGGGCGAAAATACGAGCTTACAGGCATCCTGATTATTATTTATTTATTTGGAACTGATCCAGGGGATGTCATGGTCAAAGTTCCACCGACCCCCAAATAAGGATCACCCTAACGGTAGAGCTATAATTGCTACCCTAGTCCAAGAGTTAAGCTTATTCCAAGTCTGTAGAGAGGCAGCTCTGATAGGCTGACAACCTATCCGAGTCTGTATGACGGTTTCCAGATTTTTCTCTCCCATGAGAGGCTCCAAAATTTCACCCCTGTGACTGAAGATTCACGTGGAGCAACACCATTTCACCAGCTTCATGCTGCGCTATCGGTGTAGTAAGTCACAATACATCATCCGGTCTCATCGGTACACATGTTTCTTGCAGGATGACGAGCTCCATCACAATGTCTCCGGTGGCATCGTCTTGTCCGATCACTCGCTAGTCTTACAAGGCATTACCAGGGAGTCTGCCGGCAAGTACACCTGCCTTGCTGCGAATACAGAGGGAAAGGAGACTTCGAACATCGTGAACCTGCACGTGATGTGTAAGTTCTTCGAAGTTTTTTCAAAACCTTTCGGAAATAGTTTGGGAATCATTGCGAATTGTTCACATTCAGTTGCACCAATCTGCAAGCACGTTTCAAACTCTGGACCAGCACGATTCCAAAATGCAACACCACCACCGTTCAATGTCCCTGAAGCACTCCATGGCGCGCTAAAACACGAGACTATCGGTTTGGTATGTGAAGTAGAGGCCAGTCCAAACTCTGTCACCTTTCACTGGACATTCAACAGCAGCGGTGACCTGAATGACCTGTCACCATTAAAGTATAGCAGCGAGGGTACCATCAGCAGGGTAAATTACACCCCTGCAACGGACATGGACTATGGGACCCTAGGATGTTGGGCAACGAATATTGTCGGTCAGTCAAAACAGCCGTGCTTCTATCAAGTCGTGGCTGCAGGTCAGTTTCCCACTTTTATTCATCTGTAGATGTTTAGTACCAAAATGACTAGTGTTTTTAGCGGACCTGAAACTCTACCTACGAAGGCCCTATCGGACCGAGACTGACTGATTCATATTTTTCGAGAAATGCGTTTTCATAAATATAAGGTTTTAAATGCTGGAAATCGGAAATTCAACAATAATTGCCAATTTTTTTGAACTTCAGTGAAATAAATGGTACACCGAGAAAATGATAAATCTCATTTGCAATATTTTTCAAATTCCGGAACATTGTCAAAATTTCGAGAGATTGAATGTTGTATTTTCGCGAAAACAAAATCAAAAGTTCTGCAAACTTGGAAGATTAATCGGAATAATATCCCGAACAGTTGCATAAACCTGCAACCTTTTGCATTGACCGGAACATATTTATTTGATATTCTTTTTCTTATCGGTGATCATTTTATCGAGCAAGATGGTCTCGGAACCATTACTCAAGTTTTGAATTTTGATTGCACACCTTGAGAACATTTATCATAATATACAGAGCGATTCTTTGAAAAATCACGCGCCTAAAAGGTAAGCTAACGTGAAACGCCTGAATTGAGCAGATCAAACATCGACATCGATAAAACCCAATCGTCGATGTTTGATCTGCTCATTTCAGGCGCTTTCCGTTGGCCTACCTTCTAAGCGCGTGATTTTTTCCAGAATCGCTCTATATTTACTAGATTGCAGCACGCAAGCGATCTGGAACCTTGTGCGATTAGCAGAAATCAACTTTTTGCATTTTTTCACCCTGCAAAAATTGCACAAGTTCTGCAAATCGAGCGGATGGCTTAGGTTACTGATTCATGACGGTATTTAAATTTGCAACTACACCCAAGCCGCGAAAATATTATATTGTGACGGTGACGTTTCTAATTATTGTAAGTCGTCCGGGTTCTTGTTCGAAAGAAATTTTCGACCTGCGTATATTGAGTATCACTTCGGCGTTTCTCTCATCAAAATCGGTGACGGACAAGTCGTAGCCTCTCCTAGTGAGCGTGATTCCCGTTCTCTGTAACAAACGATTATTTTCTTCCGGCAGAGAACACGCTCATCTTTCCTATCCCTTTCCCGCCCACTCTCATCCATCTTCCAGAATAACCCTCTCATTGTTTCTCCAACTATGTCAGTGCCACGAAATCCGGCCCAGTCATGAGCTCGCAGGATTCATGGAATCCCCAGTGAAAGTATCTATTTATAGACTCTAGCTATTATCCTCTTAATCCAACTCGAAGATCCTTTACTATTCATTAGAGCCAAGCCAAGTGCTGATTATCTTTAACGCTGCCTATTTCCACGTAGTATTAACCGAGATCATTGATTCAAATTCTACGTTTCGCTTAATCTATGGTCGCTTCTGTCCAAACAGGCAGACCGTACCCACTGCAGAACTGCACCGCATTCAATCTGAGTGGTGCTTTGATCCGATTAACCTGTATCGAAGGATTTGACGGAGGCCTTCCACAGAAGTTCGTCGCTGTATCTGGTGATCAACGTTGGGAATCAGCGTTCCCATACTGGGAACTGGAACTGCATAAACCGACCGCAACAGTCAGCCTATACGCCGTTAACGCGAAGGGATCCAGCGAACCCGTGATCATAGATAATGTCGCCCTGAAAAGCATCGCCTGGAAAAACGTTGCAGGTAAGCAGTGTGTACCTAAGCTGAAATAAGAAATTATCTAAAAAAACTAGAAAAAAAAACACTTCCAGAAAGCATTTATTTATTCTAGATGAGATAAAAGTTCATGATGTAGGTAGCGTGACGTAGATTTTCCTAGACCCTCTTATCTGGACCGGATGGCCAGACTTCGGGGTCAATCGAGTCGACAATCGGCAGAACAGGCTCGAAGATTTTATTATTTTTTATTTTTATCCCAGCTATAGAAAGGCCCAGCTTCTACATACCATTAGATTGTTGAAATTTAACATCCCAGCTATAGAAAAGCCCAGCTTCTATAGCTGGGATGATAAATTTCAACAATCCAATGTACAATAATGACTTATCTGATGTATAAATATTTAGTGCAATGTAGAATCTCATAACGTGGCACAAAAACTGGTTATTTCATGGCGATTTGCAAAACCCAGGTTACGCTGATTTCTGGTAAATTGACAGAGTAAAGGCCCATAATTAGAGAGAGTTATTCAGCGGGTAATTGATATTTTGGCTCAACGAATCACCCCTATAAGTTTGGTCAAGATCGATGACCCGGAGGTGCGATACTCTCATAGTTAGTCAATCTCACTCGATATCACATAGCTCATGACAGTCATATCTAACCTGAGAATACCGCGAGGGACTAACCTAAGGATATCGCGGGGGAAATAACTCGTTGGATTGACGTCTAAATCAGTTTGGAAATAATTTGTAACTTTACGGTAGTTTTGCGATATCGCAGATATTGCAAACCGGTCGGTTATTGTGAGTTCTTTACTCGAATAAGATTCGGGACCCCTCGTATCAAATATTTTAGTGATGCCTAATTACGGACCTTAAACGCGTAGCGTTTGCAGCCGCCCCCCACAGATCTGAGCAAGCCATGCGTGCTAAGACTGCACTTCCTCCCACCCACACTATAGATTTAATAAGTGCTGAAAACCCTATCTCAGACCTGAGTTTGCTGAGCAAACCAAGGCTGTCCCAGACTTGGCAAAGGACGAACCTAACCGAAGCTGTAACTATCTAAATTCGTAGCCCTATTTGAATTTACCGAGACCAGGAAATGGCGAAGAAGGGAATCTGCATCAGTTTATCTGCTTGTATTTTAATCAGAAATCATTTATTCAGTATAACTTATTACCTAACGGTTGCAACCAATATTTACCTATATTTACAATATTTGTCTTATCAATATAATAATAGCGCGAATTTAATATGTTCGAAGTTTATGTTTGATAATTTTATAATATTATATTTTGTTTGAACTCTTTGAAATAATGATCAAAATTATTATTCTGTTTATTTTAGCGACGAATAATTCTGGCATAAGGCCGTACAATGTTCTGTGAATTTATTTATGTTAATCGAGAGTCAATCTGGCGCTTTGTCGTAGATTGCCGTTGCATATTGGAATTTATCTATTTCAATTTACGTTTTTGCTATACAGAGTGAGTCTCTTCAAAGTTCCAAAATGGGTGTGACTTATTTACGGCGAAGGCACGCATTCAGCCAATCAGGTAAACAATTATCCGGGTTGGACTAGGTTGGTAATGCTTAATCACAAATCACGGCGTGCCTTTGCCGCAAGTAGGTCCCACCCATTTTGGACCTTTGAAGAGACTCACCCTGTATATTATTTGAGACTAGAGAAGTATCGAAGTGCTAGAGCAATTAGTCAATTTGGCGCTTTGCCGTAGATTGCTCGTGACAATCGAAATATATTGGTATAAAGACGATGAGCCAATCTGGCGCTTTGCTGTAGATTGCTCGTGAGCTGAGCGGCGTCACGCCTTATATACAAGTTGTGACGTCACTCAGCTTGTCGTTGCGATCGAACCTTCTAGATGCTTCTAGTCGTTACGACCAGCTGGACGTTTGAAATGTAAACGGTCTGGCCCGGATAGCCTGATCCGTTACAAATTGTGATTCATAACTTCCCCCTCGGAGAATACAAACGAGAATCAATTTAAAATTTGGCATGTAGTTTTATTGTTATTTCATGTATGCACAAAAAAATGTTCAATTGTATCCTCTCGAGAATGCGTCTCCTGCCCCCCCCCCCCCCCCCCCCCCCCCCCCCGTTGTTCACAACGTCGCGCGAAACGCCGCAGTCACTGGTGTGCATGATTACTCTCTTCTCAATGATCTGAAACAAACAAATCGAATACCATTTTACTCCATACACATATAGCTATCGTTTGATGAATCGTCAGTTCCAATTCATTGTAGGATGAAAGAATTCACATAATTACACTAGAAAAGAAACTCGGTCCTATGCCGAGTGTCACAATGAGTACACCCAATGACTCACGATACTTCACTAGACTGCGATTTCGATCGCGCTTACATTTTTCTACTGCGACATATGAGGATAGCAGCTGCGATATTCTAGCATTATTTTTCATAAATAAAATTTGGCAACAAGACGCCTACGACAAAGATCCACGAAAAGTAATCTACGATGATAGTTGGATAGCGAGTCGAATTTTTTTCCTAGCCATCGGATGTTCGCGCCCTTTCTAACCCGGCACCTGGAGCAGTCGCTCATTCCGCTTTATCTTTGGGCCAGCACTGTGAACTGTGTACGGGAATGTTTTGTCTCGATGATAAAATTGAGTTCAGCTTTTGTTTGTTCAAGATTTCATTATTTTTAATTTTCTTTACTTTCTGGGCTGATGTACAACGTCTGATCTTGTATAAAAATAAATTATGTTCTAACAGGAATCTGAAAAATTACAATAGCTCTATAGGGTGATGGTAATGTTAATAGTGCGCAGATTCAATTACAAATGTGTGACCTACTTGCGATGGTCTAATAGGTTCCTCAGATTGCTCGGATTTTTTTATGTTTGGAATAATCAGCCTGCGTCCGTTTTCGACTTTCGTTTTGATATCGACTTCACTCTCTGTAACGAAACAATATGACATATGGTCGCAACCAACGTCCGAAAATTTAGATTTCACAGCTTCCTGTTGACGTCCAAAGTTGAGATTGAATGCAATAAATAAAGAAAAGCGTTCAACTTACCTCCCAGCAGCAGTATAAATGCTGGATAATACCTGTATTGCTCATGGTCTTCCTTGCACTGACTATCACAATCACGGCATTTGACGTAATACACTTCAGTTTTGATGAAGTCATTGTCGTTTACCGGATTAATAGCATGTTCCGAGTTTCTCTTCGATTTTACATCGCTGATAGGAACTGTTACGAACTTTTTCTTGTCATCTTTGCACGCAACGTAAGTATAGGTAATCGCACATATTTTACATAGTTATTTGTAATCGAATCGGGCTCAAAAGTTTTCAATGTTGAAGTTATGAGGACATCTTTACCAACGAAAGTCGAGAAAATAGGTCTTACTGTTTGCAAAATCAGTATGAACGAGAACCGTGGCTGTGTACACCGTTTCGAATCGCCCACAGAGCAATTACTAACGTTGCGGCAGCAAAAGGGGGGATGATTAACGGCAGCTGCCATTGGTCAAAGTTGCTTCGAGCGGTCGGCGGCAATTCAGACCAATGGTAGCTCTCGCACATTTGAAAAACGCAACACGAGAAAGTTTTTAATACACTGCCTTTTAGAACGTTGTTGAACTGATTTCTACTACGGTGTGCCAACTTAGACCGTACGTATAGTCGCTAAGTGTTGCTATCGCACACGTGCTGCGGTAAATTCTGCGCTGTGAAAACTGCTTGATCTCAAGTTTTCTGGCTTAAGAAGTCACGTGATTACAGCTATCCATTGTGACTTATTTACACGATGAGCTATTGGAAGAGACGGAAAATATATCTAGATGGTGATCACGAAAAGATGAATAACACTGCAAAATACAAAATGAAGAGAACAATTGCAAGTTCAGAAGGAATTTCCAGCCTGGTAAGTTTAATTATTTGCTAACAAAGTTTTATGATCCAAATGATTTTGGAATATTTTCAATGAATTATGAATTATTTTCGTACATTTCTTAACCCTTCGTGGTCACACTGGGTAAATTTCACCTAGGCTTCACTTTGGGCCTGAATATCTTTGAGTCCTGGTCAAAATAAAATAAAATGAATAAAAAAAAAAGAAAAAAATATAAAAAAAATTAAATACAAAAAAATGAGAAAATACCCGTTTTCAAACGCGCTCTATGCCACTATTTTTTTTTCCCAAAAGTACCATATCTGACGAGTAGACCCGTTGAAAAACTACGGTAAACCGTTTTCAGATTTATTCAGTATATTTGTATGATGGCTTTTCTAGTCTACCGTAGCTTTTTATCAAATTCTTAAATCACGCTTGGACGCTACGATGAAGTACATGTCGTTAGTGTATGCTTGGTGCATAAGATACATGCTAATCACGCTAACTTAAACTTCAATTATCTCCAGTTTGAAACGGTCGATCACTTTGAAACTTCACAGGCAATTAGATATCATCTTAATTCATATGTGGACAAAGTTTCACAGATTTCTAAAAAAAGTGATTCCATGCAGGTACTACCTTAAAGCACAAAAAAATCCAATCTTAAAACATGCAACCTGCATTATTAAAAGACGGTGGTATGTGTACTCAGACCAGAATTAGAATCTTTGGCGATTAACATTGAGATACGGAACTTTTGCAACACCTCTTCGCAGAGCTTTCGTAAGGATCTGCCCTTTTCACAGGGCTGAGCCATCTCAAACTAGTATAATGATCATGGTTTGACAGTAAAATTCGATCCAGGCAGAATTTGGATTCCTCAGATTTTTTTTTTTTACATTCTCATACAATTTGATTAATTTCGCTAGCGCCCACCCACAAATAGTGTGATTCGAGCTTGCTGTACCTGTGTATTATATATTTATCAGCATGCTAACTCACATTTCTGTCGTGTCATACCAAATTCTAGCAAGGAAAACTCAATCCGATAAAGAAGTACCAAGTATTATCACCCCCTGTTGAATATTCATCTATCGCTGAATATTACTATTAAGTGAGGCTCATCAAGAGGATGAGGGCCTCATGGATGAAATGGAACATTGCGGGTTTAATGTTTTGGGCCGAGGAAACACCCCTCCAAGTTTGAGGAGAATCCGTGACCCGGAGGCCTGATACTCTCCTTGTTGGTTAAATGTAGTAAAGTATGTGTGTACGCAAAAAATATTGGTTCCTGCAATTCGACATGCAAAATTTGTCATTCAAACCAATATGTATACTGATATGATCTGAAAACAGAATCAATAAAGCCCGAATGAAATATATGAAATATCATTCATTTGTACGCGTGGTTTCTTCGTCGATATTCGTGGTTCTTACTTTCAATTTGTTTTTAGACCCCGCAGAGCAGTAACTGTGATCAAGAACAAACACGGATTGAGAATATTCCTTTGCTCGAGGAAAGTGATGCACTTCAAGACGTAAGTTGGACTTTGATTTTTCTTCTTTTGTTCGCAGTGGTAATTATTGTAAAATGAACAGTCGCAAAAGAGTGAGTGATGTAAAAATAAGCTACCCAGTTTGAGCTACCCTACTAAAATCTCATCAAAGCCAAATTTTTCGTTCTTCGGATGACTAAAGCAGGTCACAACTAGAAAAGATTTTTTCTGTCAAAATTTTGATAAAAGTTTCTTCTTGATGTTAAATATTTAACTGAATTCCTAACTACAACCTGACAAGTGTACACTCATTCATTCAATGGCTTAAGTTCAGAGTTTTTAGCACTAAGATGTTTTGTTGTTCAATTTTGGAGTGGGAAGTAATTCTGAATGATCTTTCATATTCATAGACTACAACAGCTGACGAAGATGTCTCTACACAAAATAAAACGAGCAGCCCTGACAAAGAGTTTGATGCATTAGAGGATTGTCGGAATAACCCCAAAAATCTTCAGGATCTCCTGCAAAGCCCAGGGTTCTGTGATCCTATGTCATTATTTGTGGAAAAAAGTCCGGCGGAGCTTCTTTTAATGTTACTTAAGTATTCGAGTAGTAATAAGCTAGCATTCACATCAACATCGAATTTATTGTGATTAGTTAATAATATATTTACTACACCAATCATACCCTAATCTCGATACATGATCGACAAGTACTTAAATTCGACAGATAACGCAAAATTTCCTGCTACGTGTCATAATTGTACCATATATTTCGGTAAATTTGGTGCGTTGAATGTTACTAACTAGGAGAGTATCGCACCTCCGGGTCATCGATCTTGACCAAACTTATAGGGGTGATTCCTTGAGCCAAAATATTAATTACCCGCTGAATAACTCTCTCTAATGGGCTTTTACTCTGTCAATTTAGTAGAAATCAGCGTAACCTGGGTTTTGAAATCCGTTATGAAATAACCAGTTTTTGTGCTATGTTATGAGATTCTACATTGCACTGAAGATTTATACATTGAATACAGTCATTATTGTACATTAGATTGTTGAAATTTAACATCCCAGCTATAGAAGCTGGGCTTTTTTTTTTTGACCAAATTCCGCATGAATTCGTTTGTGAAATGGGACAGATTTATTCGAAAACTTCAATGACGTACAATGTGCACCAACTCCTACACATTGCAAAAAGTATTAACGATTGGGGGCCATTGTGGGCACATTCGACTTTGCCGTTTGAATCTGGGAATCATCAATTACTCACCGCGATGAAGTGTGCCAAAGGGGTCAACCACCAGATACTCCGTTAAATAAATATGCAGCGCTCGGTGAATATTTTTGAATAAAAACTCGACCCATGTTCTGCTGACATTGTAAAGCAGTACTGTGAGGACTTATCCAACCTGGGAACGAAGAAATGCCTTCAAATAGCTGACACCACTTATTTTGGATGCGCACACTTGGTTGATAAAAAATTGCTAGACGCATTTCATCTATCGTCAAACACAAGTACATTCATGCGAATTTTAAAAAGTGACTGTTTGTATGCTTCTCCGGAAAAAGAAAACGTACGTTCGTGCAATTCGTTTGCAAAACTTGCTGACGAAAGATACGTAGGCATCGTAACATTTGTTGTTGACGTTAAAAGTGACGAACAGCTAGTAATATGTAATATTGTACAAACTATATCTATCGAACTGTCGAACTCACTAAAAAAAATCATTAATATAAATCCCGAGGCCGTCGCTGTAAAAACAACAGACATTGACAAAGTCTGTGTGTATCTTCATGTTACAGATGCAAAATATATTTGTGCGGTACGAAACTTGTATAAGTACTAACAACCCAGACAGCGCAGAGTTAAAAGTGGTCTTAAAGAAGTCATATGGACGTCAAAGATCGACGTATGTGACATCCATATGACGTCTTTAAGACCACTTTTATTCTTGTGCTGTCTGAGAAGTTATAATCCAATATAGTCTGATTTCGTGTCAGCGAACGATTCGGGCTCTACAGATAACGAGTTCCACAACATCTCCGGAATTCAATTCTGAAAATCAATTATGAATATGACCGTTTTGAGGGTCCTTGTCTTTGTTTTTTTTATTGTTGATTGATGAATTATAACATGAACCTAAATTTTCATTCTGAATTGTTACGTTATTTATTATGAATGACTGATCGTTTATTTGGCTACAGCTTTTGATTGTGACATACTCATACGTGGAATCATACTATTTTCCGAATATTTGGAATAACTAGTAACTAAACTGTTGCGACTAAGGTTTAGCGCATTTTGAAAACTCGGCAAATACAGGCTCGGGTATTATCGGGCATGTTCGTAAAGCTGCGTGACGCGACATGCCAGCGAGTGATGTTCAGTTGTATTGCGATCGAGCAATAGGTATTGTGCAACGTAACGCAATATCAAATTATTTTTAAATCAATCATTTGCTACAAAATCTTTCAGAGTACTTCTTGAATCCACAATTTCACTCTCCCGTCTCCTTCACTATTTTATAACTGCTTTAACAGGTTATGGGCCCAGTAAACCCATCCCGTGTGAAAATAGTGATTGGAGGAGAGTGAAAACGAGGAACTCGCGAGACACGAGGCGTTGAAGTCAGCCATTACGGTAGTGATAGTGAGTGATTTTTGCAAGTGTATACAAGAGATATGTATCCACGATGTCTGAAGGCATCTCGGCAAGGAATATAAAACGGTTCGATGGAACGAACTTCCAAGGATGGAAGATGTCGATAAGTTCGCTATTGATAGCTAATGACATCCGAGACGTGCTAGACGACACGAGGAGGATCCCGGTGGTTTCAACGGGCTATGCGGATGAAGCTAAGATGTTTGTGAGAGACAACGCGAAGGCGCAATTTCTGATTCTATCCACGCTGAAAGAGGCGCAACTAAGTCTTATACTGACTTGCACGAGTGCGAAAGCTATGTGGGACAAGTTGTGTGCGGTACACGAACAAAGATCTGCTACAAACAAAATAGGGCTCCTGCAAAAATTTCATGAGCACAAGATGAGTGCGGATGACTCAGCGATATAATACGTGTCCACGATACTGAACATGGCGGGACAGCTGCGTGATATTGGTGAACCTGTGTCAGATGATACAATAATGGCCAAGATATTAGCAGGACCAACTCCAAAGTTCACGATGTTACGGGCGGCGTGGGAGAGTGTTGAGCCTGGTCGGCAGACGATAGGTTATCTGCAAGAAAGGTTGATAAGGGAAGATGCGCGACTCAGTGAGGAGGACGATGCAGCGACTGCATTGGCTGCAACCAAGACCGAAAAGAACAAAAAGATAACGAAGAAATCAAAGAAAGTCATAGAGTGCTATCGATGTCATCAGATGGGGCATTACGCCCGCTCCAGCAAAAACGAATGACGAAAGAAAGACGTTGAAAAATCTAGTGATTATGCGTTTGTTGCTGGAAAAGGCGCAAAAACGTCATTGAACAGTGTTCCGAAAGACAATGTGATTCCCCTTGAAAAATTCTCGAGTAAGCAACTAAGGCCTGTATTAATAGTCGTTGCTCAGATCTCGCCTTAAGAGAATATCAAGTGATACACTCTCAAGATACCATTCTTGTCTCGGGCAATGCACTATCTAATAGTCAGTTCTCAAGTCTTACTCAGTACACATATTCTCAAACTGGAACTAGTTTTATTATTCAACTGATGAGCGATCAGCTGAAGGATGATCACGGTGGCTAGCCTCATGGAGGGCCTTCGAGTATACAATATGACAAACAATGCCCTTCGAAGTGTTGTGTGTACTTAACCCTCAAACACCACACTATCTCGGCCACTCGTAAACATCACACTGGGTGAGCGTTACCCACCGTTATTGTTTTGCAAATATCTAGTGTCCTAATGCACAGATTTTTATTTTTTTTTCAATCGGTAGGCCAAACAGTCAGGAAAAAGGATATCTGAAAAAAAATGCCATGAATTTTATAGTTCTCAACGTACATGAAAAAAACTGAGACTAAATGTTTTCAAATATCGAAAAAATCATTTTTTTTTTTTTTAATCGTATTTTTTCAATGAAAATGGTTACCTAGGTTTAATTACATAGTAATCGAAAGGTCTTGAACTGAGGTTTAAAAAAAAAAAATTTGACATTCCGATTGGTTTCTAAAAATATATTTATTTGGCCGAATGGATTCGAGTGATTTTGAAATGACACGATGAAGTTGTTTCAAGAACGTGTGTTCATTGTAATCTACAGAAACAAGGAGCTGATGTAAGAGTAAAAAACATTACTATCATGACAATAAAGCTCAGTGACTATTGCCTCACCCTTTCTTACTTATTTATAACGTACAAACTGGAAGGTTACATACCTTTTTGAACAAAGCTGAAAATTACAAATGAGTCAACGAAATAATATTCAATATGATAATGTACTTATGTATGATAACGGAATAATATTTTATATGGTTATATACTTCGATGTATGACGGATTTCCTGACACTCCAACCACACTGGGTGACGCTCACCCAGAGACTGAATTGGCGACGCTCTATCCCAACTGTTGCGCACGCAAAAAGAGCACGCATGATGCTGTGGGGCTAGTAGTAGGGGTCCCAAAGTTTTTTCACACCCCAGTACCGACCACCTCCCCTTCACCCGGTTTGGGCATCATGCATGGTTTGAGAGGCTCTGGGTTACCGTAACCCAGTGTGGTGTTTGAGGGTTAACCATACACTGTAAAGAATGATCGTGAATTTAACAAGAATTTATTATACAAAAGTTTTGCAAAATTGAGAATGTAGTGTAGCAAAGTGAATTGCTAAGCTGTTGCTATAAATTTCGAAATAAATTCTTGATTTTCACTGAACTTTTATTGGAAAAACACAAAATTGTGTTTGGCCTCACTAAACTGTCAATAAATTTGAAACATTTGCGAATTTATTTTACAGAAAATGTATTGTGAATTCACTATTCATGACTTCCAATACAATTTGAAAGTATTCAATTCATTCAAAAAAAGTTACTTTCCCGTGACCAGAAAAACTCATGATAGATTCATCTGAAATTCAAAAACTAAATTGTTTCTGTTAATAGATACATAGATCTCCTGATTGAATGAAGGCAAAAAAAAAATTCAAATTTGAATGTTTGGCAGTTTTTTTACAAAAAAGTACAATTTCAGGTATAATTTTTACCACGTATGGCCTTATGGAATTGTTTGTGATGGAAAAAAAAAAAAAATCCTTCATTCAATCAGTTGTCAATCGTATCTTGAAGAAGTGTGCAAAATTTGAACAAGATCGGTTCATTAGTTTTTGAGAAATCGTGGTCACCGATTCCAAAAATAGATTTTCGAGCAAAACGCGATTAAAGTTTTAAGTGAAAATAACAGAGAAAAAAAAAAGACTAAAACAAGAATATAAAACCAAAATATATAACTAAAATATTTCAAACTAGTAACCCTTAGAAAAAGAGAGAAGTGAACAAGAAAGACTGACAAACAATAGCTCACCAGCTACTTCAATATACCTGCGACGCGCTAAGCCGAGCTGCAGGCTTTGTAAGCGGAACTCCCCAAGGCTTTATCTCCTAGACTTTTACTTCAATTGACTTAAAAATTTGAGAGAATATTCTAAACATATTGTACAATTTAATAAGACAATAAAAAAAAAAAAACAGATTTTAAAAAATTTTCAGACCCATGTAACCCATTAAGACGAGATCTGAGCAACGACTATTAATACAGGCCTCAGAGCTATACCCGATTCGTTTTACGTGAAAATTGAGTTTTCAATGCGCCAGCAATTAGATACACTGAAAAACTAGTTATTCAAACCAATAATCGTATCAGAAAATACTTCTACGTGTCCTTAACTACGTGTATGATTTTACAGACATAAATATCTTGTATAATCAATAAAAATCGTGGCTGTTCCATTATAATTGAATCATCATATCAGACTCGGAACTCTTGAATCATATACCTCAGGGTACGGTCCAGTTGACGCTCCGTGATCCTCCAAATGTAATGTTCCTAGCGCCAACGGTTTTGCGGTCCACTAGCGTTACGCTTGCTACGACCGCTACCCACAGCTACGCAAATGGACTGGCTTGTAGCGAAACGATTGCTTCGGTCAGACGAAGATAACCTATAGTGTGTGAAAATATCGATTCGCCCCTACTTATATGAAATTACATGCATAAAATTAGTTGCGGAAAGATGTAATACATAAACTCTCCCCGTATCACCATCAATTAATTCCAGCTCATGCACATTCGCCTGTTCTTCCATTGCGTTGCCCATTGTGAACAAATTTGCCGCCACACAACTTTTAAAAATGTTGACGCTCCCACAATCTTTCCTTCCGAGGTGAGGCGTTCAGAGCGCGATCGAAGCGAGATTAGTGACGTCATTGATGACGTTTCGCGAGCCACTCGCGGTGTACCGAAGTGCTATGTGGACCGGCCGTGGCGGCGCTGCAGATGCTCTGCAGTGTTTGGAGCGTCAACTGGACCGTACCCTTAATTACAAATTACAACGCCCTCCTTGAACCAGGGGGCTTATTCTGTAACTTCATAGCTGCGGAAATAACTGCAAAATAGCACTGAAATCATGAAAAACAATAGGCGGCTTCCAATGAGCTGCTTCTATTTCATGTTTTGTGCAGCTATTCTGCAGTTATGATAGCACCAGAGTTACAGAATCAACTCCCAGGACTTCTTCAATGTCAATGAAGTTTTGAGTGGCAGGAGCGGAAAAAAAAATGAAGCTCATTCTCGACACACCCTGATAGGCACGTCAATTCGACGAGTTATTTTGCCCTCGTACAACGTGCAGGTTTTCGGCATAGTCGATAAAGTGGAGAAAAAACACGTCCAGTAAAACAGTGTGCCTGATAGTGTCTAAGATCCCTACTATTATTAATCTAAATTTACCCGACGAGTCAGCTCGCAGCTGCTTGAAACAATAAATTTCAGTCGGCATTACAGATACAGTTTTCAAAGCCAAGCCCACTTCAAGCCCACTCAGTTGGCTCACAAATTGACCCAGAGTAAACCGTCTGTAGAATATCCAGTCCACGCAGCAGTTGATGGAATCTTCGTTTTGGTAACATCACCTAATGTTGGATGCTGTGAAAATTTGTTATTATTGGAGGTAGGAGAGGGGATGGAGGGGGGGGGGGGCACCCGCTCACCCACTCCCCCCCCCTTCCTCTAGGGAGTTACTTGGACCGTGTCCACTGCTCGAATGGTTCTTCATCTCGACGTTTCGGACGCTGAAATCTGCTCCTGTCCTCAAGATGGTAGTCTGGCGTCTTCCCATGGCAAAGTGATCAAATTCCATGCTCCCACCGGTATATATAGGTTGGTTGTCGGTGGCGCCAGCTATGACTAGTGGCGCTGCCTTGGCTTGCTCATGGCTTTCCTGACCTCATCCCTGTACAAAGGTAACCACAGTTTGTTAAGTTCTATGCTGGGTTGACTTACATCATTTGGTGTGACTGCTATGCAGGCTAACTCCTTCAGCTTCCGTTTGATAGGATCGGATTCCTCCAACAATATGCGGGCATCATCCCGTTGAAAGTGGTGTTCATTCTGCCAGGCGTGATCGGCCAATCTCGATTTTGATCGTTCGCCCATTTCAACGTTTTTCGGGTGTTCCTGGATGCGAATGTTTAAGAGCCTTCCAGTTTCGCCGATGTACACATCCCCACATTGGCATGGAATTCCGTATACACACCCCTTACTTTCTTGCACAGTATGTCGGGGCTTGGTTTCTGTCAACAAACCACCGTAGCGGGGACTGCGGAGAAGATCGTTTCAAATCAACATCCACTTTACGTGGTTTGTTGACGGAAACCAAGCCCCGACATACTGCGCAAGAAAGCAAGGAGTGTGTATACGGAATTCCATGCCAATGTGGGGATGTGTACATCAGCGAAACTGAAAGGCCCTTAAACATTTGCATCCAGGAACACCCGAAAAACGTTAAAATGGGCGAACGATCGAAATCGAGATTGGCCGATCACGCCCGGGAGAATGAACACCACACTTCGAATGGAATGATGCCCGGATATTGTTTAAGGAATCCGATCCTATCAAACGGAAGCTGAAGGAGTCAGCCTGCAGAGCAGTCACACCAAATGCTGTAAGTCAAGCCAGCATAGAACTTAACAAACTGTGGTTACCTTTGTACAGGGATGAGGTGAGGGAATCCATGAGCAAGCCAAGGCGGCGCCACCAGTCATAGCTGGCGCCACCGACAACGAACCTATATATATATACCGGTGGGAGCACGGCATTTGATCACTCTGCTATGGGAAGTCGCCAGACTACCATCCTGAGGACGGGAGCAGATTTTAGCGCCCGAAACATCGAGATAAAGAAGCATTCGAGCAGTGGACACAGTCCAAGTAACCCCCTGGAGGAATGGGGGGAAGTGGGTGGGCGGGTGCCCCACCCCCCTCCCTCCGTCGCCTCTCCTACCTCCAATATTAACAGTTTATCACCATTGCTATCAACTGTCAGTCAACAACTGTGAAAATTTGTCATTTGACTTTTTTTTTCCTCGCGATTTCACTTGCAACCGCTCACATTCTATCACATGAACTTTCGTGAAATATTAACCCTTCGTGGTCACACCTCCGATTTCAATCAAGCTGGTCACACCCGGGTTAAACTGAGCCGAGCTATTTTCAAATGGTTGCGGTGTGAAAACTACTAGTCCGATCAGCACCGAAAAAATACTGAAAAATACTTTGAACATTCTAGAAGATGTAGCAGAAGTCAGTATATCAAAATTCAGATAGTGACATGTTAAAAAAAAATCGTAAAGAGGTCAATGCATTTTGGGATTTTCATTTTTTTTTATTTTTCTTTATTTTCCGTTTTTTTTTTTAAATGTTTTTCGCGTTTTTTGGCTACGGACTTACCGGGATTTACCTTCAAATCTTATGCTTGGGTCATTTTCACCCGTGGTGACCAGAAAGGGTTAAAAAAAATATATATGCTGAATGATAATTTCCAGGGGACACCGTGACGTCCGTTGACATGTCGCCGATTTTAATCGGGCTAGGCGGTACGGCGACAGGGCTTGGGCTGATCGTCACTGGCGTTTTAATGGCACTCTGGAGGAGACACGCTGCAACCCCTGCAAAGCCTAAGCTTCCACAGCCTACGATAGCGACGTTTGCCGGCAAGGGGGACGAGGAGGATGGCAATCCGGATTTGATACCAGCCAGAGAACTCAACAATCATTCAGGTAATTAAGCCCAAAGGAACAAAACACGAGCATGAGAAGAAGTACGAACGTGAAGCAATACCGATATAAACGGAAACAACCGAGAAAATACCGACAGCAGCTCGCGCATTTACTCACATGCATCGGTTTACTTCTTTTACTTGGGTTTCTTGATTCACTGTGTGGATGGTGTGTACCCCAAAGCAGATCAATGTTACCATGGCGTATACAGGGCGATTCACTTTGCGCGCACCATTAGGTAAGGAATAAGAATAAATTTTTTTCCGTGTGTGATTGATGGACTAAGACCATCTGTAGCCCGAAAACCACTTAGTTTCAAGACTTTTTGGTGAAGGAAGATTAGTATCAAGATTCGCGGCAGTGAATCGCCGCCAAGTACCCGTAGGCAGGCGAGAACTAGCCGGGTGACTATTTTATCGGGGGAACTCTTTATACCTATAAGCACGAGGTAATAACTTTGGAATGCGTGAATATTTTTCGATCAAATTCACAAAACAGATATTCCCCAACCACACGACTTCGCTGTATAAATTTGATTGAAATCGGTACACTGGTTTCCGACATATCAGTCACGAAATTCGATGAAAAAGCATCTTCTTCTTCTTCGTCCTGGTCATCAGGTTTTCGCTAGACGCTTGCTTGCCCTCACGTTTCTGAACGAACGGTGAAACAGATCGACTTGAACTTTGAAACATCGGTACAAGCCATTGAAATTATCGCGCCCTATTGATTTTGGAATGAAGCTGAATCCGCACTCGGTCGATATGTGATAATAAAGTTACTAAGTGACCTACAGAGGGTCAATTAAGGGAATAATTCACGTGAATTTTTTAAAGTTTTCTACGCTCTTCGTATGATAATTTTACTGTACATTATTAAAGTTTACCAAACTGTCATGTATTTTATAACGTTCAGTATGTCACTGATTACTACAAACATGTGAAAAACTCATCAACTTGTCTCTATATCCCACCACTCTCGTTCGCTACTAGATGTCTAGGCCAAGCAATAGAGCAGAAAATGAGTGATTCTGTGACAAAAATAGTAACAAGATACCGATGGTGCCATCACACGGAGGACAGTCCGTGGTTCTGTTCTGTCATAAATCCCACTCGCAACTACCATTGCAAACTTTGTTATAAACATTTAAAATCAAAAAATGGTTTTTTTTTTTAGTTTTTTGCCTATAAAATCCAGAATAATGAAGTAATCTTGATGCTCCCGGAAGATTAATTGTAGAGAATCAGGATGCGAAAAAAATGAGCTATGGAACGACCAGATCGGGTTATTAGTAACGGAGAAAAATTGGAAAACCCCGGAAAAATCAGCCTTTTTCGGAAATTCATAACTCCGCCATTTTTTGAGTCGTAGCACAGGTCTTTCGCGACATAAAAGCGATTAATACGTACTTTATGCGTGCAATAAACAGGCGCTGTAGGTTCATTAGTTTTTGCACAATTGCAATTTGAATTTTTTTTTGCACTATTTTGCGGCGGGCCTGGATGCTCTGGAGATCGTCCGGTTTCAATTTTCAAAAAAGATTTCGGAAGTAGAAGTATAGTACTACAAAATGTCTATTCTCATTTTGCGTTAAAATGCTGCTAAATAGGTGAGAAATACGTGCAAACATGACCGAAAACGGCAGAGCGCGTGAAAGCGGTCGAGTGGTGGGGGTAGGACGCCAGACGAAGAGAGGCGTATATATAGTAATAGAAGCGCGCTGCGCGCAAGTCATAAATCTTCAAATTCGAATGGTAGTTGCGAGTGGGATTTATGACAGAATACAACCACAGACTGTCCTCCGTGTGATGGCACCATCGGCATCCTGTTACTATTTTTGTCACGAAAAAATCTCTATTGCTTGGCCTAGTCTCTGCCGCCTTTTTTTTTTTCACGAGCGCTAACATTTCTTCCAGTTAGTATACAAGAGAGTTCCAATTCTCTGATATCAGGGATACGCGTGCGCTTGCGTAGTCTATAAGTGTTGGATACTATATGCATGTATAGACTTACATGTCGTTACGACCACTGCGGTGCGTTTCATACAGGTGTTAGGTTCATTCTATAGGCGCACTAGTATAGGTTTAGATGTGTATACGACGAACTAGGTAACAGGCCACCAGTTGGATGTGTATGATTGTATGTGTTTAGATACCTATAACAGTTAACCAACAGTTCGGTAATACCTGAGCAACCGATTCAATTTTTTTAACATAGAATGCGTGAAATTCGATTTTACGTGAGTAAAATAATAATAAAATAATCGATTTTTTTTTATATGAAGTATGTGGTTGCCCAGTCCATAAATTTGACATGTCAATGAGAATATTTCAAGTTGTCGAATGGCGAAAAAAAAATCGAATTTGAACTTGCGGAAGACGGTTCAATGGTACGTATTTTGAGATTCCGGTTGTCTGCAGCGCATGAAAATATTTGCAATGAAAAGAGCGAAAAATGTCCATCGAAAAATGAATTGAAACTTTTCAGTTAAACCATCAACTTCTCTGGTGTTCTCAAAAAACCGTTCAAAACGCGTAATATCAAAAATAGCATAAGCTGCAACGATAAAAATTATACTGCGGTGGCTTCCGAATCATTTCCACGGAAATGACCCATTAATGACAAAAAAAAAATGGTCGAAACTTTTGAGGTACAAAACCACACCGGGAATTTGTGAATTCGCTCATATATGAAAAAGTGTATCGTGAATTTGTGGAGTGGCAAACATTGAAAAAAACAAAATCGTGTGATGAAAAAGTGCTTCTAGCGTATTATTATGATCTATCTTCTTTTTTCAACTCGGCAACTTTGTGGTCCAAGTTTTCGAAGGTTAAAACGATATTAAAATTGGAAAAAAACATCGATATCGGCAGTTATGATGAATTGCGCAATTTTTTGAAGCGAAAACACACAAGTTACACAGCAAAAAAATCAAAAACCTTGTCACCGAAAGATGTGACTAAATTCCTCGAGACGGCTCCAAACTCAAATTATCTATCGACTAAGGTGAATATTATACATTTTTGTATCTCAATAATAATACCTATAAGATCAATTTCGTCATTGTTGATAACGGACGCTCGTCGTTCCTTTGTGTACTTTAGATTGCTTTGATTCTTGGAATCGCGGGCGCTCATCGCAGAGAAGAATTATACAACATGAAGATACAAAATATACGGAAAGAAAATTCTATTTACGTTGTACATATTCCAGACACCAAAACTCACAATCAAAAAACGTTTGTAGTAGATGGAAAATATTGCAACATGATTGAAGAATACGTAAATTTGCGACCATCAAATTTAAAATCAGATAAATTTTTTCTTTGCTTCCGAAAGGGAAAAATTATCAATCAAGTAATGGGTATTAATAAAATTGGTATGTTGCCGCAAGAAATCGCTATGTATCTTGAGTTACCTGGAACCAAAAGTTACACAGGCCACAGTTTCCGCAGAACCTCTGCCACATTACCTGCGAATGGAGATGCTTCCATGACAACATTGAAGCGCCACGGTGGTTGGAAGTCGTCGACTATGGCGGAAGGTTACATCGAGGATTCGATTCAAAACAAGCGTAAAATTTTTCATCAAATTACGAGCACAATAAACGGAGAAAATAACGACGACTCAACTCCCAGCAAACGTATGAAACCCGATCAAATATTCAAGAAACATATACGTTGTGGTAGCCAATGATAATATACTACTTGCACTAACTTATATTAAAATCGAATGCGATGTATTTTTTTTTTTTTGTATTTTGAAAACTTGGAGCATATTGTACTCCTCAATTCGATGTTATTAAATTGTTAAAAGATGATGTGTAAAATGTGATGGAGATTATTGAATAATAATGACTATTTTGTTTTCATTTATGTGTAAGTATTTTTTTGTGGGGGTTCCTGGTCGCTTGTCCCACCTTTCACCGCCCTAAATCCATATACTGCTCACATGCATTTTGTAGAATTCATTGCTTTGCAAATTTTGTTTTTTCATGTAAAACATTTTACGTGAAGATAGAGAAGATATCCATGTAAAACGTCGTTTTACATGGATATCTTCTTTATTTTCGCGTAAAAAAAACATTTTTTTGGCCGTACGTGTTCGAAATCATGCATAGAATTGCGCGACGTATAGTTTGTTTCATTGATTCCGGTGCCCAGACAGAGATATTCCGTTTAAGAACACCTTTTTTCCCAATGTTTTCAGGTCTGATGGAATTGCGTAGGGAAGCACCTTAAAGGCTACAAAGGTAAAATTTTCATTCAGCAATTCAGAACTTTTTTAAATTCTGTTTACAAGCACCGGAAATTGTGTACTTTTTTTTCTTGATTACCAAGTTTATCGTTTTATTGATTTTCTACAAAAACTTTGTAGTGTTATCTACGGCCTGATGAAATTTTGAGTCGAAGGTGCAAATCACATCTGATCCGTTACACTAGGATGAAGCGCGCGGTACCATATCCTTCAAAGGCCTCCACAGTGGTTGGGATGAGTTTCCGACCATGGGTGTCATACCTCAAAATGCTTGTATTGGCATCCCCTATACACCCTATGCGTATGTACAGAGTTAGGATTGACACCCTGTATATGTTCGAAATAGTCCCCTGAGTAACATATATGAAAATCACGCGTTACAATATAAGTCAAGTCGAATTATTTTTTTGGGAGCTTTAAAGCGTCTGGCGGAAAGTATCTGGCAATGTTGAATATTATTTTGTAATAATATTTTATGGAATATATATAAAAATCAACCATTAGAATTTGAATTAAGTTAGCCCTATTTCTAGTTACCTTTCTCACTTGGTACCTGTAAATTGGGCGTCTAACCAACTTAGCTGCTATGAGGGTGTTCATTGTACACTAAACGTGTTTGATTCTGACCAGTATGAAGTTGTCCCCAGAGTCTTCTGTCTCTTACCGTCTCTATGTAACCACAAAGGATAGAAGGAGACAGAAGACTGTGGTGCCAACTTCATACCGGTCAGAATCAAACACGTTAAGCGTACATATGAACACTACTCGAGGCCCCACATTATATTTCGAATGTCGCTCTCGAGATTACGAGCAGAGTGCTCTTCTGCGGTAAGTTTCAGAGCTTAAAATTTGAAACAGATGGCGCGCGGTCCTGTTGCCAGGTCTGCGCGGCCATTATCTTCATTGTGTTTTCTCGTATCGTGAAGTTTGCACGTTGAGTTTACGCGGCACAAAGATGCCGAAGGAAAAGAAGAGGGAGAGGTCCCGTAAGGACGAAGAGGTACACCTTATCAGAAAGCTGATAAGAATAAAAGCCAAACGATCCGCATCCCAGAGATCAGACACACCACCTAGGACGTTTGGGGTTAGAGAGTCGATCTCTAGACCGTGCCCAGAGAACCATCTTGTCAACACTACAGGTAAGAATCCGCTGAGACCATGACTTTGACTAGAGGCTAAGCATATCGTACTCGTCATCTGGTCGAACTTATCCTCAAGGACAGTCACCCAGATTGACATATGTGGATGATTTTCAGATGTTGGATCCGGCTCACGTAATAAGGAAAATCTATCATACAACGTGGACCCTCCTCTCAACGCAGAAAACCTAATTCAATTAGGTTCTCAGTCGGTCATAGCACCTCGAACAGAAGCTAGTTCTCCTGAGGCAGCGGAGGGGTCACCGAAGCTAGACGAGGAAGTCCTTCGGACGTTAGGCGCTACGACAAAAAGTCAGCTACCAAAGCTCAAACTTCAATCCGATTCGACGGAAATGTTGAATGATTGGTTAGCTCAGGACCATGACGAAGACATGAAGGAGGGATTATTACCCTAATACCCAAGGGAGATTGAAAATTGTCAGATAGACGCACCGAAGCTAAACCCAGAATTAGTGGCAACCTCGTCAGAGATCAGGAGTCCTGCATCAATAATATTGACACAGAGTGGGAGCTTGCACAGCGTGCCTATCATAAGATAACTTCGGAGATTGGCTTGCCTCAGATAGACCTTTTTGCCTCTAGGATTAATCGAAAATGTGAGAAATATTGTTCATGGCACAGAGATCCAGAATCCTATGCAGTAGATGCCTTTAGTGTCAACTGGTCAAAATGGTTTTTCTATGCATTTCCGCCTTTTGCCTTAATCCTAGACACCCTAAACAAGATAAAATCTGATCGAGCGAGGGGCATTATAGTAGTACCACTGTGGCCATCCCAACCTTGGTACCCCTTGTTCAGATCTATGTCCGAGAAGGTCATATAGAATTTGCTCCATCAATGGATCTCTTGGTTTCTCCTTGTAGGACCACCACCCGTTGGCAGCCAAACTTACCCTGGTTGCGGTCCATGTATCAGGAAGGCCTACGTGAAAAGAAAAATACCAGAGGACACTATCAACGTACTGCTAGCATCTATCACAGATTCAACCAGGAAACAGTACAATCTACACCTCAAACATTGGTGGAATTTCTGCCACAGCAGAAACATAGAGGTTTATAGAGCCTCTACACTTAATATTATAGAATTTTTAACTCTTCATTATAAGCAGGGAGCTTCATACAGTACGTTGAATTGTTCCAGGTCGGCTATTAATCTGATATACCCGGACCGAGCGTTAAATAGCCCTATAGTAACCCGATTTTTCAAGGGAATTTTCAACCTCGTACCCCCCAAGCCTAAATACAATGAAACTTGGGATATAGACAAAATCCTAGATTTTATCGAGAACCAAAATTTATCGGATAGATTATCACTACCACACCTAGGGGGAAAACAGCAGTTTTGTTAGCCTTAAGCACTGGACAAAGATTGAAGACGGCTAGTATCAAGTTGGAGAACATAAAATTACAGACTCGGAAGTTAAAATCAAAATACCAGACAGATGAAAAACTAATATACCAGGTTTGGCTCAACCGTATTTAAGTCTTCCATTTCTCAAAGAGAGACGTAATCTGTGCGCAGCCAAGCCACTCCTCAAGTATGTGGAACAAACTGAGGATAAGAGAAAGGAAGAAAATACTCTCTTTATAGCATCCAGGAAACCATATAAAAAGGTTTCATCTCAGACAATTGGTCGTTGGATTAATACAGTCCTAAAACAAGCTGGGGTAGATATAGATTAGAGTGGTCCTTATTTTGGTCATTTTCGAATTGAGATTTCTTCGCCCCCTAGGAGGGTTCCAAATAATTAAAAAAAAACATCCTCCAAATTTGAACTTTTTATCTCAATTTTAACACATGTCGCAAAGCCTCTGAAGTTTTACGTTTGATGAACATGGCATTTTCACTGATCTTTATTCAGAATTTTGGCGCACCGTCAATAAGTACGAAAAAAATCTAATCCCTGTAGGAATCTTTACGAAAAACCCGATGTTATTTTATCAGATGTAGAGAAATTCCAAATTCAAAGTTGACCCATGACTGGATTTAAATTTTTTTTATGTTTTACAGCCGCTATTTTGGATCCGCCATTTTGAATTTGGAATTTCTCTAAATCTGATAAAATAATATCGGGTTTTCTGTAAAGATTCCTACACTGAGAAAAAAATTTATTTGATCCGAAAAAATTTCAGTTGAACCAAAGAAATCCCTTCTTTGTGGGCTTCCAATAGTACATTCATTCGCACCAAATAAACATTTGGACTCTATTGAATCAAATATTTAGTTGACCTAATGGAGCAGTTTTGTCAATCCATGAAATGGATATTTCAATCGACGCTGGTTGTATTGAAAACAATCAATTGATCATCAGAATAATAAAAACAAAGGCTAAGCCTAGGAGATCGTTGTTACTATGAAGTAACTTATATTTAAAATCAATGAAATATTTCTCACTATCCAAAAATTACTAACTCCAGTTTAATTAACGAAAATACATACAAACCAGCGGATTCTTTCTGTCGTTAATTACTTATCTAACTGAAGTCTCGGCGACTGCAGATGAAAAAATCATTTCATCGCAGTTATTAAGTGCAATAATGAATCTAATATATAGTTATTGCGTTTGATGGAAATTTATTTCATTGATAGTATCACAATAATATACTGTATAACTTGCGGTTATAAAGTTATCGAGAAGAGTACTGAGGTTGCTAACAGATTACCTCAATGAAAAAAATATTGGCTTGGATAAAGAAACGGATTAATCAATTCGAAGACATATTTCCACCTATTTGAAAGATATGAGATTTGCTATGAATGTATATTTGTTGCTGGCAATAGTGATATAATTCTCCGAGTAATATAATATTGAGGTGAATCATATAAGGATTTTTACACTCGAGAAAATATTTATTGAAAATACGAAAAGAGAAGACTAAGTGAAGGCAATAATTCTCCGAATTCGGAATTAAATCAGTAGAAGCAACTTAATGGTATGGTAGGGAAATCAAAAATGGTTTTAATATAAATAAACACTTATTATGTGAGCAAAATATTTATTTAGTTATTAAAAAGTATATTCGTTTGTACATCAAAATTTTTTTTTGTCAAATAAATGAAAAGTCTGTGTAAGATGAGGTTATACTGACGCGAAAAAATTTTCCATAAGGACAACTAGTGGAATATTAGGTTCAAGTATAGTTTAGACTAAATTAATGAATCGTGTACATGAGCGGGAACTGACTATTGGTCCAGTGAAAGGCATTGTCATATGGAGATTTCATTCGCGAAATATCGTCAAAGCATATATTATTTGAAATGACTTATATGAGTGTATACGTGCATGTTAGATCCTACACAAATTACTCTTATTTTTCATTGCATAGAATTTGTTCAGTTGAACTTTTGTCGGAATGGGACATTATTAATCTGGAAAGACATGATTTGATTCCACATCCTGTTTTGACAATGTTTGAATTGAACAAATGTTATACAATGAAAAATGATTTTTAGGTTTCAACATGCACGGATACACCCATATCGGTCAGTTAAAATAATGCTTGCTTTGACAATATTTCGCGAATGAAAACTATATGACAATGCCATTCATTGGCTCAATGGTCAGTTCCCGCTCATGTACACGATTAGTTATTTTGTTGACACTGCACCTGAATCTACTCGATCTCGTCTCGACCTGAAGTCTCGATCTCGTGCGCAGCCCTAAATTTTATACATTGATTTGTCAAATTAATGTTTACTCGAAAACAAATTCACGTTTTCGTAATATATAAGATTTTTTGTTATCACGTACATCAACTCATAAGGAAAAACTTACATGTTTTTTCTTGCTGCTCGTCGCTACTTCGCTATCTAATGCATTTCTTTTTCTAAAATGTTGTCTGCATTTTGCGATAAATGAAGCTCTGTGACCCACAGGTGTAATTAACTCCTTCGTCATTTCCTCGGTAATTTCAGGCATTACTTCAATCGTTACTTTATTTCCTGTAAGTGATTGGATTTCTCTTAAAACTGTTTGAACAAATATCTCCGAATCCAACGCTCCGATCGCAATACGCAGTGTATAATAGGCTATGCAGGAAGTATACAGGGTGCGCCAGAATTAAGTGGCCAAAAAGATAGGGGTAATAGAGGAGGTCGAGCTGAGTAAATCGACCTATATAACATGTGGTCTCCGAAGTCGCGTTCGCGACATACGGCAGGTTAAAAAATCTCGCTACACGCCGCAATTTAGGCAACCGAGTACACAGCAGGCAGCGGTTAGCAGTATTGTTGATAAGCGCGCTCGACTGCTGATTCAAACCATAACACTTTCAAATCTACGAATTTCAAACTTCAATGTGGAATTTCTGAATTTGCAAGCGATGTTCATTTCCATCACGCATCCTTGTTGTTATGTTTGGGGAAACTTGAATGCCAAGAGTGTTGACGTTTGAATTTCGTAGATTTGAAAGTGTTATGGTTTGAATCAGCAGTCGAGCGCGCTTATCAACAATACTGCTAACCGCTGCCTGCTGTGTACTCGGTTGCCTAAATTGCGGCGTGTAGCGAGATTTTTTAACCTGCCGTATGTCGCGAACGCGACTTCGGAGACCACATGTTATATAGGTCGATTTACTCAGCTCGACCTCCTCTATTACCCCTATATTTTTGGCCACTTAATTCTGGCGCACCCTGTATATGTACGACGAATACTACGTAGCCACACAGGTAAAAAAACAAAACGTATAACATTCTACCTTAATTGCGTAGTAGTTACGTATATATGTATGAATAGCGATGTTATGAAGCCAACTACTGAAGTTGCAAGTACCTATATACGAATAGGCACAAGGAAAAAGCGTAATAAGATAAGATTGCGGTTCATTGCGACCTATATAATCAATGAATTTAGAAATATAGATTTGTTTCAAATGATTGCCAAGTACAAGGGTTAATCGTAATAAATATAAAGCTATATTACTAATAACTAATAAATAATTAGATAATATCTGATATACGTTTTACTACGTATTTCGATACCTACACTGAGAAAAATATGCTATGAAAATTGATTAAATATTGTGTTGCATAGTCAAGCAAAAATATTTAATCGATACAAATAAATATCAGTCGGTAAAACTGAGTATGCGCTGACGTCAATCGATCTTCAGTTGTACCAACTAATATTGAGTTGCATCGATTAAATATTTTTTACTGACTTTATTCACTACAATATTCGGTAAATTCAATAACATTTCCCACCCAGTGCTTGTTTACGATAAGACAAGATTTAGGACAATAAAACAATACTTACTTTCAAAAATTTCAATGTACTCCGATAACTGCCACGTCTCCAGTAAAATTTTCACTTTGTCGTCAGCCATTGTTGATCATTTTTTAAATAAAATCCTCGGCACCGCTTTTATATTAATTTTTGAATGATGCGTCACAACCCACTTACCACGATGAACTATAAGACGCAACTGAAGCTTGTAGTCGCACGATCAGGTCACATCAGGTGTTTACACTTATATGGTCATGCTTTTCGAACAGACCCCGGTCGAAAACAAGACCGAACCAGAAAAAAGATTTGTTTGCATGATGAATCTAATAGATTATTTATTTCACAGAATTTAAATTTATTGGTGGGTAATTTACATATATTTCGCGCGAATGAATTTTCTATTAGGTTCATAATATATAAATAAAATTTGTTTAGATCAAATAATCATTTCCCTGGGTGCGCGATTCGAATTTGAAGAAATCGAAAATAATTTCGCAAACATAATTGATTAAGAACCATTGTCTCAAGAATATTCTTGAATCGAGAATCCATTACGAAGACCTCTACACCCAGAGAAATGATTATTTGATCGAAATAAATTTTATTTATATAGGATAAGACTGTTTTAGAATATATAAAAGAAATATTCCATCAGAAAAAATGCGTCTGATTCATACCCAATATAGTCGAGGTGAATCAAAATAAAATATAGTTTCTGCTGAATTGAATTGTTTTTGTGAATTCGAACTTTGTTAGAATGGAACAAAAATTATTTTCATTCAAGTAAATATTTATTTGATTTTACAAGAACATTTTATTGAATGAGTTAGATGTTCGATTGTTTTAAATATGACATGCACACGCAGAAAAAAGAATGTTTGGACCAAGTAAAATGTTGATCTAATAGTATAACGCTCATTCGCGCGAATAAATATATGATCGAATCAGTATAGTTATTCAGCTGCAATAACTAAATATTTGTTTCACAGCCCGTGTCCTCAGTCTTATTTGGTTCAAAGATTCCTTTTCCTGCATGCACCATCCGCCGTAATCGAGTATGTTTCGAGTATATGACTAGCTCATTCGTGAACGCGGAATTAACATTTATCAATGTCAAGATTTTTTCCGATTTACTGCGGAGTCTCTAATACTGTGATGAGCAAAAACCTTGTCATTTGAAGGCAGATATTTTCCTATACAAGTTTCTTAAAACCAACCTAATACTTATTTCGTTCAAACATCAGATGAATGAACCAACGCTTCATTGAAGGCTCAATTTATTTGCATTACTAAAACGAATAGTCAAAATAGTATCGATTTTGAATGATGCCAGCTGCAAAATATTTCATGCTCTTGGCTCAATTTTAATTTCGAATTCAACTTTGGAGTATTTCGAACAAGTAAGCTCACGTAGATCAGCATCACAAGACCCGTAATTTGCTTTGAACGCATACATCACCTAGCCGTACTAATCGATATTAAAGTTAGACGAGTATGCTCTTGAGCTAACATACATGTCCATTTGTTACAAACTCGATGAACTTGATTGTTCAAACAAAATCATAATTTGGAGCAAAGAAACATTTCTTAGAAATGAACATTTTTTTTATTGCGATAACCTCAATGTTTTCGAAAATAGGATAGCTCAGCTCTAATATTTGGAATGAGGTGTCTTGGTGAAAGATTTTATCGGATTACTAAAATATAGTACTGACAAATTATTTGTCGATTAAGTAATCCAGTTCCGTTGTTGTGATAATTTCATTTTATTGACATAGTCAGCATTTAATTGGGCGTGATAGGGGACTAGTCAAATAAACTAAATACTACAAAGTACCTGCATTCATGTAATGATTATTACGGAACACGAAATATATCTTTTCTTTAACTCAAATTTATTTAATTCAAATAAATTATATTCAACTAAGTGCATTTAGTTGAACGAAATAAATTTTTTTCTCAGTGTACAGGAATTAGATTTTTTTCGTACTTATTGACGATGCGCCAAAATTCTGAATAAAGGTCAGTGAAAATGCCATGTTCATCAAACGTAAAACTTCAGAAGCTTTGCGACATGTGTTAAAATTGAAATAAAAAGTTCAAATTTGGAGGATGTTTTTTTTTAATTATTTGGAACCCTCCTAGGGGGCGAAGAAATCTCAATTCAAAAATGACCAAAATAAGGACCACTCTAATATAGATAGATTCTCTGCTCATAGTATCAGACATGCCTCTACCTCAGCAGCCCTAGATAGAGGTGTGGACTTGGAAACTATAAAACGGACTGCTCGGTGGGCAACTAAGTCACTCAGGTTCGCTAAGTTTTATAACCGTCCAATTATAGCTAGTGATAGTACTTTTGCTTTAGCGCTTCCTAATAAAAAGTAAAAAATGAAATAAAATAAAAAATAAATGAAAAAGAGAAAAATTGCTCACTCTGAACAATGCTTGTAATCTTGAGAACGACATTCGAAGTATAATTTGTAGATCAAACGAACTTACCTGTATGTAAAGTTTGATCGATATTATATGAGAATGTCGCTCGAGATGATTAAACCCCACCCTGGTCCTATACTAGGTATCCATTTTTTAATTCCCCAACAAAAGCAATTTTTCCAATTGAAACTCTGAAAAATGAAGATAAAAGCCGCGCGGCCATTTGTAGTTCGTTTGATCTACATATTTTGTCCTTTAGAAAATAAGTTATGTCTGGTGGCACTGGGCTTTTACTTTAACTGTTCGCGGTTGGGAAGAACTGTGAGACAAACAGCCAATTACAAAATAAGACTGCAAGGAGTCGTGTCCTATCAATCGATGTATTTTAGATGCCAGATTTGTTGAATAAACAATATGAAAAACATACGGAAAAATATGGTTCGCAAAATATGATTAAGTCATATCAATTCAACGCGGGAACAACAAACACAAAGAAAAAAAACTGAATGTGCCCGCCAAGTACACACATGATATCGGTACTCGTCCGTATGAAGTTGGCACCAAAGTCTTCTGACTCTTTCTATCTTTCATGGTTACATATCGATACCAACGTTTTAATATATCGTTGAGTTCTTTTTATTTTATTTTTTTATTTTTTATTTTTCTACAAATTGCTGAGAGATCGCAGGGGTACGTTCGGTGCTTGGTTTTTTTCTTGATTTCACGACAGAGACTGGCGAAACGTTTTGCTCATAAAGCAATTGTGATTTTTGTGTAGGTTAGAATTCCCCAAGGAGTCTACCCCTTACCAAATGATGCGCGCAAAGTGAATCGCCCTGTATTCCTGCCAGATCTTTCTGCTTTGCTACAACAGTAGAGAGAGGGTTGAGCTAAGTTTCCCCAATGCAGACTCTTTTTCGTCGGCGAGAACCCTCTAAGCAAACCGGCTGGCATAAATGACTTTTGAAACACACCCTTAACGTTTGAGAGACTGATTCACCCGTAGGTGGGATATCTCGCCCGTAATTGAGCCTACGTAAATTTAATTGCCAAGCGCATGACCTATTTTAACAGGCAGGCAGCAGTCTGTTATCCTTAGCCTTAAAGATAAAAAAAAAAGAAAATATAACACTATATGGACTGACTTTTGGGGTTCCTTTCTGGCATCTTTTCTAATTGAGTACTACCCTAACCGTCCAATTTTTTTCAGATAGAAAACTTACGATCTACGGATCTCTTCCACGAAGACCACATCTCTTGGAAGGCAGTGAAATGTCCTACGACGTCATAGAGGATCCTCAATACCCTCAGGCAGCACCCAACGTGAGTTTTACAGTCATTTTTGCGTAGGTTTACTAGAATTCGGTTACGGAAAGTTCGATAAAATCAGTCTTCGATTGGATTCTGTCCCGGGTGTTCTTCATTTGAAAATACATACAACTTCGATGTTTAATTTCCACGAGAGCTTTCGAAACATCTGAATATTTCTAGGATGGGTACACAATTTCAATACGTACGTAATGCTGGAACCCCCACCACCAGGAAATGAAATGTGACGCATATCAAAATTACGGGTTTGTTACGGGCTATTTTTAGGCCGTCAACTTAATGTTTGTGCCAAAGCCCTTGCAATCAGAAGACCAATTTAAAAGTGGGCGTGCTCGGAAGAAGTTTAATCAGCACCCCGACCCTCGAAATGTATTCAAAAAAATTAGAATTACATATCAGATTTGTGGGCTTTCAATGGGCTCTTAGCCCAGACTATTTATAATTTTCGGGCATCATCACTTGTTTGTGAAATCCACTCCCACTTCCGGAAATGAACTTGCATAGCATCGAATCTCATGTCATATTAATGGGCTATTTACGGGCTCTTACCGAGACTGTATCTAATTTTTTGGCATCATCCTCCGTACGTGAAAACCACCCCCGCTCCTTGAAATATATTTAAACCCTCTCAAACGTCATGTCAAACTTGTGGGCTATTTACGGGCTCGCAACGAAAACTGTACCTAATTCTTGGGCTCCGCAAGGCACAGAAGATATATTTTCTACATACCCAGATTTTAAACTGCAATATTTTGAGAACGAAATGAAACACGTTTTTTTAAACGCGACGCATCGCTTATGGTTGCCATTGGGAAACTACAGTATTTTTTTCAGATTTTTTAGTCGTGTCCATTATTGTGAAAATGACTCTTGAATACCGTTACCACGCGTTCGTCAAGTAGCAGCGAGCAGCAGTCCGACGCACGCCATTACGTTCCACACGGTGTCAACTCACAATTGACGCACGCCGACAGCTTCAGTGATTTTTGCCCGCTGCGTTTGAAGCCACCGTGAGCGGGGAACACTACACATTATTGTCTTGTTCTTCGTAGTGGGGCAGACGGCATTGCGGATTTAGATAGTGTTTTCTAAAGACGGACGCTGAATGGTTCGTTATTAAGTGCGTTTCACGGGAAGACTAAGGTATACAGATGGTCCGCGAATTTTGAGACACCCTGTATATTGTAACGGAACAGACTACCCAGGCCTGACCGTTTACATTTCAAACACCCAGCCGGTCGAACCGACTAGAAACCTCTAGGAGATTCGATCACAACGACAAGCTAAGTGACGTCACAGCTTGTATATAAGACGTGACGCCGCTCAGTTCGTCAGCAATCTTCGGCAAAGCGCCAGGTTGGCTCAATCGCAACTATTACTACTCAGAGCAATCTCAGGCAAAGCGACCGAGTTGTCTCACCTTCGTAAGCAAAATAGAATATAAATTAGAGTCAACACAATAAATAAATAAAAGTCTTCGAATATCAAGAAAGGTATAAATTCCATATAATTTAAATAGTCAGAGTTCTTTGTATGAAACTAGCTATAGGCAACATTGTAAATATAGGTTAAATAGGTTGCAACCATAATTTAAGGTACAAATAAATGTTCTTCTTGATATTTCAAAACCCACAGCAGAAAGATTGATGCAACCTCCTTTTTCAGCCAATTCCAGGTCATAGAGTCAAAAATCTAAATTACGTAGCTAGGTACAGCCTTGGTGAGACTCGAGCTCACCCCCGGTCTGAGACAGCCTTAGTGCGTACAACGTACTCAGGTCTGAGATAGGTGGGAAAAAAAGGCAGCTTTAGTACGTTCAAAGTATTCAAGTCTGCGGGGAGACGGCTTTAGATACACGGTATCTCAAGTTCGTAATGGGCATCACTAAAGATTTGATTTGCAGGGGTCTCTAAAAATATTAACTGAGTAAAAGACTCACACTAACTCGTAGGTTCGCGACACCTTCTGTGTCGCAACTCTACCATAAAGTTACAATATATATGTATGTATGAATAAATTATGATTCAAATTTATTAGTTCTGGGCATTAAAAGATGAAACACATTTCAGTTACATTAATACAGTGAGTTTTATTACAACGATATACGATTACATTTTTGACGCTTTGTCTACTACTTATCGAGACGTGCACGCGGTAGGGATGTACCAGAGGAACAGGGTAGAGAAGAAACACGTGACGTGACGTCACACCTGACGCATGCGCGTGTTGTCAACTTTGCAGCTCCAACACTTCCTCTCAAAGTTGCAAACTAATTAATATAATTTATTGGATACACCAAGTGCTTGTGTGCAACTTCGTAGCTTCGGGCCACTTAAACCTTTAGTTAGCGCATTTGCCGGCATCCTCTCTGTCTCCATGTATTGCAGTCTCATTTTTCGTTGATCAAATACATCTCATATAAAATGACGACGTTTGTCTATGTGCTTGGTTCTAGAATGGAAAGCACGCGTTTGGACTAATTTTTGTGCACCTTGGTTGTCATTGAACAACACTGTGTTGGTACAACTTGCGCCAATCTCGTGCAGTAAACCCTGAAGACATAAGGCCTCTTTCGTTGCTTTACACATTGCCATGTATTCCGCTTCTGTACTTGACAATGCGACCGTCCTCTGTTTGTGGGCCTTCCAGCTTACTGCTGTACCTGCCAGGATAAAGGCATATCCAGTGTATGATCGGCGGTCATTGAGATTTGCAACCCAATCGGCGTCGACTACACCATACAGCATTTTCCCAGTTTTCATGTAGATGATTCCATGGTCCAAAATGCCTTTCAAATACCTCAGAACCTTCTTAGCTGCAATCCAGTGAGACTCTTATAGCTTGAGTTGAACTGGCTGAGAAAATTGACTCTGAACGCTATGTCCGGACGTGTTGAAACGGCTAAATAGGGGAGAGAAGGCTATATCGTACCACCAGGTAAATCGTACCACTTCGAGATCTGTTATACCACTCGAAACAGCCGCTGTTTGGTGGTAAAATATCGGAGTGTTACGGTTGTCAAGCGTGAAAACGAAATTAGACGTTCTTGGACGCAATCCTTGAGAAGGTACGGATGATTATTTATTTCACTACTATTCGATAAGGATTTCGACTGTCAGGCCTGAGGGTAATGTGCGCATAAGGAACCACGTAACGCCTTTCAGTATTAATGCATTAAAAGTGTGATCCATCCTGGTTATTTTGCCACGCTGATATTTCGGTTATGATTGCTATGAGCCAAATGCGAAATTTTTTCGTAGAGCAACAGGTAGTCGGCTAATTCGTACCGATGCTGTTCGGGTAAATTTTACCGGGGTACGATTCACCCGAACCAACCTGAAATCGATGGGATTGTATACATTTTTTTTTTTTTGTAAACGTCGTATACCATGAAAAGTATGTATTATTTTTTTGTAGTGCATTTTTCGAGATGGGCGACAAAAAACAATATCGGTTGTAGTCTCAAGATGACATGCGACGATCGCTTGCAGCATACAGAAACGGAGACTGCGGCCTCAATGAGGTGTGTAGAAGATACCAATGGTGTCCCGAAACCAACGTTGAAGCGTCATCTTGACGACAAAAATGCATTTGTAAACGGAGACTCCAAGTTCGTTGGTCGACCACCGATTTTCTCTGATGATATTGAGAATAAACCAGTAAACTACATTTTACATATGCATACTCAAATGTTTGGATTGACAATAACAGAAGTCAGAAATTAGCGTTCCAGATTGCTGAAATTAATAGCATACCACATACCTTCAATCAGTCGAAGAGGATGGCTGGAAAAGACTAGTACTACAAATTCATGGCTCGACATGCGAATTTGAGTTCAAGACAACCTGAGAAAACGTCAATGGCTTGGGCCAAGAGTTTTAACAGGCAGAACGTTAACGAATATTTCGATATTCTCGAAAAAATATATAATGAACATGCTCTTGATGGCACAAGAATTTTCAACATCGACGAATCTGGGTTTACCACATACACCGCCCAAAAAGGGTGTAAACAAGTAGGCAATATCACTAGCAGAGAAAGAGGAGTGAATACTACCATAGTATGTTGCGCAAATGCGGCAGGATTATTTGTTCCTCCCATGATAATATTCAAAAGAATGAGGATGGTTCAAGAACTAAAAGTTGGTGCCCCTCCTGGTAGCATAATTCATGTATCTGAAACGGGTTACATCAACAGCGAACTCTTTTGTGGGTGGCTAAAGCATTTTATTGTAACCGTTCATCCTACGCTGGTAAACAAAGTTCTGCTGTGTCTGGATGGCCATATGACGCACACAAAGAATTTGGAAGCTCTTGGACTATGTAGAGATAATGGAATAATTCTGCTGCAACTGCCGGGGCATACTACCCATCATCTACAACCCCTTGATGTAGCTTTTTTTAAACCGTTGGAAAATTATTACACGCAAGCTGTTGAACGGTGGTTGCGTACAAATCTGGGACTTTGTGTGACACAATATCAAGTCACACAGTTACTGGGCGAAGCTTATGCGAAAGCAGCATCGGTTGAAACTGCAATGAGTGCCTTTCGAGGAGCTGGGTTATGGCCTGTCGATAGACATCGCTTCAATGACAACGACTTTGCTGCAGCCGATGCTTTGACTGCAAAAAACATACTGGACAAAAATAATAGCAACCCTGAGTCAATTCCACAATTGGCTGACGTGACCAACAGAAGATCGACCTCGTCTCTGATAATCCCTGTTGTAGAAATATCACCCCTACCTGAGCTAAGACAATCAAAACGAATGAACAAAGAAGCCCAACGCGCCGTAGAACTTACTAGCAGTCCATACAAAAATGATTTGCAGATAAAAAAGGAAAACCATGAAGAAAAAGTAAAACCAAAAGATAAAAAGATGGTAAAAAAAAAATGAATACGTCGCCGAAAACTGCCGAGCCCATCGCATCTACATGAACAAATAACACCACGATTGACATTGATGAAGAAGAATGGTACTGCGGAATTTGTTATAGGGCTCAGATGAAAGATATGATTCGGTGTTGTGCCTGCGGCGGCTGGTATCATGAAGCCTGCTCTGGGTGTGAGCCCGGAACAAAAAAATATTTATGCTTTTCTTGCAAATAAACATCGATACAAAATATCGATGGCTTGGACGAATAACGTTGCATTTCGCGAGCCATTACATGAGTGCACCGATCAATTGTTGATATGGGTAATTTCTCATGCCTTGTTCATCGAAAACCTGAGGCTGGCATAACTTGATGCCAATTTCGATCGCTGTTGCGGACAGTTTACAATTCTCCATTCCGGAGCGTTCCAAAATTGCCTCTGTATAGCGGCGCTAAGTCAGGCGTATGGAGAGGCTATCATCGCTCTGTTGGAACTCCATTCCAGGGCAATTTGTGATTTGGCCAAGGTCCTTCATCTCGAAAACCTTGGCGAGTATTGATTTCACTTCCCGCATCTATTTCAAGTCTTGAGTCGCTATCATCATATCGTCAACGTAAAAAGCAACGATCAGGATGTTGTTACCTCTATTTGCGACAAACATGCATGTGTCCTGAACCGACTGTCTTAAATCCATCTGTTGTAGCTCGCCGACAAAACGGCGGTGCCATTGCACTCCTGATTGTTTGAGCCCATACAATGCTTCTCGTATCAAACACACCATGTTATCACCATTCTCCAGCTTTGTGTGCCAATCTTTGGCTGTGCTCAGGATTAGATCGTTATTGACGACTTCATTCTTTGAACCAATGCGTTTTCTAGACAGAATCTTCGCTAATGTTACATCAAGGCGATCCGGAATCTGCATCTATACCTTGTAACATTACATGTTACTACAGGCTCCTTACCCCTTGAACGACCTTAGCGGAATGTGTGATTACGAGTGAATGAGTAGAGTGACCCCGAGGCCTGATAGTAATTCCGAGAGGCGACCGTGACCGATTAAAAACTATAGACCATATTATTTATTCTCTTGTTTTGTTTTACGATTTTTCTCTGACATGTGGGAGACGAGGCCCATCCGAAGACTTGTTACTCAGACCGATACGCAACTCGACGGACGCACGACGCCCGAAATCGACTGTTGAGGTCGTCTTCGACGAACGCCACCTAAAAAGCTCCGGAGGATAGTACTGGCCATGCTACCTCCAACAATGAGAAAGAGAGGGCACGGGGGAGTGCTAAAGGCACTCTACAATGCGGGATATCGGTGGTGGAAGAGATTCCCGCCACCAAGAAGAGCCTGCAACCCGTGCGCCTCCAATGCGACGAGCTTCTAACATCGTGGCGAGCTTCGAATTACGCGCGTAGCAACAACAGGTCGCCATATTTCAGGATCTTGCGCTCGATACAAAAATCAATATTTCAGCGCATGATGAGGCCGCTGAGTACCGGCGCCATGCGGTCTAGTCACTCTACGTTAGACTAGCGTCTTGATTACTAGGGTAGTACAACTGTGCCTTTTCTGAATTATTGCTTCTCTTTTCTTTTTACTTTGGTATTGCGTTCAAACCCCGTGGGTCATTTTCTTTTCTTCTTGTGAAAACGACTGAAATTTGTGGGTCGCATGAGAGGCCGAGGATGGAATATCAAGGAGAGAGAGGGAGATTTGTAAGGTGGCTGGAAGACGGTAAGCGTTAGCCATTCTTGCTCATACTAATTCGAATGCGGCAACGGCCGTCTGCCATCTTGCCTTAGTTCAGCCACGAGGCTATTTAGAATCTTTGGAATCGAATTAAACCGATCTCCGAAGGGTACGCCGTCACCAGTGTCGCACTGCCGAATACCTAGAGTTCGAGTCTATGTTTTATGTTAAGTTATCGGCTTATCGCGTGATCTAGAGTTAGCCGGTTCGATACTCGTCGTACCTGAGTGCGACAGAGATAGATAGTCGGTCACTGTCGCTCTGTCTTCCTCCTGCGGGGAGAGACGAAGCTCGAGGCTTAGCCGAGAGCTATTATTTATTTCGTGTTCGAGTCATAATTTTGTATTTCCCTTGTTATTGTTTAAATTATTAATTACGTTAGTCGCAGAGTTAGGTTAAGTTAGTTTTAGTAAGAATTGTAAATATTACCTCTTTTGAGGGGTCATTTAAACGGGAGGTTTCGTCTCTCGGAGGCGAACCAGTCGTCGTGAACGGCTGGTGACGTCATAGGCGGTGATTATTATTATTGTATTGTTGAGCTAGGCCGCGAGCCTCACGACTTTGTTATTCTATTTATTGTTTCGAGTCAAAGACTGTCCTTACGTTAGTTGTAAGATTGTTAACTATTTGCGAATTTTTCCACGTTGAAGTAATTAGTGTTTCAGCTAACTTATTGTCCCGAGGACCAGATTTGTCGAGTTAATCCTTCTTGCTTTATTTTTCCTTGTTATTGCTCTCCTACGTGGAAGCTATTAGTTTATTTACTATTGTAAAACTCGTCAAACGCGGCCAGATCGCCTTTACACGATCTGAAGCCGTTTTATACCCGAGGGGAAGTATCCCCGGGTACACGATTTGTTAATTATATTTCTCATCCAATTTTTATTCAATAAATTCTATTTTTCTTTATTAAATTCAACTACTCGAGTCGTTACTCAGCGCTCTGCTAATCCTTCCCTTAATCCCGACCCCTCTCCACGGTACTGCAGCTAGCCGACGCTTCAGTACTTCTAGTTATTATTTTGTTTAGATTTTTGAGAGTGGCAGTTATCCGCCTGGCGCCCAACATTTTGTTAATATCTCAGTCTTTGACCAATTGTTGAGTGGATTGACCTCGGAGGCTGGCTATCCGGTCCAGATTCGAGGGTCAATGAAAATCCACGTCACAACACACATACTGGCATCTGACAACGGTGCTTACAATCAGGCGCGGATCTAGACTTTTGATTTGGGGGCCGGGGGGGGGGGGGGGGGGGGGGATCACGGTTCCGCAAAAACAAGGTCAAAACACGATAAATAATTATGGATGGAACAGTTAGGTAAGATTTTATTGGTAGATCGTATTACAGTACAAACTCAATTCGTTTTCGACAGCTTTTTGCGAATCTCGTGATAACTGCTTCGACATCAACCTTAATATCTCGATGTATGTGAAGCAAAGCCAGGCCAGTAAGCCGCTCTTCCCCCATAGTTGCCCTCAGCCACGTCTTGAGACGTCGGAGCGTCGAAAAGGTGCGCTCAGCTGTTGCTGCACTGACTGGCAATGTAGCTAGGATTCTAAGGCATACGTTGATAGAAGGGTAAAGATCTGGGTCACACAAATCGACAGTTTGGGGCAGATTATTGGGAATCTTAACACCTCCCAGGACTTCGTGCTTCCACTTGGCAACCCAAAGTTTGTATTCCGCTACGATGGAGGAAACAGAAGCATCGTGCAGAAGTTGCTTATATGTTTCTGCCACTTTGCGCACTGCTAAGAGATCTTCCTCACTGTATGTTGTGCGAGGCAAGAAGACTCCGAGACTGAAAAGATCCATTACATCTGGAGAAAGCCTCTCCTTCAGATCAGATATAATATTGTTCAACAGGGGAATGTATATGGCTCTTCGAAAGTACTCCTCACTGGTCTGAGCTGGTTGATGAATTTCCCGGTGTAACTGTCGAGAAACGGTGCGCGGTGCCTTGAGCTCTACGTCTAATTGATCAGCAAGTTCTCGTGCTTCCGAAAAAAGTTGCCCAAAAATACTATCCGCCTCCTGCCTCTTTTCCTCGAGGACGCTCATAGTGTCCTTCATTGCGTCGGTTGCCGTCTTCAAATCTATAGACGATTTTTGAAGGTAACGGCTGAGTGATACAGTTGTCCCTGCAACATGATAATAGGCCCGAGTGAATAATAAGCTCCAAGTGGTACTGTACCTACTACAAAAAAATATGAAACATATCTTTTCAAAACTTACCTAATACGTCACTGAGGCAGATGGATGAGATGATGAACTCCGGACTTCGCAGAGCTTGGCGGAGGCATTGGGCGTCAGACGCAGTTTTGCTATCCTGCCACAACGAAATTTGGTCAAGTGCATCACATACTTTTACCAAGCTATCACCCTGGAATTGCAGGTGCCCGTCGTGCCTCTCTACCCAACGTGTCTCGCAGATCCCCTGAAGTGCAGTTCCGCCAAGTGCTTCCCGGAAGACGTTATGTCTTTTTGCCGAGGCATTAGCGAACTCCACGATCTTTTTCATTGTTGCCGATGCATTACGACAGAGTACGACCCTAGAAGACCTGGCCGGTGAATTGTTCATAACGTGGTTACTGCATGGACAACGTTTTGCATGTATAGCTGTCTTAATAAGCTCCTGAACGGCACCCTTCGTGTTCAAGGCCATAACAGAGCAACTGTCAGTGCCGATTCCAACACAATTTGTCAAATCTACGTTAAATTTCTTGCATAGATCTTCAACTATATGTGCTAGGGCGACGCCAGTTAGACGTCGCTCTTCACCTACATCTTCAGGACGTATCATCTCATACGCGTTACAGAACGTAATGAAGTCCTCCCTCAGAACTCCATCGTGCAGGTAGCGAAAAGAAAGACTGAGTTGCTCGGTGTGAGAAATATCAGTTGTCTCGTCGAACATAATAGAAAAGAACTTTGCGTTTCTAACTCTGGTCAAAATAGCCTCCTGGATTTCTTCTTTACACACTTCGATAAGTTGATTCTGTGTGGTTTTGCTTATGTAAGTGGCATTAGAGGCAGCGTTTTCTAAATGACGGCGTAGGTTTGAGTCGCCGGAATCAACTCTGAAGCGCAATAGAGCTCTAAAATTACCATCATCAGCCTCTTCATGACCATCGGTATCACAGCGGTACAATGCACTATCATCCCTGTGACCACGCAAGGGAATATTTTGACGACCACAGAAGATAATGCTGCTGACAATTGGTCGCAATCGCTCACGGTTCTCCTTTACCTGTGCTTCTCGCTGTGCGCAAACCCGGTTAGCAACATCAAGAGCAGGTTGATGATAAGCCATAAGAAAATTTTTCCCAGCCTCAACAGCCCGTTGGTGGTACTGGTTGCGCTGATGAGTCAGAAGTGATCCTTTTTCGCCGAGCAGATCATCGAAAACCTTCAAAGGTCCTTTAACCAGTCGTTGAAGACCACCACCCGAGTTATTAGCGAAGAGAACGCAGTATTTACAATAAAGCCCCTGGTCGGCGTGAGACAGAACAAGCCAGTGGAACTTTTCCAAGTGTGATCTTTGGGCATACTTCTTCGTCTCCTTTCCTTTCTTCGTAACGACGCAGTAGGGAAAATCATAATTTATAGGCGGTGTCCAGTGTCGTTCGAGCAGCATAGCTTTGGTAAAATCATCGATGTGGATTTGCCCCATATAGCATCCAATATCTGACGCGAATTGAGATTGATCCCGGGACTTGCTTTCTTCTTTAGAAGTAGAGGTGGACGGTGGTGTGCACTTATCCACACTAACAAGTGTAACTTTCGTAGGAGCATCAGTTATAGGTACATTACCACGCTGATCCGAAGAAATACTAGAGGACTCACTTCTTCCCGCAGAATCCGATTTCGACTTTTTAGTGAAAAAGTTGTCAATAGAACCGTATCTAATAGATGCATGCCGTTTCGACCCACTTCCTTCCTTCAAACTACCATCCTGTACCAGGAAAAGAGAAAGAGAAAAATTAAAAACTGCTAATCACTCTACCATTAACACAGAGTAAACCATCATGCGATCCTTCATAATCCGCAAAAATGAAAAATACAACAAAAATAACGTGAATAGTTATTGTACATGTTGCGAGCACGAGATACTACAAACATTCCAGCAAAATCCAGATTTCATTTTTTCCTCGTTAAACGCTCTGACATATTATTGAATTTAATACAAACTTACAAACAAACAACAAAGTAAATAGTAAATACTCACCATCATAGAAGTCCAATACGTTTCACTTCCACTGATCACAAATCGAACGCGTTGGAACGAAAAGAGAACAATAGCGGAACGGAGAGAACCAATTCCACCCAAAGACACGTGGAAGAATACTTTGATTCAAGCCTGCTCTAAACCCTATATGACAATATAATAACGCTCGCATGCAGGCAGATACACTGGCTACGCGCAACAATGTTGTATTCGATAAGGTATATTAAAAACGCACTGCTCACTATAAGTGACATTAAAAAATAGCAATTTAATAAATCGTAAATTCATCACCTACTTCACCGGCATTGGGAGAAAAATTGAATTCTTTATGGTGATCTATATATCATTACCCCAAGGATCGCGTGTACGTGCGATGTTGTGTCGGCTGTGTTATCAGCGATCGAAAATCCATTTCTTTTCTTTTTTTTTGAATGCAAGGGGGGGGTCATGACCCCTGTGACCCCCCCCCGAATCCGCGCCTGCGTACAATACTGTATTCACCAAATATGAAGTATAATATATTTTTTCAATTTATACATATTTGTTAGTAACAATGCTTCTTACGGGTCACCAGATGTTTGAAGACAAAATCGTACCGATTTGGCTTACAAAAAAATGTTTGTAACTCAGATGCACTGTACAAACTGAAGACGTTACAATGTATCGCGCGTTCCGAACATTTGCTGTTCAATTCTGCATTTCGAAGCTCATTTAGTTTTTCAAAGAACTGAAGTGGCTTCACTTAGCCTTTGTTAGCTCTGGGCATAAACGGATACTTCTTAGTTCTTTCTATATCGCGTACGAACTAAAACGTTGTCACCGCTGTGGAAAAATGGTACAGCCAGTGGGCAAACCGTTTAAAGTGCGTCGGTAAACGGTTATCAATGTGATTCACAGACATAAAGACCGGATTATACGTGATAAAAAGGTGGTTTCCAAGTTAGATCCAGTATAGCAGGTGATATCAAAAGACTTGAAAGACCAATTGAAGCCAGGGACTCTATATTCTATAGTATGCAGGACAGACATCCGGCAGCAAATAGATCCCCCGATCATATCAAGCTCAACACCTCGAACTTGGATAACACCGTCATTTCTAATGTCTCCAGCAACAAAAACAATGATTCGGGTGTTGAGCCAGGGTCCCACAGATTTACAATTTGGGCAGATCGACGTGAATATGTTGAGCTTATGGAACCAAGGATCTATAAACGTATTGAAATAACCAGAGCGGAAGAATACGAACGTGAATGTACGATTTTGACGCCAGGTTTATGGGAAAAGTGTATTCAGGATGAAATTTACAAAACCACTCAATCGTCATGTGCCTATAATTTTCGTTATGTCAAAGTGATTAAGGATGGTACACGCGGTACAATGACTGGTATGTATACCAGGGTGGTTTTTATTTGGGGAAATTTTGTAATTTTCTGCGAACAAGGTTGAGGAAGTTTGCAAATAGTTTTTAAGGCTGTCCGAGAGAGACCGCCATTTTTCCGATCGTTCGCAGTGCCACCGCGCGTTGAAGTTTTCGAACTAAACTGCCCGGACCCCGCTAAAATTTGGGCGCAAGTCAGAGGGCCCTCAATTTCACACCATTTGTTAAATATCAAGATTATATCTTAAATCAGAATTCTTGCGTGTCTATGAACCATTTCATAGCCAATATACCACAAAACTGAAATTATTTATTCATGTCATAACATCGAATTCCCCTACAAACTGGGTTCATCAAAATTGATAGTAGACGTGACACATTAAACATCCCAGACAGCACTATATCTTAAAGATACCGAAAAGGTATCTTCTTGAAGCTGTCTTTTCGGCATGCCGAATAGACATCCAATAGAAGTCTTTCAAAAGACGACTAATCATAGTTGAATAAAAGATTTCTATTCGCGGATTTGTCTTGCAGACGAATACAAGACGGCGTGTCGCCATGGCGACATAATATACCGCGAGGACCAGGTGAAACCGAATGGCCCGTCCGCCCGGACACCTAATATTTTGTATTTTTATGGGTATAGCCACTCGTAAGTCGTAGCGCTGAAAATCCCTAGGGTGATTTTGGCGCGCGGTCGATGAAACTCGGCAGTCATTGTTGATAGAAGCCGGCTGACTGTCAATACATCGCGGAAGGTAGACGTGTGGGGTTATGTTCGTTTATTTGAAGCAAATGATAAATAAAGTGAATATAACCTACGTGAATAAGCCATGAATATTTATCAAAAATTGACCAACTTAAACTCGCCATCGTTTGTCTGAACTAAGTTTCAAAAATCTGTAAAAATACAGAAATATTTCCTGAACATTAACGAACATGATAGCGTTTGGTAATTTCGAAAATATTCAAAAACCTGAACGCCAGGTGCGAAAAGGTCCAATGGTGCGATTTGCGGAACGGAATGGTACTGGCGAACCTGAGTTGACTCAAAATTTTCGTCAAGGTATACACTTTTTGATTCCGTAATCAGTTTTTAGTTCGCAAGAGTCAACTTTCAGTAATCGCCTTCAAAAATTTTTCAAATTTGCGCGGGGCCGCGCGTGTCCCAGCCCCAATATTCGTTGCTGCATTTCCCTCCTGCCGCGCCCGTCGCAGATTCAATTGTTAATGCAACTAACAATGTAAATGCAGCGACGAATATACAGCGAGGAAATCTAGAAAGTATACAGGCGAATGCGCACGCGCCAAATAATTCATTTTCATTGTTCGGAAAGATCGTCCCACGGTGGTAAGTCAACCTACGAGGCATGGGTGCCAGCTTGACAAAAATTAAGCGAAAGCTGTCAAACTCTCGCGCGTAGAGTAGTCAATCGAGGTTATGTTGATATTTATTTGAATTCGACTTAAATTATCAAAAGAAAATAAACACATAGCACGGACTAGCAGTCCAGTAATCTCGATAAAATTAGCTTTCCAAGCCTTTCTGAATCACTACCGCAATTGATTGAGATTTTAACCTAAAAATTTCGTATCAATTACATCGCCGTGAAGAACAAAGTTTGACAGCTAAAACTCGGGATGGCCAGCCTGCCCCAGCGGACGACAAAACCCGCGCGTGCGCAGTCGCCTGTATACTTTCTAAATTTATTCGCTGTATTTTAATTACATATATTTCAAGAAGCGGGGGTGGTTTTCACGTACGGTAGATGATGCCCGAAAATTGGATGCAGTTTTCGGTGAAAGGCAGTAATTAACCCATTAATATGACATAAGATTCGATGCTAGGCAAGTTTATTTTTGGAAGTTGAGGTGGATTCCACTGACAAGGGATGATACCCGAAAATCATGAATAGTCTAGGCTAAGAGCCCATTAAAAGCCTACAAATCTGATATATGATTGGAATTTCTTTGAACATATTTTGAGGGTAAGGGTGACGATTAAACTCCTTTCAAGCACGCCCACTTTCAAATTGGTCTTCCGATTGCAATGGCTTCAGTCCGAAAATTGAGTTGACGGCCCAAAAATAGCCCGTAACGAGCCCGTAACTTTGATATATGTCACATTTCATTTCCTGGTGGTCGAGGTTCCAGCATGACGTACGTAATTTCAATATATGTGGAGCTAGTCAATACTTGCGACTGGTGATCACAATCAAGCTTCGCTAGTACCATTAATATCACTACGGTTATTTGATCATTGTTATGATCCCTGATGGGTTAGTTCAATGATTTGTCAACGTATTTCCAGCTCTTGATATCCCGTTGTGCAACCATTGGACGTCAACAGATGAATTACGTCGAGGAATAGTTGAGTTGTTTCGAATCCAATATACTTTTCCAACGACTTTTCTGTTGGAAACCTGTTGGAAGCGTTATAAACGCGTTGAAGGCGCGTTGGAAGCACGTTGGTACCGGCACGGTGGCCGGTATATCATTAGGAACGCATTGGAAACCTGTTGGAAACGTTATAAACGCGTTAAAGGTGCGTTGGGAGCGCGTTGGTACCGGCTTCGTCGTAGGTATATTGTCGAGAACGCATTGGAAACCTGTTGGAAACATTTTAAACGCGTTGAGAAATATGTGATGTACATTCACGAAAATATAACTACATACGAACGGATTTGTTGTCTGCATCTGATTACCAGTTTTCCCTGACGTCGCCCCATTATTTTAACAACCCGTACACACTTTCTTTGCTGCTGCCTAACACTTAAACATGCGCCCTCCAACGCACTGTCAACGACGGGCCAACGCGGTATCTAATATTGGTGGGCCAACAAATTCCCAACGCTTGGCCAACGCGCCGATAGTTGTTCTCCAACGCGCTGACAACGATGGACCCACGAATAACTCGCGTCCAATACAATTCCAACGTCCCTAATATTTCATGATCAACGATATTTTGAACACCTCAACAAATCTTCAACGACGATCTCGTTGAATCAGTCCATCAGGGAAAACAATAGTCTTGGGCATAGTCGGGCGCCATTGAGAGCGCTCAATTTAGTTCGCAGTCTTATGGCGAACTATAGTTCGCTCTTTTAGTTCGTTAGTTCTTTTTTTCGAATTTTTCATTAGAGATTATTAAAGAAAGGAAATATATATCTATGATTTGTAACATTGCATGTTGCAAGGCGCTCCTTACCCCTTTGATGACCTTAGCGGAGTGCATGAGACTGAGTGAATGAGTAGGGTGACCCCGAGGTCCGACAGTAAATCCGAGAGGCGACCGTGACCGACTAAAATCTATCGAACGTATTATTTATTCTTTTGTTCTTTTTTCCGACTTTTCTCTGACATGTGGGGGACGAGGCCCAACCGACGGCTAAAAGACAGTGACTGAGACCCACCACATACGTACGCACGACGCCAATAATCGACCGGTGAGATCCACTACGAGGAACGCCACCTAAAAGCTCAGGAGGATAGTACTGGCCAGGCTACCTCCACGAAACACACGAGAGGACACGGGGGAGTGCCAAGGGCATTCTACAACGTGGGATATCGGTGGTGGATGAGATTCCCGCCACCCTGAAGAGCCTGCAACCCGTGATCCTCGAATGTAGCGAGCTACAACCAGCGTGGCAAACTTCGAATATTCGCGCGTAGCGACAACAGGTCGCCATAGTTAAGGATCTTGCGCTCGATAGAAAAATCAATATTTCGGCGCAGAAGGAGGGCGCTGAGTACCGGCGCCATGCGGTCTAGTCACTCTGCGTTAGACGAGCGTTAAGATAACACACGAGTGCCTTTTGCTTTTCTTCGATTATTAGAACAATTTGGTTGAGTCCTTTGAGCCCCGTGGGTCGAATATAGAAATAAGGTAGAGAGTGAGTGAGGCGATCCATCGAGGAGAATACAAAAAAGAAGGAGACTAGAGTCCCTTAGGGATCTAGATCACGAGAAAATCCCTCTACGTTGGCTGGAAGACGGTAAGCGTTAGCCATTCTCACCTATACTAATTCGAATTCGGCAACGGCCGTCTGCCATCTTGCCATTGTTCAGCCACGAGGCTAGTTAGTCTTTTGAGATTCGAATTAAGCCGATCTCCGAAGGGTAGGCCGTCACCAGTGTCCCTCTGCAAATTATTTCGAGTTCGAGTCATTGTTTTATTAAATATCATTGTGCGATCGAGACTTAATCGGGTCGATATTCGTCGTACACGAGTGCGACAGAGATAGCTAGTCGGTCACTGTCGCTCTCTCTCTTCCTCCTGTGGAGAGAGACGTAGCTCGAGGCTTAGCCGAGAGTCATTTATATTTTCAAGCTAGAGTTTAGGGTTTATAATTTCGCATCCGTAGGGAATAATATTTGTTGCAATATTCGCAGAGTTAGGGTAAGCTAGTTATAGAAAAATCTGTAAATATTCTGTAAATAATCCGCTCAGCTGAGCGCTCCTATAGCGGGAGGCTTCTCCTCCCGGAGACGAGCTAGTCGCCGTACAAAGGCGTAAGACTGCGTAGTCGATAATTAGTTTCTATTATACAATTGTTAGTAGTAAGTTTAAATTCTCCGCGCGGAAAGTCATTAGTAATTTAAGTAGAATATTATCCTTCGAGGAATTGATTTGACGAGTTCTAGATTTTTGCATGATTTGTCCTGGTTATTGCTCTCCCACGTGGAAGCTATTAGATTAATTGTTATTGTAAAACTCGCCAAACGTGGCCAGGTCGACTATACTCGACTTGTGATCGATTTATACCCGCTGGGGAGCACCCCCGGGTGCATGCTTTCTTAATACTATTTTTTCTGCTATTTCATTTTCTTTTTTTTTTATTGAATAAACTTTATTTTTCTTTATTATTTAAATAACCGAGTCGTTACTACGCCCGCTAATCCTTCATTAATCCATACCCCTCTCCGCGGTACTGACGCTAGCCGGCGCTCAGATACTGTCGATATCATTTCGGTTTAGATCTCTTAATAAGACGGCGGTTATCCGCCTGGCGCCCAACTTTGTCTTTTTGTTAATAATTTTGGCCAATTGTCGAGTAGAGAATCTTCAGATCTGGTCATCCGGTCCCGATCTGAGGATTAAGGCAAATCTACGTCACAGATTATTGCGAATTCTGTTCATTTTCATTCAAAAAGTACAAAGTACCCGGGAAAAAAAAATTATATAAAATTATATATGAGAGTATAAAATTATATAAAATTGTATCTTATTTCATATAATTTTGTATGATTATATCTAGATTCTTACACTAAATTGTATAAATTTTTATAAAATTATATAAAATTATATAAATTTTGTAAAATTTTATATAATTATATATTATCATACATAAATCAGAAAACCCTGAACCGTAGACTTATATATTATTATACATAAATATATATAAAGATATAAAATTTTATAAATTTTGTATTTTGTTATAAAATTATATAAAATTTTATTGGATTTCTTAGATTAAAATATATCATTATATAAAATTATATAAATTTTTATATTATCGTATATAATCATATATTAATCAGCAACCTCGAAACTACAGCTTATATATTATGATATATAAATATATAAAATAATATAAAATGTTTTATATTTTGTATTTTTTTGTAAAATTATATAAAGCCGTGTTGGATTCTTCTCATTAAATTGCTCGTTTCTGCAAGTATAATTTATCGATCAATATTTAGTATTAATTAACATTTTTGATGATTATATTTATATATAATATAATTTTTGCAGCACTTATATTGATTTTCTTTTTTTTTTTTATCTCTTTCGTTAGTATTAATAACTCTTTATGAACTTACCGATATATCAAGGATAGGAAAAGGATAATATTTTGTATGGTTATTAAAAAATAAAAATTTAAAATGTATTTTGAGAAATAAAATTTGAAGTGAGCAGCAATAAAAAAAATTCTACAGAATTTTGGTTCATATATTCCGTCTCATATTATTATATAGAGTTATATATAAAAATGTCTTATTTTATATGATGACATAAAATCAGTTAAATATAAGAGTTTATATAATTGAATAAAAATATATATTTTTATATATAATTATATAAAATTATACATTCGGATATATTTTGAGATAAAATTATATCATGCCAAAATTGAGATATCATTTTATATAATTATATATGGTCAACTATATATAATTTTATATAATTATATAAAAAAAATTTTTCCCGGGTAATGCAATAATACAAGTTTACATTTCTACTTATGGCTAAATGAAAATAAATATAAAAAGAACTATATACTTATAAATAAATATGAAAAGAACTAAGAGCGAGATCATCGACGAACTAGTTCGCATAGTTCACCTAAAGGAGCGCTCTTTCCACCTAGTTCGTTCTAGGGATGGGCAAATGTATAGAATATATCGATATATATCGTATCGATATTTGCAAGCAATATCGATACATGCAGAGTAAAAAATATCGATATTTCGATATATCGATATTTTCATCTCAAAGCGCGAATACCTGAAAAATTATCAAAATATTCGAACGTGAAAAAAATTAACACATATTTGGCAGTTTTATGAGTTTTATTTATTATTATAAAATATTATTAGTAAAATCAAAATGGTTATCAGTATCTGTTTTAAATTTCATTCGAACCAGTACTCATCGGATATAGACATCAGAAGCACTCGTACCTTGATGTGTTCCCCGGTTAACCGGCTTCTATTATCGGGTACAGTCAAATTTACAGCTGAAGCAAGTCTTTCAGACGATACTGAGGAGCCTTGACAGATTAAATATTTCAACGCAATTTCGGATAAAACCGGCGTAAAATGGCGACAATTCACCCAAAACTCTATAGGATCAGATTTTCTATCTAGAAGTGGTTGGTCCAGATACTGCTTCAATTCATTAGGAACACAACCGGAGCTTGGAATTTCTGCTCTATTTGTGCTGAGGTTGATCAACGTCTCGTGCCGAGACCAAATTGATGACGCACTAGTTTCTAATGCTGCTTGAACTGGTCGTGGGTCTGGAGAACGCTGGCCTCTGCGTTTATGCTCTGTCCGAATCTCGTTGCTAATTCTTGATATTGAATTTGATACGGCTCTTGGAGACGTAAAATGGATTCGTTTAAAACGGGGGTCCAATATCGTTGCGGCTGAGAGATAGGTATTTGTTTCTAAGGGAGTTAGTTTTTGGTCCATTTTTTCTAGTAAAGCCTCTCTCACAGTTTCTCCTAGAGAGGTTGATGGGGTTAATTGATGTATTGCTTGACGCAATAAATTTGAGACCGGAATCGCCAGACTTGAAGTTACATAATGTGCCCCACTTATCTCAACAGTAGCTTCTTTGAAAGGGCCAAGAAGTGTAATAAGATCTCGTAATATAGTAAGCTGCGAAGTCGCAACCATATCAGGTGTGTTTTTATTGGTTTGGCTCTTTGTGGCTAAAATTTTAGCTACAAGTGCAGATAGCGAAACAAATCGTACCAGCATATCGAAGCACGAGTTCCATCGAGTGTTGACTGCTTGTATTAATGTCAACACTTCACCTTCTTTTTTTCCTGATGCTTCTTGTTCAGCTCGTAATTGATCAGTGGCATTCACGGATTGCTTAAAAAACGTCACAATACTTTTGACGTGATCGCAAAGGCTAGAAAACGCATGAACCTCCCTCAGTACCCCATCAACAATCAGGTTTAAGTTGTGAGCCATACAGGGAATCCTATAGTCATCTCCCAGAAATAAGCGTACCGCTGCTACCATATTTGCGCCACCATCAGTACTGATAGATACAATTTTACCCTTGTCAATTGCAAACTCTTCGCAGATACCATCCCAAATTTCTTTAATATACTGCGCTGTATGACTCTAAGAAAGATGTATATTTATAAATTATATTTATACATTATATCAAATATAAACACCAATCAAAACATACTTCAGACAATTTCTGCGCACATAGATTTATAGTCTGAATGGAGGTCGAAGTGTTCCCCTTTGTACTATCAATAAAGTGAACCGTCAACACTAAGAAGCTTCTAGTAGAATTAGTGATAGTGAGTATATCACTTGTGAAAGATACAAAATTTGCTTCGTCTAATCTTTTTATAAGAACCGATTTTGTAGTATTATATCGGTTCTCGACTAAGCGAGTCACCTGAAATTAAGAACATGGTAGTTATGAACTATAATTTTAATTAAAATGTATGATAAAATGTGCTGAAATACCTTTCTTCTGGATGGCAGTTTATAAAGAGGGCTAACTGTGCGAACAAACTTTTTTAGACCACTTTTTTCGACACATGATAGTGGCAAATTGTCCTTACATATCATGTAAATTAGAGCCTGAGTAATTTCGATGTGTCTTTGCCCACCTTCTAAAATATATGAGTTGTAAATAATACAATTAATATTTACTTATTGAAAAAAGAGGAAAAAAAAAAACAATAATATAAATTGAATAACGTATAAATATCGATATTTTCGCAAATTGATTAGGAAATACTACTAAATGTTATGAATCATTTCTAAATTTATAACAAAATAAGTATTCATAATAGTTACATATTTAAAAAGCTAGATAGAACTAGCTTACCTTCAAAGCTTGAACCTCTTTCCAAACAACTTATAAGCGTAGATTGTTTCTTTTTTTTTTATTCTTGAATGGAGGACTGAGCACAGTCTGAGGAATCCTCTGATACTTTTGGTGTTAGATGGTCATTTTGGTCACTTGCCGAATTAGGCTAGAAATAAGAAAATAGTTTTTAAAATTAATAAATAAATGATAAATTTATAATGTACTTATTTTAAATCACCTGTTAAATTATTGCAAGTTTAGTATGTAATCTGTAAGACATACCTCAATACTAGGATCATCATCGTCGTTTATTGATAAAGTGTCTTTCGTTTTGTTGCCGGATTCCTCCGTTTTTGATTTCTGCATTTTTTGTAATTGTAAATGAGCATTGTAATGCTTTGTTTTCAGGTGTGCAGCTAAATTAGTAGTATTGCCGCACGTCTTGTAAGTTTTACCGCACAAGTTGCATGAAGGTAGATTGTTTTCTTTTTTTGTAAAAAACTTCCACACGGCAGACATTGTTAGATATAGAAATAACACAAAATAAAAACATAAACATTCAACGAGCCACACCACGTGATACCACTATTTTCCGCCATTAAACTGTACTGTAAATTAAACGTAATGGATTCTGAGCCGGATGTGTTCGACAATTGAAGAAACAGCCAATCGGCGCTTTGCATTTTTGTAATCCAGAGCGCCCCCGTATGAAAAAACCATATATGGCTAAAATATATGGCACAATATATGGTAATTGTATTTTGATATATGGAATCATATATGGCAGAATATATGGAATCATATACAAATATTCGGCCAATAAATTATATGGACCATATATGGCAAAAATATATGGCACAATATATGGTAATTGTATTTCAATATATGGAATCATATATGGCAACAATATATGGCAGAATATATGGTAATTGTATTTCAATATATGGAATCATATATGGCAACAATATATGGCAGAATATATGGCAGAATATATGGTAGAATATATGGCAGAATATATGGCAACAATATATGGAATCATATATGGCAGAATATATGGCAGAATATATGGCGGAATGTATGGCGGAATATATAATAATTTTGTAAAATATGGTATTCATTTCAATAAAAAATTTGAAGACGGTTAAAAGTTTATTCACGAATATTGCTGAATGTAAATTTGTTGATTTTAATATTTTAAAATATTTATTCACATATGTAATCAGTGACATCGACAATATTTACAATATTTACTTAACAGGTTGTCGAAACAGATCTTAGAAAATATTGATGATTCAAGCATATATAAAATAGTGTATTACATGTGTAAAAATTACATTTTTTTGCATTCTTTTTTTCGTTCATTTCAACTACTCACACAGAATACGTTTAACATTTTATATATAAGGTAAAGGGCCCAGTTATTGATCTTTCAACGGCATCCACCATCACTTTGATCTTCATTTTTTTTTTTTTACTCCGATCTTATTGTGGATTTGATTTTAATTTTTCTTGTTGAATAAAACGTCGATTAACGTAGTGACGTTTCGGCTAGCGAACGGCTGGCCATTCTCAGACTGTAAAAACAAGCGAGTCTCGGGAACGTGTGGTTATAAATAAGTCATATAATAGGATAATCAATTAAGAATAAGATTACAGAAGAATTAAGAGCTTAAAAAGTAAATTAACATGCGGCTCTGAACTAGGTTAGGTTTGCACGTGGCGCAAGGTAACCGAAAGTATTCGAAAAGAATTCTTTTGAAGATGAAAGAATATACAAAATGCAAAAGAAATATAGTAACCAGTTAAAAGACATATTATCAGTGATTGCATAATGTAAGAGCAAAAGAGTTATTAATTACCTGAACGGACATTCCTCAACGCATGAGATGTTATACGTGCGACGCGACGACGGGAAGTGATTCAAAAATTAGAAGAACAAAGATGGTAGACCAAGCAATGCTAATGACATGTTCTAAATAGTTAGATGAAGTGTATAGTCTGAACGTTCATGCGCTACGCTAGAGTCAAAAGAGTACTAACTGTTAACGAAATTCATTCGGGACTTAAGCAAAATTAAAAAATATATCAATAATCATACAACGATTTATAATGCTTAAATATCTATCCCAAATATTTTTTAGTCATTTATTATAAAATAACAGTAAATATAAATAAGCTATTAATTTGACTTTACTTATATATTCTGCCATATATTGTTGCCATATATTCTGCCATATATTCTACCATATATTCTGCCATATATTCTGCCATATATTGTTGCCATATATTCTGCCATATATTCTACCATATATTCTGCCATATATTCTGCCATATATTGTTGCCATATATGATTCCATATATTGAAATACAATCACCATATATTGTGCCATATATTCTGCCATATATGATTCCATATATTGTTGCCATATATTCTGCCATATATTCTACCATATATTCTGCCATATATTCTGCCATATATTGTTGCCATATATGATTCCATATATTGAAATACAATCACCATATATTCTGCCATATATTCTGCCATATATACTGCCATATATTGTTGCCATATATGATTCCATATATTTTGACAATATATTTATACATATACATAATTTCGGCCATAATATAACACCACCTATTACCATATATTGTGCCATATATTTTAGCCATATATGGTTTTTCCATACGGGCCGATTGGCTGTTTCTGGAATTGTCAAACACATCCGGCTCAGAATCCATTACGTTTAGTGTACACACACTAGTTAACATGCTAACAACAACAACACACTTGGTTTGTTCGTCTTAGCTACACTTTTTACACTTTCACCAGATTTCACACTTTTCACTAGGAATTCACACCTCCTATTGGGTGTAAGAAGTGTAGGAAAAGTGTAGAAAGTGTAAGCTAAGACGAACACAACTACTATCCAAGGCATTTCTTTTGGTTGCGTTCACAAACTACAGAGGGAAATACCGTGCGTTCAGAACGAATCAATTCGAAGGCAGCACTTATACCAAAATTCGCGCGCTTTAGTTTACATTAATTTATACTTACATGAAGCGGACACAAATATTACAAGTATAAGTGGAATAAATAATAATTATTATAAAATATAATAAAGCTCTTGAAAAAAATATCGAATTTGATATTCGAAAATAAATATCGATTATCGATATTTCGAAATTAAAAATATCGCCGATATCTATCGATTATTTTCTAAAAAAATATCGATATTTTGATATATCGATAGTTGGTGCCCTTCCCTAGTTCGTTCGCGAACTACCCAAGCCTAGAAAACAACCATATAATAACTTCTCAAACAATAAGTTGAGCCCCTCTTCAAATTTCTGAAACTGAGACAATAGGCAGAGGCCTAGCGTAGCATTCATTGTCGTCGAAGGGATTTTCTCTACGAAACAACTCCATGGCGTCAAGGCATCTTTGAGGATTTACCGGCAGCATTTTACCCTTTCGCTTCCCATCATCTTCCTGGTCCATGCCTCACTTGCTTGCCTAAGAAAATTACGTTTAACATTCTATGAAGAAGGCCCATTAAGGTGAAGTGAAACGTTTCAAGGCCACGGCCGAGTGCCTTCCCCAGCGGTAAAACAGAGATACCCAGCGTTTGGTGCCGCTTGGTTTACACGTATACTGGCTACAATGTCGGTACAGGTTGTGATCTCAACTGAATGTCCGTGTTTTAGTTTTGAGTAACGGAAAAACAATCATTCTCAGCCATTTCTTCATCAAATGACACGGGATTAGGCTCAAAGTGTTTGGTATTTCATTGCGGAGTGGCTAATTATCCGGAAAATGCGATTATCTACGGCGACAATGAATAATCTCGCGATTTATGTGGTCGGTACGTCAATCTGTTAAAATTTTTGTCAAATTTTGGAAAAGTGAAATAATTAGCCACTTTCTGCCACAATTATGTGTAATCCCTCAAAGTTTCATTCCGATCGGTTCAGTAGTTTCGGAGAACTATTGTTTGCCGTTTTCGAGGTTCTGACAAACGTTTCACTTCACCTTAAGGCTGCAGACTCAACTATGTGGTCTCATTATACTTTAACATATTCAGCTATATCACATAACGAAATATATCAGCTGAAATATAGAGAACAAAAGAATCGAGGATTATACTTATCCTCTGCGTTCGACCGTACGCTGACGTCACACCAAGAAGAGGGGATCGCGACTATATAAGACTATAAGAGGCTCACTCGAAGGCTGATGAGCGTATTCGAGCCAAAGCGGCCGTGCGACTCACAAACTTAATAGATACCTGGAGCGGCGCGAGCAATAGGCCGGTCAACTCCATAAACAGTCTAGCGTTAGTCGATAGAGCACCACAGCGACTCATAAATTATACATAACTTCTCTTGTTCAGCATTAGGACGTCTTGTGCTAATGACTAATTTAAATTCAAGCTAACTTCAAAAATAAAATAGCATAGTTGATATAGAATCACTTCGACTAAAAATATAGAGTGGAATGGTAGAAAGAACAGAAAATAGGATAAAATAAAATCAATTGCGTAGATTAAATGCGTCTAGTATTTAATTCTAAAATAAAATCGTTCATAACATAGATTCACAAGGTTAAATAGGTGGCTTTTGGTGGAATACTCATCATTTTCCCTGCCCTTCAACCTTAAAGAAAAGCCCATATAAGTCAATTTCAATTTAGGTGAAGACACTCGCAATAACTGCGGGTATCGCTACAATTTTCGAGTCCGCGATACTTGCGCAAAGTTACAATAATTGTAAAGTCATTAGCTTCAAAAAATGAGATGACTTCTGTCCTCATATTTTACATTTATATTGTGTTTCATGGTTCCACACTTCTATCATGCACTCACGACGATTCATTTTCAATTACAGATGTTCTACAGTCTTCAGAGGCCCAATAGATATTCCGATGTCATCACTAGGAGTGCCACAGCCATTCAAGAAAGTTGTATTTGAATCTTGTTATCAATCAAATCAAGGTGGATTTCGTGATTTTTGAGTGCGTAGTCAGGGTTGAAGATTGGTGGAAACTGCAAAGCACGATATCATTTGGCATGACTGAATAAAAAAAGAGGTTGTCTGCGGTAAAGGAACATTTGTACAATCAGACGTCAGTCTTGATTACCCTTAAACCAAACGTATTCGAAGGTGCGAATTGTGCTAGATATTAAAATAATACACGGTTGTAAATTCTGTATATAAATAAAACACATCAATGTCATGTTACCCAATCAACCGCAGATTCGTATGGTCATTGTTCCGTCTTCCTTATCCCTCTAAGACCGGGAGCTAGAGATCCAAATGGTCAAAAATTGTTTCTTCTTAAATTTATATCTAGTTTGCCCCTGTGCAACTTTCAAAATTTTTTTTTTTTTTTTTAAATAACCGGAAGCGGGAGTTTCCGAATGTGCCAAATTTGGAACATCAGGTTTCAACGGTTCAAAAATAATAATTTTTTTTTCATCGAAACAATAATAGTTTATTTATTTTATAATGTTTACATTGGGAATATCATCAACCCTAATCAAGTACAGTTTTATTTGCGGTGGAATGCGGTGAAACAATTATTTTTACTGTTGAAACAGAGAACAACGTCACATTTTTGACATAAAATTTGAGATTTGCCGGTTTTGCAAAATCTGCATCGCATACGCTCGTCTTGAAATAACGGTAGGTGATCAGTTCCGTCATAGCGAAGCGATTCAGTCGGCCTGGGAGCTCGATAGGTATTGATCTTTTGATTTGTAATGTTCAGAAAAGGCCTTCCACGTTTTTTTTTTTTTCCATATTGAATAAGACTTTCGGCAATTTCGGGCCGAAATGACTTGAGTTTATGTTTGACCTCCGGGAATTCCCTCTTATATAGAAGCCAGGCGTTTACAACACACATCGAGTAGATAATAGAAAACAGGAATATACCAGCGCCTGCTCCTGGATTGGGTCCGGTACAATGAAACGAGACAGTTATTTTTATCTACGCCCCCCATGTTCTTATTGTATTGAAAAACGATATTTGGGCATGGAATCTGCACTTTTTTTTTCTTTACTTTGCACAACGTCTGACCGAAGTTACGGGATTGACACCGTAAATCGTACTTCCGAGAAGTACACATTTATTATCTGCGAATTTGAGGATAATGATTTTATTTTCATGTGTCCTGTAATCTGAGCTCCCGCCGCGTCCTTGTTTCAAAAGTGTTTTGTCAGCTTCCAAGGGACATTTTTCAATACGATTAGATCTAAAAGTTCCAGTAGCGTGCATTTTCATCTCTCTAATCGAATATAAAAATAATCGGAGACTTGAAAAATAATTATCGCAAAATATTTCGCCGCCCGATGGTTCTTTGATACTTTTTGTCAATGCCAACACAACACTAGCTCCGACTCCCAGCCCACGCTCCTCTTCTGACAACTCCATGGCAGTACCTTTCAGAAGATCAAAAGTCCTGGCTCCTTGATACAAAATAAAAAAATAAATGATACCATCGGATCCGGCTAATACAAACATTTTATATCCCCACTTGATAGGTTTGCTGGCAATGTATTGCCTCAAATTACCAGTACGAGTACCTTTGTACGATGTCTGTGAAGTTGGCGCCTCATTTGCGAAAAACACGATTTTTCTTCAGAGTTCTGGCTTCTTCCAGAACAGTTCTACAGTTCTCACGAAGTTTCGAAAATAGTTCTGGCTATCTGGTGCGAAAAAAACTACTTCAAAAATTTGGGACGCTAACTTCACGATGCGTCGCAATTTTGGAAAAATGATTTTTTTTTCGGAGTTCCGAGTAGTTTTCAAAGAGTTCTAGAGTTCCTGCGAGTTTTTACGCAAAGTTCCACCTTGTGAGTTGAAAAAAATCGAATCGAAATTTTCGTTCAGCGTCGCATTTTCGTTGAATAGCCTAAGTCGCGTTAGCATTCGCTAACGAATGAATAGTTCCAGAGTTCTCTGCAATAATTTCGCGAAGTATTCGCGGAAAAACGATATGAAAAATTAAACAAGAACGAACCATGAGAGCTACGATCAAATTTTCTTTCGGAGTTGCGGAAGTTCCGTTGAGAGTTCTCGGTAGCGCTACCGGAGTTCCGTCGAAGATCCCCGTGACATTTTCGAATCCCACTCGATTCGAAAAAGTTATGCGACTTTTTCGGTTTTTGCTTCCGCGCGTAAGGGTGAATTTTTTTTTTCACGCGAGTTCCGGAAGTTCTGTTGGGAGTTCTGGGTAGCGCCACCGGAGTTCCGTCGAAGATCCCCGTGACATTTTCGAATCCCACTCGATTCGAAAAAGTTATGCGACTTTTTCGGTTTTTGTTTCCACGGGTAAGGGTGAATTTTTTTTTTCGCGCGAGTTCCGGAAGTTCTGTTGGGAGTTCTGGGTAGCGCCACCGGAGTTCCGTCGAAGATCCCCGTGACATTTTCGAATCCCACTCGATTCGAAAAAGTTATGCGACTTTTTTGGTTCCTTTTCCACGGATGAGGGTCGAATGGTTTTTTTCTTCTATCTTTCATTAGACCGCAAACCTGCGTTAAAGTTGTTCATCTGTTACTTCAACATTACATACTAATGATGAATCAATTTTCAACACATCATACATCTAAATCGACGAATTTCACATATAAATCCTACGAAGCTTTGTTTATGAACTATTGTTCCAACATACTACTAGTCAGGTAAACTATTAACATGGGAAAACTTCGGCTCGTGCTGCAACCTCACACGCGTCAGAAAAAGTTTATACCGTACTCGTATCGTAATGCACCTACTATTTTTTTTTTTTTTTTTTACTGACTACAGTAATGTTCAATAATGGGCTCGCGGTGGCTAACTGTTTTTCTCTGACTTTTTCTATCAATCGCTCATCAAATATCAATAGCTTTTCAACTATAGTCTCCATCGGAGTTCCATTTCAAAACTGACAGATGTAGTAGAGAATGAATCAAAGAACACGCTCGTATTTTTTTTAGATTATTTTTCCGACCCAAATATCGACCAATAGAATTGCACCATTCGACGTCACGTGGTACAACCTACATGGTATTATACTGATAATTTTTTGATTATTTTCTCTGGTAGTTGCTATATATAAAAAACAAAACATAATCCAGTCAAATTAACCACACGTCAAACTGACAGGTTGAATTATAATTCTGTGACTTCCGAATTTTTAATTTTTAACTGTGGATTTTGTCTCATGGTGCAATTCTATCGGCCGAAATTTGGATGAAAAAATAATCCCCCGAATACCACTCGAGCTTCAAAATTAATCGGGTATTTCCCTCAAGGTTCCCTGCAATCAAACGAAGTCGTCAAGTTTTTCAGAAAAATCACTCGCGCTTCGCGCTCGTGATTTTTTAACCTGAACAACTTGACTCCTTCATTTGTTTGCAACGAACCTATCGGGAAATACCCGATAATTTTGAAGCTCTTGTGGTATTATAAGTGAATATTCGAACGGGGCATTGATCCGGAAGTCGCGTTTAAAAAAAAAACAATTGTATACAACAGATGAAAAATTGTTTATTCCATGGATTCAAAATTGATAGCACAAAAGTACAATTCAAGAGCTTTAAAATGAGTTTTTGCTGACCTCTGTACGACTAAGGGAAGCGGAAATATCAATGTTTAAAGGAGAGCGCGATTCCGATTTTTGTTTTTTTTTTCTTCCAAAGTTCAACCCCATGTAGCTTCTAAGCCTTTCGAGTTAAAAAAAAGAGTACAGGTTTTGAAAATTAATATTATACATTTTCTCTAAAGGTAGTCAAGGGCCAGCTCGACATGGTAAAATGATTTTATTCGCCCGTCTACGATCCAACTCTGCCATTGGCTAGCAACAACTTAGTAATAGTTCGCATTGAACCCGCCCGCGAGCGCGACGGAGCTGACAGCATTAGGGGTATCGCCGCGCACGCGCACTCTGCGGTTGCGACATTTATGAGAGTGGGGATAATATACAGCTGCAGCTATATATACCAGGCAAGCCCGCTGAAGACCTTATTTCATGACTGCAGACTCGCAAGCGCTTGACGCGTCACAAATCAATCTCGCTCTGCGATTTGAGTGCCCCATACATAGTTATCACTAGCTTAGCTTGCAGCTGACTTACATGCGGTCGATTCTTTCTTCAGTATAGGCTAGTTTTCTATGGTACAAGCTAACGTCCCTGAAATCAAGAGATATAGGTTGCTTGATATTTCTCAACTTCTGTCATAATTCCTCGCAAAATGTATGACAAAAATTTACTCTATGAGGTATTGACAAACTCCAACTACAAATCTATAGACACCGAGGGCAATGTCTTACCTCCTTCTGACCCAATTTTCACCCAGATATCAACAAAAATGGCAGAGAAGGAATCTTCCATTAGTCCGAAGCACATCTACACGATTTTGAGAACCAACCGGAACGGCATGCACACTATCGTGTTGCAAGCGTTTGGTGTAACTCAAAAATCTGACACGACCAATGATGAGTCAATAAATACTACGCTTGAACAATCTAGTCCCGGTTCAGTAAGAAAGTTTCGTCTTATCGTTTCTGCGCAAAATTGGGCGGAAATGAAGCCTGAAAACAAAATATATGGTGGTCGTAGATATGTTAAATTCAAACCGGGCAAGTGGACACATATAATTGCCGAGAAAATATGGGACCAAACCAAACTTCCTTGCGCTATAGCATTCAAGAGTGGCCAAATTTCAGTAGGTTCGCACGCAGAATGTTTCGCGTCCTTCCGAGGAACGTGCAAAGAGTGTGGAGCCTCATTGATAGGAAAAATGTTTATTAAACCGCGGAAAGATAAGGACATCTTTTTCGAATGTACAATTTCGGGTTTTAAAAGTCAATTGACGCACGTTAAAAAGAGACAGTTGAAAGGCTACCTGCGAGAACAAGTAGCTAGCCAACTAGTAGATCAAAAGAAAGAAGCAACGGTATGGCGTACAGAAGAGGCTAAAAGACTGATGGAAGTAGGTGACGTGGTTCCACCAATACTGTACAATGCGGATGTTCTTCGTAAAGCGAAACAGGAAGAAGCAGACAAGCGTCTTAATTTAATCTGCAATGATCCCTTCCAAAATTTATATCATGCCAAGTACAACGAACGCGCTCACGCAATACATGCAATAGGAATGGACCCATTCTATTGCATGTATTGGTCCAAAGAACAGTTAGAATTGTTCAAAATTGAGCAACGCAATGTCGACAGTTGTTTCCTTATTGACGCCAGTGGAGGTTTCGCAAAAAAGTTGATTCTACCCAATGAAACCTTATCACCCCACCTCTTCCTATACCAATGCGTGTTGGTAGTAAACGGCGAAAGAAGCGTACCCGTTTTCCAGATGATATCAGCAAAACAGGATGCTGCGTTAATATCATATTTCTTACTAGAAATCCGAAGGGCGGGTGCACCTATCCCAAGAACTGTTATCTCCGACTTTGGGCGAGCGATTCTAGTGGCAGTGAGTAGAGCATTCGCAAACTGCTCCGATTTGAAATCCTATCTGCAAATTTGCTATGATTTGGCTGTGACATGCACAAAAACCACAGTCCCTCCCTGTTATCTGAGACTCGATGTGAGTCACCTAATTGCGATGGTAGCAAGGTGGGAATGCCTGCGGCATAAGCCTACCAAGGTACGCCAATTTTACATACGCTGTATTGCTCAAGCATACAAACTGCAGTCGTTGGCAGAGTTATCTAAGCTTTTAGAGTCAATTATGGTAGTCGCTCTCAGCGAGGAAATCGGTCGCGAAGAAAGCGGCGGACTTTTGCCGTCAGAAACCTACTTGAGGCACGCGAATGACGTAATTAAAGGTACGGTCGTAGAAGATCAGGTAACAGAATATGACGGTGATGATTTTCCAGACTTTGAATCAGATGATATATCTGATTCATGGGTACATTGGACCAGCGTAATTCTGCAAAAAGCGAAGAATGTAGCGTCACTCTCGAAAAACGGCGATGTGTTGAGTGCGTTTTATAACCCCACCGTGGCGGAAAAATTAAAGATGCTGATGGCACATCTACCTCTTTGGACTGGGGTGATGCGCCCGTACTTCAAAAGTGGTGATGAGATTGCAACGTCATCTGCAGTCGAGTCGCTTTTCTCGGACTACAAGAATCGGGCATTCAAGGGTAGTTTACCTATGAGGGTAGATAAATTCGTAATAAAACACCTTGACTACCTGGAAGGTAAATTACTTCTAGCCTGCGCTGGAAAGAATATTAATTGTGAACTTGAGGAATCTCATCGACCATCTGATGACATTCCAAGTAGCCTCCGGACACAAAATATTACGGAAATAGATATTAGTTCGCATCTCGAAACCAAGGGTACGTGTCTCGAAATCAGCAGCACGTGCATTGATAGAGATGAAGATGAAGACATGAACCATTTTTCGAAGGACAAAGTTGATGGGAATTCAACGTCGATCGAAGAATCACCGAGTACGCATACTAGTACATCAAATCATATTTATACGACGTCAATAGATTCTGTTACTAACGAAAATTCTTGCCTCAGTACAAATGGAGCTTCTGGTCAATGTGCGAGTCTTATAAAAGTTCCCGAAAGTTCTAATTACCTTGATTTCAAAGAAAACTGGCGTGGATTACAAGACAAGGGTGAGACGAAGCGCCGCAGAACTAACCCTAAAGGATCCATGTCGAAGCGCGCAAGACCAAATTATCTGGATCCCTGTCCAGATTGGGATTTTGTGAATTCGGTTGCTAAAGTTGGTATACCATTGATGAAAAATGGCAACTCGTGTAGTCCGATCTTATTGGAAGGTAAAACGGTTGCGGTTCGTAACACATGTGCTTTCGATTCAATCTTACATATTTTGGCCCATATAATCGCAATGGAGCCCGCAAACAAGTCTTATCCATCGTCAGCCAATCCAACTGTAAGTTTAGCTAAAGTAATTTTATCTAGTGGGAAGATTACTGCGAAAGATTACACCGAGAGAGGAGTGATTCTAAATGGAACTGGTATTTTTGAAATAAAGGCTTACACGCGGAAATACTATCTATTAGACGCGTTATGCAATGCTGGACATTTAGCGGAGATACTATTCGTGACATTGCCAAGTCTCCGAAGATCCAAAAAATGCAATACATGCGATCGGCCTATTGTTCGGGATCTTCCTGTATTGAACACTAATATCAATATTCTTCTGAAAGATGGCTTCAAGTTCGTCCAGGAAGCCATCGACGACGTTTTATCATCGACTGAACTAATGTGTGAAAAATGTGATAGCTCATTCGAAATAACTTATGAGTACGGGCCGAACTTGATTATAGATACAAGTGTAGTTACCGATAAAAACTACACAAGAAACATTAAATTACCATTCAATGGTACAAAATTAGCTGATATTGCAAAAAATGTTAACATAAACGACAAATCATACGTACTTAGGGGTCTAGTTGATTATGTTGGTGCGCATTACCACGGTATTGTTTATTCAGGCCTCACATGGTGCGTGTATGACGACGCATACCCCAGAAAATTTCAGGTCACTCCAGACTACATAGTAGCACCACACGTTTTGCTATATGCTCAAAATTAGAAAAGAAAAGTGAGAAGACTAACAAAAAAAAAGAGAATAACCAACTAAAGATAAATTCGTTCATATGATGAATTGTAATTACGTATAAACACCACCGCAATTTTAGTTAGTCTATTCGCATTTCCTAATTGTTATACTGCAGTCGCACTTTAATTATCACACGATTCTCTCTGTTTCTCCTAATTTAGTATTGTTTTAATTTTTCAACAGGCTTTTGTTTTAATTTTCTGTTTTTTGTTTTTTTGTTTTTTTAGTCATTTGCTACAGCTTTACGCGTCCGTCCTTTAAACTTTAAAACCTACCTACCTAAGACTTAAGATTTAAAACGTAAGACCTATCTGAGACCTAAGATATCGTCTATTATTCCCCTAGATATCTGGCTGATATTTCTATCTGTTTTTTTTTTCCTAATCTATCCATACTTTTATGATCTTCGATTAACTCCTAATGCGCTTCATTTTTTTCTTCTTTCTTTTTCAAATAAGTTAGCTAATTCCGTCACACACGTACAGTCCTTTTCATTCTATGACACAATATTATTTAACAATTCAGAAATGTGTACGATGACCTGATCATGTTCATGTGCAATAGTACCATTTAGCCCTACTATATTGCATATGATCGTAAACATTTCGTTATATTAGATAAATTTCTGGCACAATATTTAAGAACGAAAAATAAGTAAAATCAATGTTAACTTTATCATAAATTCCCGATCTTCCAATAATATCAAAGTTTGCTCTCTACTGCTCTATATACTATCTATGGGTATATATAATATATAATTTACTACTTTATTATATTCTATGCGAATAAAAATTTCCTATTTTACCTAAAAGCGTTGGAAATCCTAAATTATATATGACCAAGTGGTATTGTACATTTCATTATGAAGACTATTGTTAGCTGAATACATTAACTACACGTAATAATAATAATAATAATAATGATAATAATAATAATAATAATAATGATAATAATAATAATAATAATAATAATAATGATAATAATAATAATAATAATAATGATAATAATAATAATAATAATAATAATAATGATAATAATAATAATAATAATAATAATAATGATAATAATAATAATAATAATAATGATAATAATAATAATGATAATAATAATAATAATAATAATAATAATGATAATAATAATAATAATAATAATAATAATGATAATAATAATAATAATAATAATAATAATGATAATAATAATAATAATAATAATAATAATGATAATTATTAATTATTGTGGATATATTTTATGTCTACATCGGATATCTTGGATGCTGTCTAATATAGTGATAATAATGCGTGCTATTATTCGTGCCACACATATACAATAATGAGGGATATATATTCATTTACATATTACGACGAGCGACGGCTGTGATTAGTCAAATAAATTCAGCAAAATCTGGACAACTATCGTTGTCCAGCATATATCGCGCGTGACGTCAGAGGCGGGAAACAGATTGTATATAAACACGCGCTGGCATGACTGAAAAGTTCTATGTTAGAAAAAAATTCAATCAAATAAGACAAAAATCATGAAAATTATAGTTCTCGAAATATCGTCGACAAAGAATGTATGCACACACACACATACCAAATACACACAACCAATCATAACGGTCGAAGGCGAGTTTCTGGACCTCAAAACGCAGAGATTTACTTAACACTCGATGGTCCATTGCCAGGTTCATTAAAATATATATGTATAACTTCGTTCGTATCTAAGTGGAAAGTGGAAAATTTTTACCCTCATCTATGGAATAAACGGATTCGAAAATGTCACGGGGATCTTCGACGGAACTTCGGTGGCGCTACCCAGAACTCCCAACAGAACTTCCGGAACTCGCGCGAAAAAAAAAATTCACCCTTACGCGCGGAAGCAAAAACCGAAAAAGTCGCATAACTTTTTCGAATCGAGTGGGATTCGAAAATGTCACGGGGATCTTCGACGGAACTCCGGTAGCGCTACCGAGAACTCTCAGCGGAACTTCCGCAACTCCGAAAGAAAATTTGATCGTAGCTCTCATGGTTCGTTCTTGTTTAATTTTTCATATCGTTTTTCCGCGAATACTTCGCGAAATTATTGCAGAGAACTCTGGAACTATTCATTCGTTAGCGAATGCTAACGCGACTTAGGCTATTCAACGAAAATGCGACGCTGAACGAAAATTTCGATTCGATTTTTTTCAACTCACAAGGTGGAACTTTGCGTAAAAACTCGCAGGAACTCTAGAACTCTTTGAAAACTACTCGGAACTCCGAAAAAAAAATCATTTTTCCAAAATTGCGACGCATCGTGAAGTTAGCGTCCCAAATTTTTGAAGTAGTTTTTTTCGCACCAGATAGCCAGAACTATTTTCGAAACTTCGTGAGAACTGTAGAACTGTTCTGGAAGAAGCCAGAACTCTGAAGAAAAATCGTGTTTTTCGCAAATGAGGCGCCAACTTCACAGACATCTTTGTACGGGATCATTGTTTCAACGATCGAATATTTCTTGTTTTCATTCTGGAATTTGGAACAGTTTTTCAAAATTAAATCAATCAAAGGTCGAATTTTGTGGAAGCGATCGGAAGTTCCAGGAATCAAATTGTAGTTATCCGAAAAATGGAGCATACTCCGAATAACTAAAAAACGGTCTCGATTCATGGTGTTGGCTATCATATTAATTCGAGTATTATTGGCCCAATAGTCCCTGAAGGAAGGTAACTTTATAATACCATAACTTTAGAATTTTATTATTACTTTACACCGACAGAATATTCGGTGGGATCGTATGGCAGAAGATTGCCAAATATTGGGGCGCACGCTAAGTAACCTCGGATTTTTGAGCTTCTAGATGTCTGTGCAAGAGCAGGAAAATCATATTTTACATAAGGTGCTGTGGGACGATGTGCTGCATTGAGTCACCTTACATCGGACTAGAGACGGTGTGAGCCAGCATTACTATAGTACTGGATACCGAACATTGCAGAGAATCAAGATAATAGGCTGGGACCTGTTCAGTAAATATTAATTTGAAAGCACTTCTGTTCTTAGAAAAGTTTCACGTGATTCCGATAACCTTTTTGCACAGCTTATAACTTACACATTGGCTTTTTTTTTTATAAAAACTAAACTGTTATGAAACATTCCCGATGATTTCTGAAATCCTCTCAAACACAGCTGATCAGCAACCCTAGTCAAGCCAACAAGGCTACTACGGGCGAGGTCTTCGGGATCCTTGCAGCTATGGCCACTTATATTTGGAATATAAGCGGCATCCGGTCGTTCAAGATGTTGGGCAATTCAATGGAAATCACATTGATGGATATATACGGTTTGTAAACCAACACGCACCTAAACCATTACCAAGTAACAAAGTTTTTTAATAACTACCTCTGTTTTTTGTGCTATTTTTTCAGGACTGCCCATAACTTGCAATCTACACGGAAAGAAATTTTTCGCGTATATCACTATGCCAGTATGAGCGTGAAGGCCATACTGTATGATGTCGACGATTTTTATTGGTTATAAAATTGTACGCATAGATAATGCATAGATAATTTGACCATTATAGGAATAGTAACATTGGCGATAGTTATGGCGGACAAGTCAATGCCAGTGTCTGGCCCATACTGGCCGGTACAGCTATCTACAATGCTTCTGGCATATAATACTATTCAATATTGTAATATTATTTATATTTATATCGGAGTTGCAGCAAAGTTTATTCAATTAAAAAAATAGGTTACGTTCAGATTATACTATTTTACCGATAATAGTATCAGATTTATATTAATTATTTTTAGTGCTTAGCAGACATTTCGGTTATATTGAGAAATACGAACTAAATATTATGTAAATTTTATTAAATATGTATCTAAAGGATTTTAAGACTGGAAGTTAATTTAAAAATTTAGACATAAATCTGTATTTGTTTTGGTTTAATCTGAGGATGGCCGGCCGTCGCCAGCCGAAACGTTACAAATAAAATACCTTTAAAAGGAAGATCGTGGTTGACCGTATCCGACGAACCTCTCCAGTTATTCACAATGGTATAATCAGCTACACTCGAGCGCCGCAATTACGAGCTGCCACAGTTATGAGCACGCGTCGTGGCGCAGCTACGAGATAAATCACCTTCTCTTTACCCCCACTTACTAACCGCACAGAGCGCAGAGCACTCACACGACCGCATGTTTCGTCGCTCGCGCATAATTGTGCGCAACAACATTCACGAACACGCGCACACATTCAACGATAGTCCCGAGAGTGGGGAGCCCCTGTCGCGCTCGTAAGAGCGGCACTCGGCGGTCCCGAGCTGCTCGTAACTGTGGCGAACGAGTGTGAATATTTGACTTTGCTCACAAGTTTATTTCCCGATTGCCTCAAATTCAAGTATCATATTTTAACTCATTACCATCGCGTTTTACGGTCACTCGGGCCACTTATGAATGTTTCATGTTCAAGCGGAGAAAGAAAACACAAACATTCAAAGACAGCTGCTCATGCTGCAATTAGTCGTTTGAATATTGCTCATACTTTAGCTATAAAAAGTCAATTGAAGTTTAGTCATCTATTGCGTCAATTGGGTTCAAAAAGTTCTATAGTTGAACCTGGTCCAGTAAAATTGATCAATGAATTGGCTAGTTTGAAAAATTACAATCGATTTTCATCACTTCTGCCGAGTACGATAAATAACATTTCTTCTACTGACAGCTCAAAATATTTGGGCAGCCAAATAACTAAAGGGACAATCTTATTAATGATGGCATCTGAAGAAGGGCCAATTTTTTATTATGTTGATTTGATATTATTATGGAGTAACATTAGTTGTAAACACCATTGACTTTAATGAAAATGTATTTTTTATGTCAAGGTTAAAAAATAATTCTTTTTAAAAATCGTTTCAAGTAATTTTTTAACCCTATTCTTTAATACACTAGGACCTCGATTTAACGGTCTTCGATTTAAGCGACGGTCCCCACCATGCTGCATTTATCAACCGGTTCGCCGCGTGGTGGGAGATGGTGGGGGTCGCTTCATGTCTCCGCGGCCAGGCCCGCTACAAAATAGTGGCGCATAAGGGGCATATTGAAGGTTATGTTACCGTCATGGCGGTACCGGCTAAACGTACACGTCTAACCAACAAAGGGGCGCCGTTGCGCGCTTCATTGTACGGCACTGCTGGCGACAGCGGCCGGGGCCGGTGCGCAGATACTGCTTGGGCGGAGTGTACGCAACCTCGATTTAACAAGGTGAGATGCGTAGCCGGTCCCGCCACTGACCGTTAAATCGAGGTCCTAGTGTATATATCTTAGATTTTTAACAATCATGTAATTTTAACTTCGTATTGAAAAGTATAGAATAATATGAGAGTATCTTCACTATAAAAAAAAAAAAACTTATTTAGGATTTTATAAACATGTATTGTGTGTATATACATTGTTTATTAATTAAATACGTATTTATCGAGAGTAAGCCAAAAACCTTTTCAGTATTGAATAAATGTACGATTCCAGAGATCAATTTTGTTGTATAAACACTTATATTATCAACAAATGCTCATAGAAGCCACACCAAATCTCCTACTCCTATATCGATATTCGTAACTTTGTAACCCTTAAGCTGTAAATAATATAAATAAAAAAGTGAAATATTAATTCAATAGTCTGATTAAAGATAAGCTTTTCTTTATTACCTCGTTTTTATCAGACTGTTGTGTCATTTTCCTAAAACAGTTTATAAAAATTGACATATTTTATCACGCTATGTTAGCTATTGTTCCTAAAAACTTTTGCCACAGTAATATTCGAAATTTTAGTAACAATCAATCAGAAGAAATTGTTATAAACTATTTTTTTTATTTTTATTATTATCACCCGCGGGGTCACCAGTTTGATTCAGATTTTAAAATCTTTCTTTTTTACAACATTTTTTTGGAAGAAAAAAAAATTCGGAATCGAAGGTGTAGTTTATTTAAAAGTTGATTTTTTTGATTATACTAAATATTCATGTATGTACGTCATGTTTCAGTGCTCAGCAGATGTATCGAGTGCTCGAGAGGAAAGAGTTGAAAAACTACGGAGCATGAATTTGCAATTTCAGCCTCAAATTATTGTTGTTGGGTCCGAGCTCTCACGAATTACTGAATCATATGTATTGCAGCGCAAAGGTTTTTCAGGGCTGGGGTGAACCCGTCCTTGTTGCACTTCGGCGTCAGTACGTAATATAAAATACCTACTAAACAACTAGAAAAGCTCGATTTGGGCGCCAGACGTAAAAACGTCACTTGAAATATAACAAATATAACAAATACTAAATCTTGACGGCGGAAGCGTCCAGTTAGCTCAGATTATTTAACGGTAGAGGGGCAGGGTTGCCAAATTAAACAAGAATGATTAACATTTCATATCTGATTGATTTATTTAACAAAATAATCGTATTGACACGGGATATAATTCAAGATTTACAAAATTATCGTCGTGACTCAGATTATTTCGGGAATATCGGGACTAGATCATAAATAATATTCACAGAGAATATAATAGAATAATAGTAAAACTATCAAAGCAGTGCAGCACGATATAAAGCGAAATACAGTATTAGATGTAACGGGAAAAATATCAAACGATAATTATAATAATCAAGCAGAATAAATCAGATCAAATACTAAGAACTAAGAAATATAAATTAAATATAACAAAATGCTTGCTTCTACGCTCGCTACCTCCAGAAATTAGTTACAGGTCGATTGCTATCATTTATTCGTAATATAAGAAAAGAAAGAAGTGACTAAACTCTACAACATGCGCTAAGCAGCGTGAGATAAAGAAAGAATAGATTAAGTGAAGAAAACCCACAAATAGACGCTATAAGCACGAGTTAACTCGGGAATCCGTTTTTAATCAAACAAAATACTAAATACTCGGGACGAAGTCTGAGACTTACGTGCCGTTATCGTGACCTACGTCACACCGAATATAATATAATATAATATATAACAGACTAAAGAACTAAACAGGATTCGTGAGCGAACTCGTGGTTTTACAGAAAATAGGTCTTACCTTATTGATGAAATATGATTTCCTCGTCCAAGACGGGATCACTTATAAATTATAACGTCACTTAGTGTTCGTATGAAAGATAGAAAATATAATATAATAACTCGGGATAAAAGATAATAGCACAGAATAGAAAGAATAGAATTGAACAATAGAATAGATATGAAGCACTGTAATCGGGACACTCGGGAATTCGGGATGAAGATCTAGACGTGAAGACGGACCAGCGTAGAAGTAGGCTGAGTCCTGTGTCGTCCTACGATTTATAGCCTCGGGATTTCCATGCGGTCGAGCCGATCGTCGAAGGTAATTAGAACGACGAATCAGGTGTCGAGAACAGTTGGACATATTTTCGGGAACACCTTGTCCAATTCCGCTTGATATTTGAATATTTGTCCAGGCGTGTAGCTAGTTGGACGGTATGGCGGGAAGCTTTAAATGTAGTAGACGGGACTCTGACGATTACTTTCCTCTTCGGTCTTCTTCTGTGCTCTCGTTTGCGTCTCGGGACTCCTCGGGATCATCGTCGGGACGAAATGCACCCTAGTTGCGTTTTTACTGCAAAACTGACCAATTAGAGGATCTGGCGGAAGTTCTGATGCCCCAATAACCGGATCTGCATCCAGATTTTCCCCATGAGCGGTGCGGAAGGCTTACAGGCAGGCCTGCATCACACGATTGCAATTCTACTATCGGGACCTTTCGTGGGTAACCACGATAGCGGGACGAAGACGAGAAAGTCGATGATTCGGTCTAGCTCGACTCTAGGTCGATAAGTCTTGGACAACGGGAAGCTTTTGTTGGGTTACTTTTGTGTTTTCGCCCTGCTCTATTCGACCATTGCCTAGACGTCCAGAATTAGTTGACGGGAGGTGGTCCAGCACCAGGCTGAGTAGTCTGCGGGAACGGGAGGAATGACTCAGTGAGTCGTCCTTATTCGACCTTTCCGGCGGCCTCCACCAGCAAGAGCGTTGAAGAAGAAGACGGGAATTAGTAGTTCGGGAAAGACCTCGGTTTAGACGTCGGATGGATCCCTCGACGTCCTTGCGTAGTCTTCCCGAGCATCGACAATTTACAATATTTCATAGAATAAAAAGGATTAAATAACAGATAATATAAGCAATAATGAGAATAATATTATGACCTACGACCTGGCTATCTTCTGGAGCTGTCCGTCCTCACGTCTTCACTATTTTCCGTGTCCCGAATGTGACAGTTGCAAAATGCAACGTCACAACCCCACCCTTCCTTCGGAGGCGGGGGGAGTTTGGTGACTTTTCCCTGGTGTGGTATTACAGACCTGTTTCGTGTCAACCTCAGCGACCTTTTTGTGGTATGTTTTTGGAACGCGTAGGCGGTAAATTAAAGTTGACTCGAAAGTAACAATTTTCATGCGAGTAAGCGAGGTAGGAAAAATACTAAATGAAGCTGGATTTTGTTTCTTAGCCTACTGAGAAAGAACTAAAGCTACGCTAGGATGTTTTAGCGTCGGGATCTCGAAGTGATTGTCTTCGGTTGAGTTATTTTAATTCGGATATAATAAATCCTGGTAACACCATTTCGCAAACTAAATTTGACAAAGTTATCTAAGTAACAAGGTGAAGATGACATCGAAATAAACTGAACTAAATAAACAACGAGATTTTTTTTTTCTTTTCAGGCCGGTTCACAAAAGCATTATTAAGGTTTTAAGCGAATAATTTTTGGCGATTAACTTAATTATTATATAGGGGATCGATCAGGTTAGTAAATGTTAAATGCAATGTTAGAGGTATTATAATGTTTTAATACGGGACTTAAACTAATTATTAGTACATTTTTTTTTTTTTTTTTTTTTTTTTTAACATTAATCTAAACGATACGGTATAATAGAGTATAATAATGAATAATTCGATCTTATCGGGAAATTGACGATAATCAAGATTAAATTTTGAATAATGAGCCGAAATAGATTCTAATTTTGCTATAGCGCATTTTCTCAGCTAGGCTGGCGGGATGATAATGCGATTGCATTTAAGTTGTTCGTTAAACGAAGATCGGGATAGAAGATGAGTAATTAACAGATATTAAGATTGAATAGGGGTGAGGTAACGTAAAGAAGATAATATAAGTAGGAGTAGATAAGATAAAGAGAGTTTAGGCGAGAAAAGTGAGATTAAGGAGGTCTGAAACGGAAGACGTCTTCCGGGAGATTGTATGGGTCCGTAATACGGGATGCTAATCTGGCGGCTCGTCGCCTCGCGATGTTCGGGATAACCTGATCCGGCGAATAGTTAGGTGCGCACTTCGGGCATTGGCTAACGGCAACACCTTTCTGGCCGCAACGATGGCAGACCAACCTCTTGGGTTTCGGACATTCGCCGCGCTCGTGTCCAGGCTGATCACAATTCCAGCACAGCGAACGACTGGTAGATGGTCGGGATGTGGTGGAAGTCGCGAACGTGGAATGCTTCGGATAGGCACCCTGCGCAGCGTACTGCTGTGCAGTTCGGGAGGTCGACGGAACAGGTTCGTCGTCGGTATTAGGCCAAGTTGGCGCTGTCGGGGAATACGATATTTCCTCGTTAAAGGTGACTCTGCGCCAATTGGTTTGGGTACCGCGAGTGTACTTCCTCCGCGTTATGTTGGCTTGTGTGCCTTGATCGAAAGATTCGGGGGTACACTGCGTTCCCTGGCTTATGACGACCAGTGGACCGGTTTGTGTGCTCTGACTCTGGGTCGCGGGAGGATCAGTCTGACAGCCTTGGCTTATGACTGCGGGAATATCTGTTTGTACAGCTTGATCACGACTCGGCAACACTTCTCGAATTCGGCCGGGACGTTCAGCTTCCTGAATCCGTATCTCGCGGGCTTCCCTAGCGGCGGTTATACCGGCCGTTATATCGGTCTGCAGGTCGGGATTGTTGTCAAGAAACTGACGAATCAGATGTGCGTGCGGCCGGATATATGGCCAGGCCACGGCGAGATCTTCCTCTGATCCGACGAACATCTCGGGATCTCGGGATTTCGGGATACAAGCTACGTACGGGATAAATCAAGCAGTGTTATGATAGAACTTCAGGTCTTTAACATGCACAATTCCCACTACTTTTCTACCTTCTACTTCGGAAAGTTCACATACAACAGGAGATAGCAATCGACTAATTTTGAATGGTCCATGAAACTTTTTCGCGAGTTTGGCTGCAACATGTTGAGTCGCGGACGATAAAACATGTTGTCGTTTCAGAACGAGATCTCCTTGAGCAAAGCGTTCAGGCTTTTTGCGGAGGTTGTAATATCCAGCTTGTCTCGTGTGAGCGTTCTCTAGGTTTTCCGTGATCCAGTCTCGGAGCAGTTGCATACGCTGCATTCGTTCTGCCCATAGTTTTGGAGCTTGCGGCTCGATATCGGGATCTCCTTCGAGACGGGATTTTAAAGAATTTACAGCTCTCGGGATTCTGCCAAAATTCAAAAACGCGGGACTAGTTTCTAAAGACGAATGGTTAGCCGTATTGTACGCGAATCGGAAGTCGGATAAATGAAGATCCCATTCGCGGTGATCAAATTCAAGAAATGCGATTATCATAGTTTTTAATACACGATTTACTCGTTCAACGGGATTTGCCTGTGGGTGATAAGGAGGTGTCGTCGTATGCTTGATGTGAAACGTTAGAGCTAATTCTTTAATTGTATTATTATTGAACTCAGTACCATTGTCTGTTAATAAGACTCGTGGAACACCCCATCGATTGATGACGTTTTCCTCGAATGCATCGCGAATGTTTTTGCCAGTGGCTTTGCGTAGAGCGCAACATTCGATCCATTTAGTAAATAAGTCCTGAATAACAAGAATATACGCGAAACCTGATTTACTAGGCGGGAGCGGGCCCATGATATCCATGGCTACAACTAACCATGGTTCTTCGACAACGCGTCTACCCATGAGACCGACGGGAGCAGCTTGCTCAACCTTGCTTCGTTGACAAGTATCGCACAATTTGACGTAACGGGAAACATCATGAAACATTCCTGGCCAATAGTAGGAAGTAGCAACTCTTTTATATGTTTTATCGGTACCTAAATGTCCAGATTGAGGCAAATTATGAGCTTCTTCTAATACTTCATTACGCTGATTATTCGGGATAACTAATTTCCACGCGTTTAGATCGTTTACTGTGGTTCCGATGACGGGATTTGGTCGATGAAAATATAATTGACCATTATCGATTTTCCAATTCGGGAAGCGTATCGGGAAAGTTTCAACGTCTCTTTTGCGTTTATCGTACCACGGGATACGTTGCGGGACTACGGCTGCACTAGCTTCGGTATCTTGTTCGGGAATCCTCGATAACGCATCGGGTACGTGATTAAGTGCACCTTTCCGGTAAACTATGTCGAAATCATATCCTAGTAATTCAAGAGACCATCTGGCTAATCTGCCAGTAGGATTCTTCTGACCGTGAAGCCACTTTAAGCTGTTATGATCAGTAATAACCGTGAATCTATAGCCTTCGATGTAAGGTCTAAACTTTTGAATTGACCAGATGACAGCAAGGCATTCCAGTTCCGTAACTGAATACTTGCGCTCTGCATCTGTCAAGGTTCTGCTTGCATAAGCTATCACGTGTTCTATATCACCGGGAGATTGTGTTAAAACGGCACCTAGACCTACGATACTTGCATCGGTTTGCAATACGAACTTTAGGGAAAAGTCGGGACACGCGAGAGTCGGAGCTGATGATAGGCAACGACGAATTTCATTAAAAGCATCGGCCTGCTCTTTCTCCCAGATCCACGCTTGATCTTTCCGTAGAAGACGGTTTAAAGGTCCGGTAGTCGTAGCAAAACTCGGGATGAACCTACGGTACCAGGAAGCCATTCCTAAAAATCTCCGTAATTGTTTTACTGTCTTCGGGACAGGATAATTTACGACGGGAGTTACTTTATCGGGATTCACTTGTAAACCGTTTTGATTTACAACAAAGCCTAAATATTTAACTTCGGAACAACAAAATTCACATTTATCGGGATTAATGGTCAAGCCTGCTTGATAAATAGTACGTAATACGCGGCGCAGCCAATGGAGATGTTCCTCAAAAGTTCGCGTGGCGATAATTATATCGTCTAAATAAGCGAACGCGTAAGGATCCATTGCCGGTCCGATTAAACGATCTAATAATCGCTGAAAGGTTGCGGGCGCTCCAGTTAATCCATAAGGCATACGAGTAAAATGGAAAAGTCCTTTAGTTGGAACGATAAAAGCGGTTACTTCTCTGCTTTCTTTAGCGAGAGGAATTTGAAAATAGGCTTGGCTCAAATCAATGGTCGAGATATAACGAGCTAATCTTAATTTATCCAGAATCATGTCCATCCGCGGGAGAGGATACGCGTCTTTTTTAGATACGCTATTGACTTTACGGAAATCGATACAAAATCGGTATGATCCGTTCGGTTTCTTTACCATGACAATGGGACTAGCCCATTCACTTCGGGATGGTTCGATTATTCCTGCGCTAAGCATTTTATCTACTTCGAGATTAATCGCGTCTTGAATTGCAGGTGAAACACGGTACGCACGCTGTCTTATCGCGGGATGATTTCCTACATCGATCGTATGAGTGGTTAAAGGTGTAACTCCTATAACATCTGTAGTAGGCGGGATTTCTTTATTTAATAAAGATTCTAATTCGATCGATTGCGCATCAGTTAGCGTTATAATACCATTACAATGTGAAATAGATTTGGAAGATAAAGTCTCAAATTCAAATGCTTTAAGAGGATTGTCTCGAAAATGCCAAGTGGAAGTATTGAAATCAGCTGTGATTTGAAAAAGTTTAATAAAGTCTAATCCAAGAATGCACGGGAAATTCAAGTCGGGAATGATTCGCGCGGAAATTTCGCGAGTTATTCCTTGTAATTCTACGGGAATTGTCACTTGACCTGTGATCTCGGCTTTTTGTCCTGCAGCCATTAATACGGGAGTAGAACGGGAAGTAGTCGTAGTGACGAAGCCTAATCTTTTTAATAGATTTTCCGTTTCTGCGTTTAAAAACGTGCGGGAAGATCCACAGTCAAATAGAGATTTTAACGGAGTTCCGTGAATTGATATCGTTAGGAATAAAAGAGAAATTTTATTACGCGAGTCTACGGGACTACAGAATTCAAGATCATTATTGTGCGAGTTTAATTCTTTATTATGCGATTGTGTTTTATTATTATCGGGATCGTTTCTTTCGGGCGTTACTTGGGAAACCGTAATAGCCCGGGAGGACGGCTCCTTTAGGCGTTTCCCGAACAACGGGGACATGTCAGCTTAGTGACTTCGTCTTGTCCGCATCTATAGCAGAAGATGCGTCGAGGCTCGGTACACTCAGGCCAACGATGACCGGATTTTCGACAATTATAACAAGTTGTATTACGGGAATTGGTACGGGAAGTCGTACCGTGTACGGGAGTCGATAAAAACGGGTTACTCGCGGCTTGCAAAGTAGCACTGGAAGTAGACGATAAATCGGGATTAACAATAGCAGCATTAGCTGAACGATTTTTCGAAGTTTTATTCTCGTTCTTCGTTTCTTTACGTGGTGAATTACGAAAAGATTTCTTAGACGTATCTTGATTTTTATCATTTGGTGGTTGTACGGCGTTAAGGCATTCGGGAGATTCATCGGGCGATTCATGATCATCTAAATCGAGGTGAGCTAACGCGAGTCGATTTTGACGTATCGGAGTTCTCGGTCCACGGTACGCGAGCTCTGGCATCAGAACTCGATCGGGAGGTGGCGGTGCCTGATAATTATTGGCATCTTGAAAACTACGCTCTAAACGACGGGCGAGATGCTCGAGTTCGTCTAACGTCATTAGATCGTCACGATTAATCAAAACTTGATATCGCGGGAGGAGATTGCGATAGCAATAGTCTAGTTGTTCCTCTTCAGGCCAACCGGGACTCAAGCGATCGAAATACGCTCTCATGAAGGTCATATAATCGGCGACTTGTTCTTGTTCGCCTTGGGTACGTCGTCTAATTTCTTCGCGTAAGGAAAACTGTAGATTAGGTTTTCCGAATCTATCACGCCAAGCGAATTCAAAATCTCTGAATGTAAGCCAATTACGGCGGGAGGTACGAAACCAGTATAAAGCAACATTAGTCAAGAAGAACGGGATACAGCTTAATATGTCAGCATCGCGAATATGAAATAAATGTTTACCTTCTTGTAAACGTAGAAGAAAAGCTTCAGAGTCTTCAGTACGGGAACCGGAAAAGTGGATATTCCATTTTCGCATCGCTTCATACGCGGCGGGAGGAGAGGTGTTTTGATTTGACCTCGGCGAAAAATTGTTTTGTCGCGCCGGTAGATGGAAATCGTCATCCATGAAGTCTTGTTGTCGGGAATTAAATCGGGAAAAACGGTTTTCCTGACGAAAATCGGGTTCCTGTCCAACGAACTCTTGGAATTCTGTATTTCGTCGATTAAAGAAGCGAGGTTCGCGATTAAAATTCTGACTGCCGTGATTAATCGGTGGTTCATTATCGCGAATAGGTAACGAATTGTTACGAATCGGTAAAGAATTATTATCATGTCTAGGTCGGGAATCATTATTATTAGGTAATTGCGCGTCAATAAATCGGGAAGTATTAGCATTGACATGCTGCTGACTATAATCGAGCGGGGAGTGACCTCCGCTAGTTCTCGGGATATTTATTTCTATCGCGTGTGTTGTATTTTCTCTGTCGTCAGGCGGGATTGCATTTGTTGATTGCGGACTATCATATGCATCGTGGTGTATCTGAAGTCGGGAAGGGTCGTTTTGTACGGGAGGCTCTCCAGCAGGAGTTGGAGGCTTATCGGTGTTTTCTCCGCGTTGAGACATTAGGAAGCGCAATAATCGGTACCTTAAAGTGGGTACTGTTCCTTCTGTCGATAAAGAACGATCGTCGAGTTCAGCGTACAGCTGTTCCGCAGAAAGTGAATAAATCCACGCGTCTTTAGAAGACGGTCGTAGCATATAACAGTAAAGTTAAATTTTTAACTAGCTTTATTTTTATTCAGCTTGACAACACGGAATTGAAACGCACGGGAGAAGAAAGTAAACAAACCGTTCTATCGGGATTAGCAGTGTTATTGCTCGCTAATCCTTTGTCGGGATCATTAATACTTTGTAATTTATTTTCGGTATTATCTATTGTTAGATATTGTTAATACCGCTGATGATATTTGATATTACCTATTGTTTGATTCGGTGTATTATTGAACGCTTATTGTGAACCTTTGTGAAATTTCTTTTGTCTGATTCTTATTCTAGGGTCGGGGTCTTTTTTTTTTCTTTTGTTTTCGAACGTATCGAGACTGCTTATAATTTGAATTTAACCGATTTTTCGGGAATCTATCTGAGTCACTTGATATTTTATAAGGATTTTTATTGGCAAAGAACCCTAATTATTGGCGTGGCCCCTTCACGTTGGGCGCCAATTTGCAACGCAAAGGTTTTTCAGGGCTAGGGTGAACCCGTCCTTGTTGCACTTCGGCGTCAGTACGTAATATAAAATACCTACTAAACAACTAGAAAAGCTCGATTTGGGCGCCAGACGTAAAAACGTCACTTGAAATATAACAAATATAACAAATACTAAATCTTGACGGCGGAAGCGTCCAGTTAGCTCAGATTATTTAACGGTAGAGGGGCAGGGTTGCCAAATTAAACAAGAATGATTAACATTTCATATCTGATTGATTTATTTAACAAAATAATCGTATTGACACGGGATATAATTCAAGATTTACAAAATTATCGTCGTGACTCAGATTATTTCGGGAATATCGGGACTAGATCATAAATAATATTCACAGAGAATATAATAGAATAATAGTAAAACTATCAAAGCAGTGCAGCACGATATAAAGCGAAATACAGTATTAGATGTAACGGGAAAAATATCAAACGATAATTATAATAATCAAGCAGAATAAATCAGATCAAATACTAAGAACTAAGAAATATAAATTAAATATAACAAAATGCTTGCTTCTACGCTCGCTACCTCCAGAAATTAGTTACAGGTCGATTGCTATCATTTATTCGTAATATAAGAAAAGAAAGAAGTGACTAAACTCTACAACATGCGCTAAGCAGCGTGAGATAAAGAAAGAATAGATTAAGTGAAGAAAACCCACAAATAGACGCTATAAGCACGAGTTAACTCGGGAATCCGTTTTTAATCAAACAAAATACTAAATACTCGGGACGAAGTCTGAGACTTACGTGCCGTTATCGTGACCTACGTCACACCGAATATAATATAATATAATATATAACAGACTAAAGAACTAAACAGGATTCGTGAGCGAACTCGTGGTTTTACAGAAAATAGGTCTTACCTTATTGATGAAATATGATTTCCTCGTCCAAGACGGGATCACTTATAAATTATAACGTCACTTAGTGTTCGTATGAAAGATAGAAAATATAATATAATAACTCGGGATAAAAGATAATAGCACAGAATAGAAAGAATAGAATTGAACAATAGAATAGATATGAAGCACTGTAATCGGGACACTCGGGAATTCGGGATGAAGATCTAGACGTGAAGACGGACCAGCGTAGAAGTAGGCTGAGTCCTGTGTCGTCCTACGATTTATAGCCTCGGGATTTCCATGCGGTCGAGCCGATCGTCGAAGGTAATTAGAACGACGAATCAGGTGTCGAGAACAGTTGGACATATTTTCGGGAACACCTTGTCCAATTCCGCTTGATATTTGAATATTTGTCCAGGCGTGTAGCTAGTTGGACGGTATGGCGGGAAGCTTTAAATGTAGTAGACGGGACTCTGACGATTACTTTCCTCTTCGGTCTTCTTCTGTGCTCTCGTTTGCGTCTCGGGACTCCTCGGGATCATCGTCGGGACGAAATGCACCCTAGTTGCGTTTTTACTGCAAAACTGACCAATTAGAGGATCTGGCGGAAGTTCTGATGCCCCAATAACCGGATCTGCATCCAGATTTTCCCCATGAGCGGTGCGGAAGGCTTACAGGCAGGCCTGCATCACACGATTGCAATTCTACTATCGGGACCTTTCGTGGGTAACCACGATAGCGGGACGAAGACGAGAAAGTCGATGATTCGGTCTAGCTCGACTCTAGGTCGATAAGTCTTGGACAACGGGAAGCTTTTGTTGGGTTACTTTTGTGTTTTCGCCCTGCTCTATTCGACCATTGCCTAGACGTCCAGAATTAGTTGACGGGAGGTGGTCCAGCACCAGGCTGAGTAGTCTGCGGGAACGGGAGGAATGACTCAGTGAGTCGTCCTTATTCGACCTTTCCGGCGGCCTCCACCAGCAAGAGCGTTGAAGAAGAAGACGGGAATTAGTAGTTCGGGAAAGACCTCGGTTTAGACGTCGGATGGATCCCTCGACGTCCTTGCGTAGTCTTCCCGAGCATCGACAATTTACAATATTTCATAGAATAAAAAGGATTAAATAACAGATAATATAAGCAATAATGAGAATAATATTATGACCTACGACCTGGCTATCTTCTGGAGCTGTCCGTCCTCACGTCTTCACTATTTTCCGTGTCCCGAATGTGACAGTTGCAAAATGCAACGTCACAGTATGCATTGATGAAATGTTATATAAAGTCGATTTCACTCTCCAAGCAATAGATATTTGCTTCAAGTCGTTCCATGTGTTGGACGCTCAATATTCTCTAGAAAGTGAACACATGTGGATAATGATTCAGAGAGAATTATACAAATTCAGCACAAAATGGGACAAAAAAATATCGTACGTTGCCAATATCATTAAAATTCTTGTTCACCAGCCTGAGCAGCAAACTCAGCAACGTTCGGAACAAATTCAATAGATTATTCACAATCGAAATCGAACTGATCTCAACCCAGGATACATCGTTCTACTTGCTATTCTATAATTCAACTGATCACTGATTTTTAGCAAGATTTGATTTCAAAATAATTTTTTTTTGCTTTTCTATCTGTGGAATTCAATTAATTGCAACATGTACCCTTGTCGGTTTTGCGACTCCACCTTGCCGGATCCAGTCAATTTATTGAGGCATGCCAAACTAAGACACACATCTCGTATGTTCACAGAGTGCTATTGCCCATATTCATGCATTGGTAAATTTAATAATATTTACTCATACAAACGACATTTAATTGCTAAGCATAATGATAAAAAACATGTCGATGAAGACTTTTCGCAGATTGTACATCCCTGTTAAAAATGTTGATAGAATTCCGTCAGAAACGGATAGAAGGTTCGATCCTATCCGTTTCGTATGGGTTTTTTGCCAAATAGAAACGTATGGAAACTGTCTCGTCATCTACAAGCATCTATCTGCACCAGCGGATGAAAAATTTATCCGCGTCTGTATGATTGTATATGCAGCTCGGTGTAACATGGACAGGAATGCTATCTGCATCTGTATGGTTTTACTCGCGCTTGTTGAAATATGGGAACAAATTCTATCCGCATCTGTTTGGTTCTATACGCGGGCATTCTTCATCCGTACTTATGAGCGGATCCGAATGAGTTTCTATACGTACTTATACGCAGGCAATGCAGGCATCCTTTATCCGAATTTATGAGCAGATTCGAATAGGTTTCTATACGTTAGGTACCTGTATAGAACGGCCATACTTGCAGGAATTCTGGTTGTGTGTGTATATAAAAAATCCATTAGTTTCAGTACGTAATGATGAAATATTACTATCAGTTTCTATACGAAATGGTGGACCGAACGTCCAATCAGAATTTAGTAAAACGGGGAATTCCGGAATTCCTGGGTCATGGCTAGAATTGCAAAAATTCGCGTCACATTTGTGAAATTATTGATTGCCTTTCGCTGTGTACTTGAACTGTTTGATACAAGGATCACACTTCAAATCGGTACGAATATATAGTTTTCTATAGTAAACAAACTTCGGAGAACTAAGTAGACTCTCGATAATTCGCCGATTGATAAATCGCCGCAGCGGCGGGTGAGTTTGGACACAGACACGGACCAACACAACCGACTGCACCCCACCACCGCTAGTGAACTCGACCTGCGCGGCCTAGTGTGTGCGTGGCGTGCCATCGCAGTCCCTATTCATATACTTGATGTGGCCTTTGGCGTGGCCTCGGGCGTGGCGAGTGTTGGCGCAGCACCGAAGTGAGGGCTCTTGCTAACTCGCCATTTCCAAGAATTTTCCGCTCCTACTGTCCGTCGGACGGCGAATTATCGAGAGTCTAGTGTATACGGCTTGATATAAATATGCGACGGATGATCAGAGACGCTCTGAATTTTTTTTTCAATTTTTTTCGAAAACCCGCCATTTTCGGAAAAATGCACAAAACGCCAACATTAGAACCCCAATTTTAAAATCTGACAAAATTCTCAAAAATCCTCTGTCAGATATCAAGATTTGTCAGCCTTGAGCTAAAGTGGGCAAACGTTTGTTTCCATTCTTTTTCGTACTTCTTTTGACAAAAATTATGAAAAAGAACGGCAGCAGGTGCCAGTCCATTGTGCACTATTGCTTGAACGTTTTTATACGTAACGCAGGATTTTTGGGAATTTTTTCTGATTTTTCCGGAGAAATTTATTTGATTCGACTGAATTCAAAAATATGAGACAATTTCTGAAACTCGGTTTCAAAATCGAATCAATAGTCCAAGCCCACTTTGCAATAGGTTTGAATATTTTCTTACTTGATACCCGATTTTTCAAAATTGTCTTATATTTTTGAATTAAGGTCGAATGAACATTCCCGTGTAGAAATTCCATGACGGCCCGATATTGGTCCAACGCTGCAGCCGCTCGAGAAATCTTGGCCCGCGATTGCTATTCAATATTGGTCCGTGATTGAAATGTAACGCTGTTCCGTATTGGACCAATAACACCGAAAGGAATGCGTTGACCCAATGCATGATATATTAGAAGGTGTATGCAGGTATAACATTCCGAAAATATTGAATGAGTTCATATTTGAAAAGAAATACTTCACACTCGGTACATTTAATTCTAGATCGCAATTTTTTAATAACGGCAATCAAAATGCAAACTGTCCACCTTCGCTTAGGGAACCTATCTTAAAAGCCGAAACATTAATAATTTCGGCGTCCGAAATGCTCTTTCTTGTCCGCAATCTTGGCCTAATAATTGGTGATCTCGTGCCCGCTGATAACCAAACTGTGAAATTATAACTTACTCTTAGAGAAATTATTACAATTGTGATGGCACCCGCATTGAATGAAGAAATGCCACAACACTTCTCAAATTTGGTTGAAGAACATAATTCATTGTATATCAAAGTTTTGAATGATACTCCAAAACCGAAGCACCATATCCTGACGCATTATGCTAGAATCATGCGAGCACTAGGGCCGTTGAAATATCTCTCTTCTATACGTTTTGAAGCCAAACATAAGCTGTTCAAAGATTATGCAAAAGCTGTGACAAGTCGAAAAAATCCAGCATATACTCTAGCGTTAAGGTATCAGTTACAAATGTGTCACAGGTTTGTGTAAGAAATTGGATTTCCAAAACGCCTGACTCTGTTAAGTCCACATCAGCGTTGGGCCGTTCGTCTTATTATGATGACTTTAAAAATGTCATATCATCTTCTATTGGCGAGGTAGAAATGACTGTATCCTGGGTTCAGATTAATGGAACATATCATGCTCCAAATATGATTGTAGCTTTAGATAGTAATAGTTTTCTACCTTCATTTCCCGTGTAGAAATTCAGATCGGGATCTAGTCGGGTTCCGACCAGTCAGCCCTGTTTCAAGTCGGGCGCTGGTCGGGATAACCGACCAGAATCCAGCCAGTAGTGTCACGGCAAAACGTTAAGTTCCTGGCCAGTGCACGGAAAAAAATACTTTCGGTTGAATAGCAATACTGTTTTTGCTGAAAATTTATTGTTCACTTGGCGAAAATTCTTATTACTCGATAAATGTCATATTAATACTCTATAAATAACTGGTATTGTAGAGCTCCCCACACAAATATTATGGAGAGAATTCAGTTAACCCAGCTATACATCATAGAACCATAAATATTCTTCATTTAATTGTGTTTCGCAGCGGACGATATTCCTAAATTTTGAAGTATCATTTCCTTGCGATTACCATGTTATTTCGGCAAATTCCAAATTGTGAATTGCAGCGACAGCAAACCGTTCATTTTTCCGCGCTGCTAGAATTACTTTTGATATGGTAGCACTGGAAGCATTCGCTATTCAAGCGGGCCGCATTGTTACAAACCAAATGCGTTGAGTAAAAGCTGCAAAACCTGGCACTTGCATCGTAGCAATACTGGTATTGTTGCCGGGCTAATGTCGTATCACAGGGACAGCCATTTAACAGGCTGTTGCTTGTATACTGTATGCTGGCTCCTGCCTGTGCGAACAGCGGTGATCCAATCGCTATATTCTACATTTTTCATTCTCATCGCAACCACCGGGGTGACTACAAGACCACATTTCTTCGTTAGTGAATATGGATCTTTTTGCAAAAGAAAAATTAATTGTATCGAGCCTGGAAAGGTTAATTTATATATTTGAAGCTAAGTTTTAATATTTTTATCAGAAAATATATTCGTTTAGTGTACCGCACTATTACGTAATTGTTTTGCTTGCATCTCAAATTTTCTATCTTACCCTAATCTTTCTTCGATACTGACTATAGAATCCGAGCGTGGCATATTCGTCCATATATTTTTGTGTGTGCATGTATACTAGGGTTTGTCGGAAAAGCGTCTCATTAATTTTTCACTGCTTTGCCTAATGTCTCACAGTTCGTTCCCGACTCAAAACAAGTGGTACCTCGAATGTTTCGTGTTTTTTATTTTATAGTTACGCCGACAATACTGGTGCGTCTATGAGAACAAAAGTCTGATAGTTCAAACAACTATAATTATTATTATTATGAATAATTATAATTAATACAATAAAATGACCCTCAACTTTCCTTCCGTTTCTTTCCCTTTTCCTTCCTGTCTCCTCTGAATCTCTCTTTCCGACTACTTTATCTCTTCTCTACACGGAAAAAAAATTGTTGTCGAATTTACTATGTTGAGCAGCTGGTATATGGACAACACTATTTTACAGTAGAAATTACCACAATTCTAGTATTTAGTACATAGGAGCAAGTAGATTTCAATGTCCTGATGGGTGAATATTACCACAATTGTTGTCATTTCCACTACAAAAAAGTGTTGTCCCTATTCCAACTGCTCATTTTTGCGGCTTACTGGTTTTTAACTGTGCATAGAAAACTGCTTCCAAATCGAAAGTAGCTGTCATAATTTTCGGATTGGTTGCAGCATCGGTATAATTTATTTTTTCTGTTCGAGCCGCTTCCTTCCTCCGCACGTGTAAATCGTATTCGCCTTGTTTTTCGGCTTTTTCTTCCGCTGAATACTGGTGGAACATGGCACACCAACATTGGTCTTTACGTGGCTGATGGAAGCCGATATTCAATAATTCTAGTTGTTTTGTATAAACTGGCTTGGACACCATTCGTAGTCCATGTTCAACTGCATACTACCGATATAATTTGTAGATGGTCTGCTTATTCAGTGTGCCTTCGAGATAGGTTTTTGTGGAATCTCGACGACACCAATGAGCGGGAACTTTCGGGAGCAGAGATATATGTTGCCGGATACCGGCAATATCGTCATCCGATAATTTATTTTTTGGTTCATGGCGACCTCGTTTGTCTGGCGACAATGCTCCCGTATTACTCCGATTACTTTTGTTGAGAACGATACTGAGTATTTTGCCCCCTATTCCCAATGTATTGAGGAAAAATATTCGACACGTCGGGATGTATCCATTGTCGATTTTGAATGGGTAAGTCAGCGTATGTCTGTATGAAAATAAAGATAACAATAGTTGTCAAGGAATTTTTCTCTATATCCTGTTTTAAAGAATTCATGACCTATCGGAACTCGAATTTCGAGCTTAATACTCGCTTTTTCGAAGTGTCCTCGTATAATGCGCCCTTCACATTGCGCAAGTTGCACACGACCGATTTGGCGTCGCTGCTGTCACAGGGTGTCTACTACCTGGAAAAGCCTGGAAATCCTTGAATTCTCAGGGAATTTTGTATCCAGATTTTAAGTAGACACCCTGTGACAAGTGTCAATGAAAATGGAGACAATTCGATGGCATGGTTAGAAAGGTTATTCCTCAGGTGTTAATTTCGTGAATAAAATCTACCGCATTGATGATTGAGTATGAGAATGTGTGAAAAATAAAAAGAACGTGAGTTTCGAATAAAATTGAGGGATAGTTATCAGTAGTAATATCACAAGACCTTCAAAATTATCGGATATTTCCCGATTGTTTTCCTGCGTAGCATCGAGAGACATTTTCATACACTTAGATGCCCTAGCGTCCCTCACATTATTAACGAATAGCATGTTGTACTCTTTTAAAGTTTACACGTGACCAGAGATTAAAAAAAAAAAAAAAATGAAGAAAAAAAACCTACGTTCGCCTCGACGCTTCTTGTCTTACGCGATGCCTTTTCACCCTGTTAAAGATGACTAATTTTCCAATTAGCTCACGCTGCCTATCGATATCGCCCAAGTTCCAAAATCCAACGAAAATTTCTTGGCGCTGGTCTCTCGTAATTTTATTGGAACATTCCATGCGACAATTGCATGGTGGGAGCATTTTCGGCGCTGGTTTAATTATGCCAGTTTTATGTCATAATATAGCAAACCACGATTACGCGCTATGCGTCGCTTGTTTTTTTTCCAGTTATCTGGCTGCGCAATTTTGTGGCGCACTTTTCTGAGCGGTGGCTCTTCGATCAAAGATTGGGTAAAAGATTCCCGTAGCATTGTGTTAAGAGATAATTTATTTGTCGAAGTTGAGCTATCGCAAACGTCGTAATCATTTGAGGCGGGCAACGAGCTGTCATAAATAATATTTAAGCTTTACGAGGCTTCATGTTTTGAAGTTGATGGCTGACAATTCAAAATTGAAGTTGATTTTTCTAACGTTATGCTAAGATTCGAGGTTCTTCTAATGAATTCGTCGTCGAGATTATCGTAGAAACTGTTGGAACTCAGACGCGGCTGTTTCCAATTTGACGGCTCGTTCTGCTCAGAAGTGCCCAACACCAATTTTCGTTTCCGATTAGATTCATTAGTAGACAGTTCATCCGAGCACGATTCACTATCGGTCTCCGGTATTATTATTGCCCGATTATCGTTTAAATTCATTGTTTATATACAACTGATTCATGAAACAATGGTTAACCTGACAAAGAAGTAGTTCTATAATTATCGAATATCGACTCACAACTGCGCATGCGTCAACGATCTTTAACTACCATACCTACACGGAGAAAATGTTGCGCGCACCCCGCTCGCACCATCTTTTTCTAACAGTACGGTCGCACTTCGAGAGCCCGAACGTCTAAAACTCATTGGCATGCGGCCGTCGCATCAATTCTGCACGCTAGGTCATCGCAGAGAGTAAGTTTGCGCGCTCGAGTTGAGACACAGACGTTCTCGCACATTAGAGGGCCCTACATTACCATAGTCGTGAGATTACTTGCTTCGCACTCTGCGAGCTGGGCGCGCGCACAAAAACATCGACTTCAGTCATCGGACTTTTGCGACTACGGTGCTCTCATGTGCAAGCACCGGACACGCAACATTTTCTCTGTCTACGGACCTCCAGGAGCCAGCTTCAGGCGTGTTCGGCCCAGGGACGTGATTCTAAATTTTACGCCCTCGGCGAATATGAGCGGCCGCCCAAGTACCGGATAGCAATAGTGAAGAAAACAAATAAAGACTTGCACTTTGTTTCTATAGCTATTCATTGCTTGAATTTAGAATCAGATATCACAATCAACGAATATTATAAATAAAAATATATATGTTCAGTTTTTCAGAAGTCTATCTGATTTAATATTTATAAACCACCTGAATAGTATGCAGCCAGTACCTACCTTCTTACACACAATTGAGGGGGCGGATGCAATAAGGGGATATCACTTTTTCTCGCTCCGCAGACTGGCCCCTGAGCAGTTAGAGAAGAGATCTCGAATTTCTAATTTTCAAAAATGCATTTTTATAGGAAATTTGATTCCGCACCCTTTTTTCCTTCAAAGAAAAGTTTTAGCTTTTGTCATTTTCGGAATAATGACAAAAAATGTATTTTTTGCAAGGTGAAAAATTCCCGTCTTTTTTTACTTCAACTTGCTCTAGCTTATCCCATTTTTGGAATTTTTGAACGAAATTCGCAGAGATCATAATATATTATAGTGTTTCAGGATTGATGAAGGAATCAAAAGATTAATATTGTTGTTAGCGCTTTGAGCTCAAATATGTGAAAATAAATATCATGTGCTTGGCGACTCCGCATACGCAATAAGAGAGTGGCTATTGGTTCCTTATAGACATTACGGTGATTTGACCCATGGCCAGAAGTTGTACAATAAGCGTTTTTGTGCAACTAGGGTCCCAATTGAGAATAGTTTTGGAATTTTGAAATGGCGATTCAGACAACTTCTAGAAGTCCATATGAAAGACGTAGATAAAATCTGCAAGTTCGTCATAAGTTGTTGTGTGCTACATAATTTATGTATTGAATATGACGATCAATACGTATTTGATCATGAAATCGATCCTTTGGAGTGTGAGGAACTTGAATATGAACCTGAGCAACATCTGAAAAGACTTGGAGAAGAGAAAAGGAATGCTTTGACAAGACAGCTTGATACCGATGAAGGCTGACGATTGACTCGCACATATTATAAAAAGCTGTTTATTTACTTATTTTATATTTGGTATATTTTGTACCATTACCATTGTTATTTAAGAGCTAATTTTAAAATGACATGGATGTAAAGCGAGTGGTTTTTCAGTTCCGTCAAAGACTGCCAGTATAGTAATGTTCATTAATGGGTTTACGGTGGCTAACTGTATTTTTCGGATACAATCAAGTAAAATAATATTATATTATTTTTATGAGGGGTCATAATTATTATTATTATAATTCCCGGCCATCGGCACATGAAATACAACTAGAATGGAGTCTCGTTTCCGAGAAAGTCAGAAAAAAAAGTCAGCCATCGCGAACCCATTAAGGGGGGCCTATACTGAAAACGAAAACTTCTACAATTCTAATTCAAATGAATTGCTATTTACACAGAATGTTCACTATTGTAATCGGAAATATTGTACCAAATATAAACTCATTCCAAATGATAATGCCAAAGTTACGCTGGCTTACTCATATTTATCGAGCGAAGAATACCAAATTTCAAAATGCTCCTTGCGTTACAAATATGAAGTTATCCAACTCAAACTTCCTTGGCTTATTGATGGACACTACCTCAAGAAAATAACGTAGGGTTTTTGAAATCCGATTACTATTAGTCATAGTACACAATTTTTTTTTTTTTATATTTATTTTCTCAGGGATTTGGTCAATTTTGTGCGAAAAATAGACTACAGTTCCAGTTTCTCTCGCTCTAGAGTAAAAACCCTACGTTATTTTGTGGGTAAGGTATCTGTGAATGTGCTCACCAAATTCCAAGTCAATCCGACTCAAGTTGTAACGCAAGGGACTTTTTCAAGAAGTAAAAATGTAGTTTTGAGATAACAGCACTTTTGTGAAAACTTGAAAAATATTTAGTTCTGCATGTTTGAATAACTTCTGGATGGTTCAGGAAGTGATGGAAAAGTGGAGGAAGGGGGGGCCACCCACTTCCCCCTTTCCTCCAAGGGTCTGCTCGATGCGTGGTCGTCTCGTCATTACTTGTCGAGTCAGTTAGGATACAGTTGGATATTATTATGAAATACCATTATAATTTCAGGATGTCAAGATAGTTTAATATTCTACAACAAGGTCAATTTGCATCATATACATTGAATTAAAAATAAATTACAAAAACACAAGGTAACAAATATTGACTGTAAAAATAATTTCCTTGTCTGTAGCTTTGGCTATCGTTGCCAGCATCTTCAAGTATGCGTTATGTGTTTTAGGAGTTATCAAATTGACCCCCATAGTCATGCAGAAATTTTCCATCGCAGCGTGTCCTGTTCCGATACCAATAAATGAATCCACTATTCTTCGGTTGACCTGAAATGGAGACTTGTTACTTTTTTAATCCGTATGTGGACTGCTGTAAGCTTCACCATATCAGAGGTCGCAGCACTCGCATTCCAAAACTAATTTGACAGCGAACCCTTTCCTGTTTCTCATCTGGACCCGAATAGCCTTTTCACCGCAGTCACTACAGGACAAATTTTTCATTAAATCTTGCATCGCTTTGCAATGTATCAAAATATAATCCGGATCATAGTTTGCATTACTCGGGGACATTGGTACCTGAAAAGCACTGAACTTTCTATCAGTGGCTGATGATGGTCGCTCCGGGACATCCATAGGGAGTGGCAATGCTCGTTGTAGTCTGGATGGACCTTTTCTTTAGGGGCCGCCAACGACCAGAAAATTTATCCATGACTTACCTGTATCAAGTAGCAAACTGAAACACAATCGAAAACTAACCTCTAAATGCAGATACTAGTATTTTACATAAAGTTACACAGACGCACTTGTTGACACTACTCTCAGATTTTGTTCTGAAAAATACGAGTCCGTCAGATTTCTGCGAAAATGAATACTACTCAGGAGCTCCGAGCTCCAAGCTCCGAAGCTGTGGCCACGTAAAAATATTCGCAAACAGGCTAGAATAAAAACAAACGTATAAACAACAGTATTGTTCTGATAAGAACAGGTATTTTTTTAAATGAAGCTTTTTAGATATAGTAATAAAGTGTTCTAATAAGAACAGGTTTTCAAACTCAAGAAAAAAGTGTGCACAGGCAAAGTTTTGATCTTCCGTAAGCCAAGCGTCAAAGCAATTGTCGTTTGATGTGATTTGTCGTCTGCTAACATGTGTGCGTAAAGTTGATGGCGCGATTTGCATATGCCGGCATAGATAGCGCTGCTAAACCTCCAAAAATGATCAGACGGGCAAATCACTTCACCAAAAGTTGCGGAACTTTTTGAAGTATTATTTAAGACAAAAAACCAAAAATCGATTTATTTTATGTTTTTGATTAAATCATCTGTATAGGCCCCCCTTAATGAACATTACTGTACATATCGTAAATAAAACATTCGTAACAATAAATTATTCATAAAAATACTTTCAAAAATAACTAAAATGTCAAACTCTTTATACGAAAACAAAATATAAATTTTTCATCACATCTAACCAATGAAAGATTATTTTATCTAATTAGAAGAATAGTATTTACAACCTATAAATATAAATTATATAGTATAATATTATTTTCTTTGGTTATGACTCATATCAAAAACTGAAAATATCTTGAGTTTACTAAGTATAGATAACATATAGCACGATCAACTAGCTAGTTGCACAGAAACTTGTATTACTCAAGTTGTACATAAAAATGTTATTAAAAATAAAAATAATCTCGACTTCTTGAAATAAAATATGAAATTTTCATTATGATATGAGTGACACTAGATTATCTTATCACATTAATAACTAATACCCATTTACGAATCACATTATGAGCTTATATCTAGTTACACAGGCAGATAATCAGGCGATTGTTTCAGGTACTTATAGAATAAAATATCGTAACAGGAGTAGTTACTTTTTAGTGAACAGTTCATGCGTATCAGCTCCATTTTTTCTCTATGCCGCTCTCGTCTGGCTGCTTCTCTCTGCTCATTGAGCACTCGCAAAGTTTTTGCAATGCTTGATGATCGGTTCCTCTTCTTAACATCTTTTGTACGTTTCAATTTTGTGGCTTCCATAGGTTCGTTGTTTGAAGTTTCCACACCACTGTCAGTGTCACTATAGACTTGAGGGTACTGTTTCAACATTTTCACCCTCTTCGCGCTACGAATGACTGCAGGTTGAATACTGTCGTCAATACCAGCAATTTTACTTAATTCGGCATCAAAAGGTATCTCCTACCTTGAGCGCCCGGTTTTTGAGTTATCTAAGATGGCATCTTTCTTTCGCCTGATAACCGTTTTATATCGATTTTCGATTTGTGTGAATGAATAAGTCTTGCTGATTTTTTTCTGAATATCTTCGGCAATTTGTTCCCACATTGATTTCCGAAATTCATGCAGGAGATAATTTTTTTTTAGAAACCTGGATCCTTCCCCTTCAATCCTAAAAAAAAAAATATATGGAGAAAATACGCCAGCCGGAGAAAAGAACCAAAACGTCTAGTCACGCGTCGCCGCGCACGCTGGATCACGTCTGCGCGCGGCAAATTTTGCATTCTTGATGTGTAGGCTGTGATAGAAGTCGAAATAAATGGTACGTCCACACTTTTCGATCGAAAACAAAAAAAATCCCGATTTCATCCGATCAGACGTACGAGTTCGAACTCTTGACTCATCATAGATCGACTGCCGAAAGGACAAGTCGATTGATAGCCCCATTTCGGAGATATTCGAGAAAATAGAAGGAGTCGGTAAAATTCGAGTGTACCCCCTACCCCCCTTAATTTGTAGATATTTTATTAATATGTATGGATATGTGTAATAATGTAAATATGCCTAATATATTGTTACTAGAAGGGTAACGAGAGAAATGAAGTTGTGAGTCCTCGAGCGAAATAAGGAGACTTTCAAGAGGCTAATGAATTGGTTTCAACGAATTGGTTATATTTGAATTACAAGTACTCGATTCTATGTCTGGAGAAAGACTGATTTGTTTTTACAAGAATAGATGCTTACGCAGCAACCTAGTACTAATGTTTCTAAAGGTACTTCTTCTATTTCATTGCTACTAGATGTTATGCGAATATATGCTGATGATTAATTAGCTAACGGGTGTTTCTCCCAGCGTAACAATATGTTAACAATGATCAAGACCTAAATTTGTACCTCGTAAGCAAATGTAGAATGTAGTATCCTCCTTGAAAACGATTTTGTTGCCGGACTTTTTCACCGATGTGAATTTTAACAGTACCTCTCGAACCATAAATTTCTTAATGATGTCACGTACGGACTGCGCCAACAATTTAAGGTCTGGATTGATAAGAGCTGACATTCCGTGTATCTGAAAAGAGATAAAAAAAAAATTATCGAAAATAGTATTGGGGTTCAATTTATAACGTGATTGAACATGAATTCGATGTATGATTGCGGTCTTGGAAGCTTTATTTGCTTCCAGGTTCTTGTCGAATTCGTTGAACTCCTCAAGCCTCTCCCGCACGGAAATATATATATGCGAAAAATATATGCAACATATATGTCGCATATATAACATATATGTACGCAAAATATAAAAATGTCGCATATAGTTCAACATATACGTACGCATAATACATACCGAGATGATTCCTTGAAAGTTCACAGTCAGTCACAGCCAATTCGACACTACCCGAGTTTTTCGTCTGTTTTTCGCAGGCTGGCCATCCTTTCATTCATTCATTCATTCATTCATTCATTCATTCATTCTGTTATCCATCCAGCCATCCATTCATCCAACCATCCATCCATCCACCCATCCATCTATCCACCCACCCATCTATCCACCCACCCATCTATCCACCCACCCATCCATCCATCCAACCATCCATTCATCTCATACATTTATTTGATTATTTATTTATTTTTTCATTTTAAATCATTTGACGGCCTTTCACAATTCAAATTAAAAAGGGGATGGCCAGCCTGCGAAAAACAGACGAAAAACTCGGGTAGTGTCGAATTGGCTGTGACTGACTGTGAACTTTCAAGGAATCATCTTGGTATATGTTTGATGAGTTTTTCATAGTGTTGACATCTATGTCGACATCTATGTCGACATCTATGTCGACATACATGCCGCAGCATTTATGTTGACATTTATATCAAACTTATAAAAATGAATGTTACTTATATGTTAGCGCAAAAAACAAATATGTCGCATATATGTCGCATATATTTTTCGCATATATATATTTCCGTGCGGGTTTGACTGGCAGCTCACCGAGATCGTTTTTTCCGATGATGGCGTCAATTCCCTTGACTTTTTCAACTTACTTTACAAAAGAGGCTTCAACTTGGCTTAGTTTCAGAGCTGAAGGCTGGCTTTGCAGCTGTCCGATTTGGACCAATAATTTTCCGAAGCTTTTAAAAATCATAGTCCTCAAATCATCTGAATCTGTAAATATCATCAATGTGCAAACATCATATGTTAAGGGGGTATACCCACCTAGAAAATGATTTTTTCCAAATCACTGCTACGCTCTGAGAAAACATTCTAGTGACTCAGTGCTTTTACAGTTGATTAGTGCTATTTTGATACATAGTTCATGATTTTCCCAGATTTTATGTCCTCCGCCGAACAAAAATTTAGTCCATCGAAGAAAAAGTACTTGTCGTAGGGTACAGGTTGCTGTGTTGCATGAAATTTCTCCAAATTGAGAGGAAATATTCTGTATGAATGTAATTTAGGGGCAAACCAATAATATTTCATGAATTTAAATTCTAGACGTAGAATATAATATAATTATTATATTGAAAATATAATATTTTTATTATTTTTTGCCAAGTATTATGAATTATCCTATAAGTATACGTTTCCGTATCTTCCGAATCACCTCTGCGTGGTCGTCGTGTCACGTGGTACCAAGTGTGCCAACGCCACAGCGACGATGATATATCTTTACCCGCACGATGACTTACGCGTAGAGCCATCTGTCGGGCGTTTCATGAGCCGAGGACCGTCTCATGTCTCAGCTGTCAGAAATCGACAATTTTACACCAATTACATCTTTACTACCGCTCGACTTTTTGAATGATTAAACGAACTTACCTGTAAGTGAAGTTCTATCATAATTGTATGAAGCGCCTCTTCCGAAAGATCAATTGTAGTACCCCTACTTTACACCGATGTCACCACAGTTTTAAAGCTATAGTAAAAACTTTTCCGTTGTGCATGCAACCGTCATATCCGGTAGCCATCATTTCTTTTAAAGCACTGCCGTAACTGTTCAAGGGTATCTAACTGTGTTAGATGAAAGGGAATTAATTTTTTTTTTTTTTTTTTTTGGGTGGGACTGATCTTTCGGAAGAGGCGCTTCATACAATTATGATAGAACTTCACTTACAGGTAAGTTCGTTTAATCATTCAATTGTATTTCGCGCCTCTTCCTTCAAGATCAATTGTAGATGTTTAAAGCCTGTTACGGCAGAATACCTGGTATTAAGATACTGACAACTGTTTTATTTATTTATTTATTTATTTATTTATTTATTTATTTATTTATTTATTTATTTATTTATTTATTTATTTATTTATTTATTTATTTATTTATTTATTTATTTATTTATTTATTTTTTTTTTTTTTTTTTATTCCTTTAATATTGACATAGCAAACTGGTCTCTGTCGTCGGAGACTGGCCGGTTATAGAATCTTGCGAACGTCGCTGAATTCTCGGTCCAACCTGCTGTCTTACGGATTAGGTCCATATTCACACCCTTTCGTTTCGCAGCGGACGTCGAGGCATGTCGGGTGCTGTGTGCCGAGAATACGTCGGTATCTATACCGCTATTGCCTAGAACTCTCTTAACCCACCGACTTAAGGTCTGAGTGGACACTGCCCTGTGTGGTCTTTTGAAGGAGATAAATAGTGTCTCTGTGTTGTTACGTAGATCTTTCGTTCTAGAAATATATGAGTCCAATGCCGTTGCAGCACATATCGATATATCTTGACGATAATAAGGTATTGACAACCATGGTTGGTTCCTTCCTAGTGCAGACGTTTTAATTCTATCTGGGATCTTGATGGTGATAGCCGTATTAGATTTTTGCACGTTCTTAATCTTAATGAAACCTAAAGTTTGCATTCTTTGCCCCGTAACGAGGGCCAACAAAGTGATTAACTTCTGAGAAAGTTGTTCTAACGATATTTTTTCGTTGGGAAACCAGCTAGATAGAAAATTTAGAACTATCTTCGGGTCCCACGTCTCCTCGTATTTTGGTTGTGAAGGTCTTATTTTGGCAACGGCCGTGAAAAACCTCCTAACCCTATTGTCTTGTCCAACTTCGGGACCGAGCAAAAAGGCTACTGCCGATCGGAAGGTATTTAGCGACCCGTGAGACGCTCCTCGTTCAAATTCCTCGGTCAGAAACTCAATTATTGATCTGATCGATTTACAGAAAGGGTTCATAGCTCTAGTGCGGCAAAATCTCCACCATTTTTTGAATGCCCCTTCGTACTGTTTCCTTGATGAGACACTGAGGGACGCTATCATCATGTCTACCGATTTTTTCGGGATGTCTCTTAACTCGAATGCTTGCCGCATAATCTCGCGGCCACCAGGGTAGTCCTCTTCCATAACGGGTGTGGCTCCCTATTTGTAGATCGTAACAGATTAATATCCGGTTTCAAATAGATAGGCTCAGATTCGCAGATTGACTGGAATAAGGGAAACCATGCCTGCGCGGACCAGTATGGTACAACCAGAATTCCCCGAGAGCCTTCTGATATAATCTTTTGTAAGACGCGTAAAATGATCGCGAATGGAGGAAACGCGTAAAAAAAATAGGGCTTCCAATCTATCGTGAACGCGTCGATCGCCATCGACTCTGGGTCTCTCTGCCAAGAGACGTATTTTTCGCACTTAGCATTCTTACGCGTTGCAAAAAGATCAATGTCCGGAGTTCCCAGGGTCTTTACGATTCTCTCAAATGCCTCATCCGCTAATTCAAATTCAGTTTCTAATTCGAGCTTACGTGACTCCGCATCCGCTTCTTTATTATCGGAAGACGATATATAGGATGCAAAGATCCATATTCTGCGAGACTCACACCACGACCAAACAACCTTCGCTAAATGGCTTAAATTCGCGAATCGAATACCGCCCATTCGATTGATATATGATATCGCCGTCGTGTTGTCTATTCTCAACAGGATGTCGCAGTTGCGCTCTTGTTCCGCAAAACACTTTAGGCCAAGAAAAGCCGCTAACAATTCTAAATAATTAATGTGGAATTGCTGCTCTTCGATTTTCCAATGACCATTAGCTCGCTTATTTCCGCAACAGGCTCCCCAGCCTGATCGCGACGCATCTGAAGAGATAGTGAGCGTAAACCGTTTACTGCTGATAGACATATCAGTCGAGTAAATGTTGGTCATCCACCATTCAAAATCACTTTTGAGACACATAGGAATATTCATTAAGGCGTCATAATTGTCGCCGTTGCTTGTAAGTGCCAGATATTTCTGTCTCTCGAACTCCTTCACGTAAACCCAACCGTATTTTATAGCCTGGCAACAAAACCCTAGAGTCCCGATAAAAGCCGCGAAGTCTCTTATTTTGCATCTACTGGTGTTGCGAAATTTCTCGATCTGAATTCTAGTCTTTTCCATTCTTTCTTTAGGTAATTCTATTGTCATCTTTTTGGAATCAAACAGGTATCCTAAAAACACACATCGCCTGGACGGAAGCATCTGGCTCTTCGCCTCGTTTACAATAAACCCTAACCGTTGTAGCAGCGTACACGTCTCGTTGACATTTTTTGAACACTGGTCATAAGATTCACCGAATAACAAAATATCGTCCAGATAAATGACGGAAAGATATCCTAAGGATCTCAAGTGTGCCATCACTGGTCGCATGAGTTTGGTGAATACATAGGGGGCGGAAGACAGGCCAAATGGTAAGCAATTAAATTCGAAGAGTTTGTCTGAAAAACTAAACCTTAAAACCTTCCTGTCTGATTCCGCTATTGAAACGATATAATAGGCGTCTTTTAGATCTATCTTTGCCATGAACCAGCCTGACCTAATTAATCTTTTCGCTGTTTTGTGATCTTCCAACTTGAAATGCTCCAGTTCGACGAACTCATTGAGTTTTTTGAGATTCAAAATTAACCTGTGGGAGCTATCCGGCTTTGCTACAAGAAATATTGACGATACGAATTGGCCCTCAACTTCCTGGCATTCCCGAATAACACCCTTTTCTAATAATTCGTTAATATTTTTCGAAATTAACCTTGTCTCGTTATTCGTCCGGCGAGGCTCTCTGGGGGGTGCTAGTTGTACCACCCTGCATATGAAGGATATTTTGTATCCCTTCACCCATCTTAAGACTACTAAATCTGAAGTTAACTCTCGCCATTGTCTCAAAAACCATCTTAGTCTTCCGGCCGACCTACTTACTGAAACTGATTCTATTTCTGTCCTTGGTTCTGGTACCCTCCTCGGTTCTGGTACCCTCCTCGGTTCTGGTATCCGCCTCGGTTCTGGCCGCGTGTCGGCTTGTGCGACTTCCAATTCCGTTGGTTGCCAGAGTACTGCTGTTGTTGTTGCTGTTTCCCGCCCAACGCCTGTAGAGTTCTCTTGTAGAACGAGCGATTGGGCGGGCCCTTGGAGTTTTTTGACGTTGAACTTTGATTCTGATCTCAGGTCCTTGGAGGAACATCTAACATCTTTGCGGCCTTGAGCTGCTCTTCGAGATTGTTTCCGAACAACCATTCATTGACAAGACTAGAATTGAGCGTATCTCTGAGAGTTGTATTCAGATTTGATAAAATCAGACTTCTTCTGATTAAGGAGTCGTCGTGCTGTATATCTGTCAACAGTCTCGCAGCATCACTTAGCATCTCCAAGAGAGCTAGATCCTCTGGTCGATTCGCTTTCAAGATGAATGACAAGGATTTTCCAATTGACGCAAGACACGCTGCGGTTCTCTCCTGTCTAGCGATGACTCGAGCGTCTTTCTTCACGATACTCTCCTGTAGTGAAGCCTTCACCTCTACATTCAGCTTCGGAGGGTCAATCTCAGTGCAGTTTGCTGGAGGTGGATATTTCTCCAGCAATTTTTTTTTTTCGTCGACCGGGAGACCCTTTATCAATATATCTCTCCATCTGATTGCGAAATCCTTGTGAATTTCTGGTGCGAGAATTCGCTCTTGTATGAGTCGGCTACCCAGTAGTTCAAGGATTTTGCCATCCAACTCGTCGTTCTGGCTCGGCTGTTGTGAGACTGAGACTGTTGTGTCTATGGCACTCTGAGAAGCTGACAATGTGGGTGTGACCTCCTGAGAATCTATCATTATAGTGGACTGAAGTGCAGTATTTACCGATGGAGTTGACTCAGAGACAGTGACTCCCTGGCCCCCAGCTGAATCCACAATTGTTTGTGGGTTTGCTTCTGCAAAACACCCAGTCTTGGGGTCAGTACTTGCGGAGGGCCCAGCGACCGCGGTGAACTTTTTTCTTAGGTCAGTACGTGCAGCTGTGTTAGCTCCTGCGAGGGGCCCAGCCCCTGAGTTAGTAGCTGCAAGTAAGGTCGGACTCCTGTAAGCCTCTCGTTGCTGTATTATGACCGACTGTATTGTCTTCCCACTGTACCTAGACTCTGCCGAACTACTTTCTGTCTCCTCGTCCCCTATTGTCATAAACATAAGAAAAAGGTACTCTGTAAGCCGTCTGCTTATTCAAAAGTACTCATTAAGCCATCTGCTTATCTATAGTACTCAGTAAGCCATCTGCTTATCCAAGGTACTAGATTACGTTGCGTAATCCAATCACAAGATTATTTTTGCCCCTGTAAGTATACCACTGCGGTAACAAACATTCAATATTGAATACCAAGTAATCTACTTGGGCTTTCTCTTTGTTCTCTAACCCGCATGGCGAGTTTGGTTCGTCGTTCTAACCTGCAAAATTTAATTTACTTACTGCGTCTCTGTTTTCGGTGTCAGCGCTCCTGTTGCTTCCGAAACTTTTTCTCGGCACGCTTTAGACGTTTATAGCAGTGATTTTCTTTTTCTTCCTCGGTTTGGTGGCGTCTTTTTCCCATTTTTACGGTGACGCATGTGGCTTCATCGGCACAAAATAGAAGAATGATGGCTACCGGATATGACGGTTGCATGCACAACGGAAAAGTTTTTACTATAGCTTTAAAACTGTGGCGACATCGGTGTAAAGTAGGGGTACTACAATTGATCTTGAAGGAAGAGGCGCGAAATACAACTATCCATTCGCCCCATTCTTGCGTGAAAAAACGAAATTTTGACACAAAAATGTTCGTCATTGCATGTTGACTATAGGTACGTTGCCGGTTTTTGCGTTTTTGATAAGTAGACTTTGATGTCAAGCAAAATAGGTGACATGGACACACTTGACGAACATAAAAAATTATTTTTTCTCGATTTCAACGGATCTTGAGTGCTGGATCGAACCTATTTGTCCCTAATCATCGAATAAATCCATTATCATTTTTAACCATCGTTTCGGAGTTTTTTCGATGTTTTACTTTTTTTTAAAGCCGGTAAAGGTAGGACTAGGAGATGCTCTTAATCCAGAATTGATACTTTCATGCTGATTTGGTCCCCAGCTGAGTATAGGTAAATGTATAACGTTCATTAATTGTACACTTTTCAATTGCAGATAGCGTGAGAATATACGAAACCCGAAATAGATAATGTATTATGAACTATACTCCAATATTCTTTTATAGATATATCTATGAGCTGTGATTACAGATATGTGTGAGGCTATAAGCTGCTGGATTCTCATTCAATTTGTTTCTAAGCACTGTACTAATTACTACCAGATTATCATTTGTTTTGTTCCTGAGAACTGTTCTCATCGTAAACTATAAGACTGATACTAAGTTCACATAAGCTGTGATTCTATACACTTATAAGGCTGCAAACTACTGTAGGTAATACCATTTGATTCGTTCCTGAGAACTGTTCTGGTCGTAAAGTATAAGACTGATACTATGTTTACATAAGCTGTGATTCTAGATATTTATAAGGCTTCAAGCTACTGTAATACTGTTTGATTTGTTTCTGAGTACTTTACCAACTATAAACTATGAGATTGATACTGAATTTATATGATCTTTAATCATGGATATTTATCAGCATTAAATCAAAACGAATCGATACGTGAAGAATGGAATTAACGCGAATTGATTAGAATTAAAAGGATTTGCGTGCCAATTTTTTATAAGTATGAAAAGATCACACAGTGAATAGAATTTGAATGAAAATTGTGTGCCAGTTTTTTATAATCATAAAATTGGCACATGATTCCGTTTACTTAGATTGAATTCACGCGAATTCCTCATTTTACATACTGATTCCACATTGTTTCATTTTGGTTTATTGGATGGGGCTGTATGCTACTGCATGAGCATTTAATTTATAGATGTGTAGACTCTAGTTCGTACCTGGCTGTTGTACAATACAGAATTAATAAACTCATATGAATTTATTCACGCAATTATCTGACTTTTTTTTCGACAACTATCAAGAACATATTCTTTTACAAAATTTTTATATTGATTTCGTAGGAATATTTCGGGTGTAAATTTGGTGTAAAATCGCTCAGGTGTAAAATTGGTGTAAAAGTGGTGTGAAAAATTCTGAGATACACCGTGTGATTTTGGTGTAATTTTGGACGCATTATAGAGTTTTGCCAAAATTACACCAATATTACACCAGAACTACACCGGGTACTTTTGATGTAATTTTGGTGTAACTGATTCCGCTAGGGTATCGTACAGATGGATAGTTTGAAGCTCATCCGCTATAACATTCTTGCAATGATATACGCCAGCCAAATCTGACGATACCCCAACATCGTAGAGATATGTCACGAGTTGCAATTGTCGAACGATAAAAATAATGTCTCTCCCAACTTTTACAATATTTTGAACGAAACAGATTCGTTTATCTTTTAAAATACAGCAGCTGTCTCGCAAATTGGTTGCAAATTCTACTATCCCAATTTCGATCTACGCAAACTGCCTGCAGTCATTGAGAATGTTGTCAGCAAGAGGCCTTTCGGCATGAGCTTTTGATGGACGAATGTGGACGTTCTCATCCATAGGCACAGTGGCAAAATCATTCAGTTAGTCTAATTTTTTCAGATATTGTTGCAAAGGGAGATGAGGCTTTCGGTTGTATTTACGGGATTCCGGCTTGTTGTTTTCATAGCAAAACGCACTAAATGTTTCTAAAGGACCTAGTTGTCTAACGTCATCCACCACATGCAATAAGCAGTGCACATTGTATGTCAACATTTGCTCTCCATATAGGATCTCGCATAAATTTACATAACTCCATAGGGCTTCCTCGCAAAAATCGTACATATTCTGTGGTGTATTTTCAGCGGGAAAAAGGCGCATTGTACAGTGGAATAGCATCAGGTGTTCGTAGTAGGGGAGACCGGGGCTAAAAGTTATACTTTTTCAATAACTTTGAAAATTTGATGGAAAAAAATTTGTAAAATACAAATAATATTGTTCTACAATTTGGCAAATATATTCTATTTTATTATTCCCAACGTTTTTGAAATATATTTGCATTAGTTTTTTTGATACAACATTTTTTTTGCAATGAAACAAAAAGTAACAATTTGCCCCGATTTGGGGATAGTTGTGCATGAGCTGGGGCAAGTTGTTACAAGATCTATTGTGGGTATATTTCATTAAAAAAACAATTATTTTATGATAAATTTATGTATTTCATGACGAATTAACAATATTTAAAGAGTTTTCAATCATTTGTCTTACATAAATTAAACTCAAATTAAACGGTAAACATAAATATGGGCAATCCCACCTCAAATCGGCCGAGAAATGACCTCGTAATTTTTGAATCGCTTGAAACTTTTTTCACTTGAAATCGACGTCAAAAAAGTGGACCCGTATTTTTTCGTTGGTCCAAAAAATATTTTTCACGCTAGTTATGAATTATCGCATTCAAAAATGATTCAAAGATCAGCCCGCTCCAGTGAATACTTTCAGAGATATGAATTTTTAAACATAGCGGTGCAACAGCGGTTTACAAAAATTCACATAGCTCTAACTCCGCCATTTTTGAAAATCCTTCAAGTTGTATTTTTTTTTTCCACGGTACTAAAGATATTTTGAATGGCGCAAAGATCCGTGTCTTGAAGGTTTTTTTTTTTGAGTGAAGTGACGTGGATCCGCTCATCTACTCTATATTCTATTTTGTATGCTGATATTGCCTTCCTCTCGTGTTACTTACCATATTCTAAAGCCGAAATGAATTTATTCTCGGATTTTGGATTCAAAAAATCTATCACTAGAGGTGTTACAGATTTCTTTGTTCTCGTTTTGATAGCATGAGCCTTGGAACTGGCACTTATTCTACACTGTCGAGCTAGAAACCATTCTTTACAATCACTTTGATCTTGTGTAGCTTTGCATACTTCAATAATTTGAAGATCAGTCAGATGGACGTTTTCATAGTAAAACTTGAGTTGCTGATTATCTGAAATGATTAGCTCCAGTGAGAAGGGCTCCCAATTATGACAAAAGTTTATTAAATTTGAAGCACATGCTTCACAATCCCCATCTACACTTCTGCTTATTGCTGAATGCAATATATCTTTTATAATACTTTTGATAAATCATGTATTCTTGTTATGGGTTATCAAAAGAAGTATACAGTGTAGAAACAATAATGACGTTTATTATACTCTTTGTGGTCGGTACATGATTGTGTATAATATATGCGCACTAACAGAGAGTTCTCACTAGACTAACTATATCGAGACGAGAAGCCGTTAGACGAGCTTTGAACTAATAGGTGATACAATTAGAGGGCGCAGGTTGTATATCTGTGGTTCCTCGACATGCGTGTCAGATGTAAATCAAAGGCGTAAAACAGGTCATATTTTAACAATTCTCACTTACGTTTCTTTCCCAAAGAATGGTACGTAAAGCACAAGGCTGATTTACAACATCTGAGTATATAATATCGTAGGGAACAATGTTAGCTTACTTGATGTTTTTTCATTTTGAAGACATCGGTTACAACGATTGGCTTGGCATACATTTCTTTGCCAAGTTGCAGATCCGAAGGTCTTCCCCATTCCTGTTCTAATGTTGTCTTTGACGTACTTCTATCAGTGCGTAAATGTTCTTGTACTTTTCCCTAGTGAAACACAAGTACATGATACATTAACTGCATACCGTTTGGAGTCAAGCTGAAAAATGAACGAAATATATATACTGACTGTATCCGACGAACTTCGCCAGTGGTTGAAAAATCTGAAAATAATTCAGAGATCCTTTTGGGCCGGTTGCAACATCATACTAAAAAATTATCAAATCGAAGGGGCCGAGGGACGCTTAATGAAATTGATTCTGAGCCAGATGTGTTCAACAATTGAAGAAACAGCCAATAGGCGCTCTGAATTTTTGTAATCCAGAGCGCCGATTGGCTGTTTCTATAATTGTCAAACACATCCGGCTCAGAATCCAAATGTGACATGAAATGCCCCATATATAGATAGATTACCCTGCAATGTTTTACTCACCTCTATTTCAACTTTGTACGGTGGAAGAGTGAGAGATGTTTGTCGGATAACACTAGCACGTATAACTTTATACGATTCGGTAATTCCCGATACTTCTTCGACCCGCACTACATGTGTGGCAGATAACGCTTTACCTTTTATAATTGCTTGGGGGTTGAAATTTACATAATGCGTGACCCGGTTCTGATGACTAGATCCATTTTCACGCGAGTGACAGCCGGAAACTTGAGAGATCAGTTTCGAATCAGTTTAGTCCAATAATACAGGTGCCTGACATTTATATTTGAATATATTGAATCAATACGCTACTTTTGAATAGTAAAAGGTTCAAAATGCGTTGAGTTAGTTTTTTCAATTTTATTTTCAACTATTATTGAGTATTCAAGTTATATTGTAATAAAAGGTAACGTAAATAACTATTCACTCTCATACGACGCTGTATATCGCTCGGGGCGTGAAGTTCGTCAAAACGCCACCATGAGCGCTACCATGTGCCTTGCACATAGCGAATTGAATTGCAGAAAAAGGCAATTCATAAATGGCAAATGAAATATCACAGAGCAACGAATAAAAATTAGTTTCCCTTATTGAAGTGAGTGAAAGAAATTGAGAAAAAAAGTAAACCCGAGATTCGGAAACATCTATTAGTGGGTAAGGTTCTAAAAGAGTAACTCCGCGAGCGCAAAGTTTAATGAAAAACAAAAACCGAAAAATCAATTTTATGCCGAATTTTGGCGCGGAAAATAACTAAAAAGTACAAGCTAATGACAACATTGTCTCCCTTAATTATTACACATATACAACGAAGATATTCATCCTCAAGATCATTGGTTTTCCAAAGACAGTGAAATAAAATACTCGCTTCCAGTATCAGATTCAAAGAAAATATTCAAAATTTTCTGGAAAAAGATGAGAATTCAGCTGTTGCTCCAGGAATCAAAGACTATGTAAAAAAGGAATCCGTATACTACAAAAGAGATACTTGCTTGATGCACTCGATAATCTACACAAAAAATATCAGGTGGAAGAGCCAGTGAAAGTTAATCGAGCATTATTTTTACCGATTGAAGCCATTCTGAATTATCCGTAAAAAAAAAAATCAGAATGTGATACGTGCTTGTGCAAAACACATGCAAATTTTGACTTTATGATCAAAAAATTATTCTCTCTCAAAATCTTACGTTCTGGAAATAGTAAAGAATTTATTGACAGCTTGGTTTGTGATCCTTCTAAGCGAGAATGCATGTACACTATACAGGGTATGTAAAGATTGTGGAGATAGGTCAGTTATTTGTGCTAACAATTCTGAAATAATTAATTGATACCAATGGATAACTGAAAGTATAGATCAGCCAGGAACGAAAGGGTTGATGTATCACATTAAAGTTACTACGAAAAAAAGGAATATCTATAGTCTGAATGATTTCGTTAAGGAGGTAAAGTCCAGAATTCCGAGTTACCTCAAACATGTTTATGATACTTCTCATCAATACCAAATACTGACCCATTTACGTAGAAACTTGAAAACAAATGAGGTAATGGTCATTATGGATTTTTCTGAAAATTATCAGTGCAAATACTCTGTCGGAATACACAGCATCCATTTTGGCGCTTTCGAAAAACAAGTCACACTGCATACTGGTGCATTTTTCCATAGAAATGCTGAAGGTGAAATAGTGTGCGTTAGTTTCTGTACTGTACCCGAATGTTTGAGACATGACGCATCAGCAGTTTGGGCGCATTTTCAACCAATTTTAGATTTGTTAAAAAAAACTGTACCCAACGTTGGAACAATACACTTTCAGAACGATGGGCCCATCACACAATACAGAAACAAAAGCAATTTTTTTCTATTACGCTACTATTGCGAAAAATTAAAATTGGAACATGCAACGTACAATTTCACTACTTCAGGACATGGAAAGAGCTCTGCAGATGGAACTGAAGGTACGGTAAAATGTTTGTGTAACCGGGCCGTAACGAAAGGTAAAGACGTAATATCGGCGGAAGATATTATTGAAGTTGTATCTCGTTCTAGTGAGAAAGTGAAAATATTTCTGATAACGACATTGAAGACATTGAAAAAATTGATAGCAATCTTAAGAAAGATATAGGAGCCGTACCCCAAACAATGAAAACTTTTCAACTCATTTGGACAAATGAAAAAAAAAAATACTTATCACTAATACTTTGTCTTGTAAAGACTGTATCTATTAGTCTCCTTGCAAGCATTACTCTCTAAATCAGAATGGTTTTCCGATCACTGCAGAAACCAGAAAGAAGTCAAAGGCCGATGGCAGTAAGATAATTCCAGCGAAAATCCCAGATGAAGCTGCGTTTGAATCTAATAAAAACTTCAATGAAAGCACGTAATCTGAGAAAATCAATAGAAAAGACCGGAGAACGAATAAAATTTCTATCCGAGCTCCTGCGAAAGTAGTCATACGCATAAAAAATCAAGCTACAAGAGTTTCAGCACGTAACGCAAAAAAAAAAAAAATAATTGAAATTGTGTATCAAATATAAAATTATGAAGTAACCCCAAGTTGTGTACTGCTTTATTTGATTTTTCCGGATAGGTTTTCGAAATATCAATTTCGTACAGTTTACAAAATTAGTTTTTAGGATATGTAACCTCAAACACGTATCTTGTCCTATTTAAGGGGACCAGTACAGCTTTGGTTTGATATGGTAGTGCCTTGACCTTCGGTGAAGATAATTTTTTATCGATACTTTACAAACAGCGTAGATTCTCCGTTCAGAACGATCTCAAAGTCTGTATGATTTAAATATCTATGATTACATGTAAACTAATAGTACAAACTATATATTCATAATATAATGTCAAATTTCAATACATAAATTTGTTAGATTTTGGTATGCAACCTGTGTCTGTATGTTCAAGTCTCAGATTAGTGCTATCACGACAAATTGAATGAAAATACTTATTCGCTATGAAAGAAATGATCGATCGACGCTCTCTTTGTCAGATGATAGAGATTCTCATCTATATTTATTTATTCGTTTGAGACTCGGCGTAATTTAATTTATGAATGTAATTATTGGAGAAAAACCTTTTTTACGGATTGTTCAATTTTGTAGTGGGTCGTCGTTTGGAGAAGAGAGGATGATGAGAGAAAACGCTGAAGTTGCAAGATATCGGGATAATAGTATGATTTGATACGGGAAACGGGTAGAGTCAAACGAATAGAGCAGAATGCAAGTGTTTGACTTCAAAAACTTCCATTTTATGCTCTACGCTAGTCTTGCATCAATAGGCTCAATTCTATATATTTCGATACCTTCTGTTCAGACCCGAAGTTGAAGTTGACGTTATGAGTACGGGACGCGTACATGTTCTTTTTGCAGAGGACCTAGCTGCATTAAAAAAATAGTACATTATGTACCTCGGAGGGAACAGGGGACTTTTCCACATGAACAGGTAGACCTGTTATTGTCCTGGCCTCAGTAAGTGGGAATTCTATGCAAATCATGACAAGTATGAGTAGAATAAGCCCCTCCCTCATTCGGACCCGAAGAAAACTCACCCTGTATATGCAATCCCCAAAAAGCACCTCGCGTGCAAAAAACGTGCGCCAAGTACATTGATGTGGTCATTGCCTCAAAAAAAAAAAAATACCTCCTTCAAAAAAAGTATTGAAATCAGACACTACCGCCAAGCATCATCACATAAAAAACATAGCAAAATAAAAATAAAAAGATTTAAACAAAAATTTATAGGTAGTGGTACTTGGCGGGCCTTTTGTAGACAAGTATGAGGAAACAGCAACTGAACTATGTTGATAATCCTGTAGTGATATAAAATATTGGCCCGCCAAGTACCACTACCTCCAAATTTTTTTTTAAATCTTTCTATTTTTATTTTGCTATGTTTTTGATTTGATGATGCTTGGCGGTAGTGTCTGATTTCAATACTTTTTTTGAAGGAGATATTTTTTTTTTTTTTGAGGTAATGACCACATCAATGTACTTGGCGCACGGTTTTTGCACGCGAGGTGCTTTTTGGGGATTTCACTGCTTTTTGTACCCCGCTGCTTTGATATTTATTTTTGCTTTTAATGAATTTCATCCAAACATATGTCCCCAACATTCAACCCTGCGTGCAAACTTTTTCGGTGATCCTAACTTTCAACCCGCAACGGCGGAATTACTAGCACGTGTATTCATAGTTACCTACTGTCAACTTCGGCAAAACGTTATAATTGTCTAATAAATTTTTGAATGCGATCAGATCTGCCATAAGCAGAATTTTCCTTCCGTACCATGCACGTATAATGGCCCGTTCGAATATTGTGACCTTCGTGGAATATTGCACTACTATCTACTTCAAAAAATTTTAGGAAAAATGAGATTTTGTCAGTAGGCACAGCTTTTATATTGTAATTGGTGATCTTAATGATTTGTTCATCCTGTACGGAAGTTATTACGAGCTGGACAATTGAACAGCCGCTTACTGATATGACGTCAATTTTTGTGAGTCCCTACATTTATCGACTTACAATTATTGCAGGATGGTCCCTCAACAGTTTTTTTTAACGCGAAGTGTTATGATTGATTATCTCCTTACCTACATAGCTATCTGAACAGAGCGTTGGTAAATAGGCATGTATGTTATCAATATGTCATGAGAACGGTTATATCCCGAAAATTCAGAAAACGATTTTTAGAACTATAATGTGACGATCAACATTTGTGAATTAGTGTCGCATAGATTGGAGAAACATATTTTCAAGTAAATTCATTCGACATTTCAATGTGTAAAATTTCAGATCATAGTATTCTCGGAATTACAATTGTCAACCTGATACACGGCACGAAATTCCACCGAGTCCTTGATAAACATAAACACCTATATTTTATACTACAATTATCGATGTGACATATATAATTCACATAACCTCAAAATCTCTAGATCCTAAGATGAACGATTGAATAGATATATTGCTTGTTATGATTTACTCGTGGACGCTCGCGTTAAATTGAACAACTATTTATTTCCAAGTGTTGATCAATATTATGTCTAAATTCGTTTTATTAATTTCCGATACTTCTCGTGTTTTTCTCATCTGTTCAGTTGTCAGCTCAGCTGTCATAGACTGGCGTATGCGCGAGCGCAGCGGGACTGCAGAGCGAAATATTAGTCCTAATGCTGGCGCATGCGCAATGAAACTGTGGAGCGAAAAATAGTCTTAACCGAAAAGTCTTAAAGAAAAAGTCTTAATCTTAAAACTCGCCACTTTGAAAATGAAAAAATAAATAACTCAGCTTTCAGTGCACCGATCATGCTGATTTTGGGCTTAAATTAAGGCATTTTCCATCAGCATTCTCAACGTAAGACATTAAATACCGGTATAATACAGAAAAACGGTGATATCCATCAAATAAGATTCCCCCACTCCGCCTAAATTGGCCCTTGCGGTAAAGAGACACGGTCGTCGAGCGCTCACATTTCTTGAATGTACTTAGCGCGAGACTCTACCGAGTCTCTTGATTCCATAATTTTTAAAGTGAAGGATAAAATAAAATAAAATTATACGTCCTTATGCCGTTAGACACGTGACATGTTAGCATGGCGATGTTTATAATGAATAACACTTTCTCTATGTCTTGATCTCTATCTTCCTCACTGTCTTATATAATATAAAATATAAAATGATATAAAAATCATATTCTCCATGATTATTTGATAAATATGTCGACAGATCAGCAGCCAGCAATTGAATTAGCCATACAGGATACCACGCCAGAGAAATCCATCAACATCTCTGAAGTCCAATGCAGTATTGGCGCGCAGCGGGTGTTGGTCTTCCACGACCACAAATACGAATATACCCCTAGAACAAAACAGAAGAAAATGTTAAAAATGCGTGAAAATATACGGAAGTACGAATCACTTCGAAAATTCAAAAACAAAGAATCTCTCGGATGAAAAAAAAAGTTACCTCTCTAAAAGAAATCGTAAGCACCCTAAAAAATCAACGGCTTGTTTCTGAAAATGGAGCACATTGCATGGATGATTTGTCTGATGCTCCAGTAGAATTATTTAAGCGCATGAAAAAGAATAATGATGCTAAGAAATTAACTCGTCAAAAATATTCACTCGAGCTTCGCAGCTTTGCACGTACATTGCATTTCTATTCGCCAAAAGCCTATAGCTATGTTCGCAAAACATTTGACCTGGCACTTCCTCATCCGTCAGTCCTTCGCACCTGGTATTACTCTGTGAATTGCGAACCTGGTTTTATATCAGAATCTTTTGAAACATTAGAGAACAAATGTCGCGTTCAAAAGGCAGCGCATAGAGATGTAGTTTGTGCGCTAATGCTAGACGAAATAGGCATCAAAAAGGGTACTCAGCGGGGACGTGATGGGATACAGCGAGGACATGTAGATATTGGTAGTGGGCTTCCACCAAGCGATTGTATTCCGGAGGCAAAGGAAGCATTAGTTTTTATGGTGGTGGACGTTGACGCCTCCTGGAAATTACCTTTGGCTTATTTTCTAATTGATGGCATGACATCGGAGACATTAGCAAATTTAGATTCCCAGACCCTCATCCGCTTGCATACTATAGGAGTTCGTGTAACATCCTTAACTTTAGATGGCCCACCGAATCACATGGCAGTAACCCGTATTTTAGGCGCAGATATGAGCATGCTAAATCCTCGACCATATTTCCCACATCCGAGTAATCCCTCTGATCTAGTTTTCGTAGTTTTGGATGCATGCCACATGTTGAAGCTAATTCGTAATTGTCTGGGGGACTACAAGGTCTTGTTGGATGAGGAAGGCCGAAGAATTGAATGGAGATACATCGTTGAACTTGCTCGATTACAAGAAGACGAAGGTCTCAGAGCTGGAAACAAATTAAGATCATCTCATATTCTTTTTCATAAAAATATTATGAAAGTACGTCTCGCGACTCAAACTCTCAGTAGTAGTGTTGCAGATGCCATCGAATTCTGTGACTTGAAACTTGATATGCCAAAATTCAAAGGTAGTGAAGCAACAGTGCAATTTTTACGGAGTATAGACAGTACCTTTGATTTTCTGAACGTGAGAAGTCCTTTGGGTAGAGGATTGAAGTCACCATTGAGAGTAGCTAACGAGCCAGTATGGCGATCAAGGATGGAAACCAATCAGCAATACATACTGCAGCTTACGACCCTAGATTCTAAGCCGATTTACAAGTCTAGACGATCAACAGGGTTTATTGGATTTTATACCGCCATTACAGCTGTCTTTGGTATATTTGATAAGTTTGTGAACTATGAAGGATCTCAAATGAAATATTTCCTACATAACAAAATTAGTCAGGACCATTTGGAGCTGAAGATTATCTTATTATATAGAGTTCACCTTAATTAATCGGGATGGGAAGAGTGAGTGAAAGGGTGAATGAATAAAACATACAATTTCGCGAGAGAAAAAAAGATGCTTGCTTCGGCATAAAAACCCTCACGAGTCAGAGGAAAAAGCCGAAGCAAGTCAAATATTTATTAAGAAAAATAAGCAAACGAACTGATACAAATGAACAAACAAACAAACAAATGAAAATTACAGAAAATCAAGCCGCTGGTGCGTTTCTTAAAACTAAGATTGAATGATCATTCAATAATTAAAACTAGCTTACCAATACAAATACAAAACGCCGCACTTCCAACGCTCGCGTGGAAGCGGGGTAGCGGGGAGCGTCCAAAGTGGCCCACGGCCGTGCAGACAGCGGTCCCGACGTCTCGGGGATCCACGCTGCCGTGCTCGGGCAACAGAGATGTTGCCGCGTTAACGCTCGCCCCCAGAACGGGCACCTCGGGTCACCGGAAGATGGACCGCGTTCACACAATCACTTAAAACAAAACACGGCTAAACTACGCGGAACGAACTAAGTAACGTACCTGCGCGAGTAGAAAGAAAAAACGGATATTAAAATCGAGACACGATAACAAGAAAACTTCGCAATGCGTCCTACCTATTCACTGAGAGAAAAGTTCAGTAAAGACTACCGATGTCAGCAGGGTAATGGTTACTTCCCATGTGGTAAGTGACGCCAGCTGTAGAGGCAAGTAGTAGCTACCGGAGTTTTCGGTTGCTACAACTTGCCGCATGTGTAGCAACAAGCTTACTTTGTATTGGCAAGTAGTAGCTACTTGCCTACCGAAGCAGCCACAACTGAACCTGTACCTACTCGCCAGAGGCAGGTAGTAGCTACTCGAGTCTCAAATGGTGGCAAGTGGTGGCTACTGAACTTTTCTCTCAGTGTTCGAGCGCTCGATCCTAACTGACTAACTCTATACCCCCACACTAACGAAACGTATTCTCAAAGCGCGGCGCGCGCACCCGACAGACCCAGTCCTTGCCTAATACCGCCACCATACGGCCGAGGACCTCAACGTCGCTGGGCCCGAGCGGCCCGCGAGATTCGAACGCGAACAGGAGCTATTTTTTTGGGCCATTAGACAGAGAAGTGGATGGTGTCCGAATCCAATTGCTTCCCAGTTTGTATCGGCATTCAAACGTCTTTTAGTGCGGCACGAAATAAGTTCGACCAATGGCAATGTTGATGCGTTGGACCAGACAAAAATTTTACATGTATCACCTAACCAAGGCTGGATTTGGTATTGTCGGGGCCCCTAGGCAAAATTTTGGTGGAGGCTCACTTAGGCACCGCAATTTTATAAAATTTAATCCAAATGCTATGGTGCATTTGACCGTCATTGTAGATTTAAGCTGAAGAATATTTTACAAGAAGTTCACTAAAATAATTTGGGACTGGGGTAAAAATAAAGAGATGCAATAATTCAAAACTTCAAATAAACATTTTCCAACAGTTTTCCTTATTATTATTTTTCAAATAGTCAAATAGAATGAGATCGTCATTATGTGATCGATATTTGGTACTTGCTTATTAAAACTCTTATACGTTTAGATATATTCATATATTGTATATAGGTATTTTTATTACTTATTACTGAAAATTATAAGTTTATTGGTATCGATTTTCATGTAGGTTTTCATATTTTATTTTTATAGATGTATATCATGTATACTATTTATAAGGGAACTTTTCTAGATTTCTTCGCGGCGAAATCTTCAATTGTGTCAGAAATATCAATTTCTTTTAAAAGATCGCCATCAATACTTATGAGAGATAAATTATTGAGTCTTTCTTGATGCATTGATGATCTCAATCGATCTTTCATTAATTTCAATTTTGAAAATGCTCTCTCGTCTGTGCAATTCGTCGTCATTAAAACAAGATATATTTTTAGAAGGGTTTCGACATTTGGAAATGTATCCGTAAATTTTTTTTCAATTATTAGCTTATATAATCTAGCTTCGTAGCTAATCTTCTGTTTTGGCGAATTCTCTGAATTGTATAAGTTCAGCAGACAAATATGCATCTAAATCGTTTTTATATAGAGTTAATAATCAGTTAATTTTAACGCTTGATTATCAGTTTCATCAGCAGAAATGATATCTAATTTATTTAAAAATCCAAAATAGCTATCAGCCTCTTCATAAGCAATAATTTAATAAAACAAGAAAATTATAAAAAATAAAAATTTGGTGGTGAAATAATTGATTACAACAGCAAAAAATTTGGCATTAATTTATCAATATTTTCTATTCATTTAAGCAAACATTAATATTCATTAATATTAATCACCCTCACGGAAAAATACCCTAAAATTTAAGGGGGTAAATTCTTAGCCCTTAAGTTTTGGGGGTTTACTATGAAAACTCAGATTTCACCCTCAAATTTCACCCCCAAATACAGGCTAAACCCTGAATTTTCATGGTAAAACCCCGAACTTAAGGGGTACGAATCTACCCCCTTAAATTTGAGGGTTTTTTCGGTAAGGGCAGTGTACATTTTATAATAAAAGAATAAATATTTTATGTAATTTTTCATAAGTAACAACGTAACAGAATGTAATGCTTCTTAGCTCTAGAAGTTAAACTTAGAGGTTTAGCGTGAAATAGTTTCTCATAATTAATTATTTCACAGATTTTTGATACAGAAAGAACTTCGTAAGCATGTTCGTGGGTACGGAAGACAGTTTCTAATTTTTGAAATATAAAATATGACATTTCGCTGATAGTAAAAATAAACTTGATAATTCCAAATATCAATTGGTTATCATTTTCACCAATACACAGTACCATGTCAGGCTTATAGAAACTGCTATTTTTTTTCGATCCATGCAACTTTAGTTAACGTTTTATTACAAAAATTCGGGTCGTCTCTCAAGGAACTGTCAAATATCACATTTACTTAAATCACCAAATTTACACGTGGACGTAGGCCCAGTTTGGAATGCTGGTTTTAGATTCTTCAAGTACAGTTGCGAAGCGAATTTCAGCTGATGTTTTGTTACAATTGTTTGTGCAACAATTCTTTTTACTTTTACTGACTGAAGCTGCGCCCGTTGATTTTTGGTGTTTCCCTTCGAACCTCATGCACCAAAAATTAATCGGTGGGCCACATCGAGACATCATGGTTGGTAAATGAGTCAGAAAGTGGTCCTTAGGTTTCAGAGATCGATTTAATAATGTTCGAACTAATGTATGATGTTCTTGTATGAAAGTTCGAACAAGTGAGCTACATCTTATCTGAATCGAAGTAGCTGTTATAATAGCCAATATCTGTTGTAAAACGATGTAAGCTCGCCAAGCTGGATCATCATCAGGTATTAAGTTTCCTATTAATATACCAAAATGTCGAACAAATGCATGCATTTCTGCAGCTGACATACGAAGAAAGTTGTTTTTCAAATCATTCTAAGTTATAGTTGGTGGAATGTTTGATTCAGTCATACCCCAATCGTAAATTTTCCTGCGATAATTTAGTTGAACGAGTGTAAAATATTTTGTTGTAGAGATGTAATGTTTAATCAACGCAACCATGTCAAATACGCATGAAATATTGATGCAAGAGATGATTGATAAGTTGGTGGAAAACAAGGCAGCGTAATGTAACATCCACACAATTTATTCGTCCCGGAGTGACTACCGAGTGCATTTCCTGTCTCGTAATCGTCACAAAATAATAAAATAGGTAAAATTATTTTCGATTGGCAATTTTTTATTTTACGATTCCATAGATCTGATTGTATCAAATTTGAAATTACTAAATTTTCCTTTGTCAATGCTTCCATGTAAGCTAAAACTGTATCATATACACCTGGCAATTCGAAGATTTTTTTCAACATTATTCAAAGAGGGAATTGATAAGCGTGTACTTTAGTGGAGTTATTTTTAGATGAACCATCGTAACGACGTTTGATGCCTACAGATTTTTTACCAACTACAAATTTGGTTGACTCAAAGTATAAATCTTTATCTTTTGATAATTGAATTCTTTTATGTTCTGTGTCAACGTCATCAAAAGCACCCAAAAATGACTCGAATAGATTCGTTATAGTAGTAAACAATATATTATTAGGTGAATCATCAGAAGAACTCGATAACTCTTGCGTAATTGTATTTAATCCATCATGAATTATTGTTTTTGTTGACTTGAAAAAAAGTTGTACTTGCTTCCGAGATATAGTAGGTGAATTATACATTTTCAAACCCGTAGTTAAAATATTATCTTGTAAATTTTGAAAAACTTGAAAATTAGTAATTTTTACTTTTTCTTTTGATGACGAAGCTGTTGTCTTATTCACGTTGGATGATTGAATCATGTCCTTGCTACACAATCCTTCACAACTTTTTTCTTTCTGCATAACAAATCACTTCAAGATAATTTTTGTGGCGATTAATTGTTGTTTTTATATTAAATCCTTTAGTGCACCCATTGAATAATCTTCCGATATGGACAACGTTATTAAAAACTGCTAGTCCGCGCTATGTTTTTATTTTCTTCTGATAATTAACGTCGAATTGAAATAAATATCAACATAACCTCGATTGACTACTCTACGCGCTAGAGTTTGACAGCTTTCGCTTAATTTTTGTCAAGTAGGCACCGATGCCTCGCAGGTTGAATTACCACCGCGGGACGATCTTACCGACCAATGAAAATTAATTATTTGGCGCGTGCGCAGTCGCCTGTATACTTTCTAGATTTCCTCGCTGTAGAATTGCGTGACGTATTTTGTTTCATTGCTTTCGGTGCCCGGGCAGAGATATTCCGTTTAATAGCACCTTCTGCACGCGTTTATTCCAATGCTTTCAGGTCTGATGGAATTGGGTAGAGAAGCACCTTAATGCTTACCACAACACTTATCATCATGGAGTAGGTTGTCCAAGTTTTCGTTATGATTTATTCGTGCGTCCTGCCCCTGTATATCCTGAGACTCCTCGGTCTGCGTATCATCTCCTTGATGAGAATTCGTGGATTCGATGTCATCATCTAATCTTTCTTCATACATATCTGTAACTCATAAAATGGAAGAAGTATTGAATGTCTGATACAAAAAGTATAGGTATACAATAGGGTGACCCTTAGAAATTAAATTTTTAACAAAGAACAAATTTTTCTCATGTTTTTACACAAAAAGCAAACTTTTTAGAGGGCGTTTCAAAAAATTTAATTTTTAAGGGCCACCCTAGTATACATACTGTAACGTTCCGGCTGTGCTGGCCTAGCCAGTACAGTCGGATCGCGTACATAGCGCATCACGCGATTCCGCGGATCACGCAGATTTCGCTATAAAAGGGGGGCCGCTGCGCCGTGCGGTACCGATTGTGTGGCAAAAGCGCCCGTCGAGTCACAACTCATTATTTCTCTAGACCGATTGTGTGGCAAAGCGCCCGTCGAGTCACTTCTGTTTATTTCTCTATTAGGCACGTAGCTAAAATAGTGCGTGACCTTCCTTGCTCTTAATTCGTATTTCTTCACTTGCTAAAATTGAAGTGGATAGAATCGCGAATTTTGATATTGAAATAATAAGTCTAATAAACTCACAATCTCACTCTTGAAAGTTTTACTAATTTTGAATTTAATTAAAAAAATTAGACTGCAAGCATAAAAGTCGTCTTAATAAATTTAACGGCGCAATTTAATCGAATCACGGCGGAAAACCATGATTCATCAAATATAACGAATTCCCGGATTAAAACAAATTCTCTAATCAAATCTTCAATCGGAAACATTGACTAAACGTTAAGAAATTTAGATTTAAAACTTTACTGTATCTTACTATCTCTTCTTGTATTCTTTAATTTTATTTTCTATTCTTTAATATAATTTTCTATTCTTTATAATTTTCTATTATAAAATCTCGTAGCTCAATGAGCAATACTTTCTTTCTTTTCTTTGTTAAATTCTACCTAATCTAACCAGTTTTGATTAAACCTAATCTATTGTAAAACTACATCTTTTTCTTTCAATTTCCTTTTCTTTTAATTATTTTTCTAAAATCTTTCAGCTTTCAAAAATTCATCGTCGTTAGCTATTGACAGCTACGGTGCGGATTAGTAATCCAATCCCTAGTCTGATAGACAGGCTCGGTGCGCTTTGCGATCCCTAGCTCTGCAAAGACAGCAGACAGCTTCGGTTGATTCACTGATTGGCAGCACTGGCTAAACACCCGTGTCTGAAAATTCTTTATCTGTGAATTTAATCCAAGTCTGTCGCGCAGGCTCGGTTAGCGAGGCATATCCCAGCTCTGTAGGGAGGCAGCTCTGGTCGGCTAACACCCGATCCGAGTCTGTATTAGGGTTTTCGTGGTTTTTCACTTTTTCCACAAGAGGAGCTCCAAAATTATCACACCCGTGACAAAGATACTCACGCGGACTAGCACCGTATCTCCAGCCTTCAGCTGAGATATTGGTGCAGTAAGTTACAATACATTGACAATTGAATGACAATACTGCAATTTACCTTCTAATGTATCGTCTTGGTTGAGAAGGTATTCGTAGATGTGCTTCTGAGTGGGATCCCCTAGAAAATTAAACGGCGACATATGTTTAGGTAGATGGCAAGCATTTAATAGAAATGAATTTTATTTACTTTGCTGAGACAGCCCGGATGTTGTCGGTGTAAATGTACTGACATAGCTTGTCGGAGGTGCACCGATGGATGAGTTTTTGATATGCTGCCGACTTCTACTACATTGTGCAGCAGTAGTGGTACTAGTTGATTTGAGTTTTACGTTTTTTGGCAACTTCATATTCGCGATTATTCGCGCTGTAATTGTTATATATTATTTCTTATTAGGTATTATTCTCTGACTGATTGTATTTGAAAATTGTAGATATGATTATGAGATCATACTCACGCTTTTTCAGAAGATTTTCGCCAGTGGTTTGCGTTTGTCGAAGGTCTTCAGAATTTGACGACCTTGGGTGTGTCGACATTCTCTTATTCATACTGCAGTTTTGGAATTGGTGAATATTTGATCTGAAATTTTTGAAGCGGACAAGGACAAGTGATCAAGGACGTAAAAATTATGGAATATGTTGGCTAGATGTGATTCTGGAAAACTGCTGGATGGAAAAATTAGATACTTTGGAGGATTAAAGTTAGCGTTTCAGAGATTACAGCTTGTGTTGTGGGGTTGAAAAATTGCTATCTCTCATTGAGATTGGCCAGTTGGTTTTACCTGGAAAATTCACAACTTCTGGACTGCTGAGGATTAGGAAAATGTATTAATTAATACTTCTGGTTGGTATGAAAAAGAGGCAATACATAAAAATAATTTTGACTTGGAATCCGAAAAGACTTCTTACTAATCTTAGTGACTGGCCACTTTTCTAAAGTGACAGATAAAGATTTGACTTTACAAATGTTCATCAACTTTGAGCCGATATGGTAGTCTTCAATTGCGGCGGAGTCTTCGTACCTATGTCCAACAATAACAGGTGTTTCAGAGTCTGTGTTATGACATATAAATTGAATAACCACAACACTGTTATCCTTCAGATAACAACAATTGTTGGGTCTTGTGTTTGTTAGAGTGAAACTGGAAAATTCAATGGTTTTGTAAGCATTGATACACCCTGGTGGAAGCTTTTCATTGCGGTTGATCTTGTTTTTCAGTAAATAATCTGCATTTCCGCACTGAGATCTTGGTGGAATTACTTGGGATTCTTCGTGGATTCTATTTACGATTTGAGCCAACACGCAAGATCCTTTCCTGACCAACCGCTTTAGATATTGCAAATAATTCTTAAAAGCAAAACAGCTGAAACCGTCTAAAAGCCCAAACAACAAAACGTCATCCGGTAGGTGAATTAGATTATGAACATTATACACAATATTTTCTTGGCCATATAATTGCTCCATTGTAGCCACATAGTAATTCAGCAAATGTCTGGCAAAATTATTGTTTTTAATACATTCTTCTGGGTCACTCAGAATTCGCGCTGCACAGTTCAACGAATTGAAATGAATGATTTGATCTTTAGAAACATGATTTTTGAATATGATCGGCCCTGTATACAAAAGAAGCATGCGTAATTCTGTCGCTTTGAATCTTGAGAATTCATCGAAGGGTAAACCATCCAACATCAATGTACAAAAAAATAGGATTGGGAATTTGGTTTCTTTCAACGTGTTTAAATTGTTCCGTGAGAGCTTTTTCCAAGACGTAGTGGACATATGTACCATTTGCGAGCAGGACAACGTTACTTTTTCTGGGTGTTTGCAAAAGTGATCTAGAATCACTTGGAAGGTCATTGTAGCCTAATTTTTTGATAGCAGTTGTCTTGATCAGTTGACTTCTAGACGACTCCTAGGAAAGGGGTAAGTGGGTGGGCGGGTGGCTCCCATCCCTCCAACCCCTCTCCTACCTATAATAATAAAATTTTATTTCAACTATGAAATTTCTTCCATCAATACTCATTCCTAAGGTTTGAAGCTGATTGATTTCTCTAATAAAATCTTGCAGGTAAATCAAAACTTCTTTCGGCTTACAATTCCCGGAATAAAGAGCAACTGCAAATGTTTCGTATATGCAGGGGTCGAAATGTACCTTGCATAATATGGGCAAAAAAGTTTTTGTACTTGACTTGGAAAGCTTCATGCCATCCACATTGACCATCAATTCGAGATCATTCGACTCATGTAGATCTGGGTTCACACAATCTAGCAAGCCTTTTTGTATCCCCAAGTACGCGTATTCACCTTTAGAACCATCTGAGTCATCCACTTCTTTTATCACATAGTCTGCAGAGTCTCTGTCGAGGAGAGTTTTTGTCGACTGTGGTAAGTTTGGCAACAGTCGGCGCCTTAGAATTTCAAGTAGTAGGTCAGAGTTTTTGTGAGGGATTTTGCAATTGATTTTTTTGGTTATGTCAATCCATGAAATAGCTGAGGCCTATGTTGAAAATCTAGAAAATCTAGAAAAATCTAGACAGGTCTATATTACAAATATAGCAATCTCGAATCTAGCAAATCTAGAAAAATCTAGGCAGGTCTGTATTGCAAATCTAGAAATCCTAGCGAATCTAGCAAATCTAGAAAAATCTAGACAGGCCTATATTGCAGGCTAGCAGTCCTCGATAAATTCCTACCAGGGTATATGTATGAATATAATTGTTATTAACATAGGTATATCAAAACGTGTTACGAAAAGATTCAAATTGGTATAAAAACGTTTTTATGAATATAATTTTGATGTTTTGAAATGAAAAAATTTGCCTGAAGTTCCGAACGTTCATTTAAATGAAACTTCTGGAAAAAACCTTATATCACACTTATTTGAGCGCCCGAAATTTATGAATTTCAAAATCTCTATAACTGACCTTCGATTCTCAATCTATCTCAAATTTGTAGATATTATAGTCGATTAACAATTGTGGTGAGCTTGCCATTTTCAAATTTTCGTTCAAATGAACGTTCGGAACTTCAGACACATGTAAAAAACGCTAATAAAAGAATTTTGTAAAAAAAAACAATTTCTTTATATTTTCATTGCTCTCCTTGCCTTTGAATCCGGATATGATCAACTGATGGAAAAAAATGCAATTCGACATTTCAAGTCATGTTAGAACAACCAATGATGTTGGTAAGCTCGAAACAGTTCACAATGTCACAGTTAAGAAACCTAGTGTAATATATTTATTTTGATTTTATTGTTAGTAGGTAGTTTAAATAACACTTTCTTTTATATAGGTAAAATTAATATACTTTATTTTCTCTTTAACAGGGTTTTATACATTATTCTTATAGGATCATTATTATTCGTGACGGCTCTTATCTATCTTACTGTTTGCTGGAAGAAGAAGTATTCTCTTATAGACAAAAACTACTTTGCGCATTCGTGCGCGCAGGTCTGGTACCTAATGGGTACACGCATGTTGTTGATTTGAATTTACTATTGTCCCAACAGTCACATCATCTTCAACTAGATGTTGCTTAATAATAGTACATGAAACTTCTAGTCAACATTACATTTTCTGTGAGTGAAACTTGACAGTATGAATTTGTGGATTTGACGGTATTGCTCGTTTAATTGACATTTAATTTTTTTTTTATTAACTACTACGTTTATTCATTAATACATAATTTCACTGTTGGAACAAACCTCAAGTATATCAGATTTTGAGTCGATATTACATCTCATTATTGTAAAATATGACATTACCAATCCGAGAAAAAATGATCATATCTGATCAGATATGGATCACACAGCGAGGAAATCTAGAAAGTATACAGGCGAATGCGCACGCGCCAAATAATTCATTTTCATTGGTCGGAAAGATCGTCCCACGGTGGTAAGTCAACCTACGAGGCATGGGTGCCAGCTTGACAAAAATTAAGCGAAAGCTGTCAAACTCTCGCGCGTAGAGTAGTCAATCGAGGTTATGTTGATATTTATTTGAATTCGACTTAAATTATCAAAAGAAAATAAACACATAGCACGGACTAGCAGTCCAGTAATCTCGATAATAATAGCTTTCCAAGCCTTTCTGAATCACTACCGCAATTGATTGAGATTTTAACCTAAAAATTTCGTATCAATTACATCGCCATGAAAAACAAAGTTTGACAGCTAAAACTCGGGATGGCCAGCCTGCCCCAGCGGACGAAAAAACCCGCGCGTGCGCAGTCGCCTGTATACTTTCTAAATTTCCTCGCTGTATGACTAGTTTTGTATGATCATACCAGAAAAATGGCCATAGCTGATCATACATGATCATATATAATCATGCATAATCATGTAATGTCATGCCTGATCAAATAGCACAAGCAAATCTTATACAAGCATTACACGAATAGTGAGAAATAAAATACGAAAAAACCGACATACGTGTGACATTTGATTTTGCATTTTATAATAACTATTTGTAGATGGACAAGCATTACCAATTGGTTAAGAAAACGCTTGTTGATTTTTTTTATCTGACCGGGGATTCGAACCCAAATCCGCTCGCACACACTGTATTACCAGTTGCACGCTCTACCAACTACGCCAAACTATTCTGTAGAAATGAGTTTCATATTTTCTTATTTGTCCAAAGTTATGATTAAGGTGTCGAATTGAGAGCTGATAGACATTTTAATCTCATCGGTCTGTGTCATGATTATCAAGATGAGATCATGCCTGGAAAATGTTGTAAAAAATGTGAGCGTAACGCGTACGGATTCATGCGATATCGCAAATTGAGTGATTTTATGAAATATGCAATAATAAAACTTCGTGACATAATAACATAACTCATAACTTATTATAACTACGTAACATAACTTGGTGCACATACATGCCCATACATATCATTATGACGGATCAACATGTTCATATACAACGTTATACATGATCCTATACGATTCTAGGTAATGTTATGTATGGTCATATATAATCATACTTCAATGCATGTATGATCTGCATGGTAATGTATAATGTTATATAAGCTATCCCATACGATCATATATACGACCATATGTAATCATATACAGGGTGTCTTTCAATTAGTCGTACAAACCTATATAAAATATAACCTATATAACCTATCTTAAAATATCTGAACATAGGGGGCTCATGCCTGACTCATACTATACATGAACTTTTTTTCTCGGTAATCTGTAGGCTTGACAGTATCGACTTTTTAATCCACATTAAAAGCCAATCCTATAAACGCTTGCGTGTATTCATTAGAACTGTTGCATGATGTCAAAATAAGCCCATACTGTCTAGTCAAACCTGCTATACACACTAGGGTGGTCCCGTAGAAAAAAGTTACTTTCCCGTGACCAGAAAAACTCATGATAGATTCATCTGAAATTAAAAAACTAAATTATTTCTGTTGATAGATACATAGATCTCCTGATTAAACGAAGGAAAAAAAAAAAATTGAAATTTGAATGTTTGACAGAGTTTTTTACAAAAAAGTACGATTTCAGGTATAATTTTTACCACCTATGGCCTTATAAAATTGTTTGTGATAGAAAAAAAAAAAAAATCCTTCATTCAATCAGTTGTCAATCGTATCTTGAAGAAGTGTGCAAAATTTGAACAAGATCGGTACATTAGTTTTTGAGAAATCGTGGTCACCGACTTCAAAAATAGAGTTTCGAGAAAAACGCGATTAAAGTTTTAAGAGCATGTCCTAGTCCTACCTTTACCGGCTTTAAAAAAAAGCAAAACATCGAAGAAACTCCGAAACGATGGTTAAAAATGACATATAATGGATTTATTCGATAATTAGGGACGAATAGGTTCGATCCAGCACCCGAGATCCGTTGAAATCGAGAAAAATTAATTTTTTATATTTGTCAAGTGCGTCCGTGTCACCTATTTTGGTTAATATCAAAGTCTACGCGTCAAAAACGCAAAAACCGGCAACGTACCCCTAGTCTACATGCAATGACTAACATTTGTGTCCAAAAATTTTGTTGCTTTACGCAACAATGGGGCGATCAAACCGAAAGTAGAGCGGTAGTCAAGATGTAAATAGTGTAAAATTGTCGATTTCTGACAGCTAATCGTGAGACATGAGACGGTCCTCGGCTAACGAAACGCCCGACAGACGGCTCTGCGCGTAAATCATCGTGCGTAATAATTGAATTACAATTATAATATAATTATTACATTGAAAATATAATATTTTTATTATTTTTTGCCAAGTATTATCATTGATACTTGGCAAAAAATAATAAAATTATTATATCTTCAATATAATAATTATATTATAATCTCATGTCTCACGATCAGCTGTCAGAAATCGACAATTTTACACTATTTACATCTTGACTACCGCTCTACTTTCGGTTTGATCGCCCCATTGTTGCGTGAAGCAACAAAATTTTTAGACACAAATGTTCGTCATTGCATGTAGACTAGGGGTACGTTGCCGGTTTTTGCATTTTTGACGCGTAGACTTTGATATTAACCAAAATAGGTGACACGGACGCACTTGACGAAGATAAAAAATTAATTTTTCTCGATTTCAACGGATCTCGGGTACTGGATCGAACCTATTCGTCCCTAATCATCGAATAAATCCATTATATATCATTTTTAACCATCGTTTCGGAGTTTTTTCGATGTTTTACTTTTTTTTAAAGCCGGTAAAGGTAGGACTAGGACATGCTCTTAAGTGAAAATAACAGAGAAAAAAAAAAACTAAAACAATAATATAAAACTAAAATATATAACTAACATATTTCAAACTAGTAACCCTTAGAAAAAGAGAGAAGCGAACAAGAAAGACTGACAAACAATAGCTGACCAGCTGCCTCAATATACCTGCGACGCGCTAAGCCTTGTAAGCGGAACTCCCCGAGGCTCTATCTCTTACAATTAGACTTTTACTTCAATTGACTTAAAAATTTGAGAGAATATTCTAAATATAATGTACAATTTAATAAGACGATTAAAAAAAAAACAGATTTTAAAAAATTCTCAGACCCATATAACCTCTTAAAAAAAATAAAAAAATGTTTGTTTTAGACCACCCTAATACACACATATCAAAAATACAACATTTTCTATACTATACAGTATAGTAAATAACGCAATACTTATAGGGACTCGTTGCGATAGTGTATAGGAATATCTCGGATACTGTTTTAGTATCCGCCTCAATACCATACTAGTATGGTGATAAACGCCATACATTTCTTTCCGTAAGGATTAGGGTGGTTCTTATTTAGGGCATATGGTGGAATTTGAATCGTTGCGCCCCCCCCTAATCGATCGCGAATAATTAAAAAAAAATCACTAAAATTTGAGCTCTTAATTATAACATTAAGCCATGCCGCAAAAGGCTTTGTTTTTTTCAATTTTGTCTAACTAAAGATATAATATCGAGGGCTAGGGATCAGAAGGGCGTAACCCACAAAAAACTGCGGATGCTGCCAGAAGGGCTCATGTGTTAAATTTTCAGATATACGCCCCTATGGTGAAAAATTCAATAAAGTCGAAAAAATGTGGGTTATGCCCTTCTAGTCCCTAGCCCTCGATATTGGGTTTCGTGCACTTCTAAACCCTTTTTTTTTGTACGCGGCACTCAAATTCATTGGCTATTTATTACTTATTTCAAGTAATGAAATATTTAAATTTCATATACAGGGTGATCCAGAATGCGTTACTTTCCTTACACCGGTGGATTCCTTGTAAAAATCTAAGACCAAAATTAATAATCCTAAAAAGTCGAGAGCGAAGCCGTTTCCAGGTAGGAGCCGTTTAAAGTAAGCCAATACGAGAGCAGATACGAGACTGGCTCAGGTCGCCACCGCCGGCCTAGTGGTTTTCGCGACGCGTTACCGGCCACCGCGATTTCGCCAACTGACAAAATGACGTTAATGGCCCTGAACCCGTTTCGTATCTGCTCTCGTATGAGCTAACTTTAAGGTGGTTCTTCCCCTACAGTCCCACCAAACGTGGGTTTCAGACAAGATTTTGAATACTTCTCGATGGGGAAAAAATCTGAAAAAAATCAAGCATGTAGGAGATCCTCGGGAGATTGATTTTGCATAATAATAATTCAGAAAAGTTATTGACAAATCGATGGAAAAAAAAACTGTTCAAGAAATTAGCCGGTGACCCAACTTTTTTTTCGGGTGAAAATGATTTGTCAATTTTACTGAATACGTATGAATTTTTTGAGAATTTTGGTAACTTTTTGAAAATTGCGTTTTTTCATACCTGACAAACCTCAATTTTCAAAAAGTTACCAAAATTCTCAAAAAATTCATACGTATTCAGTAAAATTGACAAATCATTTTCACCCGAAAAAAAAGTTGGGTCACCGGCTAATTTCTTGAACAGTTTTTTTTTCCATCGATTTGTCAATAACTTTTTTGAATTATTATTATGCAAAATCAATCTCCCGAGGATCTCCTACATGCTTGATTTTTTTCAGATTTTTTCCCCATCGAGAAGTATTCAAAATCTTGTCTGAAACCCACGTTTGGTGGGACTGTAGGGGAAGAACCACCTTAAACGGCTCCTACCTGAAAACGGCTCCGCTTTCGATTTCTTGGGATTAATAATTTTATTGAGTAGTGACTCTATCGTTCGTATCCTATTAATTCATACCATATGAGAATTTGTCGGATAAGACGAACCTAATTTTTAAATTGAGTCTTCTAACTGAGGAAAGATTCTTTCTTTGTATTATAGGAACAAAGTCGAGAGCCAATGAATTGAGTTTCCAATTTTCATAAATAAAATGAACCGTAATTCCATAGTAACTCTTTCCCCTGATCGAAGTCCAGCCATCAATTGTAAACAATATCATCATTTTGCATTATTTCACTGTGCACCTTAACTGTTGCTGCGGTCAGAGCTGTGCGCCTAGGATACTCATAGTTAGGGCTGCAGAGAGCGAAGGAGTCTTGGGTATGATCATCGTTAAAAAAATTAAAGTTTAAGAGTTTGACTACCACCCATTCAACCACCGAAACTAAAAGCTCTCTTTATCTAAGACCTATAAGACAAGAATAAAACATGAGGTTGAAGTTCGTAACGTTAAGAGGGGGGCATCCTCGAATTTTACCGACTCCGTCTATTTTCTCGAATATCTCCGAAACAGGGCTATCAATCGACTTGTCCTTTTGGCAGCCGATGTTTGACAATTAATGAGTTCGAACTGATACGTTAGATCGGATGAAATCGGAAATTTTTTAATTTTTTTTTGTCGTAAAGTGTGGGCGTACCATTTATTTCAACTTACACCCAGAGAAATGGGTTTCTTGAAATTATTTAATCTAAATAAATTTTATTTAATCTAAATAAATTTTATTTGTATATGAACCAAATAGGTTCTTATTAGGTTCATATACAAATAAAATTTATTCAGATTAAATAAAATTTATTTAGATTGAATAATTTCAAGAAACCCATTTCTCTGTGTGTATATCAAAGCCTATGAATCAAAAATGTAAAATCGGCTTCCTGAGCCCGATTCTGTATGGCATTCCGAACACAACCATCCCAAAACATCTTTGTTCTCGACAACGATGGAGAAACGACATCTAATCTACGATTTTGTGGTAATTTTTGCGATTGTCAACGGCCGGGAGCGGCCATAGCCGCTAATGTGATGAAATTAGTTCCCAGAACGCCTGTGAGATGTCGCTGCGCTGTTACATTGATACACCTGGTACCACGTGACTCGACCTGCAGTCCAATCATCTGTGGCTGAGATGTTGAGAATGCGCGCGCGATGACATCTCACGCGCATTCTGGAAATTAACGTCATCACCCTAGCGGCTATGGCCGCTCCCAGCCGTCGACAATCGCAAAAATTACCACAAAATCGTAGATTAGGTGTCGTTTCTCCATCGTTGTCGAGAACAAAGATGTTTTTGGATGGTTGTGTTCGGAATGCCATACAGAATCGGGCTCAGGAAGCCGGACAAGTCGATTGATAGCCCCGTTTCGGAGATATTCGAGAAACTAGACGGAGTCGGTAAAATTCGAGGATAACCAACTAACCCCCCCCCGACCTTAACGTAACAGAATATTCATTGAAGAAATGGAATATTTCATGATTCAAATGTTGTTAGAATTATAAATTTGCGAGATAAACATGTTTTTACACAATTTGAGGAAGTATGCACCGTTCTCGATCCATTTGAAACATTCGAGCCTTGAATTTCAGAATTCTTGGCGAATATTTCGTTGCATTAACGTTACAAACTTCAACCTCATAATGAAATACTAGTGCACTCACAAATTTTACATTTTTTTTTTTTTTTCACAGTATAGGGGAAGGTGGGGCGGAACCGGCTACCGAAAAAAAGGCTCAATTGTATTTTTGCGTTGTGGCGAGTAAGAAAGAGTGGTATCTAACGAATCTCTGCTGAAAACGTGAAAATACCGAAAATGGGAGATTATACGAATACAAACTCAATGTAACGCAGAATAGAAGAATCAATTTAATGAAAGTAAAAATCACTTTGTTTCTGATAAACCCATCATACTCGTAATAGACCAACTCACCTGATTTTTGTTCAATCCACAAAATTGTTCCAGAGTACGCTGGGATTTAGGTGTATCGACTTTTTGAGGTGTTGAAGTTTGAGTCTGGCGCGTAGTGCCAACACCACGAACTACTCACAGTATGTGTGTGTGTGTGTGTGTGTGTAAGTGAGTGAGAAGGCGCAGGATGTGCGATGCGCAGCGAACAGATATAACCAGTTAGTAGTTAAGAGACTCTTGGTGTACAAACATGTGTTACAAATAAATTTACATTATATCTCTTTCTATATATAAAAAAACAAGTCTGTGTTACTATTATTTTCCTCAACCACCAACCACTCCACTTCCTAACGTGAGGGAATAATGAATCACAGATAGCTCGGTGTTTGCCTCTCAAGTGATTGATGAGACCGCTGGTGTTCGATTTTTGCTTCTTGAGCACATCTTGCATACCCCAGTTTTTACAATATTGATCATTACCAAAGTAAAATTACACTGGTCAACACGATTTTTGGGTCTGTCTTCTGCATATGAAATTTTGGTTGCTCCTACGTTAATAAGAAGGGGAAAAATAATTTTTTCGATCAAAGTTTGCTTTTGAAGAAACTAGAGCGATTTTTTGTACTTTTAAGAAAAATGAAAAATGATAGATTTATATATTTTTTTCCATTATTTTTTTTTAAATTACGATTAAAAAAGTTTTTGCTGAACACTCGAGTCTTCATTATTCAAGATTTGTGATAAATAATAGCAAACAAATATAAAATAACAAAAATTCAAGTTCAAAAATGAAAAAAAAAAAGCAAACTTTAAAAGCTAAAAATGGAAATTTGAGTGTTTTTTGATGTCTAGAATCAAAATTTAAGCATTAAAACAGAAGGCAGAAAAAAAAAAAAAAAATTGTTGACCTGTGTTATCAGCGTATCTAGAACTCTTGCCGCGTACATTTGACTTTTGTCTCGTTTCTCCAGTATCTTCCTCGATAATTTGTTCCATGCAATCATCTTCTGATTCAATGTAAATTGCTTCATTTGCACCGTTTCCATTGTCCACTTTGGTTCTTCGTTTTTTGAGTGCAAAGTACTTTTCTCTCCGGATCGCTTCATGGTTGCAATGTAATCCGTTATTGTGCTATTGAATATATCCCATGAGGTATAATATTTCGAGGTTATGTTACGAACGACGTAGCATGCAGATCCCTCAACAGATAGGGCTAATGCGAGGGTTTAACGACAGTGAATAGGGTGTAGTAGTGGGAACGGATGGACTCACATTCATGTTCCGTCCATGACGGCGTTCACATCGATGGTTTAATGCCAAACGGGCGTAAGCCCCAAAAAAACGAAAATCGTCTCTTTAGTGGCAAAATCTTTTTCATGCAACGGAGAATCTTGTGGGCATATCCGCTAAAAAATTTTTTTTTTGTCCCTTACGCCCGTATGGCATTAGTCCATCGACATTATTTCGTTCTATTCGATAATGTTAAAATTCACTTGATATGCATTAGAAAAATTAGAGAAAAAAAAAACTCGATAAAAATATTTGACGTCTCGATAGGACACATATCTATAAAAAATCTGTGAATGGACGGCAGGTTCTGTGGCACCTTAATGTTAAAATCAAGAGCTTAAATTTTAGTGATTTTTTTCAAATTATTTGTGATCGGGGGCGCAACGATTTAAATCCCACTAAGCCTTAAATAAGAACCACCCTAGTGTAGATATATTAGTTCATATAACATCTAATGTATTTGAATTTATTGAGTCATCCAACAGAATGGATTGCTTCAGTGAAAACAACCGAAATTTCTGTTTCAATCAATATTTACTTGACTCAAGTGTCAAACGATTGAAGCAACTATTCCCACACTGACTAAATACATTTGGTTGATTCAAACGATTTTTTTTCTCGGTGTAGTACTACCCACGAAACGTTATTCCCGATCTTGATATAAGTAGAAGCTCTTATACTGTTATTGTGAATCCTACGATATTTTCGGTCTGTATTCAAACCACCATATTTTCATTGTAAAAGGAATACGAACTTTCTGATTGAACTGAGCATAAATTTTTCTCCGCGGTGTATGAAAAGAATCTTCGAATAGAGTGATAGCGATCCAGAAAATTTTGCTCCTCCATTAATTTCTATGAAAATAGTTCTGCAGTAACCAAAAGGAGTGCTGCTTTTTACGCGTGTATGATGTCTTTTTCAAAAAAGCAGCCTTCCTATTGGTTACTGCATATTGTTTGCCGTGCCGCGTGACGCGACACGCTCTGTGTAACAGAGCCATTCATGGTGAGGCAAACTCATTTCTTACCTTTCGGTGCACCTAGGAAAGACCCTGTCTGTGACTCAACAGGCTCTTTATTGTCCGCCAACTGGTGCGGACGAAGAATCCCATTTCAATGAACGCTCAATGGCCATTTTCCATTTGGAATATCGAAGATCTCTTTCTAAAATAAAATATAAATCGTTCAGGTTATTTTACTTATACCATGCGATTATGTGGAAACTAAAGGCTCCAAGCGCGCAGGCGCTGATTTATTCGACTATTACGAGGGACACCAATTTCAGACTCTGCACGAATATCCCTAGAGTCCGTCTGCTGTTTGTTTCCGATTCTTGTCAAATACAAATGGCGACAGACCGTGGCAGGAATAGGTTATGTTTCTTGTGAATCCAGCAGACGACAGAGCTAGGGATATTACTGAAAAGTTGGTGGAGTTGCTAGCGCGATTCTGCCGACCAATGAGATTCGAATAAATCAAAGTTCGCGCGCCTGGAGCCTGTAGTTTCCACATAATCGCACGGTATAGGTTTGTACGACTAATTGAAAGACAGCAAGGTCCTAGCTATGAGAATCCGAACAGGCCAGCCACGATTCCGCTCAACAAGGGCCTGGCTAGAAAATCCAGAATAGGTTTTCCACGATTAAGCCCGGCCGAACGCTGACTGACCCAACACGGGGAAAGCTCGAGCATAACTAGATTATAATACAATGACTCTGGTGGCTGGCACACGTATCACCGTAGAGAGCTGCTAGTGACACGATTCCTAACTAATAAATCATAATCTGCACCAACTATCTTCAACGGAAACCTGAATTTACAGACCAATTGATCAAATTCGGATTATTTGGAACGCGTATGTTTCATAAAGTGACATGGATCGTCAACGTAAGCAAGCGGAGACCGAATTTGCGCAGTTGTGAATGAAAAAACTCGAGCCATTCTGAATTGGAGGAGAGAACCCGTGTAGAAATTTGTTTAGTAAGGCCTTGACAACACAGAGGCTCAGTTATGGATTCTACAATAATAGATCCCTATATCACTGCTCGATCGGCTTACCGGATTTATAAAATGTAAAATATATAGGTACACTGTCAGAGAAAAAAAAATGTTCCAGAAGATCCACTAAAATTTTTACAGTAATTTCACTACTGTTTTTAGTTCATACGACAAAAGAATTTGCCACTTCAAGTAGATTTATGTTGTTTGAACAAAAAAAAAAGTGTCGATATAAACATAAAAATTTTAGTGGAACTCCTGCAACATTTTTTTTCTAACAAAATATCATTTGATTCGAATAAACATGACCGCATAAACGAAAAATGCATAATAGGTATAATATTTAGTAATTAATCGTAATAATATGTGCAAGAACTTCAATCTAGTCCTGTAAATGCAAAATTTTGATGACATTGAAATATTTCTAGTGATAACTTGACATTTTAATAGACCCTGAACAAGTAGGAGAGTGTTGGGATGTATTCCATATCTATAGATGACTATGATTTATTATTATTAATGTGAAACAGATTTTATCATGCGTACCATCATCTCCGATTTGCGGTTGAAACTTTGTAATTTGGTCAGCAGTAACGTCATTGATATCCAATAGTCCTGCACCAATACCAGCCAATATAGCTGCTCCCAAAGCAGTCGTTTCAACCATACTCGGCCTAACTGTTGAAAAGATAATGGTTTGTCGTTAATTACCGTATTTAATTACCGTATTTACACGGAAATAAGCCGCACCTTTATTCGTTTTTTGAACCTCCCAGAAGCTGGGTGCGGCTTATACGTGGATACAGCACATTCGAGTACACAAATGCGTGAAATTGAACAAAAAATTTAATTGCAAAAATTGTTGAGGTAAAAAATGATTTCCGTGAGCACCGAAATAACGAATAACCTATTTTTTCAAACGCGCGGGGCAGGGGAGACTGGGTACAGTCGTAACAGTGGGTACGGTTGAAACAGTGCGTTTTTCACGTGAAGTGAAAAAGATAGGCGAATGATTCCGACGCGAGACCGACTATCCTGGATCAACGATCATCCTCGCGTCGGAACCATTCGCCTATCTTTTTTACTTCAAGAGATAATCGCACTGTTTCAACCATACCCACTGTTACAACTGTACCCACTGTTACAACTGTACCCAGTCTCCCCTATGGTTGCATTTTTCTATTCTTATCAAGCAAACCATCCACGTACTTTATCGTTCCACGAAATTGGAGGAAATTATCAAAATACTACATAACCGCCGGAAGCATGTAAGGATCGAAGATAGAGGAATAGGGGAACTTCCGTGATTCTTATAGCGGTCGCGCATGCGCGAAGCAGTATTGAGATTCAAGTTTGACACCTGTTCGTGCCATTCAGTGTGTGATTTTTGTACCACACCGTTTCGGTATCACTGCTTATACGAGTGTAGAAAAGTTTTTCCGGAAACGACCCTTCCAAAATCGGGGCGCGGCTCATTTCCGTATAAATACGGTAGTTTGATTCGTTTAGGAAATGGAAGCCAACAAATTTTAGGGATGTTATAACAGGAACAAATGCCTTTCAAATGCCTTTTTTCGGGCATCTCGTTTCCCACAATTGTTACACAACTGTCCGTATAGAGTACAATTCTCGTGCAGCTAATTATTGTAATTAATGTCTCGCGCGGGACCCTATCCGTTTCGGTAGGATTTCCATATCGCATATTCTAACGTCGATCAACCTAGACAATATGTCAGAGTCTCACGCAGGGCTCTATCCGTTCCCGTCGGGTTTCCATGCAATGTACATTACTTCAATATTTTCTCGTAAGGCGGCGACCACCGGTTTCGACATTCTCGCGAGTGCCACTGATAGGAGTTGGTAAGTATATAAGGAGGCTGAAAATAGCATTCATAAGCGTCGCTTAATTCCGCTATTGGTTATGTATTATCAATATGTATGTTGTCAATATATGTTGCTTCCCCTGAAGCACTGATCGTTTGAAAAAAAAAGTACTGATCCTATGTTAATTGATGTAATTTGCAGATACTGCATCGTACTTTGTAAAAATAAGCTGTAATACCGTATACCCGCAGGGCATCGTACACTCCGTATCAGACCGTATAAGAGACGAGCCGATATTTTTCTAGAAATCGCAGTGCAGTCCCGCATAGAGATTCCAGTTCGGTTGCGGATAGCTCCGGATAGAGAGCGAACGCCGAACCCGGATAGGATCCGGAAAATTACCAGAACCAAAGAACGGAGTTTTGCCGGATAGAACCGGTTCGCGGGTTCCTATCCGGCATTTTAAGTAGGGTATTTCTTTCTGGGCTTTTCTAAATTGAGCGGACTGAAACAATCGTCAAACCTGTTCTGTTTTAGTGCCATAATAATTATTGATAACTCGATTTTGATGACATCTGTGCTATGTGGGAAGTCTCAAACAAAATTTTCATCGATTTTTAGTTTTCTGCATATTAATTCGCAAAATTAAAGAAGTTATGAGGAGAAATTCCGAGCCCCGCTTCGCCGTCACAGAACCAACTAAGCCTTTAGAGCTCATTTTTTCGAAACCGCATCTTTGATAACGGTAACCACGATTACCACAAAACCGTTCATCCGATCATCTTGAAATTTATCCACGAGTTTCATGTGATCAATGACTAACCTCCTATGAAATGGATTTAGTATCCGTCTGTCCGCTCAACACATAAAGCTGAAGGCATTGCTGAAAATCCAGAAAATGTGACTTACCAATAAAAAGAATTCATAACTCTACTAAATTTCAGTTAATTGAAAATCGGTTCCATAGGAGGATAAAGGGTACCTTAGTTTTCAAAGTAATCTTTGGTTTGTGTTTCTCAGATACTCCGTTTGGCTGAAAACATGGTTACCGTTTTCAACGCTGCTTTTTGCACACCATGACTTCAGTGACCATAGCAGCCACAATTTTCATGTTACGAAATAATTTTTTTTTTTCAAATTGAAGTTGAAATTGCTTCCTTTCAAACCCGATTTGCTTCATTTTTTCTTCCCGTACTCCCGGACCCATACAATTTTGAAAATCGTGAACGTTATAGAACGTTCTTGGGTTAGGAACCCTTTAAGGGTTGCTCGAAAATTTCCCAACATTGCAAAATTCATTTCAATCCCGAAAAAATTTTGGAAAGCTCGCTCAAACATCAGAGACTATCCAATTTTCGGGTGAGATCGGCAATAAAAGATTCCAGATCAAAAATTAGTTACCCTGATCCTTACCTACGGTAACTCCTGTTAAATCAGCTTGCAATTGCATCAAAAGGTTGTTAGCAGTCATACCACCATCAACTTGTAATTCAGACAAGACAGTCCCAGAGTCCTTCAACATCGCCTCCAAAATATCTCTGGTTTGAAAACACACAGCTTCAAGAGCAGCTCTGATTATATGATACTGCTGTGTATCTTCCGTAATTCCACATATCACCCTAAGCATGAATAAACAAGTATATGTAATCCAGACTGTGCATATGAAACGTCTAGTTTCTAGTCCCCGCAAAGAACCACGAGCTCATCTTATCTCAACCGTATAAGATTACGCACTGAACTTGAGTATTTGAAATATTTAATATAAATTTAGATTAAATCTCGACTCTCTCTTCACACTGTAAAGTTTACCCTCGAGCTTCCTGTTGCCAATAAGGTGCGTAAAGTCCGGAAAATGCTGGGACAAAGTAGACGTCACCAGAGCAATGTACTCGTTCTGCCAAATCTTGACTCTCGGTAACGTTTTCCATAAGCCGCATGTTGTCTCGCAGCCACGAAAGTGCCGCACCAGCGACGGCAACAGACCCTTCCAAAGCATAAACGGGAGGTGAACGTCCCAGTTTGTAAGCAACGGTAGTGATCAGACCTTGGGTCGAGTCAACTTTCTGAAAATTGTTCATTGTCAATAGTTCATCTTATAGTATACCGAGCGTCTGATGGTATAAGGTCATATGTGTCAACCTACGACCTTTCACCGCGCGTCAAGATTAGAGGTTTGATAGGTCTCGTTTTTTTTTTTTTGTATCAATGCGAAAAACACATGAATGTGTTCGGAAAAGTTGAAATTGGAAAATCGATCAATAAACAGTGAAAGCTCAGAAGCACTGCCCTGGTAAAAATCTGATCGGGCTTTCCACGTATTGGGCTAGACTTAATCGTGGAAAACCTACACGGAGAAAAAAGTGTGGCTCTCATCACTAAACGGTAGCGTGATTTCCACGACACTCTTGTGACTCTTGGTAACTGGACGCAAGGTACTTTTTTCACTAGTTCCAATCTCAAATACCAGATCGCGAACGCGTCTCCGTCATAAGGATACATGACCCGCTTTGAGTAGTACTGGTTTTGACCGCGAGGTGGCTACGCTTCAGATACAGTTACCACGCTATATACGGAAAGCGTCAATTCACTGTTTCGCGATTATCACGATCCAGATGGATTCCGATATCATACGTCTGCATGGCAATGGTAGCGATTCCGTTTCCCTATAATAACAATCTATTGATTCATGCGTGTGACGATACTACAGAAAGCTGAATAGTTTGAATATAGCTAAATATTATACCGTTAAAATTTGAGGTTAATATGGATCAATCTCTATATCAAACTTTCAATCCAATGCTATTTTAAATGGCACGAACTTTTCTAGCTTCCACTCTATGAGTTCATTGGTCACCCAATCGTCCATTACGCTGCCAATTAATAAACAATCACTATTTCATCACTTGTCTGCATGTCGTACGATACACGAGACGAGTATTAGTTTTCAGAACTTGGTTATGAGTTGTGGCGCTGAAGGCGTGGATCACGATAGTAAGAAAACGTTCGCTTGCGATCGCTATACATATTAATACATTCACGATACTGTTGGATTTTGATAATAAGTATTTTGAGGCTTGGCGAAAATTCAATGCCAAGAGTGTTTTCATTTGAAATTCGTAGATTTGAAAGTGTTATGTACCACATCAGCGTTCGCGCGCGCTTGTCACCAAGGCTCCTAACCGATGATTCCTGTGTACTCGGTTGCCTACATGCCGGCGCTTAGCGGGATTTTTTAACCGGCCGTATCTCGCGAACGCGACTCCGCAGACCACATGTTCCTGGGGTTGATTTACTCAGCTCGACCCCCTCTATTACTCCTATCATTTTGTATAATTAATTCTGGGACACTCTGTATATGTTCGCTCAGTCGCTTGAAAGAAAGAAAGAAAGAAAGAGAGATGTTTTAGTTTTTATCCATTACAATGTTGGACAAGCCTACCCTGCATTTACAATACAGTATGCAGGGTAGGCGGAGAGTAAGCTTAACCTGACTTTGAATACTAGGTAGAGAGAAAGAAAGCGTACGTAGTACAGAGCAAGCAGACAGGTTGTATATATAGGTATATAAATATATCTACATATGAGCTAAATCAAAAATTCCCGGTGTGGCTTTGTACCTCAAAATTTTCGATAATTTTTTTTTTTGTCATTAAGGGGATACTTACCTTTACAAAAAAACTTTTCCCCTATCCGTGTTAAAAATCTGAAAAAACTCACGCATGTACTGTTTTACACTGGAAAACAGATTCGCACTAGATCGATGATAAACTAACAGCCATTGCAGAGATAAAAATAATTTTTGGTCCCAAAATTTGAATTTTTCAAAAATCTAACGCTCGTTTTTTCTGAACTGCTTTTTGAACGCGCACGTCAATTTTTAAGCCTCCATGTTGATTTGTGTAGGGGCTAATCCATTTTTCAGATTTTGATATTCGAGAAATGCTCTATTTGCCCACGACAGAAATTATGCAATTTTTTTACATTTTTATGGAGAATATGTGATTAATATCATTCATTTTCTTACTGGGGAACCGGATAAACAAAAGTATTGTTCATAATTCGGAATCTGGATATGAAATAGAATGAACACGCTGGCCGAATTCAGTTGGATTTATTTATATCGACGACAAAATCAGTAATATCTGACGATAAAACAAATGCACTAACCCAGTGCGCTGTAATCTCGTTAGAATTTTCCGGCACCATACGAGACTCCTTCTTCCTCTTCGAGTTGCTGTTCTCGTCGAACCTTTGCAAATTGAATTATTCGCCGTGCATTTTCATATTTGGTCTCGTTGCGAACTCTCCGAAGTTTTTCTCGCTGTTGATCCTTACGCTGTCCCACTTGAAGGGTAGCTGTTGTCGGCGAAACACCATTTGCTAGTTGGATTTCGATAGCAGCTTTTGCAGTCCCAGAATTGTATTCGCAAACTGCCTCCGATACCGCGATTTCTACGCGATTTTTCGAAGCAAACTGTTCTTTTGGACATTTGCGCCAAATTCTGCTATGGAGGCTCTCGTTTGCATTCTGTGTCCGGCATTTAGAACAACGTTCGAGCAGGTCTTCGTTCGTTAGTCTATCGTATATAGGTAGGATATGTTGCAGGACTTTTTCATTCAAAGCCGTACGTAGATTTTTATCATGAGCGCCTGGCTGCCTTCCCTTTGCAATGGCAGATTGATAAAAGCACCACGACTGTTCTCCAGGAGGACATTTCAAATGCTGTGGTTTTTGATCTGTTGATGCGCAGTGATAGACAGTGGCGAATATATCATTTTTCATTGCCGCAACGTTGCCTTTATTCCTTCTGATTGCTTTGTAATAGTAGTCGGTCAATTTTTTTATCGTCACATCTTTTAGACTACCATATGATCTACCGCCTAACGTGATTTTTCGTGAACGACAGTCTTTCACAATTTGCCGTAAAGCCGTTCCCAATCTACAGAACGCAAAAGAAAGTGAAAACCAATCCTACCAATACAGACAAATAAGTGAATCAACAAACGGACAGTGGTGATAAAAGAACAGAAACGAGAAATAAAATAAACATTTCGAGAATTGCAAGCAGAATATAACTAAGCGTTCCACATAGATACACACACAATATACGGATATTATATTACATGGAATGAAAAAAGGTCCACTAATATTCACCTCTTACTAACGTGATTCACACATTCTTCCTTGGCGATATGCACATTTGACCCATATACTGCGAGGCCATTCAGATACTGATGCGTTTTACAATCTCCATCTGATAATAAGGTTGTATATTGTAAGTTCGTCTCTTTGGAGCGTTCCCAAATTTCTGCAGCAGCCATCATTTCCATCGCTCCGGATGATCCAGTGTGATTGATTGCGCAATCTGTCGCATGTCCCTCTAACCAAAAATGAAAATCTGGAGTGTCTTCGCCCATCGAAACTTTTGCAATCGAGCATTCATGACAGTACTTTGACATAACTTCAAAGTCAATGATATAGCCCGTGAGAAGATCTATCACGCATCCAACGCCATACTTCGATGTACGACCACGTGTAAGCCACGAACCATCGTAACTTACGGCTATGTTTACCGGTGCATCTTTTGGGAGATCAAGATTCTCCGGGAGCTTTCGATAGACTTTTTCTACTTGATTTCTTTTCTCACTCAGATTTGATTTCACTACTGCCGTATACCCAGTATGTAAATTTTGTGCAATTTTGCAAAACGTTTTAGCTGTAAACGCGTTCATCCCAAGCGTTGCTGCAAAGCGTTCAACACCAGCATAGCCTTTACCCATTGATAAAAATGCCATTGCTACGCGTTTGTTTACGTCATAGTAGCCTACATTTGAAGATCCGGTACTTCGTTCCGAGGTAAATGTCGTGGCTTTTGTTGTCTCTAGTCCAATTCTTGTACAGTTCGTACACTTCAGATGAAGAAGATTCGCGAATCCAAATTTTGCTTGATCTAACTCAATCTTTAGGGATATTCCGTCACACTCTGCACATTTTGTTTTGCACAGTAAGCCTTCCAAAGTCTTCAGGTTCAGTAATATATACTGATTATCGTTTTTACCAACCAAATCCACCTTTTCTGTTGCTATGGAAGTATTTACATCTTGCAGTCTCAAATTGTGCAAGAGATTGTCTAACGCTATTTGATCAGAAGCTTGGTTATCTTCTTGCTGTTGCTCGCCAATTCTATTATTTGTTTGCTCACTACCACTGCCACTATTTGTGTTGTCTTGACTCACAGTCTTCCTTCGCCTTTTACCTCTCAATTCACTAAAAAAAGTGGAAACCTTACGCTTTGTCATTTCGATGCGAAATGCTGTTTGCAAATTTTTTTCAATCTGACTGAGGAATAGTCATTTTATGCGAGCTGGATTTCATAGAATTGGTCGCTCTTGTATTGTTGATGAAGTAATCGACCGTCAGTCCTTCCAATAGATTGTAAAACGCATCAGTATCTGAATGGCCTCGCAGTATATGGGTCAAATGTGCATATCGCCAAGGAAGAATGTGTGAATCACGTTAGTAAGAGGTGAATATTAGTGGACCTTTTTTCATTCCATGTAATATAATATCCGTATATTGTGTGTGTATCTATGTGGAACGCTTAGTTATATTCTGCTTGCAATTCTCGAAATGTTTATTTTATTTCTCGTTTCTGTTCTTTTATCACCACTGTCCGTTTGTTGATTCACTTATTTGTCTGTATTGGTAGGATTGGTTTTCACTTTCTTTTGCGTTCTGTAGATTGGGAACGGCTTTACGGCAAATTGTGAAAGACTGTCGTTCACGAAAAATCACGTTAGGCGGTAGATCATATGGTAGTCTAAAAGATGTGACGATAAAAAAATTGACCGACTACTATTACAAAGCAATCAGAAGGAATAAAGGCAACGTTGCGGCAATGAAAAATGATATATTCGCCACTGTCTATCACTGCGCATCAACAGATCAAAAACCACAGCATTTGAAATGTCCTCCTGGAGAACAGTCGTGGTGCTTTTATCAATCTGCCATTGCAAAGGGAAGGCAGCCAGGCGCTCATGATAAAAATCTACGTACGGCTTTGAATGAAAAAGTCCTGCAACATATCCTACCTATATACGATAGACTAACGAACGAAGACCTGCTCGAACGTTGTTCTAAATGCCGGACACAGAATGCAAACGAGAGCCTCCATAGCAGAATTTGGCGCAAATGTCCAAAAGAACAGTTTGCTTCGAAAAATCGCGTAGAAATCGCGGTATCGGAGGCAGTTTGCGAATACAATTCTGGGACTGCAAAAGCTGCTATCGAAATCCAACTAGCAAATGGTGTTTCGCCGACAACAGCTACCCTTCAAGTGGGACAGCGTAAGGATCAACAGCGAGAAAAACTTCGGAGAGTTCGCAACGAGACCAAATATGAAAATGCACGGCGAATAATTCAATTTGCAAAGGTTCGACGAGAACAGCAACTCGAAGAGGAAGAAGGAGTCTCGTATGGTGCCGGAAAATTCTAACGAGATTACAGCGCACTGGGTTAGTGCATTTGTTTTATCGTCAGATATTACTGATTTTGTCGTCGATATAAATAAATCCAACTGAATTCGGCCAGCGTGTTCATTCTATTTCATATCCAGATTCCGAATTATGAACAATACTTTTGTTTATCCGGTTCCCCAGTAAGAAAATGAATGATATTAATCACATATTCTCCATAAAAATGTAAAAAAATTGCATAATTTCTGTCGTGGGCAAATAGAGCATTTCTCGAATATCAAAATCTGAAAAATGGATTAGCCCCTACACAAATCAACATGGAGGCTTAAAAATTGACGTGCGCGTTCAAAAAGCAGTTCAGAAAAAACGAGCGTTAGATTTTTGAAAAATTCAAATTTTGGGACCAAAAATTATTTTTATCTCTGCAATGGCTGTTAGTTTATCATCGATCTAGTGCGAATCTGTTTTCCAGTGTAAAACAGTACATGCGTGAGTTTTTTCAGATTTTTAACACGGATAGGGGAAAAGTTTTTTTGTAAAGGTAAGTATCCCCTTAATGGGTCATTCCCGTGAAAATGAGTCGGAAGCCACCCCAATATAATTTTTATCGGTGCAGTTCATGTTATTTTTTTATATTACACGTTTTTAACGGTTTTTTGAGAACACCAGAGAAGTTGATGGTTTAACTGAAAAATGTCAACACATTTTTCGACAGAAATTTTCCGCTCTTTTCATTGCAAATATTTTCATGCGCTGCAGACAACCGGAAGTTCAAAATACGAACCGCTAAACCGTCTTCCGCAAGTCCAAATTCGATTTTTTTTTTCGCCATTCGACAACTTAAAATATTCTCTTTGACATGTCAAATTTATGGACTGGGCAACCACATCGATTTTTTTTCATATGAAGTATGTATGTACTCCTCCCATATACTCATTGTACCCATTAATTGCCTCGGGACATTCGAAGGTCCTCTTTCGAACCTTGGAGTCCGATTTTTCCACGTCAGTTGCCACTGTAGAATGAAAATTTGTTGAGAGAACACAGACGGTTCTATTACCTTGCCATACAATGGCACTGATGTGTCCTTGCTGTATCACTCAATTCTCCTCGCTTCAATTTAAGAGATTCGGGCTTTTTGAATTCAATTAGCCATTCTCGACGATTTGCTCGCACAGTGCCACATGCGTAAATCTCGTGCCTCAATAATTCTTCCATCAAAGAGACTGATGTGAAGGAGTTGTCGAAGTAAATATGATGATAGAGATCACAGAAAGATTCTGATAATTGCAGAACCACCTGCTCGACTGACAGTAATTCTTTTCTCACAATTTCTTTCTTCCCTAGATACGGCCGTATGTCGAGCATGCACCCACTCTTGGTCTCTGCAATTACCCACATTTTGAATCCCCACTTATCTGGCTTATCACGCATTTACTGGCGTGCAGGAAATTTTCTTTTATAGGCAATCATCGCCTCATCGATGGCTAAATCACGTTGAGGATTGAGAACTGTCTTGAATTTCTGGGCTAAATTGAGAATCGGTCGAGCTTTGTATAATAAAACGAAGCTAAGTGAATTAGATGGAGGCATTTGACCATTATCAGCTAGATGTAAATATTCTTGAATCAAGTGAAATCTGTCAAAAGTCATTGCTTCACGAATCAAGGAACAAGTAATAAATTTAACTTGAAAATACATCTGAACTGTAGGTAAAGGGGATAACACCCATGTAAATAATCATTCCCAAATATGCTTGAATTTCACGAGGGGTTACAGGTGTCCACCTTTTATTGACTTTACCCTTTTCATCTTGACTCTGTCGTCCGTAAAGATTTGTTTGATCAGAAATCAATTTATACACCTCTTCATCAATAAATGATTGAAAGAAAGCTTTTTCAGCACTGAGTGCTATTCCATCGAGTGTCAGAATCGGGTCAGAGTCGGGTTTAGATTTAGTTGGGTCTACGCGCTCCAGCGGTGAAAATACGCGGTAAGTAGAGTTTGGGTCGACACGAGGTGTTTCCACCGCTAGAGCGCGCGGACAAAACCAACTCTAACCTGACTCTGACCGAATTCTGACCCTCGATGGAATAGCACTCACTACCTGGTGACAAATTGTGTTTTGCCCCTGGACTTCCCTCATAGTCATTGATCACGTGATTATTGATAACTGTGGACCTAACACTACAATTTTCTTCCTCTCCACTCGTTCGCAGAGACTCACCCTCTTCCTCCCCAAAGTAGACAGAATTGATGTCATCATCATCGAAGGGACAGCCAGAAGAATCAATTTCATAATCTTTGGGATCTACTATTTGTTTTTTTTTTTCTTGTTTTCCGATCCTGGGGTTCGACCCCTCTTAGTAGGTACACTTACCGAGGTTGATTCTGGCCCGGAAGTGTTTGTTCGACGAATCATTCAGGTTGGCACCGTAAAAATAGCTGTGCGCACTACTGCCGGATAAACGTGGAACTAGCTCAATGCCTTGATCCGTCATAGTATTTTTCGATACAAGTGCATAAAGGCGGCAATGCCGCACAGCGAGTGTGAAGGCATAGGACGAGCCCGATGTCGAGTCGGAGGCGAGCCGAAGACGAGACTTCGGGCTCGTGCTATGCGCATCCACACGAGTGGCATTGCCGCGTTTAGCACGTGTGTCGAACACTATTTTTTGCAACACCTACATCGAGATTTCTGTTTTATGTCGTCTATGGGCATTGAAAAAGTCTTTTAAACACCCGTACGCTTTCAAACACTAGTTCAAAAGACATTTTAAGTGCCTATAGACCGTGCATAAAACAGGACTTTTGATGTAGGTGTTGCAAAAAAAAGATTATATGCACTTTCACTACCGATATTGCCTCCATGGCACATATGGCCTCATACCATCAGAGACGCAATACATGATGAATGTTTAAACATATACCAGTATGTGAACTACATACCATACTTCCGGTGTTATAGAGCAAGAAACAGCCCGTTCCATACGTAGCCTTTGCTTGCCCTGGCTTCAAGCACAACTGACCTACGAGGGCACCTTGTTGATCACCGACACACTGTATAACGACATTGGAATATAAACAAATGGGAAACGTTATCAATTATTATTTGACTCATTGTGTTTAGTTAACCCTCCTGAACTGGCGTTCAGTGCCCGAACGCGATCACTGGCTCGGTGAGCAACGCGCCGCCCGTGTTACGGCAGTCCCCAACAGATGTTGATGTTTCCACTGTGTTTGAACTGAATGGCACAACGTGGCAACAGCGCGGCTGGAAATCCACTACACGTGTCCACTGGCGGCGTGGCGCCGCTTTTCCGCTCCAGTCTCACTAAATTGTTATCGTTTGCGATATTTACGTATTTTTGAGGGCATAAACACATAACAAGTCCATTCTAGAGGGTTTAAACTAGGCATTGTAAGTTTTTCAAATTTTTTGATATATAATTTTGCGGGCAACAAGAAAGAAATCGAGAAAAATCGGCGCGACGCTCATTGAACCAGTTCAGGAGGGTTAGTCACAAAATAATGACTAGCAGATATCGACAATGAATAAAATCCATACATGATTATAAAATGATGACGCATTTGAAATAGAAGAAAACTTCAAGATCATCTATTTATTTTCAGAAAGCAAAGTTGTTTAGAGGGGGATCTATCAAACTTTTACCGACCCTGTCTACTTTCTCGAATTTCTCAGGAAACGGAGCTATCAATCGAATTGTCCTTTTGGCAGCCGATGTTTGACGAGTGACAAATTCGAACTGGTACGTTTGATTGAATGACATCGGATATTTTTTCATTTCTTTTATCGCAAAGTGTGGGGCATCCCATTTATCTCGACTTATATCAAAACCTACGCATCGAGACTGCAAAATCGGCTTCCTGAGCCCGATTCTGTATGGAATTCTGAACACAACCTTCCAAAAACATCTTTGTTTTCGACCACGATGAAGAGGCCAATTGTATTCCACGATTTTGTGGTAATTTTCGCGATTGTCAACAGCTGGGAGCGGTAATGGCGACTAATGTGATGAAATTACTTCCCAGAACACCCGTGAGATGTCGCCGCGCGCGCGATTTTCAGCTTCTTCTTTCACCACCGCTGTGACATTGATACACCTGGTACCACGTGACTCGACCTACAGTTCAATCATCTTTGACTGAGAAGCTCAAAATGCGCGCGCAGTGACATCTCACGGGCGTCATTACATTAGCGGCCATTACCGCTCCCAGCTGTTGACAATCGCGAAAATTACTACAAAATCGTGGAATACAACTGGCCTCTTCATCTTTGTCGAAAACAAAGATGTTTTTTCATGGTTGTGTTCGGAATTCCATACAGAAACAGGCTTAGGAAGCCGATTTTGCATTTCTGATGCAAAGGCTTTGATAGAAGTCGAAATAAATGGAACGCTTCCAACTTACGATAAAAAAAAAAAACCGACGTCATTCAATCAAACATACGAGTTCGAATTCATCACACGTCAAACATCGGCTGCCAAAAGGACAATTCGATTGATGGCCCCGTTGCTGAGAAATTCGAGAAAATAGACGGGGTCGGTAAAAATTTGGTAGACCCCCCCCCCCCCCCCCCCCCTTCTTTAAATACACCTTAACAACAATATTTTTCAAATTGCTGATACGCTGTGATGAAATATTGAATTGTCTTAGTTGGTTTCCAGCAGATTACTAATGTTTTGGACTATCATTCACGATTATTGAAGAATATTTGGACTTCGCGTTACGTCCCTACTGAAAATTTTGGCACGAGATCTAATGTGAGATCTCATATGAGATGTGTTGTGAGCTTATATGAGAACTGATAAGCACTCACCTGAGATTGTCGTAACGAAATTGAAAAGGTTTTCATACTGGATGTTATACAGGATGATTCATTTTAATTGCTCAACGCCGATATTTCCGAGACCAAGTAAGATACGAAACAAAGTTTGGTATGAAATATTTAGCGTTCAGAGGGGGACAAAACTTGGTGGAATCAGTATTTCCGTAAGTGCAGCCGCCGAGCGTAGGTGAAGGTCGAGGTGAAGGTCAACTCAGTTTTTTTTTTAGATGGAATGACATATTTTTTTGTCTCAGAATCTGAAAGAGCGTCAGATTCTGCACCAAAAAGTACCCACATAGATATGGCCTAAGGTCAATGAGTAACGAGGTAGAGCCGGTCAAAACAGTACACATACGGCCGCGGTGCCAGCGTAGAATCCAATGGATTCTAGTTTCAATTATGAAAATTTTTAACATTAAACTATTATTCCATTGAATTAAATATAAACTCGACTTGGATTGAATAACTTTCATACTTGAAATTAAAATTGATTGGATATTCATTGGTAGCTCAAAACTACGTAACGCAAAGTCCAAATATTTTTCAATAATTGTGAATGATACACGGGAAAAAATGCGAGGAGCCTAACTCCCCGTCGGTGTTGTAGAGTCCTCACGAATAAGCGAACTTTTTCGCCAGATGTTTGAGCAGCTCAGCTACCCGCACGGGCGAGCAATCATATCACTATGTATTTGTTTGGTGACGCCCTTTCTGCTCGACTCATGAGGAAGTTCAGTATTCCCGCAACTTTAGGAAGCTAGCGCGCCGAAAACGGTGTCAAGAAGATATCAAAATCGCGGGGAGAAAAGATTCTCGCGGTGAGGCCCCACTGAGCTCGCATTTTTTCTCGTGTAGTTCCAAACATGAGTAATCTGCTGTGATGAAACTGACATGAGTCAATGCAATATTTCATCAGAGCGTATCAGCGATTCCAGAAAAATTGTTCATGAGGTGTATGTACAGTAGGGTGGACGTTCAACTCCGTCTTGAGAAGTGAAACCCCAGTTTAAAGGAAAAAAAAAAATTTGGTCCCAAAACCAAGTTTCTGAGATGAAGTTAACACGTGCCGCTAAGGTCTCAAAGTTTCCAATTTGAAACACATGCATTTTTTACGGATTTCAATTCAAAAATGCACTTTGAGGCTAATCTAATTTCGAAAAATCCTAAACTATGTGAATGTATCCAGGTATGTGTACTACTACATGAGGAAAAATGGAGGATATACAGGGTGAGTCTCTTCAAACGTCCAAAATGGGTGGGACTTATTTACGGCGAAGGCACGCATTCAGCCAATCAGGTAAACAATTATCCGGGTGGGAATCGGTTGGTAATGCCTAATCACGAATCACGGCGTGCCTTTGCCGCAAGTAAGTCCCACCCATTTTGGACCTTTGAAGAGACTCACCCTGTATAGTTTGGAGTGTTTATTGAATACTTTTAGGTTATTTAACGAATGGATAAATAATTTCGATTTTGAGGGTTAACCCTGTATTAAATGATATTATTATAAGAATATTATATTGATATTAAATAATTATGCTATATTATCTTTATCCTTATGAGAGGACGACTATGATGGGGTTAACCTTTAAAATTGAAATCATTTATTCATTAATTATTTTCCGATAACCTCAAAGTGTTCATTAAATTTTTACGCCGAATGCGTATCAGTAAATAAATAAAATACGTAAATATCGCAAAAGATAACAATTTAGTGAGACTGGAGCGAAAAAACGCGTGCCACGCCGCCCGCCGCCATTGGACACGTGTAATGGATTTCCAGCCGCGCTGTTGCCACGTTGTGCCATTCAGTTCAAACACAGTGGGTACATCAACATCTGTTGGGGACTGCCACGCTTCAATATGAGAACGCCACACTAACCGTAACACAGGTGGCGCGCTGCTCACCGAGCCAGTGACCGCGTTCGGGCACTGAACGCCAGTTCAGGAGGGTTAATGACTTAAGCCGGGATTACGATGAACTAAACGGAACAGAACGGAAGGAAACAGTATACTGCCGTAGCTAAGCAGAAGTTTTCCAAAGTAGCGGTGGCACGTGTGTTTTGAAAAGACGGTGTTCGAATAAAATTAAACATCAAGAAATTATCTCGTGTTATGCCAGCGACACAGACTTTTTATGTCCCGTGTTCGGCCTCACCTACAGGCGCCATGATCGCTCATACATCGACGTGATTGGCCGGCGCTGCGTGTGAATGACTGTGCACTGGCCACGATGTCCGTAGGTGAGACGACACGAAAAGTTTGTGTTGCTGGCTTTACCGGCATTGCGATAAGAAAAGATTCAATTATGAACACCGTATTTTCAAAATAATTGAGCCACCGCTGCTTTGGAAAAACTTCCGCTTAGCTACAGCAGTATAATGTTTCTTTCTGTTCCATTCCGTTACGTTCCGTTCCGTTCAGTTCGTCGTAATCCTGGCTTATATCGCGAGGTGGAGCTGAGTCGTGGCTGCTTCATTGATCATGGGCAAATGAAATATTTGTAAAAGGGAAACTCCATTTGAAAAAAGGCTAGAAAAAATAGCAAGACACGGGGACCCCATTGATCAACATTACTGCACCGCCTTAATATACACTATGGAATTTTTTCATTTTTTCTCCAAATCACTGATACACTGTTGGAAAATATTCTATTGAATTAATTTTTTCAGAGCTGATTGCTTGTATTTTAAGATATAATTCATAATTATTTGACATTTTCTGGACTCTGCCCCCCAGAGATAGATTGTGCCAAAGAAAGAGTGATTGTCATGGGATACAGTTGGTATCGCTCATCGAAATTTATTCGGATTTAGAGGGAATATTTTACCTTGATCTAACTTCAGGGCGAATAAATGATATAAGCGATAAATTTAATTTTGAAATATGAAAAATTTTTTCTTCAAAATCTTGACTTTTTCGCAAACATTGAGAGATAAAAAGTGCTTCACGTGCTCACAACCAGCGGGTTGACACAAGCTTGCCCTTCTACTTTCTTATTTGACTATCCCATACCATGATAACAAAAATAAATTCTGAAAATGAAATTGAGTCGTAAGAGTGGCAGCACTGATTATAATAATATTAGCTACTTTTTTTTAACTAGAAAGTGCGCTTCGAAGAAAATTGTGTTGCGAACAATTATAGTGAAAAACTTAAGAGTTCTATTGGCATTTGGTTACTTCACCATTCAGCCCAATTCAGTTGGTAATGAATTGATTCGGCATGGTCGATTAAGGGTTCTATACTAAAGCCTTGAGGGTATGTTCCTTTTTTCACTGTCAGTACTGCCAATATGGCGGCTGGCAGCATGCTGCAGAGACTGTTCCGAAATAGGTCTTGGTGCTTACAGCACTGTAAGACGGAACAGTTAGCAATTAACACGGATGCTTAGCCGCCAACTATTTTTTTGAATCCGCATTTGTTAGGACTCGTTCATGAGCCATTGAACAGCAAGGGCCGTTTATGCCTGGTCTAAACACGCACGTTATGATCAGGTATATTCAGGGTCTTAGCCAATCACTGAATTTCTGAAACAGAAGTGACCAATCAGTTGACAGATTTCTTAAATATACCTGATCATCACGTGCGTGTGTAGACCGGGCATATCCAATTTTTTGGATGAATCGATTTTTCCAGAATCAATTCGAATCGATCCTGAGAATCGATCTTTTGCTTGAGATCGCCCATCCCTAAGGCCGTTGCTTTTGTAATACGAAATTGCCGCCGAATTCAACGCCATATTGGTTTGACTGCAATTGCCTCTGGGTTGCAGGACGTCATCAAACAAATGAAATTGATGACGTTATGGGCGATACGCAGTGCACTAAGACCTTATATCGAAACGCGTTTGTAGCGCTGCCAGTATTGGCAGTGAAAAAAGGAACATACCCTGAGTGTCAACCCGCTGCGCACAACTAAAGAAGACTGATCCGTAAGTTCTCATCCGTTTGGTGTGACTTTTTTTTTTCCGTTTTGGCTTACCTCCTATTGTAGAATGTAGCCTTAGTACGACGACTTTCCGTACAGATAAGATGTAATCCCTGGTTTACGCAGCGTCGTAACTCAACTTAATTTAAGGATTGATCAATCAAGAGGCTGGTTTAACCACGCGCCAGGTGAATCGAGCCTCCTGACTGGTCAATCCATAAATTAAGTCAAGTTACGGCGCTGCGTAAACCAGGCATTAGCGACCAATAACTTTCACAACCGAAAAGTTACAGAATAGGGGGCCTGATCTTTGTATATTATTGCTTTGCTCTGAAGTGATACCATTTCACAATATTTAATCCAAATTGAAAAAAGTTCAACCACTTTTTTTCCAGTCAACTCCATATACCGGGCGATTATGTGAAAATTACAGGTTTCAAGCGCGCAGGCGCTGATTTATTCGAATATCATTGGGCGGCAGAATCGCGCTAACAATTTCATCAACTGTTCAGTAATTTCCCTAGTTCTGTCGTCTGTTAGATTCGCAACAAACATTACCTATTCTTTTCACGGTCTACCGCCATTTGTATTTAACAACAATCGGAAACAAAAAGCAGACGGACTCTGGGGATATTCGTGGCAAGTCTGAAATTGGCGTCCCTCGTAAAATTCGAATAGATCAGCGCTTGCGCGCTTGGAACCTATAATTTCCACAAAATCGCACAGTATGTAAGACAAAGTTCATGAAATCTCAAATAATTTCTAAATATGTCTCAAAATAACAGTAGGTAATTAGCTGTGAAGAAACTCAATAGATAGAGTATTTCTTCAAGGCATATCAGTGATTTTAAGAAAAGAAAAGTATGCCTAGAGCTCCAGATCTGAAATTAGATGGAAAGAATTTTTTTTTTTCAATTATCAAACCAATGGCTGGATCTCGGTAAATGGGAAAGGATTTTAGAATTACAAAATAAGGCAATTTTTTTTTAAGACCAGAAAAAATATATCACGTTGTATAATGCAAATATACACGGTAAAAATGTTTGCTTCCTTTCAACGAAAATCCCGGCTCTATCAGGAGCATTTTTTTGCTGCTTGTACAATGACTTGTTTTTTACTTTGAGAAGATAAGAAAAAGAAATGCAATATATTTTTTATTTTCAAATTTCAAAAACAGATCTGGGCTCTCATTTCATAATTATCCAACGATTAATGGGGTTTCAACAGTAGGTTGTCATTTGCCCATCACCCTAATATACCCTCTTGACATTCATCTTACGCCTGAAATAGGTATTCCACTCAAAACTTCTGGATGAGAAACATTTCCATATATTTCTGAACAGGATCTAATTTCTGGTAGAATATTGGATGGAATTCCAAAGAAACGACAAAGCAAGGGATCCCACTTTAGCGTTTCAATATTCATTAACATTGTCCTCGATGCATTGGAAACGTCAGTAATATGAAGTTTTCCTTGTGTAAGATTCTGAAAATGGTTTTCAAACTATTAGAAACGGTAAAAGATATTCGATACATCTAACTGAAAGATAAAATATAAAACTATGTTACAGTTAAGTGAATGCGCCAATGCTGTTAGTTAAAAAACGACAACAAACCCAAATCAGCCAAGTGTCCACAGTTCCAAAGGCACATCTCCCTGCCTCGACGGCTTGTTTTACTTTTGGGATGTTATCGATAAGCCATCGAATTTTTAGTGCACTAAAGTACGGAGATATGGGTAGCCCGCAAAGGGGTTTAAGATAGTTTTTATTTCTTGTGTTGTTTGGAACATTGTCTAAAATATTCTCAATTGTAGTCGTTGTTCTCATATCAAGCCATACTGGAATACAATCGAAAGAAATACTAAAAATTAGTATCTTGAATCTTTTAATTGTCAATATCATATTAATCAATTATCAGAGTCTCACACAACTTTTCTATCAATAACTTATTTACAATAAATTCCAGATAAAGAAACTCGGCGGATTTTACCTTATGTAATTTTTTGCAGTTCGAATCCTTTACAGATAAATTAGCAGCTATTCAAACAAATGTATACACACATAAGGAAAAATAATGCAATACATACATCGCTTTGTCAACAAATTATCTAATTCTGTTTTTATTTCACTCAGTGTGATAATGGACATTGTGGACGCTTGGCGTGCACAAAATCCCCATTTTCACACCTCATGAAGTAAAATTTTGTCCAATACTTGACAGAAAAACTTCTGGTTTCGTGTGATTGCAACCCTCGCCTTTAGCTCGTGCTGCAACCTCACACTCGTCAGAAAAAGTTTTACCATCGTCGTATAGTAATGTACTAATTTCGTTCTCTCATTATTACGGTATACTATACCAGATGAATAATTCAACAGCAAAGTTACCAGTCTATTATTGACGTTAATTTTATCTCTAAAAAATAAATAAACTGACTAAGAGATATGTTTGGTATACCGATAGCATTGTGCAAAGGTTCCCCGGTCTCCTTGTCCCAAACCAAAGTAGTTTCACGTTGATTTGTGATACCGATGGCCTTGATATCCGCCTTATCAATATCTATAGCTTCCAATTTTTCAATTGTTCTTGCTATACATTCATGAACAGCTTTGAGTATTGCCTTTGGATCCTGTTCCACCCATCCTTCTTGAGGGTATATATTCTTTATCTCTATTTGGTGGGAGGCTACCACTTCTCTTCGTCGAACGCTGAATACCTGATTGATAAATATTCGGAATAGACAAGCGATACGGTAAACAAAATCGACATTCTTTTTTTATTACAGCTCGTGTAAGGTGTGGCTCTAAGTCTAGCTAGATAACGAGTCAAACTTTTCGCTACCTTTCAGGTTTTAGCTGGACCAAAACTTGTTTCTGCTGTTACAGAGTATTTACAGTTGTTTTTAAATTGATAAGCGTTTAATTAGAAATTAAAGAAAAAATTGAAATAATTTATGATTCTTTTTGAATGTTGATTTATTCTTAATCTATAATGAATAAACTTACTAGAAATCTAGCACTGCTAGTCCCCTCGTCGATAGCTCCGACAAGTGGTCCAAATCTTCCAGTACTTCCTGGCATGTTTTGTAATCAGTATTTTTAGTTTGAATACGAAAGAACGGAGATTGTCAACAACGACCTATGATCGTCCTTAGTGATACCAGTATGGTTACATAATTTGAATCATCAAATGGGTATGGGATACAAACATCGAACTCTACTAGATACAAAATGACAGATTGTAACCAAAAATGCACACGCAACCGATCGTAGTATCAAAATCAGCCGTTACCTCCTGACGTCGCGTTACATCAAAGATAGTATAAATTATAGGTTGGTTCATCCTGTCAGGGGAAATACGAGGGGCGGGGGGGAGGGCGGGAAGGTCACACAAGTGGTAGTGGCCTCTCTCGGCCACCTTCTGAAGTAAAAGCCCAATTGTATCGCATTTGAATGTAATATTCTTGTCTAGACATGACGTGATACAATATGTGGAGTCATGGATATGAGTATTTACAAAATTAGAAGGGTATTCAGTCGCGTCGTTGCGTGATAGCTGTTTTAGGTTAGGATTTTGTTTGTTATTATAATATGCTGCGCTTAGTAAGCGACAGATGGGGCTACCGCTTCTGTCACCACCTACGGCCCGTCCCGACACCCCGATGAAACTTATTGCACCGATGAGCCATCCTATCAAATATACTATCCTTGGCCTGTGGTAACGCCAAAAGTGAGAGAGAAGGAAGCACACGCGGCCGAATCTGTCTCTTTCTAAGCATTTGACGTCGTTGGTTAGAAATAAACAGATTTGGCCGCGTCCGTTTCTCTCTCTTTCTACGGACGGTGCGATTTTTGGCCCGAATGAGCAGTCCATGCTCTATACATATAGGCCCTGCCACGATCAAACGCGAACGCAGACGCAGGAGCAACGCAGCGGCGCTCCTTATTGGTGGTTGACACAATTTGTCCAACTTCAAACCAATGAAATTTCATTGTCCAATAAAGTTGCACATGATCTTGGAAAAATACCTAGGGATAGAGGCGCACGCCATTTTAGAAACAGTTCTAAATTTGCGTTCGCGTAGTATCCCTAGGTATTTGTCCAAGGTCATGTGCAACTTTATTGGACAATGAAATTTCATTGGTCTAAAGTTGGACAAATCGGGTCAACCACCAATAAGGAGCGCCGCTGCGCTGCTCCTGCGTCTGCGTCCGCGTTTGATCGTGGCAGGGCCTTTATATTCTGTGGCACCTTTGGTTTGTTCGTCTTAGCTACATTTTCTACGTTTTGACCAGATTTTACACTTTTCACTGTAAATTTACACCTCCTATTGGGCGAGTGTAAAAAGTGTAAGAAAACTCTAGAACGTATAACCTCTTAAGAAATTCAAAGAATTCTCGACGCGCCATCTACAGAAATTTTTCCAACCTGCCCTGGCAACACTGGTTGCGACAAAGCGCAGCTTACATGTTTGTTTGTTACAAAATTCCATCACCGCAGTGAAAATGTTTTCATAAAAATATTGAGCCAAATTAGACGAAACAAGGCGACTGAAGATGAGTACGAAAAAAGCTATTTCGGTGTTCGATAAGTGTCAGTACAAGAATTGTAAAAATGGTGTACATAATGGATATTATCTACTACGGTTTCCCGCAGAGAAGGATCCGCGACATGGGATTTGGTTACAAAATGCTGGTTCGTGATATCTTGATTATTATTCTCTTATATTTCGTCGTCAAATGAAACTTCGCTAGTAAGTAATACTCAGGGTGTCTCGGGTCTCGGGTGTAAGAGATCGTAATTCTTCAAGATTTCCTGGTGGTTACATTAGGAAATTTTTCATACGTGATCATTCATACATGTGTGCGTATTTTCGATTAGCAGTCAATAGAGATTTTTGAAGGGTGCCCAGACAAAATTATGTGATTAGCGCCTCCAAAAGCGAAAAAACGGTCTTATCTTCTCGAGTCTGTACAGAATAATTTTGAAAACAATGAGCATAATGAACTCAATATAGGTATTTATGTATGTATGTAACCCTGAGGAGGCTCGGGAGGTTAAGGCCCATCCTTAGTCGCCCGCCTCCTTCCCGTACAATGTAACGAAAAAGGGGCGGGTGGGATACATTTCGATTATTATCAGAGCCCAGGCGTCAAAAACGCTAAGATGGCCCACGCTGCGCGAATTCTATTTCAATTCCAAACACATAGGTCCAAAAACATGTTAGTTTCATGCGAAAATAGAGCCTACGTTTGGTTTGTTCTTTTCTCCATTGTCAATTTTCTCGGCGGGCATGATTCTCAGTTGTCGTTCACTCGTCGTTTCGGTCGCCGAATTCAGTCACGTGGTTGGACGGTGCGTGATCTCTCCCACATACCGTTCGAAATAGTGAGCTGTTAGTGATAAAGACACGCGAGAAGCCAGAGTCCTTGGAAATAGTTACGGAATATTGTTAGAGCGTTCAAGGAGCGCAGAAGACTAATAGAACCAGAACATTCATCGGTAAGTGCATAGACCAACTACAGTTGTATTGTAAATTACCTTCGTTAGGTCAGGTTTTCTTAGTTTCTTTACGATAAATCATTTCGCTAAGAATTCGTTGAAAACGCATGTATATAGGTATGTATGTATTGTACACATACAAACCTGAGTGGTATACGCAGAGAATACTCGTAACATAGAATATTTTTCATCCTGCAGGTTTGCGATTCAGCCAGACCTACCCCAATCACGACCGAAGATCCGTCAATATTTTCAACTCCTGAAAATCAGAAGCTTGCACTCCGGCCAATTTTAACTAGGATGCGGAGCGCGTCCTGTTGTCCGTAGTGAATCAATCCCAGGAACATAGATGTCCACCTTGGTGGCAAACAGATATTCATTCACTTGGCGGAGCATGACAGTTATCAACAGCGCCTACGAGATGAATATGTATACATTAGGGCGGTTCGAAACAACGCTTTCTTTTTTCCCAGTATTGTTCATTGATATTTTCGTTCCAGTTCATGAAAAAAATAGCTCTCGCAGAAGCTGAGGCCCGCACGATTTTGTTTATTACTGCCGCACCAATGTTGAAATTTGGCAAAAATGCAGCTTTCTGGGCATTTCAGAGTTTAGATATCGAGATGCACTTCGAGGTTCTCGTTCGTCTCAACATATAAAGAAATTCTGTGAAAGTAGGTATCTGGCGGATGATATTTATTACTGCCGCATTGATATTGAGATTTGAAAAATAATTTTCAAACTTCGATATCAATGCGACAGAGTACTGAATATCATCCACCACATACCTACTTTCACAGAATTCTTTTACATATTGAGACAAACGAGAATTTCGAAGAGCGCTTCGATATTTGAATTTTGAAATTCCCCAAAAGCTGCATTTTTCCAAATTTCAATATGGTTGCGGCAGTGGTAAATAAAATCCTGCGGGCCTCAGCTTCTGCGAGAGCTATTTTTTTTTATGAAAGAGAACAAAAATATGGACGTGCAATACTGGGAAAAAGTAAAGCGTTTTTTTGAACCGCCCTAATATACATACCTACCCATAAAGCATGCTTGCTTTTAGATATTCTCGCAGGTGATGGAAAAAAAAACGACGAGCCCAGCGAGAACGGCCAACCTCGTTACAACCGCTTCCGAGGGACCTAGTTTCCATCTTCAGGCTGCGGAGTCTCTCAAGGGAAGACTTCGCTGAAATTAAAAAATGGCTACAGAGGGCCCATTAAGAACATTCTTCCAGCAATTTGTAGATTATGTTAGTATAAGTGCATAGAAACCAATTCTCAAACCTCTGCGATAGAAATGCATGTCCAAGGAACCTTTCGCAGTGCTACGCAGGATCTTCTGCAAAAGGTTCCTCGCGCATACACTTTCTTCTTTTTAATTTTGTGTACGTTTGTCAATTTCCACGAATTCCGATAAATTCATCTACGAACGTTTCTAATTTGGTAGAAATGGCAAAATTAATACCTAAATTATAATTATTACTCATGTAACAAACTGAAAAGCGTATTTCATACAGACTAGAGGTTTATATAAATATGTAATCAGAGTTTTGTAATGGACCAAATTAGAATAAGAGAGAAACTCATTGTCAACGATTCCTGTATTCATTTCACTTATTCAATAATAAAACCACTCAGTATTTCGACTACTCTTTTCTCATTTCGGCCGTCAAAAAATAATGATAGAGAACCACTGACTAAATCCGTAAGCGCTGGTGGTCGACCGCACAATCCAAGCACGTGACTGAATTCGGCGACCGAAACGACGAGTGAACGACAACTGACAATCATGGCCGCCGAGAAAATTGACAATGGAAAAAAGAAAAAACCAAAAGTAGACTCTATTTTCGCATGAAACGAACATGTTTTCGGACCTATGTGTTTGGAATTGAAATAGAATTCGCGTAGCGTTGGCCTTCTTTGCGTTTTTGATGCCTGGGCTCGGATAATAATAGAAATATGTCTCCCCCCCCTTTTTCGTTACATTATATTATGGAAAGAAGGTGGGCGATAAGGATGGGCCTTAAGACGACCGAGATATGCTTTTGTTTTATTGTTTGTAACTTTTGTATGCCCTCAGCAATATTCGCGCTCCTTAGCGTCCTCTCTATCGATTGACCGCCAGGAATTTAAAATCGCTAAGAAATCAACAAAATTGAGTCAACAGAACGAATAGCTATTAATATTTTTTCGAGTTATTTTTTACTGTAAGATTTAGACCTCGAATTCCATTTCATCCATTCTGAGGTTCAATTCATGCGCTAGGGGGTTTTTCAAGGACAGTCAAAATCTCGAATTGATATCTATAACGGTTCTAGAGATATTGTGGTAAAGTCACGGGAAAATATATAGACTTGAGAAAATTGTGTTGAGTTTCAGTATATACCATTTTAGTCAAAACAATAGCTGTGTTTGTCTTAGGTTACACTTTCTACACTTTTCCCACACTTCTTACATTCGCCCAATCGGAGGTGTAAATTACTAGTGAAAAGTGTAAAAAGTGTAGCTAAGACGAACAAACCAAATGAATAAACGCCTGTATTATCGAATTAAGACTGCACAACATTTTCAACCAGGACAGCCACAGAACGTCTATATTATCATCTTTGAAACACGGAAAATAAATTGCGACGCTATTTACTCCAAGATTGGGTTAAATTTACTGTCGTTAAAAATACTCCAAAAATAGTAAAAATTATTCCATATGCCGCGAATGTTACTGCATTGATAAGTTGGATTTACTCCAATGATGCTAATTTAACCTCAACTTGGTGTTGTCATTTTATCACTCCATTCTGTAGTTAACTTAACTCCATTTGTTGTTGCAATGACAGCAATTTATTTTCCGTGAAGATAAAAAAATCTATAAGAATCAGGACAATGGTCACCTGCGGTCGATCTTTCGATCAGCGGTGTACCACTCTATGTTTTCTGCTCTCCTGTCCTCGATTTTGCGAACCGCTTAAAAAAATTATAGAGTTGGAAATTTTGAGCTATGAGACTAAAATCGATTTTTCAAAATAAAAACCGAGCTACGCAGTTTTGACCTGGCACACCCTTTATTCGTTCGGTCATAAGTATTTTATTGGAGACAATTTTTACAGGAAACCCGCGCTTGGAAGGTTGGTCTGCTGCCTCTATTCGAAAGGGTGGCCTGTGCCCTGTGCATTTCCCACCCGAAATGTTTGTGGATCGTGGGTTCCCAGCTGGAAGAATTGGCCGGAGAAGACTGCAAAAGCATGCTGTGCCGCGACCGTACCATGAAGTTGAAAAGGAACAGGTACTTCACACATCATCCCAGGCAAATTGTGACATGGATTCACACGCGATTACCAGCACAAAACTGTTAAAAGAGACGGGATCGCGTCCTGGTAACGTTTCCGCAGGAGTAAACAAGGGTAACAAAACATCGATCGATCTTCAATGTAAAAGTCGAACTGAAGGTGCAGAGCATTCGGTCGCGCCTCGACAAATTCGTGAAGATACTCTCAATATAGATTGTAGAGCGCAAGAAGCTACCAAAGTAACTATGCCAGTCGTTGATTATATGGAAAGAGAACAACAAGACCAGTCCTCAGCAAGCACGGGAAATATTGTAGTAGAAGAAAGACAGTACCCAGGACACCCTTCACTTTTTTCGGATATCGAAAATGATTCGATGGACTGGTTAAACATGGAGCCTCCATCTGAAATTACAAAGAAGAACGAAGCTCGACCTCCCTTATCAGAAGAAGTTAAAAAGAGTGTTGGGAACGAACAACATATTAAAGACCGTGTAATTTTGTCGCTGCGGAAGGAAAATGCATTACTTAGAAAAAATTTACGTAATGTTATGCTACAACTGAATCGTGCCAGGGCCACGAAACAAAGATTAGCCGAAAAAGTGAAGAGGTATTCTAACGTCGACGGATTTATGACGGTGGCTAGAACAATGGCAAGATTGAAGCTTCACAAACCAAAATATAAATACAGCAATGAGGAGCTGGATCTGGAAAAGAAATGATCCTAACTATTCGCTATGTGCGACAGCATCGAGGGGTATGAAGATCGATGTAGGCACCCATGGTGGCGATTCTACGAACTTGGTCCCCGAGCAATGTTATACAGGGTTTAATGAAAGTGAATAGTTATTGAGGTTGCATTTCACTATAATATGATTCATATACTTAATAGCAGTTGAAAATAAAATGTGAAGAGATAACTCAACGAATTCCGAACCTTTTATCACTTAAAAGCAGCGTATTGATTCAATACAGGGTATCCCAGAATTCGCGACGAAGAATTCATAGGGTAAATCTTGATCAAAAACGGGATCGAAATTTCCTGAGCCGTTTTTTCCGAAAATGCTTAGATTTCTCGCTATAATTATTTCAATTTCAGTCAATAAGGTGCGATTTAAGAACGGGCGCTTGTCGGTGTGCTTGCCGTTTGGTTGTGTGCACTTTGTTTCGCGGCGACAATAGACTGGGAGACGCGCATACAACCGAGCGGTAATCACATCGACGAACGTCCGTTTACAAGCCGCGCGTCATTGGCTGGATTTGAAATAATTATAACGAGAAATCTAAGCCTTTCCGGAAAAAACGGCTAAGGAAATTTCGATCCCGTTTTTGATAACGATTTATTCTGTTAATTCCTCGTCGCGGATTCTGGGACACGCTGTATATTGGATCTCGTGGGCACCCGTGTTAAAGGGCTGTTAATCGGTCACTTTTTGTCGGATTGGTAATATTTTTTCAGTCAGGTTGCATTTCGTCATATTTTTATTCTATTTGTCATATTTGTCATTTAATCAAATTTCCGGATGCAACCGCCTCATTCGGCGTTCGGCGACGCGAAAATTCTGTCGTTGACGTTACTATGGATCGTTGACTCAGTTTTTGTTATATTCATTGTTCGCTTTTCCTCGTCATATTTGTATCAATTTACTGTCATACAATGAGGGTATTTCGGTCATCTTTAGGTCATATTTTTCAAGCTATCAGTTATATCATCATACTTTTTAGAGGGCTTGACCACTAACAGCCCTGGTGTTCAGACTCAGCTGATCTCTCAAAGTCCCTGGCGACACAGGCTGCAGCTGACTGTCTTTATTATCAATTTAACAAGTAACCAGTGAAAATGACGACAAAAGAACCACCATCTACTGTTGTGTTGTGGGATGTGAAAATTCAAAATTTAATTCACCAGGAACTGAATTCTACTGCTTCCCCACTTTGAATCCTTTACATCCACACAAAGAATTGCGCCGCGAAAAGTGGTTAAGGTGCTTCCTTACTCAATTCCACCAGACCTGAAAATATTGGGACAAAAGGTGCTATTAAACAGAATATTTCTGCCTGGGCACCGAAATCAATGAAACAAAATACGTCGCGCTAAAAAATGTTTTGGGCCGTATGTGTTCGGAGTCGCACATAGAATTGCGCGACGTATTTCGTTTCATTGATTTCGGTGCCCAGGCAGAGATATTTCATTTAATAGCACCTTCTTTCCCAATGTTTTCAGGTCTGGTGGAATTGCGTAGGGAAGCACCTTAACTGCAGTACGGAGAGAAGAGTAAGTATACAGATTTTTTTGATTGTGACTCATATAATTTTTTTTTTTTCCCGTATGATTCCCGTATATTCCACGTTTAAGTCCCGTCCGCGCCAGCACTTAATTGTTTGACACAAAGTTTACGCGAGTTTCCTAGGCCCCCTTCTTAGCTCCCCTGCCTTTTCTTTCTATCTTTCTCTATAGCTCAATCTGCGTTTTCATTTAGGCTGTAAGATAACTCTAAGTTTACTTTAGTTATTTTTGTCTCAAGTGATTTGGTTGCAAACCTAATCTAATTTATGGTAGCTCTTCTCTGCTCTTTATTTATTTTTCTATTTCCTTACTTACTTATCTAGGTTCTCTGTATCTTTCTTTATCAATCTGTATCTTGATTACTTTGTAGTATTGTCCAACATGGCTATGGCCGATAAAAGTGATCTATCTATCTCCCTCTAGATTTTCAGGGCTTCAAGCTAATATCGAAACACGGCTTTTATGTCAAATTTGCAGAGAAGATAGGTCTCCTTGGCTCCCGAACAAAAAAAAAATCGAATTTGTAGTCGACATTTCGTTGAAACAAAAAGTCTGAAGATCTACGAAGTCCGAGTTTTAGCCCAACCATCTTTCCAGAGGTGTATCGCAGAGTTACAGTACCTGAGAAATTGTCAATCGGAAAGTTAATGAGAAACGTATTTTATGCTGGAAATGTGAATATTTGTTAATTTTTTTAATTTATAGCTATGGAATAAGGTGATGTTTTGGCATCATCTTCGCATGGAGAGAAGAAACAAGAGTGAAGATGAAAATGAAACTTTTAGTAGCTTAAAAAAAATTGAAAATGGACAACCATCCAGAAGACTTGGTGAATGACAATATGCCCGAAAAGAATGAACGTGCGCAATTGAATAGGCCGGAAAAAGCAGATCAAAGCGTACAACTCGATTTACCATTTCCGAGTAGTTTTGGGATACAGCCAGTATTCATATGTAATCGTTATGTAAAAGATAATGTGTGTGACGTAGAAACTCAAGCTTGTCGTCCAAACGTTATAGTATCTTGTGTAACAAGTGTCAAAAACCAGGGATTGCTGATAAGTGTACACCGCGCGTACACGAATCACCATTCCTTGGTTTTGTTACGAGTTGCACATACTATTTTTTATCATGAATGCGACAAAAACAAGATTCGAAACCATTGAGCAGACCAACCTCTGCGGGGGTCCAGGGTCAAAGCCCCTGGTAGGGGGTTCGGAGGGCGAAGCCCCCCAATTATTAAAAAAAATTAATTTTCAATTGATACAATAAGTAGTCAACGTGTTGAAAATGATATCGAAAAAAAACGGAATTTTTATCAATCTACTATTCAAAATATAATCTCCACGATTCTAATTCAATAAAATAGATAACACGTTTTAAGGCCCATCCTTAGTCGCCCACCTCCTTTTGACACGATGTGACACATTTCGAGTATTATCTGGGCCCAGGTGTCAAAAACGCAAAAAAGGCCAACGCTGCGCGAATTCAAATTCAATTCCGAACACATACGTCCAAAAAAAAATGTTCGTTTGATGCGAAAATAGAGACCAGAGATGATTTTTACATTGTTACGAAAAACATTACATTACGAAAAATGTAAAAACCATCTGTAGACTTTATTTTCGCACGAAACGAACATTTTTTTGGACGTATGTGTTCGGTATTGAACTTGAATTCGCGCAGCGTTGGCCTTTTTTGCGTTTTTGACGTCTGGGCCTGGATAATAATTTTCCTTGGCTTGAAGTCAATAAGGTGAATTTGTCGACTGTCACATCAGTGAGTTCGTGTCTCCGAAGTCCTCCAGTCGTCCCAAGAATACACGCAACCTGTAAATAACACGATAAATTCAGTTGTAATCATTTGTATATCAAATGAATATGGGCAGGTCCACCGATTATCTGTAAACGATCCTGGATCAAAATTTCAATTTGTCTGCAATTTTGATATCTCATAGTGTGTATTGAGATGTAAAAAACCACCAAGTATTAGACCTCTAAGCCTTATCGTTCAGGAGAGAAGCGTTGATTAGTCTTTCAACTTTAAGTACATTGACTTTTACATTCGAATTTTTATCCTATCTCTTTCGCAGAAAAGAGAATTTGATCAAACGTGTTTTTCATGTAAAAATGTCTGATCTTTCCGAATATGGAATTTGTTTCAAGCTAGATTCTCAAAAACCATCAAAAAAATACGTTTTTTCAACGTTCCCCAATTGTTTTTTTCAAATTTGATATTTTTATCTGAAAGCTTGCAGTTTTTAACTGAAGGAACTGAAATTCGTTTTGGGTGCTCGAACTGGGATCAGGCGGGAGTTGCATTTATGTTTATTAAATTAAGTATAGAATTTTTCTTTTCTATATTCTGCGAAGAATCCGCATTCTATAGTGTTTAAAAAATATAGCTCTTTCACAAATGTGAATGAAATGAAGATACTTCGCTGAACGAAAAAAAAAGAATTTCATACCTAATATAATGAACATAAATGCAATTTCCACCTGATCCCATGTCGAGCACCCAAAACAAATTTCAGTTCCTTCAGTTAAAAACTGCTAGCTTTCAGATAAAAATATCAAATTTGAAAAAAAAAATTGGGGAACGTTGAAAAAACACGTTTTTTTTTACGGTTTTTGAGAATCTAGCTTGAAACAAATTCCATATTCGGAAAGATCAGAAATTTTTACATGAAAAACACGTTCGATCAAATTCTCTTTTTTGCGATAAAGATGGGATAAAAATTCGAATGTAAAAGTCAATGTGCTCAAAGTTGAGAGACTAATCAACGCGTCTCTCCTTAACGGTAAGGCTTAGAGGTCTAATACTTGGTGGATTTTTACATCTCAATACACACTATGAGATATCAAAATTGCAGACAAATCGAAATTTTGATCCCGTATCGTTTACAGATAATTGGTGGACCTGCCCATATACTGTAACGGAGTTTTCGAATGCACTAGCGATCGAGTGCTATCTCATCGGTATAGTTAGCGAGGGCTGTGAGAGTGTCGTTACGGCAGGTGATAAAAATTCGTCAAGATAGCACTCGATCGCGAGAGCTTCATCACAGAGCCGGGTTTTGGTTGGGTTCAATTGTTAATTCTTGGGCAGTTGCATGGCAACCTCCGCTTATTGACACCCGGAAAACCGAGCATACTGACGCTACCGGGGGTGAACGGGTGCTAGCGGGGGAGCTCATTGGCTCAGAAGCGGGGAAAAAGTTAACGACATCGCTAAGTTAGCGACAGAGTTACAGAATCGCCCCTCAGGTATAAAATCCTTCAATGAAGTTCACGACTTTGTATATTGTTCTTGATAATTGTGCGGTAACAGAATTAGCGATAACAGCTGAATAAAATATACGATGAGATATCAAAGTTAAATCGAAATAATCATCGGGATGCTAATTTAGAATAATACTTGGAAATGACGGTTGGAATAATACTAAAGCAAAAGAATATTATATTATTGAGTCTTATTGCGACGCAGCGGTATAAAAAACGTAAACACGCCGGTTGGCTAGCGAGCGCCGTAGAAACGATATAATACAAGCTACACTACTTTCCATGCTACGTATCACCGAGCGATACGATACTCTTTAGCAAATTTTCTAATAGCGGCACGCTAGCGATATTAATAATTATTTGGCGATACAAGAGCCCAATAATTAATTCAGATGAATCTAAGCAAGACTGTAAACTAATTTAGCCAAGAGAAATTCGAATATAGAACTTTGAGATGACAAGTTACCACAATTAATCGCCAACCAGCCCGATTCAAATAGCCTTGCAGGCATGTAGTCGAACCTTATTGGTGGTTGACCCGATTTGTCCAACTTTAGACCAATGAAATTTCATTGTCCAATAAAGTTGCATATGACCTTGGACAAATACCTAGGGATACTACGCTGACGCAAATTTAGAACTGTTTATAAAATGGCGTGCGCCTGTATCCCTAGGTATTTTTTCAAGATCATGTACAACTTTATTGGACAATAAAATTCCATTGGTCCAAAGTTGGACAAATCAGATCAACCACCAATGAGGAGCGCTGCTCCTGCGTCTGCGTTTGCGTTTGCGTTTGATCGTGGCAGGGCCTTTATGGGCGCTCCGTTGACTTCCGTACTCTTCACGCCGTTCAGGCGCTGAATTGGCAGGCTGAGGATTGGATCTTGGTCCGGCTACACTTGGACAAGGGTTTTCGGCAGTTTTCCCTTGTCCCTCGTGCGAATGCGAGTGTTTCTATATTCCAACTGCCATTACCTGCTCACCCCCTACTCTCTCCTTACTTTGATGTAATTTGCAAACATAATTGTAATGAAATAAAAGTAATTTTCTAATTTTTTCTACTTTATTCTTACATCTCTATGGTGTCAAATCTCATGTCATGACGTCACCATCAAGCAATTTAGTGTTCCGGAGCAGCGTGGTTATTTGGAGCTTCTATAGTATGAAGAATACTTGTATTCGAGATTCATACGAGAAATGCAGGTCAAAGTGAAAGTTTATCATGTGAACAAATTCATCCTAAAAATCGGATACAAAAAATCTACAGGTAAAGTATCGATACAAAAGATCGATTCTTGACTAGATCGATCTAGAATCGCTCATCCCTAGTTAGGTAGGCATGTCCGTGATCTAAATCTAGTGATCTTACTAAAAACATGATGGGAGCTTTCCAGCTACAGACAAAAATTGACACAATCAGACACACAGTATTATGATTGGCTGGATCTAACGGAAGGGACCAATCGTATTGCTGTGTGTCCGACTGTGTCAATTTTTGTCTGTAGTTGGAAAGCTCCCCTAGTAAGTTACTAAACTGCTGCTGCAGCTTATGGCTGGTTTATGCAATGCCGTAACTTGATTAATTTAAGAATCGACTAATCAGGAGGCTGCTTTAGCCACGCGCCAGGTGAATTGAGCCTCCTGATTGGTCGATCCTTAAATTAAGTCAAGTTACGGCGCTGCATAAACCAGGCATTACTGCCCATGAAATAGCACTCTTTTTGGGTTGGTACAGTAATGTTCATTAATGGCTTTGCGGTGTCTAACTGTTTTTTTCTGACTTTTTCGGATACAATCAAATAAAATAATGTTATATTATTTTTATAAGAGGTCATAATTATTATTATTCTAATTTCGGCCATCGGCACATGAAATAAGACTAGAATGGAGTCTCGTTTCCGAAAACGTCAGAAAAAATAGTTAGCCACTGCGAAGCCATTAATGAACATTACTATACCTCTGCTCTGCCGCATCCACATGTCACGGTATGAATACCTGTGCATACACAGGTTATACATAGATGCATGCATGCACAGTACACATGTATGGCGTCGTATAAACATCAAGTCGAAAACAGGTAGCAGAGAAGGTATCCCCCCTGCGCGTGCCATCACCTGCGTTACCTGGCCTAGCCAGGGTCTAGACTCTTCATACCATGGGATACTCAAAACCAACGGTGCAGAGCGCGCAGCAGGTAAGTAAATCAGGTGTGATTTTATTTGCACCTCCCTAGTAATACCATGCTAATTTTGGGATCGGCTCCTATGATATACAGCAAAGATATACAGCTATGTAAACAATTACTCAATATTCCATTTAAACAATCGCGAATAATTCGATATTATATTTCTCTAAATGTATTAATTAGACGCATATATCATCTTGTGTCACACCCACACTTCAATGAATTCTCATAATTCAGTATTAATTGTTATTATATATATATACAGAGAGATTCTGTGCAAAATCACGCGCTTATAAGGTAGGCTAACGGGAAACACCTGAATTGAGCAGATCAAACATCGCTGATAAGGTTTTATTTCCCACGAAATAAATAAAACCCAATCTTCGATGTTTGACTGCTCAATCCAGGCGTTTCCCGCTAGCCTACCTTTAAGGCGCGTGATTTTCCACAGAATCGCTCTGTGTGGGGAATTCCAGTTTATTTTGACCTGGCTCTGACCCTTAACCTCCTGGATTCAGCCCGCGATTTTTCATGTGATTGTCCTCATTCTAAAAAGCACTTATTTTTTGTTTTGAATTTTTTCGCCACAGTTTAAATTGGCTACAATTTCTGAAATCGAGTATATCGATCGACACAATTTAAAAATCTGACAAAATTTCTGAGACATCCTTTATCAGATATCAACATTTTTAAGCGTAGACTTTTGAAATTTTTTTCAGATTTTTTGGCAAAATAAAAAATAAGGAATAAAATTCTCTTGCGAAAAATCTCAATTTTTTTTTTTCTATAAAATCCGAAAATGTTTCAGCAACCATCCATAGTAAAATAACTCCCGGTTTTTATTTTTTGTAACGTTTTTTTGTCGGAAAAGCTTGAAAACAGTAAAAAGGAAGAATCTGCCCACTCCGGCTCTAAGCTTGAAAATGTTGATATCTGATACAAGATTTTTCAGAATTTTTTCCAGATTTTTAAATTGTGTCGATCAATATACTCGTTTTCAAAAATTGTATCAAATTTAAACTGTGGCGAAAAAATCAAAAATAAATAATGAGTGCTTTTGAGAGTGAGAACAATCACATAAAAAATCGCAGGCCGAATCCAAGAGGTCAAGGGTCAGAGCGAGGTCGAAATAAGCTGGAATTCCCCATGTGTATATCTACCACTTTTTTGTTTTTATCAAACAGCCATTAAAAAATATTTCGACTGTGTTTTTCACCACACGTTATCAAACTCTGTTTTATCTATGACATTATTGAAATGATGAAAATTGTAAAATAAGAAGAAGAACCAGAAGAAGAAGACGTGGACAAAACAGAAGAAGAAGAAGAAGGAGGAGGAGAAAAGGAAGAAGAAGAGGAAACAGAAGGAACATATTCATAAGATTTTTCCTTTCTTATTCAACCAACATGAGTTCTTCGTTGTCTGAAGACGCTACCGACGATGCAGCGATACCCAAGCCACCAAATTCATCCGATGAAGTGAAAAGCAGAGGAAAAAACTGGGTCCAATTTGATAATGAAACTCCGCCTGAAACACCTGCCCGTCTAAAACCACCTGAGAAGGTGGAAAAACTAGGTGAAAGTAACCCTGTAGTAATGCAGCCTGACTCGGTCGCTGTGAATGTTGAGAAAATAAATAAATCTGAAAATGTTACGATCCGCGGTAAACAGAAGGCGAACAACGAATATAGCGGCGCTGTTATAGTCACGGAATCCGTCCATATAAATCTAGATAGATCTGGTCTAAATAGATCCATATCTTCCGAAGGACCTGATCTCAATTTACCTTCAGATGTTAGAGTGACGGATCCTAAAAGCGCTTCTTTGAAAACAATCGATCTGAGAGATGGTTCCAACGGGAGAAGGGCCAGTAACAATGTTGTTAGTACACCGATTGGTAATATCAGACAGGGATTTGCCAATGGAGATACAATAGTTACGCTTTTACCAGTAAATACCAGATGGCCTTGGATTACTCCTGCTAAATTTCGACCAGAATTGGTACCAGAAGAATTAATGGCTCAGGGATTGACTGTGAGTTGCATACCAATCACTTTATTATTTTATAATCACCCTATGACTTACATGCCCTATGACTACATCGAATAATAATAGATTTCATGTTATTTTAAATAATGGAATGATATAAGGCTTGCACCGAACTTGCCAAACTTTCATCTGTCCAATCATTGAATTCGAGTTAAAATGATTATATATTATAAGAATTTAAAACTAGACAATATTCAAATACCGTGAAGAAAAACCTAGATTTCAATTATCTACAAGTGTTTGGTACAAATCCCTTGTCGAAAATTCATTACATAGTGAATTCTTTCGACTCTGAGATTGTAGCTTTTGCAAGTATTTTTGAATCGCAGACTTGGGTTAAACAATACCCACTACTACCCGTACATAAATACCCAAATAACAGAAAAATTATTTTCGAGGTGTACTTGTATCTGAAATATCTGTGCAGACCAAAAAACTGAGAGAATATTTATCATTTTTCAGCTTACGGTAGAGGATTACGTGCACATAATGGAGCTGCTTGTCAATGACGTACGGTTCAACATGTACAACATTTGCTACAAACGTATTCTTGTTTTGTGGATATTTACCGCGTTTGTCGTACTACTCGGTCTGTTATTCTCTGGTGTTACCGGACTCACATTATTTGGTCTCGGTGTAATGTGGTTGGTACTGAACGCGGCAGCAATATTCTTTTGCATGTTTGTTAAGATAAAGTTGAACCATAATCTTGAGAAATGTATGGCTCAAGTGAACAAACATTTATTGAAACACAAGATTTTACTCGGATTGGACGATCGCGGCAAGATATCTTGCCACAAAGTCAATTTATGCTTCATATATTTTGACACAGCAGACTGCATTGTAAGTACATATGATAACGAAAAATATCATTCTTATCATCAACATAGTATATCCAAAGCATTATCAAATAAAGATTCTTATCCCAACTTTATAACAATCTGTATCAAACAGCAAAGCAAACAATTTTTTCTTTTTTTCTTTATTATTCCTTTTAACTGAAAAAAAAAACTTACTAAACATTAGGGTATCTGTGAAAAAAGAAGTCGAAATTCTATTCCCTACTCCCATCAGTCTGAACATTAATTTTTACTCAAAACAGATCCTTCCACAACATTATCTCAACTCTGAGAGTTGCCACAAACCGTTTTTCTACTTATATTTAACTTGAAGAGCCTAAACTTTTCCTGAAATGTGATCTTTGCGAAACTTACTGAGAAAGGGTCCTCTGGGTCCTGGATTTCAGAGACGAGGTCAAAATGCAGAAATTCCAAATGACGAGTCCAAAACGGTGTATCGAACTTGTCAAAAGTCGAAAGCTTTGCATCGAAATTGCTAATCAAAGATTTCAGATCTAGATTTTTTTAGATTATCAAATTCACACCGATGTACACCAAAAACTTTAAGTAGACATTTCCATGCAAACTCAACCTACTTTTTACAATTCTGATCCATCAATAGTATATTGTGCACTGAGGGAGCAAAAAACGTTTTCGCTCCCGAGTGTGTAGCTTGCTGCCCGAGCGAGAGTGAGGACTCGGCGAGCTGAACGCGAGTGTGGTAAACTACACCTACAAAATTGAACTTCCCTACTTTCACCACGGAGTGCCAATAAACGACCCCAAGAACCGGCGACTTTTGACTTTGATGTAAATCAGTCGCTGTTTTCTGGTTCTACTCTTCCACAATGGTCCCACCATTTCGAATTTCTGTATTCTGATTTAAGATCCAGAATGAGTAGTCCAGAAAAACCTTTTCGAGTGAGTTTCAGAGAAGTCGCATATCAGGAAAATTATGGGCTGCGAAAAGTTAGATGAGATTAGAGAACTGGCTTCTGCCACCTCTTTGCAAGTTCATAGGCATTTTCCTCTTGACTCGATAATCAGTACTTATCTAATACCTCGTATAAATATTAAAAACTGTTCGTATATAATTACTTCTTTACCATTCTTCAACTATCATTATTAGCTGTAATTCTGCCATTTATTTCTAGAGTTCTGATTTGTATCTGTTTTTCAATTAGAAAAAGTTGCAAGAGGTGATCGAGAGGGAAGAGCGGGAGGGTAGGATAATTGGCGGTGATGAGGCAGCTGAATCAAAACGTAGGCAGGATTTACAACAAAGAATGGATATTGACGATAGTGATATTGTTATACAGGGCAGCACAACGACGCGGGTATCACGCAAGCAGGTCAGTTTGAATTTCTATACAGGATGACCCAGAACCCAAGGGCCACATTGAATGGGCATATTCCTTGTCGAATTCTAAGACTAAAATTCTTTTGAAAAATCTTTCTAAGGCTAACTGTTCTCAAGTTGTTAAAAATCGCAATCGACCGATCAGAGCGTCTCTCCGTGACCGTAACTATGGAGCGAATGACCTGGACCGCTGAAACTATGGAGCGCTTGTCCTAGATGGCCGATAACTAGGAAGCGAATGACCTGGAAGGCTAAAACTATGAAGCGGTTGACGTGAACGGCCAAAAACTATGGAGCGAACAACCTGGACCGCTGAAACTGGGAAGCGGTTGACTAGAGAGACGCTCTGATTGGTCAATCGCGATTTCCAATAACTCGAGAACAGTCGGCCTCAGAGAGTTTTCGTAAAGGAACTTTCATCTCAGAATTTGACAAGGAATAATATGCCCATCCAATATGGCCCATAAGTTCTGGGTCACCCTGTATTTTCTAGCGTATATTTTTCCAAACCGAACGATAAAGGTTTGCTGATTTCTACGTTTTTAGAGGAATCATGTAATCGCTGTCTGCTGGTTTGCCATGTGAATACAGCAGACCATGGTGTTATACTAGAATTTCAAAACAAAGCAATTTAGACGGAGTTAACAACCAGCTCTTTATAATTTACGATTGTTATGGAAGGCATATGCGATATCTTATTTATTCAAGTCAATTTCTGCAACTTTATGCTCAGACAAGACCACCTTCCAATCTGCGTGTTGTTGTCATACTTCGAATCAAAGTGAAGCACAATGCCTGACGATGATTGTTGCAATTCTGAAATGAAAATGTAAAGTTTCCGATTAAAATGTGAGCGCAACTATACCAAATATCAGTAAACGATTCAATGCCAGGATGTTTTATCGTCTATAACTTTTTTCTATTATAGTGTGCACTCACATCTGAAAGTCTATTAAGTTTCAAACCTCCAGGACTTGCTGAGAAAAGTGTCTATTAATTAGTTTTTATTATCTTTGCCTTTTTGTCTATAAAAACTCGCTTTTCGGTTACTTTTTCAAGATCTGTCTCAAAATGAATATCATATTCAGAAAGATCACACTTTTTTCACATAAAAATACCGAGAGTTATGTTTTTCTTCTGAAAAATATGGACATTCGAGATGAAAATTTGAATGTACATTATTCAACCTCGACCCGAATGTATTGAAACTGGGAATACTAATCGACTCCGTGAGCTTAAGATTTGGTGGATTTTCAGATCTGACAATGACTGCTCTTTATAAGATGTATAGGTGGTATTCCAAGTGAAACAGATCGGCTTTTGGCTGGAGGTCATCGAAATTGACGCCAATGCAGATTCAGATTCCTTGTTACTACATGATATGCCTTCAACGGTCACAGAGCATGAAAATTATTGGTACAATATACAGGGTGGCCCATTCTGATCGTCCCAGACGAATATTTAAAAAACTAACAGTTAAACAAGAAAGAGTTTCATACAAAACTTGAAGAGTTTTGAGGGGGAAAAATAATGCTGGTATGTGTTGAGCTGTGGATTTCGCAAGTAACTTCGGATTTTAGATAGGGAACACATGTTTTGGTTGTGAGCAGCTGATAGCAAGATTAAAAACTAATTCGAATACGGAAGCAAAAAAATTTTGCAATGAAAATTTCGCAAAATTTTTTTTCTTCACAAAAGATTGTTTTTTTGTCCGACATAAGATAGAACATATTGTCAGTGTCATTATGTTGAACTAACTATCGCGGTTAATTGTTTGTGTTAATATCCACCAATTTCTTTACCAATTATGTACTTTCAAACTTTCCAATTTCAAAATTTGCAAGAAAAATCTTGAGCAAGAGTGATGAATAATGGCTGGTATGCATAAAACGAAGTACATGCTTATGCTTCAAGTATTTACTCCAAATTTGAAGCAAAAACTTCACTGTCGTAGTACATACTATGATTTTGTAGGAACTACTCCTATGTACACTAAACGTGTTTGATTCTGACCAGTATGAAGTTGTCCCCAGAGTCTTCTGTCTCTTACCGTCTCTATGTAACCACAAAGGATAGAAGGAGACAGAAGACTGTGGTGCCAACTTCATACCGGTCAGAATCAAACACGTTAAGCTTACTTAATAGATACTCTTAGGTACTTAGTAGATACTTCGTACGTAGGGGTTAATACTATTTTTTGAAGCATCTACTCATAGATTGTAGTACATGCTTTTGTTTTGGGTTTGACGTAGCATTTACTACGCTTTTAGCGAAGTTGCTGTTGGGGCAACTTCTTTCGCCAGTCATCGTTCACAACTTGACAAGAATGGCAGCATTCATCAACGTGCGAAGAAAAAATGATCGTGATAAGCGAAATTATGACGAAGACGTATACCGATAATTATTTTGGTGATTATTTCAGTAAATTTCCTTTCCAAAATCATATTTTTACTTGACTCTCATTGACAGTTTTGGTAGACAAAACGTTGAGTGGATGACAGATCAACTTTTAGACGATATTCGAGAAACCTGAGAAGGAGCTTTTTCACAAACTCGAAAAATTGAAATTTTATTTACGGACTGTAATTAAGAAAATGATGGTATGCATACATTATAAGAAAGAGTGGGGCAGAAAAATAGTTATAGCATTATCTTTCCCCCTCGAAACCCTTCAAATTTTGTATGAAACTTTTACTTGTATAACTGTTAGTTTATGAGATATTTGCCTGGGGTGATTAAAATGGGCTACCCTGTATATCGCCACCGAAAATTCAATTCGACATATTTTCAACTCCAAGTATCTCAGCAATGCATGAACGGAATTATAACTTCCCATAATTCATTCTACGCACATAAACGAGCTCTCCTAAAACACGTAACACTTGAATTTTTTTTTAAAGTTTGGAGCAAGTAAAACCTTGCAAATATGTGATTCATTTTTTTTTCTACTTGAAGGGTCACACAAATCGCTTTGAAATCGTTACCGAAATTACTTCGAAGAGGCACAAAAAAAAGTGATAAAATTTTAGGCTGCCTTTTTTCGATGACCTTCGGTCCAACACCGCATAGGTAATTACTACAAACAATTCAAAATTTCGGCCTTGGATTGTTAACTGATAATAATTTGATTTGCACACACATATAGGGAACACAAAGGGAACTCGATTGCCCCATTTGATAGTCGGAAGCTTTTATTTGATTCTGAAAATTGTTTCCCTCAGAAATATCATCATGAATAATACACCCTCATTTTTGGGCAACATTAGTAAAGCCTTATATATATATGGGTATTTCTCAACAAACAGGGCGACTTTCCCTGTAAAAGTGTCCCGCCCTTTGTTTTTCTCTGATAAATGCAAAGAAGTCTTTTAGGATGAAGATAACAATTAACTAAGCACTGTCCAGCATAGAGCCCAAAAAGGTTCGCAGTGATATATAATTTATTAAAGATTTTAGAAAAAAAATTAGCCAGGGGACTGCTACATGTAACAGAGGACTGTTTTTGTATAAAGAAAAATAAAGTTCGACGACACGTAAGAAAGTTTTTTTTTTTTCAAATTTCTTTTTTTTTTCTGTAGTTATTTATTTTTCTTCTTGGATGTCAATGCCCATAAAACACATGAAAAAATCAGTCCTTTGATATTACAAATGGCCCTCTGGCTTCTTTAAGAGCAGGGGACTGTTGAATCGGGCTTGATTTCAAAATATCGTGAAAACTACCAAAGTATCGACTTTTATCAACGTATAGAATGTTTGATGTTCTTTGTTTCAATACAATAGAAAAAGTTATAATTTTAATTATAAAAAGCGAATATACATTTGTCGCACCAGGGGACTGTAGTCTGTAGTGGCTCTGACACAAGTTACTGTGGCAAAAGCTCACGTGGGGCTGAACAATATAGCGACAGCGTGCCTCTGACTTTACGTACACCAACTTTACACCGGCTACGTTCCGTTCAACTCAGGATCATCGTTTTATGTACCATAGACAACACTGGGCATCATTTAGAAATTGAGCCAGGGGACTGTTCTTCAAATTTAGAGACAATATTCAGCCTACTTTCTACATCAATTGATATCAATTTTAAAATACGGAAGTAGGGAATTCAGAAATAATTATTATTGTTCTTCAAAACAGTAGTGGTGCATTTAAGATTTCGAATGTAGTATTTCTCAAATTAGATCCTCTGGCAGTTATTTTGGTTTGGTGACCAACCAGGGAACTGTCTTTTCTGTATTCAGATGAATATGGAAAAATTACAGCGCTTTAATTGTAACTTTTTACAACATGCACGAATGAAATAACTTATGAATTTTCATGTTTGCTAATAATTTAAGCAAAAAGCCGTAATTTTGTAATGAAATCTGTGTGGGACACCGAATTTCCCTGTTTGTGGAGAAATACCCATGTACGTTTTTCTGAAGATCACAAACTGTGTCGATTGATAAATTGAAGAATTGCAGGATTCGATTCGATCGAGGAAAACATTGGCAAACGGTGCAAATAAAATTCGAAACTATGCATCACATCGAGCATCTCATGTAAAAATGCAATTGGGGAGTTGCATGATTATTATTTATTTCCATCAATTTGGTGGTGATTGAATACCCGGTTTCAATTAATTGCACATAACGTTACTCATTACGTACGTTGTGCCTGCGTCATATAAGCCTGAATCAGCAAGTTACTGGTTCAACAATACATACCTTGTGACGTTGAACCAATGGCGTTTCGTCGATGTTAGCGCTCAGACTGATGAACTTCTTAATTCTTTCCAAATTCAATTTCAATTGACAGCATCCAACTCTGACTCCATCTTTAATCGGATGAGGATGCTATAGTCAATCTTTACCAATCACGATATAATCTTGCAAACAAAATCAATTTACGTTGATTCCACATAAACAATAAGTATGACCGAGCAGGCGGAATTTACCGAAATAGAATAAAATTCACTTCTTCTTGTTTTTTTTTCGTGTTATTCGAAATAAGTTACAATTCTGAGCCAGTACAGGCAACGGAGGCCAAAAAAAGGAGGTTCTAATTTCTATCATTTTTTTTTGGGATCCTGTTCAACATACTCAAATAAGTTTTCCCCCTCGGAAGACATCTGCGTTGGCTGTCGTATTGAAAAATAGGAGTAGAGTTTCAATTTTCTGACAATATTTCCGTTAATGTTACTTGTACAGTAAACATATCTATCATCTGATAACTAAAGTCTCTACAAAAATAATCCTGAGTAGTTTTTTCGCTGAGACCCATAGTGTCGGAGCAATAGCCGCTAGAAGTGTGGCATTCTCGTGCAAGCGTGTGAAATAGCAAACTTTGCTCGCCGTATCTCGCTTTCTATGTCAAATACTACTGTATTTCAAGGTTTCAACTATGACCAAATCTATTTATCAATGCTTATGATTTGCATTTGTAGCTCCTTTGCGCTCTTCTTCACACCACCACACAGCAGAGTAGATGGGGCATTGTTTTTTTTTCTTCCTTCCCAAGTTGTATCTCTTTATAACAAAGAAATTGAATCTTGTGTGACTCAACGGCAAAGTCAAAATCCTTGGTTAAGGTTACTCCGAGTTAAAATATAAATCGAACATCCTATACAATAGTTTGTCAAACAGAGTACAGACGTTTCAAATTAGGATAATGCGCAGGCGCTGAGCTATCGACCCGAGCAGCGTGCAACAAGTATCTATCAGCACACTCTTGTGTCAATCTTTGTATGTGATTCTCGTGTTGTTCATACAGGCTTATTTTGTCGCTCTATTAGTTGGATTATATTATTAACATTTATCATTTGTCCTTTGTCCTGTTCATTTATTTTACTTGAAATGAAATATTAGGGAAAAGGCGAGCAAGTGCTTTGTCGTTACGTGCAGCGATGGGCCAAGGACTTCCTGCGACGTCGTTTGGATTGGACCGTTGATGAGGAAGGGGGTAACCCTTCGTGTCCTCGTCATTCCGCATCTGCTTTATGTCCTTGTCAATATGTTGAGGAATGGTTGAGAAACAAGCCACGTATTCAAGGCAGAGACTTTTGCCCCGCGTGGAGCGGATTTCTCAGAGATCGGGGCATCTAAAGTTATAAATTGATAAAAATACATATTTGATACATCCAAGTTCTTCCTCTTAACTTCAAGGCAAAGATTGCATAGAGCCTTGTATGCACTCACAGAAAAGTCGATAGTAATATTAACTAAAAAAAGTCAACTATTTGAAATTAATTTCTAGTACTAATTATTATAGTACGTATAACTATTTAGTAATTGCCAAAACTTAATCAAATTGATTAATACAACAAAAACGTTTTAGTGATCTGAAATTGGTTTTGTAACTGAAAAAATCTAGTTGAGAGTAAGTGAGTTTCAACTGTAACTACAACTTTTTTTTTTTTCAGTATACAGGGTGACCCAGAACCCCCGGGCCACATTAAATGGGCATATTCCTTGTCGAATTCTGAGACGAAAGTTCCTTTACGAAAACTCTTTGAGGCCACCGGTTCTACAGTTATCAGAAATCGCGATTGACCAATCAGCGCGTCTCTCTAGTCAACTGCTTCATAGTTTCAGCGGTCCAGGTTGTCCGCTCCATAGTTTTTGGCCTTTCACGTTAACCGTTTCATAGTTTTAGCCGTCCGGGTCATTCGCTCCATAGTTACGGTCATAGAGAAACGCTCTGATAGGTCAATTGCGATTTTCAATAATTCGAGAACAGTTGGCCTTAGAGAGATTTCGTAAAGGAATTTTAGTCCTAGAATTCGACAAGGAATATGCCCATTTAATGTGGCTCGTGGCTTCTGGGTCACCCTGTATGTAAGCATAAATTTTTGTTATCGTACCTAATAATTTTTTTTTTTTTTCACTTTTTTTTTGTATGATACTCAATATTATCTGAAGAAAAAAAAAATTGAGTCAATCACTCTTTTGGCTTCATCATATGATATTACTGAGGAGAACATTAGTTTCCTTATAATTTACTCGAGAATTGAGAATTTTTTTTTTTTAATTTTTTTAATCTCAAATCGATTTCGACACCCTTTCCAATCAAGCTAAAAATCTGAAAAAAAATCACAAGGTGTTTTCTCGTCATTATCTACCAGTTTAAGGGGTAGCAAGTATATGTTAGAAATTATCGACCACCCTAATGTACGAATGGCGAGGTTGACTCCTGCGTGGAAGTGATTGTCTGCTATACGATTTAACACGCTAACTCGATCACTTCCGGGCCAGAATCAACCGCGCCAAATATACTGTACGAAAAATTTCCAATAATGGTCAAAAAAGGTACTTGGGACCTTTTGTGGAAAGTAAAAAAAAATCACATCCTAACACACGTTACATTCCCATCAGATATACAGGATGTATATCTTCCGGGGTCTGATCTGGGGGGAGCTTCGACGTGTGGAACCTCTGCCCTCTTCTATTCATACTCGTTCGTTTCAGAATAAAAGTGTGTGATTATCAAGCAGATACCCTCATCTCCAAATTTGTTTACATCCACACGTATAGCACACGAATAGAAGAAGGCGAAGCTTCGGCACGTCTAAGCTCCTCCCAGATCAGACCCCGGAGAATATACACCCTGTATATGAATACCTTTATTTTAACGTAGTTTGATATGTTTTATCTCCCATATTAATTAGTATTCTATCCTTTACATCACAAAATAAGTTTTACTTTTTTTATTGTATTTTATTAACCGAGGGGGAAATAACTCGTTGAATTAACGTGTCAATAGCCCGTGAATTAATAATAATTAACCTGAATTATTAGGAATCAACTGAATTGATGAGAATTAACTGAATTAATGTGAATGAATTGAGAAATTAAGAGGGATATAACTGAATTTGCATCGAACGAATTAATTTGAAATAACAGGAAATAGGAGAAATGAACCGAAATGAACCGAAATCACTTGAATTAGCGTGAATTACGGTGGAAAATAGTTCGAATGAAATGAATTAAAAGAATTCGATTGGATTAAAAAAATTATTTTAAGTTGATAAAATCGACTTGGATTAGAAAAAAATAATGTGAATCGGATGAATTAATTCGAAATAATAGAAAATATGTAAATTGTATTAAAATAATCGAATATGAACGAATCAGAATGAATTACTATGAAAAGTAATTTGAATTAATTGAATTGAAAAAATTGAAAAAATTAACATGAATTGAAAAAATTAATTTGAATTAAAAAAATTAATTTGAATTAAAAAAATTAATTTGAATTAAAAAGATTAATTCAAAGTAATTCAACCCAACGAATTAATGTATCACTCAAATCTCGAGTTATTTCCCCCTCGTTATTAACGACGCACTGCAATAATTGCATAAAGTTATGTTAATCGTATCATAACTAATCATATCAGTAGCTAGGAACTGTTGACTCCAAATAGAAAATTTTGTGTTTTCAAAAAAAAAAAAAAAATAGAATGTATTGTTTCGAAAATCAATTATACCGAGAATATTCGATGAGAGTAAACTATCCCCTTCCTACGGCAAAACCAACACAGGCGCTCGCCGCGCGCGTGAGGCTCGTTCGGGAGGGGATGCAATGGCACCTTATTCCCTGCCGCACGAGCCTCAGGTTTTGCCGTAGGAAGGGGATCGTTTACTCTCACCGAATATTCTCGGTATGTGATCAAGAATGTATACAGTCGGACCTCTTAATAAGCACGCCCGCAATAAGAATGCTTCCCCAACTTCTCGCTCGCGCACTACCACTCCAAGTTCGAAGTACACTTACGTGCGAATGAGAGAGAAAGACAGAGAGAGTGAGTCAGCGAAGAGCGCACGCATGGCGGGGTACTTGAATTCACGGAAAAGCTCTTTCCATTGGGAGCTTTGCATTCTTATTCAGAAGTCGGATTGTATAAACTATTCATAGCTATAGTTTTACGGAAATATTTTCAACGTAATAATCATTTCTCTGAATATTGAGCATTTCCAAGCAAAGCAGTATTACATGCAGTATTTTTATACAGATACCTACATGTGCAAATGATACGCTTTCCTTTTTTTACCACTGAGTAAGAGTGACGAATTTTAAGAAAATCATAGGTACAGAAGAATCAATGAAAAAGTGACAAAAAGTTCCTCAAGAATTGAGAAACTTGCAGAATACCTGATTCATATGTGTCCGTCTCAATCGAGATACAAATCACACATTTTCATACGAGTTCAGGTACACTGAAAGAAATTGCTATGGTTGGACAGCAATATATTTCTGGTTGCGGTTTCTTGCCGAAGTAAAAAAAATACAAAAATATTTTTAAAGCGACTAATTGTATTAATATACCGAGAATATTCCGTGAGACTACACGATCCCCTTCCTACGGCAAAACCAACACAGGTGCTCACCGTGTGCGTGAGGCTCGTTCGGGAGGGGATGCAATGCTACTGGCACCTCATTCCGTCCTAAACTAGCCTCACGCACGCGGTGCGCTTGTGTTGGTTATACCATAAGAAGGAGATCGTGTAGTCTCACCGAATATTCACGGTAGATATCGAACAGTATGGGCATTGCAATGCAATACATTTTTGAAACGGCAATCGTTTAAGTATTGCAGCTATATTTCTGGCTGTCGCTATACTAGCCAGACATTCTAGCTAATATAATCAGAATTATTGTTTAGTGCCATGTAAATTTCTTTGAGTGTACATCGTGTATTTGCCTCCGTTTTTGGGTTACTGACTATAGTATAGTATACTAACAATTTCTAATACGGCGCAAGTTCGTGTTAATCTATTTACATCTTCATAGCTCAACTATTTAGTATACTATTCATCACAAACTTGATTTAAAATTATCATGCACAACTCAGGGTGTCCAGCGACGGGGAAAATCTTCTAGAATCCTTAGATCTCGTCATTTTGGTAAAAAAATTCACAATACTCGAATTGTTTATTAAAATGACATTCGAAATGTTTAGATTTTAATTTCGTTCGTGTGCCAATTTTCAGAAATCTTTATGTCTTGATTTTGGCAAGCAAATACCGGGAGGATTATGGAAATTACCGGTTCCAAGCGCGCAGGCGCTGATTTATTCGAATATCCTTGGTGGCAGAATGGCGCTAGCAGCGCCTTGTCTGTTTTACAACAATCGAAATCGAATAGCAGACGGACTTTGAGGATATTCGTCGCAAGTCTGCAATTGGCGGCCCTCGTAATATTCAAATAAATCAACGCCTGCGCGCTTGAAACCTATAATTTCCACGAATCTTCTTGGTATAGTATGAAAAATCTCGAATCCTCCCAACCAGGAAACACTCAGCCGCTGGGCATCCTTATAATTGTATACGGGCAATTCTACCTCAAATCGTCCGAAAGATGACCTCGTAGTTTTTGAATCGTTTTAAACCTCTTTCATTTGAGATCTACGTCAATAAAGTTAACCCATATTTTTCGTTGGTCCAACAATTTTTTTTCACGCTAGTTATGAATTATCGCATTTTACTGTAGAAGTAGCGCACGGGCGGCTTTGAGAATAAATATCTCGGGTCTCCTTCACCGTAGAGAGATGTTCCAAAACGCGTTTTAAAGATATTAATTCTCAAAGCCGCCCGTGCGCCACTTTTATAGTAAAATGCGATAATTCATAACTAGCGGAAAGAAAAAAAAAAAATTCGGACGAACGAAAAAATATGGGTCAATTGTTTTGACGTAGATTTCACGTAAAAAAAAAGTTCAAATCGATTGAAAAAATACGAGGTCAAAAAAACACCCAAAATTGGTCGATTTGAGGTGGAATTGCCCATATGTGTTACAGCTTTTTGCCTTTATAAATTTAGCGCTATTCTTAATAAGATATAAAAGTACCCGTAGGCTGCTATATTAAAAACAATAAACAGTACATTAATCTACTAACTGCAATTCGGTTTCGTATGAATTTAATTTTCGAACATATTCTGAAATTAAGGGCTTTTGAGCGCCCTTCTGTTTTATCGACGGAGTAGCATTTACGGCCAGTCGTCACAACCGCAATTTAGTCCACGGATCACGTCTCTATTGCTGTGTCAATCAGTGCGGCGTACAGGCTCTCGTTAGCGATCTTTTAATATGATTTCGCGCTAAATCAGAGCACCAGGAGCAATAACATCCGTGGACTAAAATCCGAAGTGACAGGCTAGCGTCGACACGAACACATGCAGAAACTGTCCTATAGAGACCGAGCGCGTATACAACTAGCGCCGCCAAATTGTCCCTACCGGCAGGAGTGCTTCAAAACGATTGGTTCATTTTTTCGCACCAAGCATTTGATAGGCTGATCTTTCCTGCCGTTTGGGACAAATTTCGTCGATAGTGTCTGATTTGGCGCTGACATCGGTTCACGCACGGTCTCTATAGAAGTAGTCATTGTAATAGGGTTCTTCAGCTGGGCGCTAGAGGTGCTCTTCCGATCGAGGAGTAGTCAGAGCTCGCTCAAAAGCTCTCAATTAATCACTTTAACTAAAAGGCTGGTATTATTTTTGGAATAACTCAAATACTGCGAGATTCAGAAAAGCATGTTTATTGGGTACTTTTTTTTGTATGTTATGAACCTTAGAATTTAGTAGGTAAAATTTATTCCGATTTTTATCAATTACTTGTACAGATATATGGGCATATGTCAGAAACCGTTCACACTTGTGTGACTCGAATTCGATTTGCGAGGGTAAAATTATGACTATGAATAATTGATTCGGATAATTTTCTCTGAGTCCCGCCCGATGGAATGTATATAAAAAAAATAAAAAAATACTTGCTACCATAATACACGGGCGAAACTGTTATTTACAGGCTCGAACATGTATTTTTTCAACGTGCAGAGGGTGTATCTGGCAAACCGCGCCAGACTTTAAACACCTATTACATATGAACACACCTTCAGTAAAATATTTAAAAAATCCTTTATGTCAAAAACAGTACTGAGAACCTTGTCACTATAATAGGAAAGGCGAGAATTAGTTTGTGATAGTCGAAAAATCTCTATGAAGTACTGTCACTGAGTTTCGATGTCAGATCTGACACGCAACGTTTTTCCACTTGGCAACGACAGCACAAGTTAATTCAGTTAGTTTTGCCGGATGCACATCGGGGCAGACCTCTAAGAAATCAAACGCGCTCACCTTTACGCAGGAGAGTCGGTATTTTATTTTATGGTGTGCGGGTTTATGAATGCAAATTGACGTGTCGAAATAAATGTTAGGTACTATTCGCCGTTACTCCGCTAAAACAATCAAGTGAGTCATAATTTTACCCACGCAAATCGATTTCGAGTTACACAAATGTGAACGGTTTCTGACATATGCCCATATATCAAAATTAGATGTAGAAAATAGAAAATAGTAAATAGTAGGTGTTGAACGGTGCTGGTCTGTGTTGGTAGGAGCGGGCGGAGTTGCTGCTGCTGAGATACGCGTCTCGATGGGCGCGACACTTTGCACGGCGCAGACTTGACCTCGTGATAGATTCCCAGGAGAGAAATAGATCTGTTACGGGGACGTCGGTTACACCGCGACACTGCGTCTCCGCCCGCTGTCCCTGCCAGTTTATTGAGGATCACCTCAAATACAAACCCAAAGGCAAGTTGACTATAAGTCAATTCTTTTATATTCCAAATTTTGGCTTTCAATGAGACTGGCATTTTATTCTCTACGAGGACCGATCCATAAAATTGTCTGCATATCATCCTACCGGTTGATAATATTGGCGATCTAAAGCAATAATTATGTTCTTTCCAAAGCAATTGTTCAGCTTTCCAGCATATTGTTCTTTTTGAAACATCACTAGAGTGTCTAAAAAAAGAAGAACAACATTTTTTTTTTTTTTTCACTGCCACCGCTGCAAATGTTAGTTTTCGACCCAAAACAAATCCTTCCACAAGATGAAGCTATGCCACAACTCTAAGAGGTGGCGCAACCCTTTTTTCTATGTTTATGAAACTTTGTGAAGCCTGCACTATTCCTGATATGCGATCTACCTTAAACGTACTCTGAAGGCGTTTTTTGGGCCGCTGATTCCAAATCTAAATCAAGATATTACCGAATGCACATTGAACACTGAAAATCCTGGCAACAAATTTTGATGCGACATCCTACTATCTACAATTTCAATCAACCTTTTACAAACAACATTTCGAATTCTCGTTTCTTGACTTTTGATTGGAAATAAGCGACCCCAAGAACTCCTGAGTGCCAATTTCGAAGTGAATCAGCCATAATAGGCCCCGCCATTTTAACCCTTATGTGCATACCCGGGTACCCGGGTGTCCATCTCGTCATATTTTTGCTTATAACTTGAATAAAAATTGAAATTTCGACTTGAGCCTTCAAACCCCCATTATTTAACTCTTTGTGAAGCTAAAGACACACTGGTAAATTTTGTTTCAATTTTTTAAACCTCAAGTAAATGACGTTAAAGTACATGTGCTTAGCGGGCACATCCAGGTACCCGGGTACCCACTAGATGAAAAATGATATTTCAACTCGGGAATCAATTATTATCATTGATGAATATTTCATTGAGGTAACAGGGGTTAATAAATAAACAATTACAATAATTTTCAAGCCATGTCACGCTACTATCCTGAGTACTTAAATTTCGAACATCTGCCAGTCGTTGAAGGGCAAAACTGATCGCGCGCTAGGGAACTTAGAATTGGCTTAGATAGTTTTCATTGATGTTTATTTAATAAAGTGAATTTATTGCAACCGATTCTGTTCATATGCAAAATCAGGAATTAAGAAAAACTAGTGGTGGGCACACGGGTACCCTTGGTGTGTAACAACGAGGTAAAAGTTGGGTGTGCACATAAGGGTTAAATTTATACCGGGAAGAAATCTTGATAGTATACAGGCGACTACGCATGCGCGCGTTTCGTCGTATGCTGAGGCAGGCTGGCCTCAAATATCACTGCGTGACGACTTTATCGACCAATGAAAATGAATTATTCGGCGCGTGCGCAGTCACCTGTATACTATCAAGATTTCTTCCTGGTATATTCTGACTTTAGATTCGGAATGAATGACCCAAAAACAAAAAAAGCAAAAAAACTCGTAGTGAATTTCAGGAGAGTCGATTGTAAGGAGAATCGCAGGAAGCAGAAAGCCGAAAAAAAAATATTGAAAAATGGCTTTGTTTCACCTCTTAGAGTTGAGGGCTACTGTGTATGATTGTCAAATTCTGTATTGCATTCTTAGATGAATTTCATATTTGTTGATTCAATTTTTACACAGTTTTCAAACATGAAATACTAGTCTGAATGATTGAATGTTGTTTCGAAATTTTAAGTTTTAAGGCCCATCCCTAGTCGCCCACCTCCTTTTGATACAATGTGACAAATTTCGATTATTATCCGAGCCCAGGCGTCAAAAACGCAAAAAAGGCCAACGCTGCGCGAATTCAAATTCAATACCGAACACATACATATAAAAAAATGTTCGTTTTATGCGAAAATAGAGACTAGAGATGGTTTTTACATTGTTACGAAAAACATTACATTACGCAAAATGTAAAAACCATCTGTAGACTCTATTTTCGCAGGCAACGAACATTTTTTTGGACGAATGTGTTCGGTATTGAATTTTAATTTGCGCAGCGTTGGCCTTTTTTGTGCTTTTGACGCCTGGGCTCGGATAATAATCGAAATGTGTCACATTGTAACTAAAGGAGGTGGGCGACTAGGGATGGGCTTTAATATTGAAGAATTTCCTATTGAATTTCAGCTTGGATAGTATAGTCACCCTTGAACACACCCAGCCTGAAGCCTTCATAACATTTATGAAAATGGTGACGCATAAGGCTTGCGTGGCTCGATTAATTAGGGTAGACCGGGGTCAGTTGTAACACTACAAATATATCTCGTCTTATGGTCAATACGGTCATATGCCGGTAATACGTGACGCGTGTGGGTACGTCTGAACTAGTTCAGTATTATGCTAGCGCCACCTCGTGACTTAAACACGTTCGGACGAGTGAATTGATATTCTCGGGCCAAAAGAAAGTTGTCACGCCTTCAGTTTGAACTCAATATCTAAACTTCTATGCTATATATTTTAATTTTTTTTCTTTAATCTCTTTTTTGAACGTTTTCGCATTGGTTTTTACAATGTTTCAAGTCTTTATTAAAAAAAATATTGGCAATTTTGACTTTGAAGTTGAAAAATCCCTATGGGGTCAGTTGTAACAGTTTACTCGGGGTCAGTTGTAACAGTTTTCAATATCGTAATATTTTGATTAGGGGTTATTGTACGAGGTCTTTAAAAGGCAACCAAGTCCCTTCCATTCTCGAGACTTGAGGTGATACATCCTGTGCATACAGGGTGTAAATTCTCCGGGGTCTGATCTCGGAGGAGCTTCGACGTACCGAAGATCTGCCCTCTTCTATTCGTGTGCTATACGTGTGAATGTAAACAAATTTAGAGATAATGGTATCTGCTTGATAATCACACACTATTATTCTGAAGTAAACGAGTATGAATAAAAGAAGGCAGAGCTTTGACACGTCGAAGCTCCTCCCAGATCAGACCCCGGTGAATTTACATCCTATATAATTTTTAACGTGTTATTATTTTTTTTCTTTTAATTACTCATAACTCAAAAAAAAAAGGATCAGCTAGAATTCTCGTTTCGGTGGATTTTTTATCCATTTGGCATATCTAATCGACCCACGCAAGCCTTATGCGTCACCATTTTCATAAATGTTATGAAGGCTTCACGCTGGGTGTCTAAACAAAACCCACCTATGGCAAAGTAACAAGAAAAATATAAACTGATTTACGGGCGCATTATTTTCGAAAAATTTTCAGGATTTTTCCAGATTTATTTGCGGCAAATCGTGTATTAAATTGTGTTTATGGCCAGATTATGTTTTTCCACGAAGATGCTCGAGCATCGGCGCAAACTAGCACCGTACATTGCACAATATCTTTATTTTACTAATTTTCAGATCCAGACTATACAGAAATGTAGAAGTCAAATTCAATGTTCTTATACGTACCGTGACATCCTCTGGATACGGAACGCTAGGATACCAACCTAAAACTCGTTAGCAGCGGTTTAGTGACTTACTAGACGTTTCTAGTAAAATCACTAAAAACCACTAGATTTTCACTCGACATCACTAGATTTTTAGTGGTTTCATTAGGAAAATCTAGTAAGTTATTAAACTGCTGCTAACGAGTCTTGGGTTGGTATCCCTGGCGTTCAGCATCCGGAGAATGTCACGGCATAGCATAGGCACATATCCAATTTATGTCCTGGTTAGTTACGGTCTGGTCGGAAGGACAATTCTAATATGTGCATTATAACTTATGTCTTGCTTCACCGATTAATTAGGAATTAGAATAGAATCTCAGAAATGCAGACCACCTTATACTATCTATAGCATTCTTTTCGAATCTATATAATATGTACGTGAAAGATTTTCTTTGTAAATGTATAATTTTTTCGGGTTACTAAACAGTGATATAATTGATAAAATTTACTGACATTGCTTGATCAAAATACGGCAGCTAGTACTTTAAAAATTCTTCGTGGTGGCAGAAATTTGGTATTCTATAAGACTGACTTGTAGATGGGCAATTCCACCTCAAATCAGCCAATTTTGGGTGTTTTTTGACCTCGTATTTTTTGAATCCATTTAAACTTTTTTTACGTGAAATCTACGTCAAAAAAATGGACCCATATTTTTTCGTTGGCCCAAAAAAAATTTTCTACGCTAGTTATGAATTATCGCATTTTACTGTTCAAAGAGCGCGCGGGCGGCTTTGAGAATTGCTATCTCGGGTCCCCCTCACCGTAGAGAGATGTTCCAGAACGCATTTTAAAGGCGATGAAAGACACTTTTCGATAAAAATTTTCAACGTTCCGAAAAATATAGTTTTGTTTTTTTTATGAGCAATCAAAATGTTTATAGATTTTTTTCGCAAACTAAGGCTATTTTTTAAATTCTAAACAAATATGATCGCATTCCTTATTCAATTCTGAATTGTAAAAAAAATATTTAGAAAAATCGCTCCATCAATTTAAAAAATTCGCCATCTTCAGAATTGAATGAGGAATGCGATAATATTTTTTTCAGAATGTCAAAAATGGCCTTAGTTTGCGAAAAAAATTGATAAACATTTTGATTGATCATAAAAACAACAAAACTATATTTTTCGAGAAGTTGAATATTTTGATCGAGAAGTGTCTTTCATCGCCTTTTAAACGCGTTTTGGAACATCTCTCTACGGTGAAGGGGACCCGAGATATTAATTCTCAAAGCCGCCCGCGTGCTACTTTTACAGTAAAATGCGATAATTCATAACTAGCGTAAAAAAAAAAAAAAAATTTTGGACCAACGAAAAAATATGGGTCTACTTTTTTGACGAAGATTTCAAGTAAAAAAAGTTTAAAACGATTCAAAAACTAGGAGGTCATCTTTCGGCCGATTTGAGGTGAAATTGCCTATATCTACATAATTTATCCATGGAATAATATACATCTCATAAATGCTTTACTACTAATAATGGGTAGAAGGAAAATAAACATAATCTCATATCAGTATTTTGATTCACCGTTTCATAATTATTGAGATTACTAGGTATATTCACATGCATTGCTTCAGATTTTGGAGTAAAGACATTCTGTTGGTGTGATATAGTCTGATCAATTGCCATTAAGGCTTTGAACTCTGATTGTACTGTCTTCCGCAGATAACAAAAATTAATTATTCAGGATGATGAGGTTGAAGTACTATGAAAAATTTCTCACCAATCACTTAAACTTCGTCATTATTACCGAAAATTGAAAGATAGGGGTAAATGATTTTTCACCTTGCAATTATTTCTGTATTTTTTCAATTATCCTGATCTTTTTTTACCGTTGGAAATGATTTGCAGTCCTCCCTGTTGTATATTGTCATTAGTTGTGACAAAAAAAAAAACTGTCAAATGGTCCACACTTAACAATTTATGGCTGTTTTTATTTACTGATAACGTGATTATTTCAGAGTCTCCGACCAGTTGTGGTATTAATTCCATGTATTATTAAACTTCACTTTGTATTATTATTCTTCGCTATTCCGTCCGAAACGAATTTGTAGTAAATATCGATAGAGCATTTCAATTGGAATATTGAGGTGGTTCTTCCACATACCGAAATATTGCAGAAGATTTAGATCTTTCACCGTGTTATAGTTGAAGTACCTAATAATACTTCTACAAAGTTTGACAGGGGGTTATCGAGCAAATAATACAAAAAACTGACCTTAGATTCCAAATATTTAGCACATAACCTTATGGCGAAATCCCATTATGTACGATTCAATGAGATATTTGTTACGATTTGTTATATTTAAATATTAGAGATCTTTTGCAAATAATAGTATGCATTATGAGGATTTTATAAATGGCAAAAAAAAAATGTTTTTTTACCGGAGTCTGCGACAAAATATTCAGAGTTGAAGTAATAGATTTCAATTTTACGTGAAGATGTGACGGAATTGAGACGTTTGACAACACCGTGATACGTCAGTTGATAGCTTACATGGTCCGAATAAAACATCATTATGCCATTGGGGTATTACGGCTTTGTTTGGAATTAAAAATATGTGAATTTATTGATTTTTAATGGGGCCCAACTGAGGCAGCTATGGAATTCGGCCCTCTGTGGAAGAACCACCTTAACACGGTTAAAAATTAGTTTCATAACAGTACTTATACACATACATGTTACACAATTTGTTCAGGTTACATAAAAATGTCCAATTATGTAATCCTGGATCATTAATTGAATGATAAATGCAAAGCATTTGATATAATTATTGAAATAACAAATGATATATATTTTTATGTAAACATTATGTATTCTTGTTGAAAACTGTATTAAATACTTATACAATTTACTTATGTTTTTTTTTTTTTCTCATTTCGTTATTTAAACACATAGGTATACGTTTTTAATTTACGTACTTTATTTCTCGATTTAAATATTCTTGAATTGTTTTATTACTCTCTTAAACATCAGCCTGTTTCATATTTTAATGTAAGACATTAATTGAAAAATGGAGACCAAACATTATTCATGGACTTGTGAGGGCAGACTCGCAGAATGATAGAGTAGCACGTATCAAGTGAAGGTAAACGCACCTGCTTCTTCTACAGCGTGAGCTTTAAGGGGATATGAAAGGTGAATTATACACTTCGAATTTTTGGCAGCCTGTTTCCCAGCTAAAACACATCCGATCGATGTGAAATTGATATCAGTGACGCAGAAAAAGTGCACGAAAGGCACGATGCTCTTGGATTTCCAAAAAGTGAAAATAAAATGAAAATACAGACTTTCATCAAGAGTGCTCTGTAACGAATAATCGTTGTTGCTGTCGCTGTACTTGATAAATATGCGGAAACACCCGGAACATTTTCGCTTCTTGATAATCCAAGAGCATCATGCCCTCCGTGCACTTGTTCTGCGTCACTGATATGAATTTCAGATCGTCGGATGTGTTTTAGCTGGGAAACGGGTTGCCAAAAATTCAAGGTGTATAATTCTCCTTTCATATCCCCGTAAGAGCATGTCCTAGTCCTACCTTTACCGGCATAAAAAAAAAAAGAGAAAAAAATCTAAAAACTCGAAAACGATGGTCAAAAATAATATATAATGGACTTATTTGATGATTAAGGTGCCACAGTAGTGGGCATGTGCTATATATATTTTGTGACGTCAGAATCGTGAAATACGAGGAATTTCGTCGACAAATTGAGCCCAAACAAAGAAACGAATTTCATGGGAATCGTTTTTTTATGGAAGCCTAAATTAATCTGTAGTGCGCTTGCTTAGTGATTTTCAGCGTAGATTACCCAGTAATGTGTATTGCGAATAAATAAAAGTGACAGGTCGTTTATACATATCCAACATGGCGGCATCAGAATCCCTGCAATTACCGACATGTCGTATTATGATCGCATCTGGGAAATGAGAACATTCATCACTGAATCCAGGGAGCAAGCGCACTGTAGAAATACACACACTTTTCAGGAAAACTCATTTCAACCGTCTGCGTCCCGTAAATAAGGCTCAATTTGTCGACGAAATTCCTCGTATTTGACGCCTCGGTATGACATATATCTATCGAAAATCTGTGAATTGACGGCAGTTCTGTGGCACCTTAAGGACGAATAGGTTCGGTTCAGCACGCAAGATTCGTCGAAATCAAGGAAAAATTGATTATTTATGATCGTCAAGTGTGGCCGTGTCACTTATTTTAGTTAATATCAAATCCTACGCGTCAAAAACGCAAAGACCAGCAACGTACCCCTATTATACACTTACGCGTAGAGCCATCTGTTGGGCGTTTCGTTAGCCGACGACCGTCTCATGTCTCAGCTGTCAGAAATTGACAATTTTACACTATTTACATCTTTGATACCGCTCTTCTTTACATCCCTCGGCCCCATTGTTGCGTGAAACAACACATTTTTTAGACAAAAATGTTCGGCATTGCATGTAGAATAGAGGTACGTTGCTGGTTTTTGCGTTTTTGACGCGTAGGACTTGATATTAACCAAAATAAGTCACACGGCCACACTTGACGAACATAGATAAATAATTTTTCTTGATTTCGACGAATCTCGCGTGCTGAATCGAACCTATTCGTCCCTAATCATCGAATAAATCCATTATACCGAGAATATTCGGTGAGACTACACGATCCCCTTTCTACGGCAAAACCAACACAGGCGCTCACCGTGTTCGTGAGGCTCGTTCGAGAGGGGATACAATGCTACTGGCACCTCATTCCGTCCTAAACTAGCCTTACGCACGCGGTGCGCTTGTGTTGGTTTTGCAATAGGAAGGGGATCGTGTAGTCTCACCGAATATTCACGGTATATTATTTTTGACCATCGTTTCGGAGTTTTTCGATTTTTCCTTTTTTTTTTATGCCGGTAAAGGTGGGCTTAGGACATGCTCTTAAGGTGATTCCCTACCCAATCTCACCTCACTACTGCAGTACTACCTCTCTATAAGCGACTGTTAGGGCGGTTGGGTAAATAGGATTCCAGTAAATTCGTCAACGAAGCATTCCCCCACTACTGGAAAATCGCACATGTGTCAGTGCGTCAGTGAGCATCACCACTGGGAGTACCTTACGTATACAAGTAGAGTGGGGGAAGCTATAAAACTCGCTCAAGCGGAACGGAGGGGAAATTCGCTTGTAACGAGGGAGCTTATATCGAGGTAGTATTGTACTACTACTTTACTATCCGCCCTGACCTAACATGCTCATTTTCTATCAATTAATATTATTACCAAACGAATTGCCTTTTACTGAAAATCTAACTATACTTTTTGATAATTGGTTGAGCTACTTTTAAGTTGTGACTAATATTTACATAAAAATTGCATGCAGCTGGACAAAAGACTTTGCAGGTGGCAGTTCTATCTGAGCCTCGTACGTTAACAGCATAAAGCTTGTTCATGGTTGATTCATTAGTAAGTATCATTGATCAAAACAACAATATTCCTTCATATCATATATGTACTACTATCTTTCTTACCTCGGAATAGGGATGGGCGATTATAGATCGATCTTTTCGGACGAGAAAATCGATCTTTTGTATCGATACTTTACCCGTGAATTTTTTCTAGAATCGATTCCAAGTCTGTAAGGAACAGATCCGATTTTCAAATCTTCAAATTTCAATCAAAAAAGGTTTTGAAAGTCTATTTTGGCGTTCTGTATTTTACGGCCAATTAGGTTTGAGAGTACAAAAGAATCAACCAATTGCTAAAAATTTTGAATAAATACTAAATTTGAGTGACACGATTTTTAATCTCCAGTATAGCTACCCGTTTCCATTTGAACATAAGAAGTCAAAATAACGATCGATCTTTTGTATCTGAGTTTTTGGATGAATCGATTTTTCCAGAATCAATTCCAATCGATCCTGAGAATCGATCTTTCGCTTGAGATCGCCCATCCCTACCTCGGAAATCATCATTTTATTTCTTCTACAATCTCTTCAATGGAATTATTCCATATTTAGAAATCATATAATAACTTGTCAAAAATTTTGACCAAACTGTTTGTTGAACATTTTTTTTTTATACCGTGACAATTTGAGGATGCGGAACGCCACGGATACCAACCCAAAACTCGTGAGCAGCAGTTTAGTAACTCACTAGATGTTTCTAGTAAAATCACTACATTTTTACTGGACATCACTAGATTTTCAGTGATCTCACTAGGAAAATCTAGTAAGTTACTAAAACGCTGCTAACGAGTTTTGGATTGGTATCCGTGGCGTTCCGCATCCTCAAATTGTCACGGTATACATATGTGTAGTGATTGTAACTAACATTTTTGGACTGAGTGTGATGAGGAGATACTGAAAATGGCCGGCCTAACTTATTTTTTTTAGTCGTAAACTTTCACTTCTGGCAAGAAATTAACATTACCCAGATTACTTCGGATGTCTTTTGGCCATTTACCTTGTTTTGAATTTTTCGTCGGTTATTCGATGATACTATAACTAGCTATTTTACTTTTTCAGGATATCCGCCTGGTTTCACTTGGTGCGCTTATCTTAGCGATCCTGCTGTCAGAGCCAACACGCTACCAGACTTGAATTACCACTAGCAATGATTCTGGTGAAGCACCACGCACAGTATTCTTCACTATTTTTAGTATATTTTGTCATTAAACTGTCGGTGTCGCACCCTGTTCGTGTGTCTATGAAGTCGACTTCGGGACGAGCTCTAGAGAGCAAATAACGGATATTGTTGAGTGGTAAAATCAATCGATTTATGGATTTTGGAAGTAACTTATCATAATATGGAAGAGCATAATATGAAAAGCACCGATGATAGAGAATTTTCGACGATTTTCAAATATTTTCAAATTTTAATCATGAATTCAGTAGATTATTCAAAATTGTTTCAAATCCTGCAATGTTCAGAAAATTGTTGGCTTTTTCATTTAATACACTAGCGGTAACAGTGAAAAAAGTGCACCCAACGCTGATATTTATACTCAAAGTCATACCGCATTTCGTCGACATATTGAGCCTCGTTGCCGGAACGCAGATGGGTCGAATAAGTTTTGACCGCAACAAGTGTGTATTTGCACAGAGTGCGCATGGTTCCTATTTTGAGTGAGACATGTGCTCGTATTGGGAAACTGAGCATTCCGATACGCAGTCTGGCGGTCTAAATTGGAACTAGCGATTGTAGGATAAACAACCAATGGGATCCTTAGAATCTAGATACGCTAACTAGTGGCAAAAAATATAACTGCTGATTGTAGGAAACAGTTCCAAAGCCACGTCCATTCCAAGGATTCTAATGGTAGATCCGGTAGAAAATACAAGATGTTGGTTCTAGCGCCGCTAATATGAAAATTGCCGATAGCGGACAACATCACTAATGTGGTTTTTATTTATTCGTAATAAATATGACTGGAAATCTAGATTCAAAATCGCTAATCGCGTGCCCTACAGTTCAAACTTTTCTATCGCCGAGTGGCTGAGTATTTCGAAAGTGCAATAAATTAAATGCATCTGAAGAATTTCACGATTTTTCTGATGATAACTAAATCGGTGAAAAAAAATTCAATTTCTATAAAAGAATGAAATATTTGGTCGTTTTTTGCTGAAATGAAGCAGTAATCTCCAAAGTTTTATTCGGATTAGTTATGCGGTATGGGGGAAACTACGAAACCTGTTTTCGAGGTAATCACAGCTTGTAGCAAACCCCCTAAGTACAGTATAATATAGTTGGTATTTGAGGTGCCACAGTAGTGGCAAGTCCTATATATGTTTTGTGACGTCAGATCCGTGAAATACGAGGAATTTCGTCGACGAATTGAGCCCAAACAAAGAAACGAATTTCATGGGAATTATTTTTTTATGGAAGCCTAAATTAATCTGTACTGCGCTTGCTTAGTGATTTTCAGCGTAGATTACCCAGTAATGTGTATTGCGAATAAATAAAAGTGACAGGTCGTTTATACATATCCAACATGGCGGCATCAGAATCCCTGCAATTACCGACATGTCGTATTATGATCGCATCTGGGAGATGAGAACATTTATCACTGAATCCAGAGAGCAAGCGCAGTGTAGAAATACACACACTTTTCAGGAAAACTCATTTCAACCGTCTGCGTCCCGTAAATAAGGCTCAATTTGTCGACGAAATTCCTCGTATTTGACGCTTCTGACGTCACAAAAAATATATAGGACATGCCACTACTGTGGCACCTTAATAGCAGGCTGAATCTCTGTGAGTATCTTCGTTTTGACGAAACGCCCACCTTTTTCCTCTGCGAAAATTCTCGATAGTGGTAACTAATAAAGTGCGCAGGCGTAAAACATGTCGATTAAGTGATTGAGCAAATTTTCGAACCAACAGTTGAGGCAAAGGGCCCAGTTACTGACCTTTCAAGAGTAGCATTTGATGTTATTTCAAAATATAAATTATAAAATTAGACTTGAAAAGAAAATTAATCACTTCATCGATTAATTTGCTATTTTCTGAACAATATATTCCGAGTTTTTTAATTATTAGAATTGAATTAATAATTTTAATTAATTTTAAAAAAATAGATCTCGGAGGATCTAGTTTCTGATCCTTCAAAATTCTCATATCGTAGTTTTTGACCCTCAAGTGGCCTTATGGAGTCTAGATGTTAGGAAAACGAGCCCTGTACTACGGAAATGGTTCCAACCAATCAGGTCCGTTAATGGCTTATACCCTTACCAGGAAGTAGCCTAATATTTATGAAATCTTTATTTTCATCCGTCCTGATGAACTTTATTTTCCTTTATTTACCTTATAATTTGAAGTATTTAATATTCAATTTTATCTTATCTAGATGTCAAATATGAGACCCTTTTTGATTTATAACCACACTGAGAGAAAAAATTTGTTGAAACAAAAATTTAGTTGAGACAAAATATTGGTTGCTTGAACTAAATCGAAGCTTGTGCAATTGAACGAATGCATAGTTAATTCAAAAAATGATAAATTCGTGTGAAAATAAGATTTAGTTTACTGTTTTTAGTAACTAAATATTTTTCTTGGGACTGCCACTGATCAGTTCGGTAAACTTCATCATAAGCATATTTAAATAGTGAGAAAAAAAGAAATTTTACGTGCGTGTGAATATTCGTTATCACATTTAATAATTATCGACATGTAGAGCGACAAACATCTCCGGTTCGATAAGAAAAACGCCACCTAACTTTTTCGCCCTAACCGGGATTTGAACTCATGGGAACCATTTGAACCGCACGCTCTACCTAACTACCCTATGGTAACTGGTTTCATATTTTCCTATTTATCGAAACTTATGATCAAGGTGTTGAATTGAGAGCTGATAGACATCTCAATCTCAACGATCAGTATCATGATTGATCAGTGTCAAGGCGAGATCACGACTGGAAAATGTTGTAAAAAATATGAGCGTAACGCGTACAGATTGATGCGATATCGCTAATTAAGGCCCATCCCTAGTCGCCCACCTCCTTTTGATACAATGTGACACATTTATTATTATTATGCGAGCCCAGGCGTCAAAAACGCAAAAAAGGCCAACGCTGCGCGAATTTAAATTCAATTCCATACACATACGTCCAAAAAAATGTTCGTTCCATGCGAAAATAGAGACTAGAGATGGTTTTTACATTGTTACGAAAAACATTACATTACGCAAAATGTAAAAACCATCTGTAGACTCTATTTTCGCACGAAACGAACATTTTTTTGGACGTATGTGTTCGGTATTGAATTTGAATTCGCGCAGCGTTGGCCTTTTTTGCGTTTTTGACGCCTGGGCTCAGATAATAATCGAAATGTGTTACATTGTATCAAAAGAAGGTGGGCGACTAGGGATGGGCCTTAAGTGATTTTATATGAAACATATGGAATAATAAAACTCTGTGACATAAATTTCACTCGTATTAGGAATGAAAAAAGCGACCTGTAAAATACGTTCCAAACGCACAATCGGTTTGGCCGAACAATTCAATTTGTTCGACACAATCATCACAAGTTTCAAACTAAAGTAACATTTAATCAAATCAACCTAGTGCATTCGACAGAGTTGACAGAGTTATAAATTTGAATTGAATGAACCCGGATGACTTAATTCTATCAAACCACTTGTTTTATCGAACGATGCATATCGATTGTCTCAAGCATTTCGAATTCGGTTGATTCAATCACTATATTAATTCAAGAAAACAAAGTATGTAGTTAAGGCCCATCCTTAGTCGCCCACCTCCTTTCCATACAATGTAACGAAAACGGGGCCGGGGAGACACATTTCGATGATTATCCGAGCCCAGGCGTCGAAAACGCAAAAAAGGCCAACGTAGCGCGAATTCTATTTCAATTCCAAACACATACGTCCAAAAAAATTTTCGTTTCATGCGAAAATAGAGCCAGCGTTTGGTTATTTCTTTTTTCCATTGTCTAAATGGTTTTTCATTGTCCTTGGCTTTTGACAATGGAAAAAAGAAAAAACCAAACGCTGGCTCTATTTTCGCATGAAACGAAAATTTTTTTGGACGTATGTGTTTGGAATTGAAATAGAATTCGCGCTACGTTGGCCTTTTTTGCGTTTTCGACGCCTGGGCTCGGATATTAATCGAAATGTGTCTCCCGCGCCCGTTTTTCGTTACATTGTATGGAAAGGAGGTGGGCGACTAAGGATGGGCCTTAAGCCGAATACATGCATCCAAACACATTGCCTCTCTACTTCAACCGAACGGTTTTAATCGAAACAGCTAATATATAGTTGTTCTCAAAGAAAACATAGTCAAATTAACTATATGTTCCGAATAATTCATTTGTTTGGTTCAAATGGCCAAGATTTGTTATGGTAATTACGGCTTATTCATTCATACAAAATGATGGTTGAAGCAACTATTTTTTAACCAAGAGAATCAGTATGTTTGATTCAACGAATTTTTTCTCTCAGTGCATTGTAGATCTATAGTATAATCCGTTAGACATCTCACATTTAACCTTCTATTAACCCTTTGAGCGGCAAGAAAATTTTCACGCTAAATACCCCAAACGCGGAAGAATAAAGTATTCGGATTTTCACGAAATTTGGTACCCCGGGGTTTTCGAGGCCGCTGATTATTAAAAAAAAAAAGATTTTTTTTTTTTCGAATGGTCGATGACGCCATATGGCGTCCATGCCGCTTTAGGCACGGAAAAAATGTGTGCCATATAGCGTCAATGCCGCTCGAGGGGTTACACTGAGAAGAAAGGTGTGAGTCGAGACAACTATACCGATTATAAAATTTTTTTCGTTTTGAGGACGATATTTATAGTAGACGTGACGATATTATTGTATCCCGTATTATGAAGATATAGTTAACGTTAACAATACTAAATTCAACAATAAATACTGCAGCGGCAACCATATTTTTACCATATTTATACTCTTCGATTCATATTTAACGCAACAATATTTTTGGCACAATCTAATTCTGTTTGTTATTAATTTTCACTCTATTTCTCCGAACTATGCGACATTGTTACCATAGCAATGCGTGGGGTTGTTTTCACGATATATACACTAGGGTGTGCTAGAAAAAACTTTTTTTTTTTCTTCATGTCCCACATCAAAAATCAAAGTGGTTTTATGAAATAAGAAGCCTCGATGAAGGAGGGCACTGATAAAAAATGCGAAGTGGCGTCTCACTCGACCAGAAGTCATACTGATGAGGCACCCTTTCAACTTGATTATCAGCATCCCCCTTTCGGCAATTGAAATATTACATGACATTCAGCTGTCTCAGCATGTGGTATAATAAGTAGGAAATGAACAAGAATTGTTAGAAATTAACCTATGAATATGCACTTTTTTTTTTTTCAATTTTGTTCTCAAAACATAATTTCTTATCAGTCTATTCCCTATACCACCTTGTGATTTTATTTAACTTGTTGTGAGATTTCACCTCGCGAAAGGGGGTTTCGGTCAATTGAGTCTAGCAGGTGCCTCAATCACCTATGACTTCTGATCGACTGAGACACCACTTTGCATTATTTCTCAGTGCCCTCCTTCATCGAGGCTTCTTATTTCATAAAACCACTTCAATTTTTGATGTGGGAGATTAAAAAAAAAAAAAAAGTTCTTTCTGGCACACCCTAATATACACTGATCGTAAACACAACCAAAAACATAGTTGGATCGACGTTTGAACTCTGTTATCGCGACAATACCATAGAGTTGTCTGCGCCATATATTCACTGATCGTGGACACAATGCAAAACATAGTTGGATCGACGTTTGAACTCTGTTGTCGCGAGAATAATATAGAGTTGTTTTCTCGAGTACATAGTACCACCAAATTCTGTATCGTATATTGAACTATGCTGCTAGAAACTGCAGCATATGCGATATGTGTATGGTCATGTACATTACTTCAATATTTTCTCGTAAGGCGGCGACCACCGCTTTCGATATTCTCGCGAATCCCACTTATAGGAGTTGGTAAGTATATATAGAGGCGGAAGATCTATTTTATAAGCGTCGCTTAATTCTTGTATTGATAATGTGTTATTTATATGTATGTTGTCTATGTATATGTCCCCCCCCCCCCCCCCCTGCAGCACTGATTCTATGGTAATTGATGTAAATTTGAGATACTATGTACGATATGGATCATAATAATGTGCAGGACACCGCGAAATATCCAGGCCCGACTGATTCATCGCTTACTTGTTGACCAAGTTAATCATAGAGCCCCCCCGCCCCCCTGATATCAAATCAATTTTTGTTTCCCATTTTGGCTTGTTTTTTTCGTAATTGATATCACCTCCAGACACCCTATTTTATGGTAGAACTCTGGTTGTTATAACCATATTTTTGTCTCAGTGTACTAGAAGGTTCAGTAACCATAACTATGAAAATATATTACGTAAAAAGTATCGAGATAATCATTTCCAACAGAGAAAATCGTTCAACGAACAAGAGACTTGATTTGCACAATCAAAGGCAATATAGTATCTCCAACTCAGATTCTGTCATAAAATGTGAAATGTAACGGTTACAATGTCCGTATAGTAAACCATATTGCTAACAGTATCATTTTTTATAGTTAACTGAACAATAATTATATCTTTTACTATAACTAAAATCCCATTGTTGTGCCTTTATTTCATCTGTTATGATATGCGTAACAAATTGTATTGTTACCCTACTTATGTGTAATAGTGTACTATATCTGTTAATATAGTACATCAAACATAATCAGAGTGTTGACCTAGCTATCTGAAATAGCTGAAGACGGCATTTTACATTGTGTTGTAAACCAGAAGTTTTAAATCTTCACGACGATACTTCAATGTCACTAATACACATCAATTATTGTAAAAGCCACATAGCTGTGTCAACTATGTTGATATAGTTAGTTATTTTAGTTAGCATTACTATAATTTTCAGCAATGATCACAATATTTTTAAGGGTTTCTGTCACTATAAAACTAGGGTTGATGCCATAATTAACCCAAGTGTATAGTCAAAATACAGTTTCCATAACTATATCTTTTTTCTCAGTGTAACAGTTTCTTTGTCACTTTCCAGACTTTATTTTCCTTCATTTTCCTTTTAATTTGATATTTATTATTCGTTATTATTCGACCTAGATGACAAATATGAGACCCTTTTTGAGTTATATAGTCGGACCTCTCAATAAGCACGCCTGCAATAAGAACGCTTCCCCACCTTCTCGCTCGCGCACTACCCCCACTCCAAGCTCGGATTGCACTTACGTGTGAATGAGAGATAGATAGATAGATAGAAAACGTATATTTATGCCGTAGCCACAAATGGGCCGTAGGGGAATTTACAGAAAAATAATCACAGTTTCAACAATTTAAACAAGACGTTAACAAAGAGAGCTTAAAAGTGAGAGCAAACTTAATATCGTAAGGAAATAATTAAGTAAAATAAAGTAAGATAAAATAATCATAGTACACATAAAGTTGTTCCCATAATTTACACACACACACACACACACACACACACACACAATGATAATCAGAACTACAGAGAGGATAAAACTTTATAATAATATTAAATAAAATGTCTAACTCAAGATATATAATATTGGGTTTTGTGCACTTCTAGATCTTTTGGCTTTTTGTCTGCGCCACTCAAATTCATTGGCTATCTATGACTTATTTCAAGTAATGAAATATTTCAATTTCATATACAGGGTAATCCAGAATGCAGTACTTTCTTTACACCGGTGTATACCTTGTAAAAATCTAAGACCAAAATTATTAATTCTAAAAAGTTGAGAGCGAAGCCGTTTTCAGGTAGGAGCCGTTTAAAGCAAGCCAATACGAGTCATTTTTGAATTGCGCACACTTTTTATTGCTGTTTTAGGGTAAAAATGTCACGACCGACATGCTCGTATTCCTACTATTTTCCATGTGATTGCAATAAAATATTTCCTTTGATTTACAATAAATGTTGTTTATATTGAATCTTCCCATGGTCGTTCATAAATCAGGACATTTGCCTCATGAAACAATCATCGAGACAAGCGTTATTCGTTCTGAACGATATTTTTTTTTTTTTAATCTGGACCTCGTGCGCAAGCTAATTAACAAAATGAGCCAACCTATGGAATGCACTGAACAACATGGATGCTGTGCCTTAAAATCTTTGACAGCACTTTTTTCAGGAGAAAAATGACATTTTCGCGAAAGAAACGCCCATATATATTTTTATATAGTTCAATAACTTAAGGGGGGGGGGGGGGGGGGGGGGTATACTCGGATTTTACCGACTCCGTCTATTTTCTCAAATATCTCCGAAACGGGGCTATCAATCGACTTGTCCTTTTGGCAGCCGATGTTCGACGAGTAGTGAGTTCGAACTGGTACGTTTCATCGGATTTGAAAAAAAAAAAATTTCTTATCGTAAAGTGTGGGCATACAATTTATTTCAACTTATATCAAAGCCTACGGATCAAAAATGCAAAATCGGCTTCCTGAGCCCGATTCTGTATGGCATTCCGAACACAACCATCTAAAAACATCTTTGTTTTCGACAACGATGAAGAAACGATATCTAATCTACGATTTTGTGGTAATTTTTGCAATTGTCAACGGCTGGGAGCGGCCGTTGCCACTAATGTGACGACGTTAATTCTCAAAACGCGCGTGAGATGTCGTCGCGCGCGCATTCTTAGCTTCTCAGCAACAGATGATGGGACTGCAGGTCGAGTCACGTGGTACCAGGTGTATCAATGTAACAGCGCGGCGACGTGTCACAAGCGTTCTGTGAACTAATTTCATCACATTAGCGGCTATGGCCGCCCCCAGCCGTTGACAATCGCGAAAATTACCACAAAATCGTAGATTAGATGCAGATTCTTCACCGTTATCGAAAACAAAGATGTTTTTGGATGGGCTCAGGAAGCCGATTTCACATTATTGATCCGTAGGCTTTGATATAAGTTGAAGTAAATGGTACGCCCAAACTTTACGGTGAAAAAAAATTAAAAAATTTCCGATTCATCCGATCAAACGTACCAGTTCGAACTCATTACTCGTCGAACATCGGCTGCCGAAAGGACAAGTCGATTGATAGCCCCGTTTTGGAGATTTTCGAGAAAATAGACGGAAAATTTTTCTGAAAATTCTGTTACATTAACGTTACGTACTTCAACTTTATGAACCTTTCTTCTTTTTAACAACTTTTTCTTTCTTCTTTTTCAATGTGTTTTGTTAAATTTTTTCTTTTCTAATTTGTTTCTTTATTTTTAATTCTTCTTTTATTGAATAATAAATGATAACATTTATTATTTCATCATTGAAATTTTCTTTTTTCAATAACATTTTTCAAATACAATTTTGTCATATTTTTTAATATTATAACAATTGAAAGTTACTCAAAATAATAAATAATTATATTAAATACAGTCCGACCTTAAGCACTGTTAGGCATCAGTACCGAGCACCCCAGGCACTGTTACCCCCCACGCTTTCTCTCGCGGGCCAATGAGAGCGAAGCGCCAGAACCGTAGCTATTTCCGGGTATCTTGAATACTATGTACAAATTTGCCTTTCGCACCTTCGGGTATTTGAGTCGGTCCTGGCCGGATTCACAGTGCCCGAGGTATAACGGTGCCTGAGGTCGGACTGTATTTACATTTTTATAGTTTATATAGATGTAAACAAACACATAACCTTGATTGTAACCCAAGTAACATCGTGCTTGTGCAAGATTTCTGTAACAGAGCCTTGTACAAAACCCATAGCTACTAGCGTCCCCATCTACGTATGGGGCTTGCGCAAGATTCTTGTGGCAGACACTTGCGCAAGGCTTGTGCAAGATCTGCACAAGATACGCCATACATGCTGCTTTGTAGATTTCTAGAGCATTTCTTGGACTAGAAATTTACAGAAGGTACTTGTGCACGGCTTGCGCAAGATTTGCTCAAGATGCATGATACTCAGAATTTTATATTCTTTCTTTCCTTTTACTAGTTGAAAACTGACTAACTCAGTGGTGCTCAATTATCCAACATATTTTACTTAGTCGGTAATGCAGGATTGAAGGAAAGGGGATAAGGTGATGCAAATAAAAATATGAAAAATATCTAAATAATCAATTAAAATTGAACACTCGGAAATTATAATATTCGACAATTTATTAAACAAGGCAGTATGAATTTATAAATTCGAAAGCCGATAGAGGGGAAGCCGAGTGACAGAGACAGTTGCTCGAAAAATGTTATCTTGAGCAGATCTTGTGCAAGCCTTGTGCAAGTGTATTCGACATGCTTCTGGCGCCAGTCTTCCTCCAAAATTGAATAAATAACTGTACCAATAGACATGTGTAAGCCTTACACAAGGCTTGCAATTTGAGTCTGCTATAACGATCTGCAGGAAGACCCATAGGTAGAAAGTGACGCTAACAACTATCGAACTTGAGAACAGGCTTGTGCAAGCCTTGCAAAAGATTGTTATATGGGTAAGAGGTTAGAATTTGAGGGTCACTAACTGTAACATAGCTATCAAAAGTAAGCCTAGTTATTGACCCCCATATTTTAATAATTAGGGTATTCTTTATATGTGTTATTATATTTTTTAACAAAAATATAATCAATTTATGACCTATTAATATTTTACTTACTCAACCCTTCGTGTGAACACTGGGTCTTTTGAGGAACAGTCGAAATTTCCGTCTTGGATTTCCCGCTTATGAATAGAGGCCGGTCTTCGGGTACCCCCCCCCTAAAAAATCAAGTTACTAGTGGGCACTAAAGGCCCGAAGGACGCCCCAGTCTGTTCCCTAAAAGGGTCAGTGTTCAGACGGCGTTAGTATTTTCGAAGGTAAGTAAATGGCGTTATTTGGCGTTTTTTTTTTGCCAAAAATGCGCACTGTAAATCAATTTTTTTTGCTAATTATTATTAATACTTTTCAAGTGTCATTTTGTCCTCAATAAAAGCTCTTTTTTGCCAAATAATTGCCGTTCAGTTTATTATGACATGCCTGAATCCATAAAATATTCCCCATTCTTCAGGTCCTGAAATAATTCAACTTTTTGGAGCTCATGCTAAAGACACTATATTCTTTTGAAAGCTTATAGTCTAAACTACAAAAGCCTATGACCGTTTTTTTTTTATATTTGTTTATTGTAAAGTTCTGAATTTTTTAACAAAATTCCGTTTTTTCCACTTTTTCGACTGCTCTTGAATTTTTATGAACAACGGGTTTAAACTTTTGACTTTAACAACTTCTGGGCCATGTAGTAGACACTTCAAGAAGTAACCCAGAATTTTTTCAAATTTTTTCGAAGCATGGAAAACTCCAAAAACTCGACTGTCCCCTAAAAGTCCCAGTGTTCACACCGCGTAGCGAAAAGTTGAGTGTTCACACGAAGGGTTAATTTCAATACTTACATGATACAAAATACGCCGATACGACTCGCACTGCACTCTAGCAATACTGCTCAGAGTTGAACGAAAAAACGGCATCAACCGTCACTTTGAACTTCAAGATTTTTGTTTACTTAGATATTATTGTGGATTTGATTTTTATTGTAATTAATTATACACAGAATAAATCCTTTTATCTTTTGGTCCAATTCATTTCAGAATTCCAAAAGAATGTTTCTTTTAATTAAAAAAAAAAAGATGCAAAGGTCAGAAACCAGGCCACGGTCAATAACTGGGCCCTTTACCTTATCATCTGAAACAAAGTATTGGATAGAATAAAAAGAAAAACAAGTTGGAAGATTGTATGTACAGTATTGTTCATCGATGGTGTCCTCGTGGCTCAATATTTTTCCTAGCCTTTTTTTAAATCAAATTTCCCGTCTACAAATATTTTCTTTGCCCATGACCGGCGGAACCGTCAGGTTATTAAGAATATAACAGCTGTGGCACATGGGCTTTTTTTAGTTCAGATAGCCAAACAAAGGGAAAAAGAAGAAGAAGAAGAAGAGAATATGACAGCTGCGAGGTGGAGCTTCTTCTTCATCCGTTGAGTTAACGTCCGTTAAGGCCGAAGCACATCAAATTCCGTAAGCCATAAGCAGAATGCAAAAGGCATAGCGCATGCGCAGTTGTGAAAGTCCAGTGAACAGTGCGCATGCGCATGTTCTCTGCATTCTGCTTATGGCATATGGAGTTTTAATCCACATCAAAATCCTTAATCCATGCCCAAAACTAAACCGCGAACGTATGAATTCAATACATTTCTGTTGCTTGTGTATAATTTCAGAAAATCGAATTAATATTTATCTACAGGTAAGTAATCAAATTACATGAGTTCTGTTATGCTACTGAAATTTATTTTCCAAGAATTTACGGAAACGGAATCTTATTTGAAATTGACGCGCGTTTGGTTAGGCGTTTCCAATTGACGCGTTTCTGTTCACCATGCCCTGCATATGAATACTGAATATTTTGTTATCATTAATAATCATGAAATAATAAAAACTCTGTATTAAACTCAATGCTCAGTAATTACTGTCAAACATAAATTTTTAATCTTTTCGCAAACCACCTTGCGGTATTTTTTCAGATCATTCCACATCTTGAGTGATTTTAAATAATATTTCGCAGGTTTCTGATAGGTGATAAAGTTCCCGCAATTCCCGTTTTCGCTTACCTCTTGGGTCAATCGACCGTACATAAAATAATTAAAGAGACGAGCGATGTATTCGGAAAAATTCTCGGACCAACAATACGTTCAAGCTCCTTCAGAAGAAGACTATTTAAAGATTGCCGAGGAATTCTCGAAAGTGTGGAATTTTCCTCATTGTTTAGGGGCAATCAATGGGAAACATATCGACACACAATGTCCTCCTAACTCAAGGTCGCTTTACTTCAACTGCCACAAGCGTCGTGCTGATGGCTGTATTCGACCACAATTATAAATTCACTTTAGTTGATATTGGTTCGATAGGAAAAAATTGCAACGGTGAAATTTTCTCACGTACCGATCTAAATCCGGAAAACGATCAACTAGATATTCCGAGTGGATACAGTAGATTGGGCGAAACAAATATACACCTGTCCTATTTTTTTGTCGGTGACAAGGCGTTTCCTCTGGGTAAACATTTGATGAGGCCTCATTCAGGAAAATCTCTTGGTGAACGTAAAAATATCTTCAATATTTGAACTATCGAAACAAAGGCAACTATAAAGTGTAGTTTTTCATACGTTGAGTCAAAAATATATGCTGCAATTTTCATACGACGCATTTTTATATTTGAACCTACTTCTTGATATTATTTCTCTATCTATACCATACAGTGATTTGGAACATAGTGAGGATGCACACAGAGCAAAAAACCTCATCGTTTCAAGGAAAAGATTTCTTGTTTCAAGAAACTAGTTTATTGAATGTTCTTTGATTAAATCAAGGTAATATGTTCTTGATTCGAATTAACAAAGACGAACTCGAATTAGGAATATTTTTCCTTGATTTAATCAAAAAACATTCAAGAAACTGCAGTTTCTTAACACATTAAATCTTTTTCTTGCAACGAGGAATTTTTTTTATGTGTATTGTCATTGGATAAGCCAGACATCATTACAGCCTAGATACCACAGACACATCTCAAGAACATCCATAGGACGTCCGACATTTTTTGAGACATCTTAGGAACGTGTCTTTCAGATGTCTCTCAGACGTCTAAAAATTGTCTGATACGTCGAATTTAGACGTCTCAATGTCGTCTCACGAAAGGCGTCTTAATTTCGTCTGAATGATGACCGCTTGGAACAATTCTATATGAACTCCATATGCCCAAATTGATTTTGGAAGAATTTGGATGCGGAGAGAATTTTCAACTATAATTATTAATTAAAATCAGACTCCATTTTAGTAAAGTCAGAATTCACCATTTATTTGAATATTGATGAAATCTAAACAAACAAAATACCAATTTTTTTTAACATTAATATTTCTTCTGATAGTTCTCATTAATAACTGTACTGTGTAGATGACTTATTTTACTAATTCAATATATTATCTCTTCTTCTTCTTCTTCTTCTTCCTTAGATTTATCGCCCAGATAGGCATGTAGTCTAACAATATACCGCGAGGACCAGGTGAAACCGAATGGTCCGTCCGCCCAGACACCTAATATTTCGTATTTTTTCGTAACACATGCACGATTTGACCTATTAAGCGGGCGTAAAGTGTCAGTTTTCAGACGAGCGGGCAATAATAAACTGAAAACGCTCGCTAAGTCGAGCAGCGGGCGTTTTTCAGTTTTTATCGCCCGCTAAATTATTTTTCAACTTTTTTTTTTTAATTTTTTTAATTTATTTTTAATTTATTTTTTATTCATTTGTTATTTTTTATTTATTTTGTTATTTTCTTTTATTTTATTTTTTCGATAATGGAGATAAAATATGTTTGAACTATTGAAATTTATAAATAGTAATGTCCCAATCTAAATCGGAGTAGAAAATGATAGCGTAATGCGCGCGCAAAATTCAAATCGACCGAAACCGCTGTTATGAAGAAAAAAGATGGCGCGCTCTCTCGCGGTAGTGTGATGGTGCAGTCCCATGTAGGCCCGGATTGCCGGAATCCGGAATCACGGACCGGAATGGACGGAAAAGTAACTGTAGAATAAGGTAAACGAACTCTCTGTAGTTTAAATATAACCGCCTAATATTTTCTACCAATCCTATGTTGCGACACCGAAGCGGTCGGCCATGATATATAAAATAAAACTTACTTCCGCTTGCGGCTCTAAAACGTACACGAGGTCTTATTCAAATCCGCCTATAAAACCTCGATCCCAACAGGTTATGGGCCCAGGTACACAACAAAAGAATAAGAAAAATAATCCGTGAAAAATACGCGAAGTAGTGTCGGACACGAAGAAAATAAGTAACGACAGTTTTTTTTGGTGACACGCGAAAAAATCGCACATAACCAAAAAAAAACAGAAGCTTCGAGATGGCATCCCACGCTCCAGCCCACAGCCTATCTCAAATAGAGAAGTTAAAAGGTAGAGAAAATTATGTGACCTGGAAGTTCGCAATGAGAGCGTCTCTCGAACTCGAGGACCTCTGGGGATGTATTACGGAAGAAGAAGGATACGCTGCCGACGCGAAGAAAGTAACCAGAGCTAGGTCAAGGATTATACTAGCCGTAGACCCAATCAACTTCGTACACATTCAGGACACAACGACGGCCAAGCAGGCTTGGTACAGACTGGAGAGCACCTTCGAAGACTCAGGGCTCACACGGAAGGTCGGTCTCTTGAGAACACTGGTGACAACAAGGTTAGATAATAGCGAATCCGTAGATGACTATGTCAATACAGTCATAACTACAGCGCACAAATTAAACAACCTAAGTCTCGCCGTCCCTGATGAATGGGTTGGGACGTTACTCCTCGCAGGGCTACCTGATGAATACAGGCCCATGATAGTGGGAATTGAAAGTTCGGGAATCAGAATCACAGCAGATTCAATCAAAATGAAGCTGTTACAGGATGTGAAACCGACAGAATCAGGGAAGAACGCCAGCAGCGGATCAGCCTTGTACACAAAAGGCAAGAAGACCAAGAATATACGGTGTTTTAAATGCAAGAAGCCAGGCCACTACTCAACGCAGTGCAAGAGTAAGCCGAAGACGGAAGCCGCAACAGAAACTGAAGACTCAGGAAATTCAAAGAAAAAGGACAAAGCGTTTGTCGCATTCTTCTCATCAGGTAAAAGCGCCAAGAAAACATGGTACGTAGACACGTGTGCATCAACACACATTACATGTAACAAAGAGCAGTTGACAAATACAACCGACAATACAACCGCAACAATCACAGCGGCTAATAATGTAGAAATGTCTGCGACAGCTGTCGGTAATGCAAAAATACCAGTAGTTACAGATAACGGGACAGACCAGGTTGTAGCCAAAAATGTTCTTTACGTACCGGAAAGCGCCGTTAACCTCCTGTCAGTCAGCAAGATGTTGCAGAAGGGCTACGAAGTCCTGTTCTCACCCAACGGGAGCAGGATCGTCGACACCGAAGGAAGCAGTGTAGCAACAATGACAGAACAGAATGGAATATTCAAGCTAAATTCTCCCAGCGAAAAGGTTTACCACACAGTCAAGAAGCCAGACGCCAAGGTATGGCACAAACGACTGGGACACTTAAATAGGAGAAGCATGTTGTTGCTGAGTAAAGAACTGGCAACAGGAATGGATATTCAAACATGCAGCGAAGAACCATGTGTTACATGCACCAGAGGGAAACAACAACGATCATCATTCAAGGAGAGTGGCAAACGCGCAGAAGGAATCCTGGACATCATCCATTCAGACCTGTGTGGTCCAATGGAAATCAAATCGATAGGAGGCGCCAGGTATTTCTTATCACTAATCGATGATCATACACGAAAAATGTTCGTTTATTTTCTGGAAAGCAAAAGCCAGGTCGCAGAAACATTTGAGGAGTTCCAGAGGCTTGTCGAAAAACAAACGGGAAGAAAGATCAAAGTTCTACGAACCGACAATGGCGGAGAATATGTCAACCAAGGGCTTAGAAGCATCCTCAAGAAATCAGGCATACGTACACGAACTGACCGTGCCCTATTGTCCTGAGCAAAACGGATTGGCAGAACGCGCCAATCGCACTATCGTCGAGCGAGCACGAAGCATGCTGCTAGACGCCAACCTGGACAAGAGTTTTTGGGCCGAAGCAACGGCAACGGCAGTATACCTGATAAACAGGTCGCCAACAAAACGAATTCCAGAGATGACGCCAGAAGAAGCGTGGACGGGCGTAAAACCTAACCTCGAACATTTGAGAATATTCGGATGTAAGGCGATGTGCTACGTACCTAAGGAGAGAAGACAAAAATGGGACCCAAAATCCCGAGAGATGTTATTTGTCGGTTACTGCGATGAAACAAAGGGGTATCGCATAATTGACCCCGAGACAAAGAAGGTAACCAGAGCAAGAGATGTCGTGTTCCTAGAAGCGATGCAAGACGGTGAGGAACCAAAGCACCAACAGGACAGAGAGAAACAGGTAGATCAACCTGTGATCGAGGAATTCTACGAAGTTCCAGTTGCGATCGAAGACTTAGTCGAAGAGGGACAAGTAGAAGACGTCGAAGAATCAACGGCCGAATCCTCAGATGAAGAAGAATTCGACGACACCCTTGAAAATGAATTTGATTCGACTAACAGCGAGTACGAACCCGCGGTCGAAGATTCAGACCGAGCAGGAACCAGCTCCGACTCTGAGGCAGCAGCACCGCCAACGCAAGGCGAAGGAGATCCAACCCCAAGAAGATCTTCGAGAGCTCCGAAACCTATTGAGAGAAAAGACTTTGTGACTTACCTGATTTCAGACGGAGGCTCAGACGACCCTTTAACTGTTAAGGAAGCAATCGGAGGACCTAACAAAGAAGCGTGGTGGGCAGCCCATGCATGAAGAATACAAATCGTTGTTAGCAAACAAGACTTGGGACCTGATTGACCTACCGAAAGGCAAAAAGGCCTTGGATACAAAATGGGTGTTCAAAACGAAGCGGACTGAATCAGGCAACTTGGAACGTCGCAAGGCACGACTCGTAGTTCGAGGCTGCAAACAGGTCGAGGGTATAGACTATACCGACACATATTCACCGGTGATCAGATATACGTCGATCAGATACTTGTTAGCTTTAGCGACAAAATACGACTTATACATAGACCAGATGGACGTAACAACAGCGTACCTGAACGGAGACCTAGATGAGGAAATCTATGTACAACCACCGACTGAATTTGCAAAAGAATGCAAGGGCAAGGTGTGGTCTCTGAAGAAGGCCATGTACGGTCTGAAACAGAGCGGGAAGTCGTGGAACACAAAATTGGACCAAACTCTGAAGAGCGAGGGATTCATACAGTCGAAAGCAGACCCGTGCATTTATCAACATAAAGAAGGGAAAAATGCAGTCATCGTCGCCATCTACGTCGACGACATGTTCGTCTTATCGAACAGCCAACAACTGAAGAATGCAACAAAGCAAATGTTGAAAGATAACTTCAGGATGAAGGACCTGGGAGAAGCGAAAAACTTCCTGGGAATGAGAATCACGAGGGACCGACGACAAGGAAAACTCCGACTAGATCAAGAGACTTACATCAGGGATATATTGAAAAGATTCAACATGTCTGATTGTAAGCCAGTAGCAACCCCGCTAGACGTAAACCAAAAACTCACCAGAGAGATGGAACCAAAGAACAAAAAGGAGATAGACGAGATGCGAACAATCCCATACAGAGAGGCCGTGGGAAGTTTAATGTACGCCTGCCAAGGCACGAGACCAGACATCGCTCACGCAGTTTCACTGGTCAGTAGATTCAACCAGAACCCCGGCAGAGCTCACTGGACGGCTGTGAAGAGAATATTTAGATACCTGAAAGGTACGGCCAACGCAGCACTAGAATTCGACAAAAGGGGAAACCAATCTATTGAAGGATACAGCGACGCAGATTGGGCAAACGATGAGACTGATCGACACTCCGTAACAGGCAGCGCCTTCAGATTGCTGGGCGGACCAGTTTCATGGCAAAGCAAAAAACAAAAGACAGTGGCCCTTTCGACAACAGAAGCCGAATACATGGCTTTGGCAGCGACGTGCCAAGAAGCATTATGGCTGAGAACGTTGGCGAAAGAGCTAGACTCGCAGTCTGTAGAAAAACCAACGATGATCCTATGTGACAACAAGGGCAGCGTAGACTTAGCAAATACTGCAGGTTTTCGCCAGCGAACCAAACACATAGACATCCGTCATCATTTTATAAGAGAGCACATAATCAACAAAGAAATTGTCGTGAACTATATACCTACCGAAGAAATGTTAGCCGACGCACTGACCAAAGCATTATCTAGTCCAAAGTTAAAATACTGTAGTAACAATTTGGGGGTGCAATACTAACAAACACAAAAAAATAGATATTCGTTTATGGGTGGGTGTAGAATAAGGTAAACGAACTCTCTGTAGTTTAAATATAACCGCCTAATATTTTCTACCAATCCTATGTTGCGACACCGAAGCGGTCGGCCATGATATATAAAATAAAACTTACTTCCGCTTGCGGCTCTAAAACGTACACGAGGTCTTATTCAAATCCGCCTATAAAACCTCGATCCCAACAGTAACTAGAATCCGCGTTTCGTTAATTTCATTCCGTCGTATTTTTACGCAATGGTGGATCCGTCCGGTATTCGCAAATTCTAGTCGCAAATAATCTTTTTCTGAGAAATTGATGCACTTTTGGAATGCGTAATGAACCGAATTATCATTAATAGACACACTTGAGGATTCATGATCAAATTTGTATGATTACACGCATCTTTCTACAATTTGCAGGTACAAGTTTAGTGTTCCGTTCCGTCTATTTGCATCTCCTAGCGTCCCATGTACCCAAATTCCGGAACGGAGTGCCGGAGGGTCAACTCTTATTTTATGAAATAATCAATTATAGTTACAGAATTTAATCTTACATAGAAGCTAATTAAATAAATTACATATATTGATACAAAAACTGTATCTAAGCAGACAAATAAAGCCGAATAGCACAAATATGAATCCGCTCCGTTCCGTCGTTCCGTACAAATTTCGTACATGGGACAGGAGGGTTTTTCAAGACCCGGAACCATAGGAACGGACTCAGAAATCCACTAGATTTCGTCTGCGTTCCGTTCCATGATTCCGGATTCCGGCGATCCGGGCCTACATGGGACTGCACCATGACGAACCATTCGACTCCGAAACCTTTGCTCCGAAACTCCGACGCTTGTGGCTTGTGATGCTAATGTGTGCTAACCTAAATTAAAGTGAATTCTTTATATTCTTGTGTTCCAAAAATTGATTATTCAAGATGAGTGAATTGAGTAATGACGGTGAGGAAACTTATTGTATGCCACCTGAAATCTGCGATCAAGCGGAAATCACAACCCTTGATTTGTTGCCAACAAAATCAAAAGCTTTATACGAAGCTTCCTATAAATCTTTTACCGATTGGAAAAAAGTGTCAAAAACGGCCTCATCCTCGGAAAGAGTATTGATGGCATATTTCAACAAATTATCTAAACAATACAAGCCATCAACACTGTGGTCACATTACTCAATGCTAAAGACGACTTTAAAAATAAATGAAAAAGTTAATTTGAAAGAATATTTTACGCTATCAGCTTTTATGAAAAAGCAATCACAAGGCTACTCTAGTAAAAAATCGAAGGTTTTTTCTACGGAGGAAGTTCAGAAATTCTTGACAACATGTCGCAAAGACGAGCTGACCAAAATTACTCTCGAAGATATTGAAATTCATGAGGAATTAATTCTCATCAGAATCCCAGAAACAAAGACAGGAAAGGCCCGCTCGTTCACTATTTCTAAAGAATTTCACGCCATCGTCAAAAAATATCAGGCTTTACGTCCAGAGAATGCTACATCAAATAGATTCTTTTTAAATTATAAAAATGATAAGTGCACGGTACAGGTCGTAGGCATAAATGAATTTGGCAAAATGCCAAAAGATATCGCGGAATACTTACAGTTGTCTGAGCCTAACTTCTATACAGGGCATTGTTTCCGACGCACATCTGCAACAGTGCTAGCAGATTCTGGTGCGAACATAACCACTCTCAAAAGACACGGAGGATAGAAATCTAGCACTGTTGCCAGCGCTGGATTAAGGGGGGGGCTAGCAGGGGCTATAGCCCCGGGCCCCGAGGGTTCCAGGGGCCCCCAACACTCGTTCTCGAAAAATAAACAAAATACTCTCCAATATGTTACAATAAATTTTATGAGATAGTAGAAAAAATATTTCTGAAGGGGATTCGATCCACTTTTCACAGAATCACAGCAGCATATACATAGGGGCTACTATTCAGGAACTCTCAGTTACGATTTTTTCTCCAAATATCATGTCATGACTCATGATTGAAATCTGTTTCGAAGTATGTATAGTTCATTCCTGCAAAAAAGAATCAATTCAGGGGGAATGGTACTCGCAATATTCCAGAATGGGCCCCACACATGTAGGCTTTGCATACGCGTGCTAATTGCAAATCCTTATCTGTATTTAAAATGGAATAAGGTATTTGTATAGTGATGGAGCTTATTTTCATTCTAATAGATTGTTTTTTTTTCTTTTTTTCTCATCCATAAGCATTGAAAAATATTTTTTTTTTCCAATTTTAATGATGACGTTTGATGAATAAAACCGAAAAAGAGAGTTTTGATGGCGTTTTTTGTATTTTGTATAGCGTCTGGAACGAGGAATCAAATGGTAGGTCAGATACCGATTCATGCGCACACTTTCGTATCATTCAGATGAACTGTTTAAACAACCAACCCTGTTCAAAACAACTTTGTAATGTTTTTCGTAACAATGTAAAAACCATCTCTGGTCTCTATTTTCGCACGAAACGAATATTTTTTTGGAATTATGTGTTCGGTATTGAATTTGAATTCGCGCAGCGTTGACCTTTTTTGCGTTTTTGACGCCTGGGCTCGGATAATAATCAAAATGTGTCACATTGTATCAAAAGGAGGTGGGCGACTAGGGATGGGCCTAAAGAATAACTTTGATATCACTTAATTCAAAATTTATTCTGATAGTGCTAAAATTTTTCATTTAGTTTCATGAAATGGTACTATTCATTTTTCAAAGAAAAATATTCTATAAGTAAAAATAAAATAAATTGCAAGTATTACGTGTGTACCAAAAACATATTCATGTAGAAACAATGATATAGAAACAACAACAAAGTGTCGCGAACGGCGCGAGCCGGTCGACGCATATTTTAATTCGCACAGAAATCAGGAGGAATCGCACGAGTTTTCCAAGCCTCCTGGCGCGTGAGGTTGCTATTCGGAAGCAGCCACTACTCCAAGCCCAACAAAGTCTTTTGTTTGTGCTCATCACATTTCGGCATCAGTTTTCTCCTAAAAGTAGGAGTTTATTATACTCCAATTTATTTGTAAAGTTTTATGGTTTTATCATGTCAACTCGAAAGTATCCCAGTGGACATGAAAAACGAAGAACGAAAAAAGAGAAAGAAGAAGCCATCAAGAAGCTTCCAAGTGTGACTAAATATTTTTCATCACCGTCTATCGAGCAGAATCAGCCAGGTATACTAATCGATTATGAATGTTGTGAAATGTGCAAATACAATCGAACTCAATAATAATTTCGTTAGACTTCGACCAATACTCAAAGCTTCAGTTGTAATTTTAATTATAGCTCTATTTATTGTTTCTTTGGTTTTTATTTTATTCAAACAGAAATTTCGATATTATTTTACCCCTATAGAAATATCACCTGAGAATTCCGCTCATTATCCTTCAGAAATAAACGTACAAAGTACAGTTGAAATTATATTTGAAAGTTCAGATGAAACCAAGGGAAATTCGAACGATTCAGTCGACAACAATTCACTTGCTAACGACGATAAGTTTATGAATCCAATATTAAGGACTGATAGTGATACAGGTAAATGCAGATTATTGTTTATTAAAGATATAATAGCTTTTTAATTGTAAATATGATTCTAAATTAATTCAAAAGTTGATCCAGCAAACACAAAAATCATTTACTTAACGGTTACATATTTGTGGTGGACATTACTACGTACCAGATATGTAACCGTTACGTAATTGATCTTTGTGTTTGCTGGGGATATTATCATTTTTTCTCACTGACTCTTTATAAATTGAGTTCATACTTTTTGTAGATGTCCAGAGAGATCCTGCACTATGGCCTTCAAGATTAAGTGAAAACAGTCATGAACGTAATAAATATTTGAAAAAAGGTTATTCTTATTTCCAAAATAAGAATTCTACTTTTGAAACCTCAAAACGACAATATGCTACGCAAAACAGATATTTTTCACCTAATTATTTCCAAAAGAATTTACAAAATGGTGAAAAATGCGAGAGAAAATGGCTCATGTTTTCTGAATCTACAGGATCAATTTTTTGCTATGTTTGCAAATTATTCTCAGTAGATCAGAATAAGCATTTCGTAATAGATGGATTCTCGAATTGGAAAAAAGGTGATGAAGTTATATGCAATCACGAAAACAGTAAGGAGCATACTAAATGTATGATCAAACACATTGACTATTCCTCTAAAAATTCTCACGTAGACAAAGGTATAAGCAAGGCCTTTGAAAATGAGGTGCAATATTGGTATAAGGTTTTAAAAAGAGTTGTGTCAGTTGTCCGGTTCCTAGCCGAAAGAGGACTTCCATTTCGAGGAAAGAATGAAGTAATAGGATCACCTAATAATGGTAATTTTCTGGGTATTATTGAATTGATTGCTGAATTCGACCCGTTCTTGAACGAACATATCAAACTGTATGGAAATAAAGGTCGTGGAAATGTGTCGTATTTATCGAAAACCATTTTCGAAGAATTCATAGAAGCAATGGCTGAAAAAGTTATGCTACATATTATAGATGAAATAAACAGAGCGAAATATTGGGGGCTTGTTCTAGATTCAACGCCGGATATCTCTCACGTCGACCAACTATCAGTAGTTTTTCGGTATTATCTGAATAATCACGTCTATGAACGCTTTTTATGCTTTCTGCAAATTAAGAGTCACAAGGGTAGGTCTATGTGCAATAATGTATTGGAGTTGCTAACGAAACATGATATCGACATCAAAAATTGTCGAGCACAGACATACGACAATGCGTCCAATATGTCTGGTAAATATTCCGGACTTCAGGCTTGTATAAGAGAAATGAACGAATTAGCATTTTACGTACCTTGCACTGGCCATTCATTAAACTTGGTCGGAGAGTGTAGTGTCGACGAGTGTATTGACGCAATTAATTTTTTTGGAATCTTGCAACGGTTATACGTGTTTTTTAGTGGCTCAACTTATCGATGGAGTGTCCTAGAGCATGAAAATTCCAATTTGAAAAGCTTATCAAAGACAAGATGGTCCCGTCGGGCGGATGCTTCTAAAACTGTAGTCAAGCATTTCGACAGTATTTATAAGGCTTTGGAAACGTTAGCTAACGATGACGATCAGAAATATGAAGTGCGTCAAGAAGCTTCAGTCTTAATGAGTCATATCATCAAACTTGAAAATGCTTTTATGGCTGTTTTTTGGGACTGTATTTTGAATCGTTTTGACGTTACTAGTCAATATCTGCAAAAAGTTGATGTAGATTTAATTTCTGCGAGTCAAATGCTATTCTCATTAGTAGATTTTGTTGAAGATTTGCGAGACAATTTTTCCTATTTTGAAAATAAAGCTAAACAGCTGAGTACTTTAGTAAGTCAAGAATATTCTGATTCACGGAAACGAAAAGTTGTAAAAAAACTCGCAAATAATGAAGTACAGGCTAGTACTTCATCCGGGGCTGACAAATTCCGGATTGACACGTTTTATGTGATAATAGACAAACTAGTCAGTGAGTTGAAAAAACGGAGTGAAGCTTACGACCGCATCACTCGGCTATTCGGCTTCCTATTGCACTTGCTATCAATCGAGGAAAATGATTTGGAAATTAGAGTAACTGAACTTGTTCAAGTCTATTCCGATGATTTAAACGCTAATTTATTTTTTGAATTGAAACAGTTTATTACACTGTTAAAATTGCAACCTCGAAATTTCTTCTCAAGCCGTTCGAAAGAAATCGATAGAGAAATTGATGAGACGTTGAGTCCTTTGAAAGTTTTGAATTGGATAGTAGATTTAGAAATGATTCAAGTTTTCCCTAATACATATATTGCATATAGGCTACTTCTTACTATGCCAATAGCGAACTGCGAAACAGAAAGATCATTTTCCGTATTAAAAAGAATTAAAAACATGTATCGATCCACAATGTTAGATGACAGACTTTCTTCTTTATCAAGATTGAACATCGAAACAGAGTTACTCAGATCGCTCGATTTCGATGATTTAATTAAGGATTTCGCTGAAGTCAAATCAAGGAAGAAGCATTTCGTATTATAATAATGCTGAATCATAATACCGTATCTATTATATCAAGATATTTTCTTTGCGAGAATAAATGTTTTGCAACGTTGTGACTGAAAAGTTCTATTTTATTCCTATCTCCTCTAAGAAATCGGCGTGACCTCTGCCCTCAAAAGGGCCCCTGCTCTTGATTCAGCCCCGGGCCCCGCAAAGTCTTAATCCGGCGCTGACTGTTGCAGAGAGGTATATAGAAGACTCAATAAAAAACAAGTCCAAAATTGGTTGCATGATAACATCGGCAATCACTACGAGTGCATCAACGTCAACTGATGAAAATTCAAACAAATTAGTCGAACCTCCATTAAAAAAAAAGAAAATTGGATGATACTCGATCAAACCGAAATATCAAAAATGGACAAGTCGAACGAAATATCAAAAATGGATACGTCACACGATACATCAAAAATGGATACGACGAATGAAACAAAGTTTTTCAATTTATTATAGGGACCGTCGTATTAGGAACGATATCACAATTTAACCCTTCGTGTGAACACTGGGTCTTTTAAGGAACAGTCGAAATTTCCAACTTGGATTTTCCGCTTATGAATAGAGGCCGGTCTTCGGGTACCCCCCCTAAAAAATCTAGGTACTTGTGGGCACTAAAGGCCCAAAGGACGCCCGAGTCTGGCAGTCTACCTGGAAACGCCAGCCAGCTCGAGTCACGTCTGTTCCCTAAAAGGGTCAGTGTTCAGACGGCGTTAGTATTTTCGAAGGTAAGTAAATGGCGTTATTTGGCGTTTTTTTTGTTGCCAAAGACGCGCACTGTGAATCAATTTTTTTTGGTAATTATTATTAATACTTTTCAAGTGTCATTTTGTCCTCAATAAAAGCTCTTTTTTGCCAAATAATTGCCGTTCAGTTTATTATGACATGCCTGAATCCATGAAATATTCCCCATTCTTCAGGTCCTGAAATAATTCAACTTTTTGGAGCCCATGCTAAAGACACTATATTCTTTTGAAAGCTTATAGTCTAAACTACAAAAGCCTATGACCGTTATTTTTTTTTATATTTGTTTATTGTAAGGTTCTGAATTTTTTAACAAAATTCCGTTTTTTCCACTTTTTCGACTGTTCTTGAATTTTTATTAACAACGGGTTTAAACTTTTGACTTTAAAAACTTCTGGACCATGTAGTAGACACTTCAAGAAGTAACCCAGAATTTTTTCAAATTTTTTCGAAGCATGGAAAACTCCAAAAACTCGACTGTTCCCTAAAAGACCCAGTGTTCACACCGCGTAGCGATAAGTTGAATGTTCACACGAAGGGTTAATTACACAATATTGTAATTTGACAGTTCATTATAACCTACGACGTGACAGCTACCGCTACGTCGTCTATTATCAGTCACAGACATATAAAATATCAGTAGATCGCTTGTCTGTGATCGAGCGGCAGCGTTGTCATTTGCGAAGAGAAATAAGGTGCTCGCACATGAAACGACGTTTGCCGTTTGACGGATCACCTACAGGCCGTAACGGGGCCGTGCGCTCACTCACACAATGCGCCGTCCAATCACAGGCATGTGTGAGTGAGCGCACGGCCCGGTTACGGCCTGTACGTGATCCGTCAAACGGCAAACGTCGTTTCATGTGCGAGCACCTATAATTGTGCCGCCATTAGACTGACCACTTTCCACAGAACATCTCTGTATATGCGACGAATTAATATGTTGATGTTTAATCTTTGTTCGACTGTTCCTGAGAATGAGAACGTTCGGGACTCACGCTAATGAGAACCTATCTCGCTAGACTCTATAGCCTAGCCCGACCCGACTATAGAGCGCTGTATACGCAAGTTACTTATTGTTAGTTACCAATACTAAACTTGACGAACATGAGGTTTTTGAATTAAATAAGAAAAAAGATATTTTGGAAGTCTTGGGAAGATTCACTGTATGTTGAAGTGTGTAATTTTCTTTGATTCTTTTAATCATGATAAGCCGTGCAACTCTTGTGTCATAATGGAATATTGGATATTTTAGCTGATAAGTTATAACATTTCTATTTGATTATCCGCAATGCCGTGTTCTCAGAGTAAACTTTGCATTGCATTTTTGTTTTTGTTTTTTTGAGGGGCAAAGAATTTATGTATAAAATACAATTATTACAAATATTTTTTGGCATGAGAATGTATTTTTCGTTGGTAATGTTCGCATCACTGTGTATACTTGCCGACAGGTTTTTACACCGCGGGGGTGCTTTTTATGGGGATTTATTAATTTACTTTTTATTCTGGTAGTACGAGATGGGTTTTATTGTAGCAAATATAAGAATCATAACTTCGTAAATTGTAATTGATTCTTAAGAATAAATATTAAATATGAATTGGTCAAGAATCTTTATTTATGCTTCCTGGCATAGGAGTTATCATAAAATAAATCGGTCGATTATAATTAGCGAAATTGAACGCAAGCCGTATAGTTTATCTGTAATCGCACTCTTTTGATACTGCGACCTAGCTTTCAGCATAGATATACCGTCACAAGCCTGAAGTGTACATCGCGACGAAATCATGCGATTATTTCACCAGCTACGAATTTCAATCCGTAACACAATTGAAAATATCCTCGGGAAAAATTAGTCACGCCTCAGCAAGATGGGGTGAAGATTTCGGGTCGGAGTTTTATATCAGAAAAAATGATGGTCATATCAAATACAGCATATATCTAAAAAACGACGAGCAGCTCGAGCCTCTGACATGCGACACGTTCATTCCGCAGCAAGATTAATTGATTTGATACGGAATACGAGCACCACTCAACAGTCCCACTTTTGGATTTGATATTCATTGCATCATTATTAATTTACAGTCGATTAAAGATTATGGATGAAACTAATGCCTAGTTCTGCAATCCCGTCCTAACAGACGACAAGCTTTTCCGGTTGAACAAAAGCCCGCTTGTTATTTTAAAACTTCTGCCAAATTCGCAGTTGATTACCTCGTTGTTATCTGACGTTGAATTATATCCACTTTCAATAACTACTTTCCGAGATCGGTAGTGAAGATGAAAGTGCTCACGGTGCGGTCGAAAAAGTTGTTCTTCATTGTCAGAATGACTGTTTATGGTCTGAAAATGATCGGGCTCGCTCCGTTTTCGATTCGTAGGAAAAACTCGGCCCAAATCAATCCTCGTTTCGCTCGAATCCAGATCTTTCAGTTATCCAAGGCTGGATTGGTCTATAATCTTTTATTTTTAGTTATAAGTATGGGAGTGTGTGTGAACTATGGAAAGCGGTATAGCGTCTTTATACATTTATTCAGAGGCGCTGAGATCAGACTTGCACATGTCGTACGGATCGGGGTAATCGTTCTGCAGTGTATCACACTCGCCGTTATCATTATTTCATGGGGTTTCAAACAAAAAAAAGCTGCCCACATCATAAATCGTCTGTTAGAGGTTGATTTTCAACTTTCTGGTCTCAAAAAACCGGGATTCGATGCACAGGCCCTAACTTATTTCCTGGTACACCTGATTCTCAACGCATGCCTATGGATTGCCGTGTTTTATGCAATCACAATAGACAATTATTCATCACGTTGGGGACGTAAGATTGCATTTTATCTACCGATTATTGTCATTTACTGGTTTATTCTTCAATATTTTACCATCGTAAGCCAAACAGGCAGGGATCTGCAAACGGTGAACAATCATTTGCTAGAATTCAGAGAGTTTGGAAATTGTCTGTCTCATCCTGCACTGGTACGGAACCGACTTGCAACTATCGTAGGCCCAGCAACTCATTTCAGCAATCATCTACCATCTCTAAACTTACTTTACAATGTTAGAACGACACTTTTTGAAGTTTGCAAAGACACCGCAGACTTCTTCTCGTTGCCAATATTATTCTGCATTACTACTGCTTTCGTATCACTCGTTAATCAAATGTATCGGATCAAGCAGAACACACATCCGGGTGCTATAGATTATAACGTGATTCTCAGCGGCGTTTCTATGGCTTTCATGTATTCTTATCCTCTCATCTCACTGGCCTTCAGCGTTGCGCGGACCAAGAATGAGGTGATAAAACGTTTTCTCCAATGATATCATCACAGAATCCGCTGCTCGATACACATGTAGCTATTTGAATAAACATTTGACGAGTTTCAGGCCAAAGCAACCGGACATATCGTTCACAGATTATTGTACGCAGCGATAAGACAAGAAATAAGGACAAAGGTGAATATTGGTGGTCTTTGTTGTGAATCAATCTCAACTTCGATTCACTTTTAGCTCGAGGTGTTCTCCCAACAGCTGCTGCATGAAGACGTCGATTTCACGGCCTATGGGTTCTTCTCAGTGGACCCTACGCTCTTACTTTCGGTGAATATGACATATTGGATTATGGTCATCAACCATAAGGCTTCTGGTTACTTTGAGATTCGTTTGAAGAGTCATGGTCAATTGACCTTCAAGCGACTAGCTTGAGGAGTACCTTTCGGTTTTGCTATTCTGAACGGTTTCAGAACTCTATGCACTCTACTCAGAATCCCACTCATGTCTTCACATCAAACAGAACGTGTCTTAAATAAGCGAAAATTATCACACTACAGATGCTGGGAGGTATGGCAACGTACTACATTGTTCTATCGCAGAGTTTTCCCGTGGCAGACAAGCATCAATGTACTCCCTGCGATTGCCCTGTGATCTCAAACTCATCATTTTTAACAGCCTAATGAGGTGGGTACCGAGTCTTAAACAGAGCTTAGTCTTGTTATCTTTCGTATAAAGAATATCATTCATTTTGCAGAATACCGTTGAATTGGCGAAGGACGACCGCAACATGTTTCACTCTGCTCGTCAAAGTCTTAATTCGCTTGACATAACAAACCTGTTATTTGCTTGAATTTCTTAGAATTTCCAACTGGCTTTAACATAGTACAATAGATGTGAACTTTTTTCGAGTTGAATTTTGCAAATATCTGTCATTTTAATGTACTAACGCAAATATTTCTGTTATCAATGAAGAAAAAAACGGGAATCAATGTGCTGTTGAATCAACTATGTGAATTGTCAGTGTATGGATAGCACATTCGCATAGTAAATTCAATAGCACATTTTTTTCGTCTACATCTTGATTATACTCCAAAAATCGTCTGAGATCATTCATTGACCAGATAAATAAGCCTCTGATGCAATCTTCGTCTACCAATCATTTTCATTTTTCGGTCGACGGTATCATAAATTTCTGTGACTCCTCGGCGTTTATCGAGTGCATTATTCTGAGTCCGCTGTGGCAATGCCTCGATCGATTATAATTAGCGAAATTAAACGCAAGCCGTATCGTTCAATCGCACCCTCTCCATAGCGTGACCTAGCTTCGAGCACAAATAGCGTAACAAGCCTGACGTGTCCTTCGCGATACACTCTCATGCGATTATTTCACCAGCTACGAATGTCGATGCGTAACATAAAGGAACACATATTTGGGAAGATTGGACCCTCTTTCAGCAGGATCGGGTAGACATTCCGAGTCAGAGTTTGATACGGAAGAAAACGATCGTCCTATCGAATAGATCAGAGATCCAAAAACTCTATGCCACTTGAGCCTCTGACACGCGACACGTTTATCTCGCAGACTAATCAAGTAATTTGATACGGAATACGAGGATGCCTACACAGTCTCAATTTTGAATTCATTATTCAATGGGTGATTAATAATTTACAGTCGATTATACGTTGCAGGTGAAACGGCAGATGCCTAGTTCTGCAAGCTTGTCTTAACAGGCGACAAGTTCGTCCGGATGAACCAAAGCCCCTTCATTATTCGCGTGCCAGAAGATTTGCGAAAATTGCGGTTCATTACAACGTCATTCCCTCACTTTGAATGACATTCGCTCTCAATAACTATTTTCCTGAATCGGTAGCAAACGAGAGTGCTCACGGTGCGATCGAAAAAGTTGGTTTTTATTGTCAGAATGACTGTTTATAGTCTGAAAATTATCGGGCTCGCCCCATTTTCGATTCGTAAGAAAATCTCGGCCCGAATAGAATCTCGCTTCGCTCGAATCCAGGCCTCTCAATTATCCAAGGCTCGATTGGCCTATAATCTTTTATTTTTAGTTATAAGTATGGTAGTGTGTGTGAACTATGCAAAGCAGTTTCGAGTCTTTGAACGTGTATCCAGTGGCGCTGAGATCCGGCTTATAAGACAAGAAATAAGGACGAAGGTGAATATTGCTGGTCTTTGTTGCGAATCAATCTCAACTTCTATTTACTCTTAGCTCGAGGTGTTCTCCCAACAGCTGCTACACGAAGACGTCGATTTCACGGCGTATGGGTTGTTCTCGTTAGACTCTACGCTTCTACTTCCGGTGAATATGACATGTTGAATGATGGTCATCAACCATGAGGGTTCTGGTTACTTTGACATTTATTTTAAGAGACATGGTCAATTGACCTGGAACTAGCGTGTGAAGTACTCTTCAGTTTTGCCGTTTCAATCGGTTTTGGAACTCCACGTACCTTACAACGATTTAATGAACGAGCATTCCTGCGGTGGCTTTTTCGGGACTTTCTGTTTCTGTATTTTGACACATTTGATGTTTTGGTGTTGACATATTGACCTAAGAAATTTTGCTCCATCGAGATAACGGCTCTGCGAAAGTCTGATTTCGGCAATTTAAACCTTCTGTTTTACTAAAATCTGCATTTCGCTAAGTCACTATTTTCAAATTTGGAAGGAGGCTTTTAGGTATAAATGTGCTTCAATTCTGAAGATGGCGAATTTTTTAAATTGATGGAGCGATTTTTCTCAGTATTATTTTTACCATTCCTTGTCCGGCGCTGCGTCAGGTTGTCGACGTACGGGGCTCAGCTTATGGTGTGACGCCCGGCTTTCCATACATGGAATGACGCTGTAGTAGCAAGGCGCGCGGCGCGGCAACCTGACACAGCGCCAGACAATTTCAAAAATTCGCCATGTTCAGAATTGAATGAGGAATGCTATCGTATTTTTTTTAGAATTTAAAAAATGGCCTTAGATTGCGAACAAAATCGATAAACATTCTGATTGCTTATAAAAACCACAAAAAGAGTTTTCCCTACTTGTAGATCACGTGCACTTATCGAATTATTCGCGTGGTTGTGTCGTTTTGAAAATTCATATATCCATATATTATATTTACGGAACGATCCGTGCGCCTGAGGCAGGCAACTGGAGAAACACCTCATTTTTCGAATAATATTGAGATTAGGGATGGCCATTACGGGATACGGTGCCAACCAAGTATACTAAATTATGCGCACGGGTAGTTCCGCCGTGAATGAAACTACACTCGTTCGCCACATGTTACGAGCAGTTCGGTACCGCCGAGTGCCGCTCTTACGAGCGCGACAGGGGCTCCCCACTCTCAGGACTATCTTTGAATGTATGCGCGTGTTCGTGAATGTTGTTGCGCACGAGTACGCGCGAACGACGAAACATGCGGTCGTGTGAGTGTTCTGTGCTCTGTGCGGTTGGTAAGTGGGGGTAAAGAGAAGGTGATTTAGCTCGTTCGTAGCTGCGGCACGACGCGTGCTCGTAACTGTGGCAGCTCGTAACTGCGGCGCTCGTAACTGCGGCGAACAAGTGTATTGTTGAGAATTTTTACTCAACATTCCGTTTCATTTCGTAAATAAGCTATCCTAATAAATAATCAAGGCATGACCTGGAATGCGACAAATCGCAGCGCATGCAGGTTACGCCAATAAACACGTCAGCATTACAAAAGTAATAAATTAGGGTAAAGACTGAGCCGCGCTTCAGTCCTGAGAGATATCGAAGAAACGGACACAGCAAGTGCTCCAAACACATCTTTTGTATCTTGTTTCGTATTAAATAAAAACTACTTTCGTTGCTATCTAGCACTTAGAGTGGTTGTCATAAATCACCTCTCTGAACAACCCTTCTTAATTCCCTATCCTAGAATAACGGGAGTTAAATATTACAACAGTATCAGTAAACGCATTCGTGTCTGTGTATTATACAGCGAGGAAATTTAGAAAGTATACAGGCGACTGCGCACACGCCAAATAATTCATTTTCATTGGTCGGTAAGATCGTCCCGCGGTGGTAATTCAACCTACGAGGCATGGATGCCAGCTTGACAAAAATTAAGCGAAAGCTGTCAAACTCTCGCCCGTCGAGTAGTCAATCGAGGTTATGTTGATATTTATTTCAATTCGACGTTAATTATCAAAGAAAATAAAAACATAGCACGGACTAGCAGTCCAGTAATCTCGATAATAATAGTTTTCCAAGCCTTTCTGAATCACTACCGCAATTGATTGAGATTTTAACCTAAAAATTTCGTATCAATTACATCGCCGTGAAAAACAAAGTTTGAAGCTAAAACTCGGGATGGCCAGGCTGCCCCAGCGGACGACGAAACCCGCGCGTGCGCAGTCGCCTGTATACTTTCTAGATTTCCTCGCTGTATGTAGAGTGTATCTATACCTTTGTCCATTGCTTCCACTCTTTTATACGCTAGGCTCGTACTACTACACTCGTATAAACAAGCTTGTGTTTTCGTATACATGCATGCGATTGTCACCCCAGAGTTGCCTGGCACACAAGTTAGGCGGCGCTGGCGGTCGTATACATGCACAAATTCTACACACACTAGTAGCGTACTGGAATTGTACGAGCCTAGCGTATTGCACCTGGTATCTCGTTTAATTTTGACGTAAGTTGTTCCCATAGCTATTGGGCATGTTTAAATGTGAAATTCGAAAAAAACTTACCACTTTTCAATTCGGGATTTCTACCCATGAATTCTGTGATTCGAATACATATTGTATATATGGGATTGATCAATTAACCCTTAGCAGACACACCCCCCGTCGCGATCATAGAAGACATACGGGGTCTCACAGATCCCCAAAACTTGAAATGCTCATTGTGACGAAACTGTACGACGTACTGGGTTAGAAAAAATTTGTAAACATACTTCAAACCTCCAAGAATAAGGGAAAAAACGTCGCATCCGCAAAAATTACTTCTAAGTAGGCGAAAACAAATCAAATAAAACTAGATTTAAAGTAGATTTTCAAAATGTCAAACTTTGTCTAGGGTCCAGTGAACCCGCAGTGTCCGTTAAGAGTTAATAAATGATAGTTACTACTAGTTTGTCAGGCTTTATTAGTTTTTGGATACAAGTTACAAATTTGAATAGCTGAGAAGCTAAATTAAAAGTTGGAATCATTGTCTGACATACTGATAGAGAAGGTTAATTACTTACCAACTAAACAATTTTTTTGCTCTTCATTAATGTAACCAGAACGTTTTTTGATTACTGATGACATTTTTCAATTAATTTTTAATCAGTACTGATGCAGCTATAAGGTTATAATGTGAAAGTGATGAGTGATGACAGAGAGGAATTTTTAAAACATAGACAAACGACGCGCTCAAATAATTCTGTTATAACATCATTGCTATTGGCTACTATATTTTGTTCAAGCACAGCAACTAACGGCAACACTGTAGGACTATCGCATACGTGAATTATCGAACAAAACATATCGCATAGCCGTGGAGAATACGCTTCGGAAGTCGCATGCGAGACCAACCATGCGATATTTTCCGCATACGAGAAAATACATCGCGCAATAATGCCAAACATTAAAATTAAAATTAGGGACGCGACATTTTGTGAGCTCTTATTTATATTCACTCAGAAAAAACAAATGTTATATTCTCAGCGTTTAAGCTACATCGACATCCATCTCATCCATCTCTGGCTCGACACGATCTGACTCTGACTCTCCGTCAGCTAATTTTTCATTATGAGATGAATCTTCAATATCGTTCAATCATCACTCCCAACTCTTACCGTACTGTTAAGATCCTTCAAAATTAGAATAGGGGATGAAATTTGTAGAAAAAAAAAACTGTATCATTCTTAAAGGCTGATTCCAATGGAAATCCTCCAGAACTTTCTGGGTGACCATCACAGAATCATCCCGGAATACATTCTTCTCATTCTTTGCACAATTTAATAAAATAGGTACGTGTTTCGGGATTTGTCTAAAGAAAATTACCGATAATTTGCATAGAATGAGAAAAATGTATTCCGGAATGATTCTGTGAACGTCACCCAGAAAGTCCTGGACGATTTCCAGTGGAATCAGCCTTTATATAGAGCAATCTTGATATTCGACGTATTTCTATTTTGTTGAAAATATATATTATAAGCTTATACCTACTGAATTATCCGCAGAAGATGCATCGACGCGGGTGTCATTTGATGATGACGACAAATCTAAGTCTTTCCAAACTTTCACAATTTCTCACTGTTTTCTCATGCGGAGACGTCCTTGGTTTCGTTTACGTTTTTGTGAGTTCATTATTCCCTTACGTTTGACGTGTTTGATTCTGAACGGTGTGAAGTTGACCATTTACTTGTCTCATTGTTGCCTCGATCGTGATTGAATATCGACGAAAAAAGACGGAAGACTGTGGGGCCAAATTCATACCGGTCACATTATCAACAGCTGACCAGTTTATTAGCCCTAAAAACGGACCGCGTTGGTGTGCCATAATAATTGAAAGGGCAGCCTGATCGGGACCCGACTAACGCCATTTCATAAAAATGGATGAAAAAGGCAATTTCCACACGGGTCTACAAATATTTTATTTGCCCATGACCAGTGGCTTACTTCGTGACTCTGCTCCACCTCGCTCGACTACATGTCGAAATAAATTTCATCCACTTCTGTGATCAGTTGATTACTATTAAAAATAAATATTTTATATTGCGCCATCTCAAAACGATTTTGACCCCTTGTAACGTAATCGTGTTGCCAGTCGACCATCCTGCAGAAGTTAAAAAATAATCATTCAATCTTTCTCGGATGTTAATTCGACACGCAATTTCATTTTCATTGAATTCCATAATATCATCATTGTTCATGAACTCCAAATTCTCGCCTTCTTCGGTTCGTAAGTAATTATGCAAGCATATCGTAGCTAGAACATGTTTATTCACATTTTTGTGGATCGCAGCTATCGGTGTATTGAATATTGCCCATTTTCTTGCCAAAATTCCAAAAGAATTTTCTATTATACGCCGTGCTCGTGACAGTCGATAATATATGAAGGAAAGAAGTAGATGAATGTGGGGCGACTTGATATAATACAGAATATTAATGTTAATGGAAACGTAATAACAAGTGAAATTGATATCACTAGTTTTTATTTATCGCTATAGCAACAGGATATTGACGAATGTTGAATGTTAACGATCATTTAATAATTTATCAGATCATATTATCGCCTGTCGACCAATCAGAAGGCTTGATTCCCCTGGCGCGTAACTATAGCAGCCCACTGATTGGTCAATTTTGAAATTGAGTCAAGTTACGGCGCTGCGTAAACCAATCAGATGACATCATTAAAATAAATATGAAAATCTAGTGACTTTCAATCACGAAAGGTGTCTTTTGAACCTTGCACTTGGTGACATGCGATGTCTTGCAGTTGGCAACACTGGAGATAGCAGAAATACATAGACACTGCAACTCACATAGCGGAAAGCGGTACCATTGACTAACAATATTTTGTCCAAACTTATACTAACAAAACTAATTACAGCATTGGTGCTGCGAGTGTCACACCCAGTTTTGTTGTGGCGCACTCTATTGATAAGTGGTTCAAACATAATTCACTAGTGTTATTGTTCAGTAATGTTCATTCATGGGTTCGCAGTGGCTAACTTTTATTTCTGACTTTATCATAAACAAGACTTCATTCTAGTCGTATTTCATGTGCGAATGGCCGAAATTGTAATAATAATAATTATGACCCCTTATACAAATAATATAATATTATTTTATTCGATTTTATCTGAAAAAGTCCAAAAAAAACAGTTAGATTCAGTTCCGTTTTTCCGTTCCGGTCCTACATGGGACGGCTCCCATACTGTTCATCATTGTTATAGGCAATAATACCACTCTTTCCACTCAATTTAGGGAGCTTTCCATCTACAGACAAAAATCGACACAGTCAGACACACAGCAATACGATTGGTCCCTTCCGTTAGATCCAGCCAATCATAATACTGTGTGTCTGACTGTGTCGATTTTTGTCTGTAGATGGAAAGCTGCCTTAAATTTCAGAAATTATTTGTTTTGTAGTGGTATTTGGTTTGTTCGTATTAGCTACACTTTCTACACTTTTACCAGATTTTACACTTTTCACTGGAAATTTACACGACCTATTGGGCGAGTGTAAAAAGTGTAAGAAAAGTGTAGAAAGTGTAAGCTAAGACGAACAAACCTATTGCTACGGAACTGATGGTCGAATACGAAAGTGGAGGGAGCCTGAACTTTGAAGTGGCAACCCGCTGTACAAAACTCAACCGCGACTGACATATCTGTCTATTCGGAGTCCGCATGAACAACAGGCGAATGAATTGATTTATTATGTTTGGAAATAAGAAAAATAGTTTACCGCCAAGGCCTCATCCACCGATAGCAGAACAAGTATTAGAAGATATTCTGAACGCGAACAAAGATGATATTGTTTTCAAATTCACTACCAAAGGTAGTATTAAATTTTACCTACGTTTCTTTCAACTCCTAGCCCTACTTCTGTGCGGTAGGTCAGGGAGGCAACATTCAAAACTAAGAAAACAATCATTTGTATCGTGTAAAAAAACCTACATCGTTTTCAGTAGAGCCTGGAGGTGAGGTCTTGCACTACCCAATGAATACAAACGATACAGAATCGGTCTATAAGAGGCTGAAAACTTATTTGACCGTGAAAGAAAGCTTGAAGGAATTAAGCGATACATTGAGATCGGAAAATCAACTATTACAAGAGAGCGACTTGGAGATGAAAAAAATGGCCGAGGGAATCAGAAAACAAGCGCAAGAAGCCCTTGTTAAACAATAATACTATTTATTATTAGATTTATTCGTTTTACACAAATTGGACTGCACTGTACCAATCACCTTGAAGCTTAGGGTAGTATTCACCAATCGAAAACTCCCAGTGCAGTCCAGTGCAGCCCGATTTGTGTAAAACGAACGAATCTATTATGTGATATGCAGAGTACAGTTAATTAATCGGTCTGTTCGTCTTAGCTACACTTTCTACACTTTTCTTACACTTCTTACACTCGCCCTATAGGAGGTGTAAATTTCTAGTGAAAAGTGTAGAAAGTGTAGCTAAGACGAACAAACCTAAGTAAAATCGCAATATTTACCTATGTAAAGCAACATGTATTTTATAACACTGTAACATCATAATTGTATGCATCATTAAAACTCAACGATATACTATATTAATTATAATTCTTTATTGTGTACCAGTATGGTGTTACAATTTTTAATGTCATATCCTATTAAACATAAGATTGAAGTTCGTAACGATAGGCAATAAATTGATGGGACAAAATTCTTACTTGCATAACTTGAATAGTTAAAAAAATAGCAAAATTCGTGCATCGTTTCCCAGTTTGAGTAAAAACACCGCTCATACCTCGTCTATCTAGCAACTCTAACAACACTTGAGTCATAAAATAGTAAATTTTTCTGAAAATTCTGTTACGTTAACATTACGTACTTCAACTTCATTAATAAACTTCATATATTATATTGTTCTTTAGTGCTTATTTCTTATCATTTTGTAACTTTCCTAATTTAGTTACATTATATTGCTTGTTTCTTTGCTCTTAGTGAGCTGACTTAGTCTTTCTTGTTATGGTATGTTACTTGTTATTACTATATATTTGTCCTTGTGGCTTCTCCGCTTCTTTTCTTTCTCCATTTATTTCCTTTTGTTCTAGTAGTTGTCTGATTCTTCATCCCTTATCTACCATTGCTCCCTATCTTTTTTCTCCTTTTCTGTTCGCTTTTTCCTCAGCGTTCTTTCCCATTCACTACGTCTTCCTTCTATTCTTTCCTGTTCATTTTCCATCCCGCTATATCTTTCTATGAGGTGTTCTAGCGTTTCTTCTTCATCTTCGCATAGCCTCCATAGTCTCTTTTTTTCGTCTAGCTGAAATTTGTTGCCTCTTTCTTCGTTTCCACACCTCAGTCTTGTTACTAACGATACTATGTCTTTTCTTCTGCCTCTTTTGCCTTTGAAATATCTAGGGATGTCTGCCTCTCTGGTTTACTGGTACCTTTCTACACTTCTGGATTTACAGATTTTTTCTGCTCTCTCTTGTTTTTGTACTTCTTTATCTTGAGCTGCCGTCTGTTCTTCGATGTTACCCCCAAGTTTCATAATTCGTTCTGCTTGCCTTTCATCGATCCCGCATCTCCAGTAATATTCTTTTCTCTCTATGCCATCTCTTATATATTTACTTTTTGATTCTCCTATTCTTCTCTCTTGTCTGCATGCTTTCAGTAGTGGCCTGTTTTCTCTGTTCTTTATCTTTCTTTAAAATTTGACTGCTCTTTTTCCTGCGCCCACCTTGATTTGATCTCTTTTCAGTTCTTCTCTCACGATATAGCCCGGTGTTGTAATATCTACTCCCATATCCATCTGATGTATCTTTTTTATACTTTCTCTATTTCTTCGCATTCCTTCTAGCCCCAGATCTCTACATCCAAACATCATTATGCCCTTGATTATTGCGTTAGAAAGTTTGAGTTTCCATCACACGTCTCCCCTAAATTATTGTTACCCTATTCTCCATATTCTTCCTATCGCTATCTTTGCTTTCATCGCTCTATCTCTAATGTGTGCATTTTCTTTGTTGTTTTTCGTGATTACATATTTTATTTCTTCTACTTCTTCTATCGATTTGTTTTCCCACTTCCATTCTCTGTCTTTTCTTCTTCTGCCTCCTTTGCTTGCCATCATAATTTTCGTTTTTTCTTCGTTCACGTCTAGGTCAACAAGCTGAATATTGGGCAGCTAGAAAAACAGGTAAATTATGAGTAATAGTCAGTTTATCATATTACGTTATTAAACTATTAATAATGTTGAATGTTAACGATCATTTAATTATTTATCAGATCATATTATGACATCTTTAAAATAAAAATAAAAATCTAGGGTCTTTCATTCACGAAAGGTGTCTTTTGAACCTCATACTTGGTGACATGCGATGTCTTGCAGTTCACAACACTGTTGTCAATTCTGTCCGTTTTAAACCGCGCTTAGATGTGTGTAGGATATATTTTTGACATTTGTTTTACAACAAACGTGCGTCTATTATAAAAAAAAAAATAATAGAGAGTACATAATCATAGATAATCGAACAGTTTAATCAGCTAAGACCAGTTGTACGGTAAACAAAACTCCTCGAATCTAATATACATATAGATTTTTACAATGCTTATACAATTTTTAGGTTATATCATCGTATCTTATTATGTCACCTTCATTAAATCTCTGAATTCAAACATGTGTCGTATAGTTTCTCGTAGATATAACGAACATCAATATTGAATAGTACAAAATTAAAATCTGCATTGTCTTATATTTGTTTTGCAGATCAAACAATGAGGTTGATAGATCGTCAGCTCGTACTACCTGTTGTCATAGGCTTGTCTCTAACAGGTGTTGGTGCTGCTTTCCTGTATTTATTATATAAAAAGGTATAATTTTTATCTTAATATTATGTTAAACTTTTTGGATTGATTAAAATGACGATAATTAACGTGTCATTGCCTTGAGAAATAAGATTTTTTTCTCTACTTTTAGAAAAACATCATTTGAATTCTTTCGACTTGGCTAAACTTTGTGCAATAAATTGACGTTAAATGATATAAAATAATTGCAAAATAATAATGAAAAATATTATTTATTAGGACGATGATCAGGACGATTACAGAAAAACAAATTTGGCAACATCAAGGCAACATGAGGTGGAAGTCAAAGTACCGCGACAATTTGTGCCCGTTATAATTGGCCGCGCCGGAGCTACGATTAAAGATATTCAAGAGAAGACTGAAACTCGAATGAATTTTTCCACTGACGACAAAGATATACCGGATAGAATATGTAAGATCCGTGGCCAACCGGAATGCGTCCGATTAGCCCAAGTTATGATTGAAAATATAATCGCTAATCAACCTATCATCGAAGTCTATGAGACATATGTACCGCATCGGGCATGTGGAAAAATTATTGGACGAGGCGGCGACGTTATTCAACACATCCAGGCAACATCCGGGGCAAAAGTCATTGTCGAATCTTCACCAAGTTATAATAATCCTGGTATGAAGTTATGCCAATTTTATGAATCATGTTATATTTCGTCTATAATTATTCTAATTCATGAGATTTTTATGCTACAGATTCCAAGAGAAGATTAATCATAAAGGGTACTGCCGAACACATAGCTACCGCTTTGGCGTTGATTGAAGAAACAGTTAGAGAAGACAATGAAATTCGTGAAAAGTTAGATGTTAGTATGTCCACAAGAATTCCTCGAGGAAGAATATCTCCGAGGAACACCGCTGTTCACACACCTGAGAATCAGAACAATTCTACGGACTCTCCGACTGCACAAGGAGGTTGTACTTCTTCATCGGATTCTACTTTATTTCTAATTTACGATATCTGCAAATTTTACACTTAATTGCATTTCCTCTTTGTTCTTATTCGTCTGGAAATCGCGGATGTCACTCCTACAAATAGTATTGAAGATTATGGTACAGACTTTTCTAAATAGTTGCAACAACTTGAACCTTTTTTAGGATACAGATGGCATAAATGAAAACTAGCATATGCTACTTTTGATGAATATTGAAGGCCAAAGCTGATAATTCAAGTATAAGGTTCTCCCGAAAAGCAAGTACTGGGATCTTTCAGCAAATGCCTTCAACTATATCCAGCATTCGCTTCTATCTTTATGATTGAAATTCAGCAATTGCTCAAAAATGATAGCATTTGGTTGAAATTATTAAAGTTTATTTCAAATATGCTGAAAATGATATAGAACTGCCAGTATTCCTTTATTAGATATACGTAGTCGCTTCTTTTAACACTTAGTTGGTGAATATTGTCTTGACAGTAACGTGAATCATACAAAAATAGTTTGAATATTACTACAGTAGTTCTGGTCTTAAAAGTCTTATTAGCAATTTATAAAATTGTTGATATTTGTATAATTGAAAAACCAGAGCTTGTATTGATGTCAAGCAGTTGGTGTGAAACCTGCTCTGATTTGATCTTTTCAAACTTTCTGCGCAAGCAGCAAAACTTTCCGGACATGGGTTCCTATATCAAAAATGTTAGTTGAGGTCCCCCTATCACCACCCATCGGGGTGACATAGTTAGTTGTAAGATCCTGTATACATATAGAAAAAGCAAGACTGACTTATTCTGATTTGCATGTGTATTTCAGTTTCGGAAGGATTGATGGAGGTGTACGTGAGCGCTATGGAAAGTCCCAGTCAATTTTGGGTCCAAGTCGTAGGTCCTGGGGTAGTAGCGCTCGATAAATTAGTGGATGAAATGACTCTGTACTACAACAACGAGGAAAATAGAGAATTACATGCGCTAAAAACAGTAAGAATTTTTTTCGTATTTATGCTCTAAAATTATACCAGATCCAAGACGTCCATGGTTTGCGAAGACCGCGCGTGCAGATTTTCGTGATTTTTCTTCTTGATTCCTAATCTTTCAAGATAATGGAATTATTAAATGGTCATCTCACAGATAAAGCATGTATCTTTGCTATGTCTTTCCCACGAAAAATAGTCTTGAAAGTCGGCCAACTTCGTGGCAAGGCACAAAGCGTGTGAATTTTAATTTTAACGTTCTCAGATAACCATTCAGTGGCTACATTCTTCATCTTTAGTTTGAGACCAAGGCCAATGAAATCAGATGAATAACTAGCGAGAAAAATTAATCAAGTGGGGCGAAGAACTTTTTCTATGAATGCTCTTACATGATACTCTATCTCTTCTTCCTGTCGCGCGAGCTGCCGAAAGGTCCCAGCTTTCTGACTATATAGAACCTCATAAATCTATTGTTTTGTTGTTGCAGGTAGCAGTTGGGCAAATGGTGGCTGCTAAATTTCGCTTCGACGAAAGATGGTATCGAGCCGAAGTAGTCATCAAACTTGAAAAGGACCAATACGAGGTGTATTTTGTAGATTATGGTGACCACCAGGCACTGACGCTCGAAGATATGATGGAACTTCGAACCGACTTTTTGAGCCTACGACTACAAGCGATCGAGTGCTCTCTGGCCAATGTCAAACCCCGGTGAGTCTTGGTTTGTTGCATTCTACTTATTCTCACCAGCTTTTTAATCTGAAATGATGATGAGCATTCCATCTTGGTATAGATATAGACACTGTAGTCCTACGGAAACACGGTGAGCAAGTACGAACTTCAAAATGTGTATAGTTGAAGATTTTATCGGATTACGGTGCTTCCCTACGCAATTCCACCAGACTTGGAAACATTGGGAAAAAAGGTGCTATTAAACGGAATATCTCTGCTGGGCACCGAAATCAATGAAAAAAAATACGTCGCGCAATTCTATGTGCGATTTCGAACACGTACGGCCCAAAACATGTTTTTTTTACGCCACAATAGAGAAGATAGTCATATAAAACGGTTTTGAAAACGTTCTACATGGATATCTTCTCTATTTTCAAGTAAAAAAAACATGTTTTGAGCCGTACGTGTTCGGAGTCGCACATAGAATTGCGCGACGTATTTTGTTTCATTGATTTCGGTGCCCAGGCAGAGATATTCCGTTTAATAGCACCTTTTTTTCCCAATATTTTCAGGTCTGGTGGAATTGGGTAGGGAAGCACCTTGATAATTTGTATCTTTCTCATTTCTTTTTTATTTCAAATATATATTTCGATCAGATCAGCCCCCCTTCACTGAAGGTTTAAAGGTGACTTCTTATTGACACCGCTGTGCACCAATCCACCAGTCGGCGCCAGCAGTACTTGTAGGCGATAACTGGCGGGGCCTTCGAAACCAGTTTTAGTCAATGGAATTAGGGGAAATAAGACGGTGAAGAAGAAAAAGGGAAACAACATGAATGAAAAAAAAACAAGATATCCGGTTGAAAACAAAATATATATTTATATATTTATCGCATTCAGCCTGTCTTGGCCGTTGGAAACGGCGCGCATTCTCGCCTACAAGTACTGCTGTCGCCGTCTGGTGGATTAGTGCGCAGTGGCGTCAATAAGAAGTCAGAACTCTTATATGGGAGATAGTAAGTTGAAGACGGCTGGATCAGATCTACATGGCATAGATTTATAATAGTATGTACAGTATATGAAATTGATTCTGAGCCGGATGTGTTTGATAATTCTAGAAACAGCCAATCGATGCTCTGGATTGTAATAATTAAGAGCACCGATTGGCTATTTCTTTGATTGTCAAACACATTAGGCTCAGAATCAATTTCATTAAGCATATAACTTAGTGGTCGCAATTGACGAATTGATGTCCAGAGAGTTTCACATCAAGAATAATAATGGGCATAAGTAACCCAAGATAATCTTTACGAAAGATCCCTCTGGAATGTATTAGTTACTTATTGGATAGATATTGCTTTGGTATTGATTATATTGGTGTTATATAAAAAAAAACTTCACATTGTCACTGCACACGGAGAAGAAATTGTACCAACATATCCCATAATTGTATTGGTAACCGTATCTGGTCACCTCGTGGTCAAAACCAGTACTACTTGAAGCGGGTCATGTATCCTTATGGCGGAGACGCGTTCGCCATCTGGTATTTGAAATTGGAACTAGTGAAAAAGTACCTTGCGTCCAGTTACCAATAGTAACTGTAACTACTAGGTATATGGGTGATTCTAGAGAAAGTGGAATTTTTTGCGTTGCTCAATTTTATAGGTTTTTGAAACATGATATCAAATTTTTTTTGTACTGAAGCAAAAGAATCTAAACTGAGCTACGTAGGCAATGGAAATAAATTGTGGAATTTTATATTTTTCTTCGTACGAATCACTCGTATTTGGCCAAAATCTCAGTCCCCTAGCATATCACCAACGCAAAATTCTGCAAAAAAAAAGCTGCATACCAAGCTGCGCAAAAGCAAAGGAAGAGACGCTGCAAAGAAATCACGAAGAAGGAAGCCAATCATTGCCAGAATGAAGACCAAATTGAATTGTTATAAACAAAAGGCTTCCCCTTTGCGAAACTCAAAGGAGCTGACACCGAGAACGAAACTCCAAAAAATGGTTGAAAATTCCGGCACAAAAAGAGAAGTAGTAAAGAAGGCATTCTTTGGTCAAATGATGGAAGAACAAATAAAAGAAAACTATTCTAAAGCTAGATCCTACAAAGAGGAACAGGTGATAGACAAGGCACTTCTGGGAGAGCAAATAAGGAAACATAAGGTGTGGAAATTTGATAGTGCAATACCTTACAGAAGAGTTTGGTCATCAAAGAAGCAACAAAAAAACAAATTTATACACAAAAAATCTATACGTTCTGTTAATATCACCGTAGTAGCGTTCTTTGAAGATGATAACGGCAGCAGATTAGGTGCAGGAAAGAAAGAATGTATTGTGAGGAATAATATAAAGAAATACAAACGTTACCTGCAAGACACAATGAAAAATCTGCATAGGAAGTTCTTGAATTCGACCGATATAATCATCAGTTATTCCTCGTTTTGTCGTCAACGACCCTTTTGGGTTGTTTCACATGAAGTCGCGGATCGCGACATATGCCTATGCGTGACGCACGACAATATACAATTGATATTGGCAGCTTTATGCACTGTGAAGATATTGTGCTTTAGTACATACCAAACGCTGCTGCAAACGCTTTGCTGCGACAGATATAATGAACAATGTTTGGCAAAACGTTGCAAAACTTGCTGTGATGAAAGCTTATCATTTCATGAATTTGATAACGCGAAGTAAACTTTTTACAAACAATGGGTTTCGTCTAAAGAAGCGTTCGTTGATCCGAAGACTGAAAATATTCGATACGTTCAAAAGCAGAAACAACAGCACTTTGAGCTGTCGCCGCGGGATCTCATTTTGAAATTGGAGAATGATCTAGCCAAATTCTGACAACACGAATTAAATATTGTCTATCAATATCAAACACTTAAGAACCTAAAGGAAAGTCTGTTGTGGTTTATACCCAAGAATCAGTTGTGCTACTGTACGATTTCTCCTAACATATCTCACAGCCAACCTACAATTTGGGCCCATTTGAAACCGGTTTTAAGAACTCTGCCTCCATTGATTGGAAACATCCACTTTTTGAGTGACGGGCCTGTCACACAGTTTCGCAACAAGACAGTGTTTTACGTATTGGGGTGTAAGCTGGTTGAGTTGTATCCGAAAATAGTTAACTTTGCATGGAATTATCGCGAGGCTGGGCATGGAAAAGGTGCTCAAGATGGAGTACCCGTGTGGAAATCTAAATCCGGTACGTGCCAGGCCCTGTACAGGCTGCCGTATTTGTAAGTAAGGCCCGGATACGGAAAGTTCATCAGGCCCTGATAGTGTTCTGTAAACGCTGTCTACCATAAGATCCCTACGTGACAGCCTTATAAGGCCCATATCTGGCAACCTTCTTTATTCCTTAACAATAATGCAGGCCCTGATCAGGGCCACATTGGCTTACTATCATATAGCGCGCAATTCATTTCCGAAAAATTTATTGGGATAATGGGTTAACAAGACAACTATCTTGAAATATAAAGACAAATATATATAATTTTTCTTTCATGGTATTTCAACCCAGTGAAATCTCATTTCGTAATATAATTTTGAGTATAATGTGTCGCACTCAACAAATACTTCGAATCCGGTTTGAACACTTCTTACCGAATAAGGATAACAAATAATATTATATTAAAAAATAATCTGGAATAGCTAGTTGAATTAGTTATAATACATAATAACTTTTTGAACTATTAATCAAATAAAATTCTAACACGTATAGTAATATCACAAATCGAGTCTTTGGTCCATGTAACTTCTATAAACTTGAACTAATTTTTTTACTCTCCTTAGCAACTTTATAATAAAACTTTGAAAATTATAACAATAATTCTGGCACCTAGAGTTGGCCTCTAAGTAACATTATTTCGATTTAAAGAAAAATGAAAATAAAAAAACTGCCCTACTTGTAATATATTATTAAGTAAGGCAGCCTGATCAGGGCCTGACTTATCGTGAAAAAGGCTCGTTTCAGGTCCTGATCAGGTCGCCGTACTTGATAATATATTATCAAGGCCATGGCCTAGGGCGGCAGATTTTGAGGGGCGGCATTTGATAGAATGGCTTTTCTTTTAGTCAAAATTTTGAGAAATGCAAAAAAAAAACAAAAATTATAGAATGTGCGTCATCCGGTGCATGAAGCACTATGGGCGCTAATACTTGGCCTTGAATTTTTGAAACTCCATGTATTGAAATTGTTTGAGGTCAAGTTATTTCTCGGGCGACCGAAGTCACGCGGAATGTCTCACATGTATACACTAACAATATCGAAACTATCACCCCCAAGATTACGCAACCGAGGGTACATGATGCTTAAATTGGCATGTTACTTATATGGAACTCCCTCGATGCCTAAACAAGAAAATTATGCCTAGATATAGATATTTCATTTACTCAAAACTGTATTATTATGCAAATAACAACCCTTTTTTTCTACCTTCTAGCAGAGACGGCGAATGGAGTGTAGAAGCTTGCGAAACATTCGCCGATCTGAGTTGGGTAGCCCAGTGGAAATCTTTGACTGCCAAAGTTCGAGGGTACAGAGAACGCGCTCTAGCCAAAGGAAGATCTCGTCGAGAAGGGTCACCCATTCCTTGCGTAGATCTCTACGATAAAACCGACACCAAGGTAAGGCCTTGTGCTACGTCATCAAACTTTTGCACATGTAGGGGAGATCGGGGCTAAAAGTAACAGTGGTATAAGTTGTAACATCGCTTCTATCTCATTGATTAAGAAAGATAAATGAATGATTCCAACGCGAGAATGACTATTAGAGTCTAACAGTCATTCACGCGTTGGAATCATTCATTTATGTTTCTTACTCAAGGAGATAGATGCGATGTTACAAATTATACCACTGTTACTTTTCACCCCGGTCTCCCGTACACTATGTTTACAATGTCAAAAATCACACTGAAAAACCCAAAAGATTCGCGTCTTGGAGGAGATCCGTTTCACTCATCGTTCAAGTCCTTCTAAAAACGCCGCAACACTTCAGAAATTATTGCAGAATGTTCGGTACCTCGACAGATATATTGCCATTGGGGTGATGGAGTCGCAGTGAAAATATTTCGTTGAGAAGCTGCCGTTCGTTATTGGATTTTATTTCGAAGTATCAACTTGTTGATCCAGATTGTTCAGTTAATCACTTTGGTTATTGGGCTCTGCGAATAAATGGAACCCATGCGCTAACTTCTTATAGGATATTAACATAGGAAAGGAATTGGTAACCGAAGCTGTCGCTGAAGAGGATGGATCTTGGTCTACGGCTAGTTCTACCCTTTCCTTAACCCGGCGCAACAATCATGAACTACCAATCACCCCTAAAGCTGGTTCCTCTGAGCAGCCATCGCCGCCGCCGCCATCGAACACGCGTCTTGCTGAGGGAAATGCAGCTGCAATTCATCCACAGGCTTCCACTCTTCCCCAAGAACCGCACCGAGTAATCGCGGAAATTGACTTAACCACGCCGAAGGTTTGAAACTTTTCATATCAATCAAAAATACATAAATAATTTCAATAATTTGTTGTGATAAGTCAAGGGAGAAAAGAGAATACGCGTTGATTTGGTGGCTCCTCTAGTCTCTTTCAGCATCATTATAAGCTAGAGATGTTTTTTGATCTCGGTTAAGCTGAATTGGTTACCCAATTGTAATACGGAAGTTGACTGGTATTTTGAAGCGTAATCAGACGAAGGTAAAAATTTATGTGAAACACAGTGAAAAGAAAATTGCTCTTCGGAATAATTCAGTTGAACTGCTGCATGAATTCTAGATTTCTTGGTCTATGGTTCAGGAAAAATACTTTGGTCGGACGAATGTAGAACTTTCTGATACATTAGTTTTAGTCCCTTGAATTAATTAATAGGAGATCACACTGCGTACATTTTGAAATATTGACTTGAAAATGGGGATTACTCAAGTTATGCCGGCAGTATCGAAAAGCTCTATATGCTCATCTAACGAAGGTATGTTTTATTAACCATTGAGAGACCAAAAAGTTAAAAATCCATGAAGCGGTCTACCTGAACCCTTGTGACAAGTACTTTTTTTCTGACTGCGTCTCACACAGAGAGGCAATGGCTTATAGCTCTCAACTGTCACATGATCATGCTTCACGGGTGACTTGAACCATAGATATAAGGTAGTAGATTGGACAAGTTGAGAAAATTCGAAGTCATATAGCAGTATGTCACAAAATAATAGTGACAACGAATGCTGCAATCTATATTTGGTGGTAAGATAGAACATCTTATCGATATATAGTCAAAAATTTTACCCACGTGCTTGAATCATCTAAATATTCTGTTGATAAAATGACAAATTTCTTAGCAACAAAAAACACCACGTGGTCTAATTCTGAATTCCGATTGTCAGACTTATGACGCGCTGACATTATACAGTGGACTCTCTATAATTCGCCGCCTGACGGAGAGTAGGAGCGGGAAATTCTTGGAAGTGACGAGAGCCCCCACTCCGGTGCTGCGCCACCACTCGCCACGCGCACATCAGGCCGCGCGGATCGAGTTTAGTAGCGGTGGTGGGGCGCAGTCAGTTGTGATGGGGAGCAGTCAGTTGTGTTGGGCTGTGTGTGTGTCCAAACTCACCCGCCGCTGCGACGATTTACCGATCGGCGAATTATAGAGAGTCTACTGTACTACAGCTATATACAATGTACACTCCTCAACAAAATTAGCGGATCACCTGTTTTTTCGTTCGAAAAATACTCAATTTGAAAACCTCGTAGCTTCGTTAAAAATGATCGTATGGCCAAAGTCAAAAATCGATATTGATCAATGAAATGTTTTCTTTGATGCGGTTTTCGAAAATCGAAGGTCAGACACTTTTTCAAAAAGTTATCGCATTTTGAATCAAAGGTTGTCAACGTCAAAAACCAAAGTTTCAACTTTGACTGCCACTACGGAGTGACAAAAAAATGGTAGACACGAGCGGTTTTCGCCATTCGAAAGGTCCGAATCTTGCCTGTAATTCTGTTTTTCAAAATTTTGGCTGCGATTTTTTTTGACCGAGTTATCCGGCGAAGAAAAAAAAAGCGTTTTCCAAACTTTAACGCCCAATAAAATGAAAACGACGCATCGTACCGTAATGATTAAAAAACCATTAGAAAGCTCCATTATTCGACTTTTCATTGCTTTTTTCATGTTTTGGATCGGATCAACCGTTGCGATCCTGCACGACTTTGAACTTTGCCATGCAAATCCTGTAATTTTTTTTTTGCCTTCGTTCTCACGTTAAGCCCTTCAAACCGATGAAATCTGTGTGGCCTTCGCGGGAATCCGATAGCCAAAAAACTTAACTATCGAATGCTTTTTGAAAAAGTCCGCTAAGACTTTCCGTTCTCGAGTTATCCGCGTTCAAAGATATAGCCTGCAAAGTGCTTAGGCACAAGCGAGACGCTCGAGCTAACACGAGAGAGAAGAGCGGTGTCGGCCAGCGCCGGCTCACCTCGGGAGGCTTCGGCCAACCCGTACATCGCGCGGGTGAGGTAGCCACGGAGCTCCGTATGGGTATTCTGTTCGTTTCTCCGTGCGCGGTGATCGAACGAAATCACATCTTTGAACGCGGATAACTCGAGAACGAAAAGTCTTAGCGGACTTTTTCAAAAAGCATTCGATAGTTAAGTTTTTTGGCTATCGGATTCCCGCGAAGGCCACACAGATTTCATCGGTTTGAAGGGCTTAACGTGAGAACGAAGGCAAAAAAAAAAATTACAGGATTTGCATGGCAAAGTTCAAAGTCGTGCAGGATCGCAACGGTTGATCCGATCCAAAACATGAAAAAAGCAATGAAAAGTCGAATAATGGAGCTTTCTAATGGTTTTTTAATCATTACGGTACGATGCGTCGTTTTCATTTTATTGGGCGTCAAAGTTTGGAAAACGTTTTTTTTTTCTTCGCAGGATAACTCGGTCAAAAAAAATCGCAGCCAAAATTTTGAAAAACAGAATTACAGGCAAGATTCGGACCTTTCGAATGGCGAAAACCGCTCGTGTCTACCATTTTTTTGTCACTCCGTAGTGGCAGTCAAAGTTGCAACTTTGGTTTTTGACGTTGACAACCTTTGATTCAAAATGCGATAACTTTTTGAAAAAGTGTCTGACCTTCGATTTTCGAAAACCGCATCAAAGAAAACATTTCAGTGATCAATATCGATTTTTGACTTTGGCCATACGATCATTTTTGACGAAGCTACGAGCTTTTCAAATTAAGTATTTTACGAACGAAAAAACAGGTGATCCGCTAATTTTGTTGAGGAGTGTATATCCTACAAATGCAATGCGCTCCGTTAGGCTAGCGGCTTCTATTATTTCTTCATGTTAACGGGCTGATTATCATTAGTTTTCGAAAAACTAATTTTTTTTTTCTTCACACAAAAAATATGTTGGATAATTTTTTTCCATGATACGGGCACGATAAGAATTCGAATGTAAAAGTGAACGATATCTATGGTGAACAGCTTTGGGGTCCGAAACTTGGGGGATTTTCACATCACCGTAGGGGAACACGGGGCAAAATGGGCACCAAATCAAAAAAAAATAATGTGGTCGGAAATTACTTTTTATAAAATAAGGCGAGGTACTTTGGATTAATAATGACACACAAAATAAAAAAAAATAACAAATGAAACGAAAAAAAATGCATTTTCCTTTTTTTTATTTTTTGTATCATTATTGATGATACGTCGCCGTATTTTATAAAAAATCATTTGCGACCACATTATTTTATTTTGATTTGGTGCCCGTTTTGCCCTGTGTTTCCATATATACTATTATATAAAATATCAAAATTGCAGACAAATTGAAATTTTCGCCACGAATCATTCACAGGTAATTGGTGCACTCATATATATATGGGGCATTCCATGCCAAATCGACCTGTTCCTAACCCTCGACCTCTCAGATTTGATACGCAATTATTTATATCATTCTACTGACTCTAAATAGATATTACAATTTTTTCAGATTTTTAAAAATAAATTTGAGTACGTTATGAATTTTCAAAGTTTTTTTTTTTGATCACCTGGATGGCCGTGATCGAAAAATCTAAAAAAATTCTCAAAAGTTCTGTGTCAGAAATGAAAATTTTTGAACCAAAATTCATAATGTCTGGACTTTTGCTTCAATTTTTTTTTTTCAGCTTTTTTCGAAGAACAAAAATGAAAAAATATAAGTGGGTATCAATACACCGTAGACTGCTGCTTGAATATTTCTAACGATAGCCAAGGATTCTTGGAAATTTTTCAGATTTTTTCAAACGTTTTATGTTTTTCGAGAATAGCAACCTAAAATTATGATTAAAAAGCTTAAAAAATAGTTTGGAGCAAAAGCCCAGACGTTATGAATAATGGTTATAAAAATTTTGAAATTTTCGACTGTCGTGCCGTCTACATTGGTGGCGCGACTTGTCCAATCTACTAACCTTATATCTATGGTAGTTGATAATTATCACCCGTTCTTTGAAAACTTGGCATGTAAAAATTGACTTATTCTATTACTTCAATTGTTATTTTTCTAAATCCAGCGGTTTAACTCCCCCTCGAGTTTTCCACTGCATTTGAACAACTTTGATAATTCATACTATATGATAATTTATCGGACGAGACAAACCAAACTTCAAATCAAGTCTTCTAACTGAGGAAAGATTCTTTCTATGCGAAGAACATGCAATCCCCAGAGAGACCGAAAAAAATGGAAGTGCATCATAATTATTTTTTTGCAACACCTACATCAAAAGTCCTGTTTTATGCACCGTCTATAGGCACTTAAAATGTCTTTCAAATACTAGTGCGGGAAAACTTTCTCGCACTAGTGTTTAAAAGCATACCAGTGTTTAAAAGACTTTTACTTCACTCAGTGTGATTTTGGACGTTTTAGCCACGCTTCGCGTGGCTAAAACCCTCATTTTCACACCTCCTCAAGTAAAATTTTGTACAATACCTACTCGACGGAAAAACTTTTTCTGACGAGTGTGATTGCAAAACTCGCCTTCGGCTCGTGCTGTAACCTCACACTCGTCAGAAAAAGTTTTGCCGGACTCGTACTGTAATGTACTATTTCGATGCCCATAGACGGCATAAAACAGAACTATCGATGTAGGTGTTGCAAAAAATAGTGTTCGACACACGTGCTAAACATGGCAATGCCACTCGTGTGGAGGCCCATAGCACGAGCCCGAAGTCTCGTCTTCGGCTCGCCTCCGACTCGACATCGGGCTCGTCCTACGCCTTCACACTCGGTGTGCGGCATTGCCGCCTTTATGCACTTGTATCGAAAACTACTATTTCAAGTAAAAATCCCTTCAGCCCGGGTTTGAAAATTTGGTTCGTCTCGTCCGATAAATTCTCATATAGTATGAATTATTAGGATACGAACGTTAGAGTCACTACTTAATGAAAACTTTGATAATTCTCCCTTTCAAACCACCTTTTGTCAAGTTCAGGGCCAGAAATGAAACTTACGCCATTCGACAGATCTTGTCACGCTGAATCGAACGGTGTTTGTGGAATTTCGCTAGAACGTCTAGTTTTCTAGGAAAAAAATGTTAAAGTTGCCTAATTGGTTAAAAATGGCATTTTTCAAACAATTCTAAGTCAATGAATGTTAGACGGAATTGAATGAGAAAAATGACAGAATCTAGTTGAAGGATTATTCTATCCGAAAAGAAAAACCTCATTCAACTGCGTATTGTAATTATGCTGGAAAAAAAAATCATATAAATCATCAACTTCCGATTGTTCACTTCAACAATGATTGTATTGTTCCTTTATATGATGATTTATATGATTTTTTTTTCCAGCATAATTATGCCACGCAGTTAAATGAGGTTTATTCGATCGGATAGAATAATCTTTCAACTAGATTCTGTCATTTTTCTCATTCAATTCCGTCTAACATTCAATGACTTAGAATTGTTTGAAAAATGCCATTTTTAACCAATTAGGCAACTTTAACATTTTTTTCCTAGAAAACTGGACGTTCTAGCGAAATTCCACAAACACCGTTCGATTCAGCGTGACAAAATCTATCGAATGGCGTAAGTTTCATTTGTGGCCCTCAACTTGACCTGAATTTGTAGAACCGTGTAATAGTACATTACGATACGAGTCCGGTAAAACTTTTTCTGACGAGTGTGAGGTTGCAGCACGAGCCGAAGGCGAGTTTTGCAATCACACGAGATCAGAAGAAGTTTTTCAGTCGAGTATTGTACAAAATTTTACTTTAGGAGGTGTGAAAATGGGGGTTTTAGCCACGCGAAGCGTGGGTTAAACGTCCAAAATCACTCTGAGTGAAGTAAAGCTAATTAATGAGGAAAAGTAAAATAAAGCGAATTTTGAAACTTCGAACGCGAAGAGGTGCGGGTTCCCTTCAATTGAGAGACTTCAGATTAAGAGGAGTGGCGTGGAATTTTTGTTTTTTAATGACCACCCTAATGTAGATGCACCCGCTTGAGGCATGCGACAATGTCTTAGTTAGATTCGGAGAAAGGCAGCTTTTTTTTTTTTGCGAATACTCAATTTTTCTCGAAATGTCTTACATTAGGTTGTCTGGAAAAAATAAACATTTTACTCTTCTCGATACATTACATAAAACGTTTTTTTCTTGAGACATCCTAGCTGAGATCAAAATTATGTTCAAGGTTAAAATATTAGCAACCATGTTTTTTCTAAAGTTACATAATGCCTGAACCGTATTGCTGCATTACTGGACTCCGCCAAACGGCTAACCGATTTCGTTTGGAGTTGTAGTTCCTGTGTTTGTGTTATAAGTATGTAGAAATGTTATCTTACCATCCACAGAAGGAGTTGGAAGTCATCGACCTGGTCACTCCAGGTGTTACCGTCAATGCAACGAATGAGTTCCTGTCCTCTGAAAGAAATGGCGGTACCAATCTTCGGGGGAACGGAAGCGGAGACTATATTCGCAACGGCCGTGACTCTCTAAACACGTTCGCAACCACCGAAAAAGAACAAGCTTCACGTAAGAATGTACTACCTGCTGGCTACGACAGTGATCCCGCCGATGATTCCGACAATTTCGAAATGGAATAGAAGCGTTACAAATTTTCTAGCTTTTTTCTCGAAATTCGTTCAATCGTCGCACCCCCGTTACCCCTCGACATTTAACGACCGTTCCAAAAGCTTACTCTTTACATAGAAATCGTTTCCAAACTTTCATCGATCTTAAATTTCTGATCCGCTCGCTTAAAGCACAACCATGAATTCTCATTGCCATCTTATTATCAATTTACCAATTGATTAATAACTTTTACCCATACTTTCATTAACGAACTGTCCTGATTAACGGTAACACATCTACATCCCGCTTGCTCATTTCGGTCGACCACATGGGTATGGGTATGGGGGTGATGCAAAGTGATCTGTGTTTAGAATAAGTCTAGTTGATACTAAACTTAGCTAAATAAGATACTTTATGTTTTTAAAATGTCTTATGAGTACTTCAGGCTTACGATACTGCCACTGTATTGAACAAAAGTCTGGTATGTGACTTTTCGAAGCGAGTGAGCATCTCCTAGTAGGTTTGTGCACATACATCAGCGGGTTTCTGTTGATCAGAAAACCGTCTGTATATAAGATGTTTGTAATGATTAAGTGACTGCGAGATGCAACAGATATCAAATCATTTCTGACGTCATATCATCATCATATTTTCGATACGACATACTCAACGATTTCACTAACGAAATGATAATATTTCATTGCACGTCATTGAATTCGTTGCATTCTTAGCTACGACATAAGTGATCTGAAAAAAATGTTTAAAAAAAAGGCCTTTACTCTGAAAAAAATGACTTTATGGATAAACGCCTTCCCTATCATTTCCCCGTTCGGAAGTCCAATACTGTTACTGAATAAATTCTTTTCCTCTATATTATATTCGTTTCTAAGCTCGCAAAAACACATATGTGATTTATGATTGAAAATTAGTTCCGTCGAAAACTCAGAATGATCTGAATCGCATTTAAGAGCGAAAACTAACGTGTGCCTTATGAAATACATGAGCCGTAATCTTATATACTATGATGCAAATCTTATATAATATATTGTAACATGCTATAACATATAACATATATTCTCTCTATAAAAACGAACGTAGTGCAAATATATTATGTATTTTTTATAAAGAAAAAAGATTTATGTTTTTATTTATGCGTAGCTGCTTTCATTATTCTTATTATTTTGTTTCTTGTGAATATTATCAAATATTATTATTAGTCCGATGTCTCGAACTTACACTAGCGTTTGTTTAGACTTAATCCGTATATATCATTCAAAAGATCATGAAATGTAAGTGTCACAGGATTCGTGACTGATATTTTACAGGGTAAATATTGATCAAAAATGGGATCGAAATTCCCTCAGTCGATTTTTCCGAAAACGCATAGGTTTCCCTTTATAATTATTTCAATTTCAGTTTCCTTTATAATTTATTTCAAGGGAGCGGTCATTTCATCATCAAACGGCCGTTTATAAGTCGCGCATCATCGGCTGAAATTTTTTTTTTTAAAACCTTTGAATGGCTTAACTCCTATTATGGAATGTAGCCGCGTCATCGGCTGAAATCAGAATAATTATAATGGAGAATCTATGCATTTTAGAAAAAATCGGTTGAGGAAATTTCGATCCCATTTTAGATCAACATTTACGCTGTGAAATATCCGTCACGAATTCTGTGACACCCTTGGAAGAATGCAAGTTCGTTGCAATAAATACGGTTTTGTTGCTGCTTCTTTTTTTTTCTTTTTTTTTTTTCATCTCAGATTCGTGTAACACGGTTCGAACATTTATTTCTCACGTTCGTCAACTGACTTACTATGTTCTCATCGAAATCGTCGTTTGCATTGGCACAGCTTGTGTAGGTACCTGATGGCAGTCGGTTTTACGTTAAAAAAAAAAAAATAAAAAATAACGTGATATATTGACAATTAGACTGCTAATAAATTGTTGATTTTGATATAGAAATTAGTTATAAATCGAGCTTATCGTATAAGTCTTAGCGCTTAGTTTTAAGGTGTAGTTTTAAGAAATGTTGAGTTGTTGATAACTTCTAACGATATATATGGGTAATTCCACCTCGAATCGGCCGAGAAATGACCTCGTATTTTTTGCATCGTTTTAAACTTTTTTTACTTGAAATCTACGTCAAAAAAGTAGACTCATATTTTTTCGTTGGTCCAAAAATTTTTTTACGCTAGTTATGAATTATCGCATTTTACTGTAAAAGTAGCGCGCGGGCGGCTTTGAGAATTAATATCTCGGGTCCCCTTCACCGTAGAGAGATGTTCCAAAACGCGTTTTAAAGGCGATGAAAGACACTTTTCGATAAAAATATTCAACTTCTCGAAGAATATAGTTTTGTTGTTTTTATGAGCAATCAAAATGTTTATCAGTTTTTTTTCGCAAACTAAGGCCATTTTTTAAATTCTAAAAAAATATGATCGAATTCCTTATTCAATTCTGAAGATGGCGAATTTTTTAAATTGATGGAGCGATTTTTTTAAATATTTTTTTTACAATTATTTGTCCGGTGCCGCGTTAGGTTGCCGTGCCGCGCGCCTTGCTACTACCGCGTCGTTTCATGTATGGAAAGCCACGCGCCACGCCATCGACGAGCCCCGTACGACGCGGTAGTAGCGAAGTGCGCGGCGCGGCAACCTGACGCAGCGCCGGACAAATAATTGTAAAAAAAATATGTAGAAAAATCGCTCCATCAATTAAAAAAATTCGCCATCTTCAGAATTGAATAAGGAATTCGATCATATTTTTTTAGAATTTAAAAAATGGCCGTAGTTTGCGCAAAAAATTGATGAACATTTTGATTGCTCATAAAAACAACAAAACCATATTTTTCGAAAAGTTGAAAATTTTTATCGAAAAGTATCTTTTATCGCCTTTAAAACGCGTTCTGGAACATCTCTCTACGGTGAAGGGGACCCGAGATATTAAGGCTCATCTCTAGTCGCCCACCTCCTTTTGATACAATGTGACACCATTCGATTATTATCCGATCCCAGGCGTCAAAAACACAAGAAAGGCCAACGCTGCGCGAATTCAAATTTAATTTCGAACACATAAGTCCCAAAAAATGTTCGTTTCATGCGAAAATACAGTCTTCAGATAGTTTTTACATTTTTCGTAATGTAATGTTTTTCATAACAATGTAAAAACCATCTCTAGTCTCTATGTTCGCACGAAACGAACATTTTTTTGGACTTATGTGTTCGGAATCGAATTTGAATTCGCGCAGCGTTGGCCTTTTTTGCGTTTTTGACGCCTGGGCTCGGATAATAATCGAAATGTGTCACATTGTATCAAAAGGAGGTGGGCGACTAGGGATGGGCCTTAATTCTCAAAGCCGCCCGCGCGCTCCTTTTACAATAAAATGCGATAATTCTTAACTAGCGTAGACAAAATTTTTTGGACCAACGAAAAAATATGGGTTTATTTCTTGACGTAGATTTGACGTAAAAAAAGTTCAAATCGATTCAAAAAATACGAGATCAAAAAACACCAAAAATTGGCCGATTTGAGGTGAAATTACCCATATATATATATATATATATATAAGCCAAGTAAAAATATATTATATTTTTTGATTAAAAAATGGCGTTACCTTCATCGGAATGCCCAATCAATAGAAGCTCAAATAAAAAGATAAGATTTCAGCGTAAATCATCTTTATTTTGTGAGACTCATGTGTGTCACTGAATACTTTCTTGTTTTTACTTCCGTATCTACTATGAGAATTACGCTTGTTGAAAACAATGGAATTTTCTGTATGATTTTTTCTTTCGGTCTTACCGTCGACTTCAATACCGCAATTCGCATGAAAAAGCTCTGTGTAAAATTTCAACTGAAATGAATAATTTTTAGCGTTCGTGCACGAGCTAAATACCAAATGACATGAATATATTGCGGTGTTAGTAACCGTTCGAATAATCAATGCCCTCAACACATCACTCAATACGTAAATATATAGTATAAGTCGATCTCTGAACATCATTCGATTCGACTGAAACTTTACACGGACTTTTTTATGCGTATTGTCAAAAAATCTGCAAACATTATTTGTAACACGCTAATGTGAGGTCGAAAAAACAGAATAAATTATCACTTCATCAGATTTGCCTGAGTGAACATAACATGTATTCAATAGCTACTTAATTAATAAAGAGATGAAATTCATCGTGCGTAAAGAAAATCGAATGACTAATTATTGTTGTAATTTGTAATTGAATTTTTTATTAGTTATTAGTTATTAGAAAAGCAAAGGCGTTTTTAAGTTCAAGAGTTTTTTTTTTTTTGTTCCCAATCTATTCAAATTTCATGCAGTTTAGGCAGACTTTAGTGATGTTTGTGATTCCTAAATATTTTTGAATGACAAACTAATCCATCATTGACTGTGTATATGAATTACAAAAATTACACTTCATATAATCCATAGTGGTGGAAAACTATTATTTCAACTTATATCTGAAATTTTTTCTCCCAATTTTCCTTTAATTTTCCTCAATGAAACCTGTTCTCTTTTTATGACACTGAACTATACAAGGCATTTGACCGATTCAGAGCTCACGTATTCGAGGTGATGTGGTAGGTGGACATGAGACAAGACAGGGCACAAAAAAAAAATCAAATCAACTGTATCTCCGGTGAAAACGATTCCAAAAACGTCACAGGGCGGAGCTAATACAGTACAACGAATTTAAACTAATCGAGTGATTATTCACTATTAAACTACAGGGAAAAAAAAAATTTGGCTTTCTTTATTTTTGAAAAAAAAAAAAAACGCGACAGACCCATCTTCCCTGCTAAAAATGCCAGATAGGTTCTGATAGACTCGGATGGGAACTGGATAAGATTTCCGGGTAGGTTTTGACGTAGGTTGTTTCCAACTTTCTACGCTTTCTATCTCGTTGATAATAACCTTTCAGATTTGATTAAGGCCCATCCCTGGTCGCCCACCTCCTTTCCATACAATGTAACGAAAAACGGGCGCGGGAGACACATTTCGATTAATATCCGAGCCCAGGCGTCGAAAACGCGAAAAAGGCCAACGTAGCGCGAATTCTATTTCAATTCCAAACACATACGTCCAAAAAAATGTTCGTTTCATGCGAAAATAGAGCCAGCGTTTGGTTTTTTCCTTTTGCCATTGTCAAAAGCCAAGGACAATGAAAAACCATTTAGACACTAGGGATGGGCCTTAAGAACTCTACTCAATGAATGGGATGTCCCCGAGGATGTGATAAATAATTTTACCGGTAACGTATTCCGAAATTACATTTTTTTAACTGATTCTATTGGACGTGATTTAAAAATTTGTAAATGAATATATATTTCCGTACTCAGGCCGTAGAGTATATGAGCCATTCCACGTCAAACCGGACAAAATAAATCAAAAATTGACCTCGATGTTATCGATTTCGCTATAATTTTTTTTATGGGTTCTATGGAACAAATAAATTCATCAAACAATTTTTTTTTTTTGGCCCCTATTTTCTAAGTTACACGGGGGTGAAATTCAGGAAAAAGAGCCAAAAATCGAAAACACTCCCCTTCAAACGGTCATATCTTTGGTTGTATTCGTCCTAGAGACTTAATTCAAGAACCATTTCAAAGCTATTGAATGACACTATTATTATATATTTATTTCATTCTGCGGTAACAAACAATTTTATTTTTTATAAACAAATATATTATTCAAACGTGATTTTCAAAGCAAGCTCCACGCGATAAAAATCTCAAAAAAATATGAGCGTATTCCTTGATCAATTCTCTACAGAATCGTTGAAAAAAATCGATGGAGACCCAACGGGAACTATGTCAAATAAATATATAATGATAGTGTCATTCAATAGCTTCGAAATGGTTCTTGAATGAAGTCTCTAGGATGAATACAACCGAAGATATGACCGTTTGAAGGGGAGTATGTTTTCGATTTTTGGCTTTTTTTCCTGAATTTCACCCCCGTGTAACTTAAAAAATAGGGGCAAAAAAAAAAAAAAATTGTTTGATGAATTTATTTGTTCCATAGAACCCGTAAAAAAAATTATAGCGTAATCGATAACATCGAGGTCAGAAAGCTGTCTGGTTTGACGTGGAATTACTCATATGGGGTATTCCATGTCATCTCGACCAATGATTTTTCATAACCATTTTCGATTCGCTTCACGATTTTTTATACGATAATACAGTCTCAAAAAGCACTGCTGAATTTTTTTCAGACTTTTCACTCCAACCGTTAATTTTAAAAGATTATTCAAACCCATCTGAAAATTGGCATTTTTAAAAAATCTATAAAAATTCGTAAAAATCTTATTTTTCATTCAGATCATTTTTTACACCCCTCCCATGATTGGACGATTTTTTCTGCTACTTTTTTATAGCACTTTCAACATTTCGAACAAACAAAACACCTTTTTTTCACGTTCCGAAATATCTAAAAGAATTACCAAAAATTCGGCGTTCAATTCTGAATATATGTTTTTTTGTTTTAGAATTTTCAAAGATTCTCAAAGAATGCCAATTTTCAGATGGGTTTGAATAATCATTGAAAATTAACTGTTTGAGGGCAAAATATTAAAAAATTCAGCAGTGCTCTTTTGAGACCGTCAGAGCTAATTCAAGTCTATGTTTTATATACAGCGAGGAAATCTAGAAAGTATACAGGCGACTGCGCACGCGCCAAATAATTCATTTTCATTGGTCGGTAAGATCGTCCCGCGGTGGTAATTCAACCTGCGAGGCATGGGTGCCTGCTTGACAAAAATTGAGCGAAAGCTGTCAAACTTTCGCGCGTAGAATAGTTTGTCGAGGTTATGTTGATATTTATTTTAATTCGACGTTAATTATATCAAAAGAAAAGAAAAACATAGCACGGACTAGCAGTTTTTAATAACGTTGTCCATATCGGAAGATTATTCAATGGGTGCACTGAAGGATTTAATAGAAAAACAACAATTATTCGCCACAAAAATTATCTTGAAGTGATTTGTTAAAAGATGAAATCTAAAATGAAATGTGAAAGATCATTATTAACTGGCAGTCTGGACAAACGGAGGCAGGTTCTTTCAAGTTTTAATCTCGATAATAATAGCTTTCCAAGCCTTTCTGAATCTCTACCGCAATTGATTGAGATTTTAACCTAATAATTTCGTATCAATTACATCGCCGTGAAAAACAAAGTTTGACAGCTAAAACTCGGGATGGCCAGCCTGCGCCAGCGGACGACGAAACCCGCGCGTGCGCAGTCGCCTGTATACTTTCTAGATTTCCTCGCTGTATATAGCATAATGCTAGGCAGGCCTTGAAGATTGCGTTTAACGTGCTGATGAGGATGTCTCCTCCGTTCTGCAGAAGAGCTGGAAATATCCCGTCTGTGCCCGGGCTCTTGTAACCGTCGAAGGTGTCAATTGCCCACTTTATTCTGGTCGGTGTGATGATTTCTGTCGCAATCCCCCAGTCCCTTGGGCCCCTCCTGTTGAGTGCCTCCTCTGGAAGAGGCCCCCTTGCTGCAGGCTTGGAGCCCGGGAAGTGGGTGCTTAGCATGTGCGACAGTATGTCTGACTGGCTCTCCGCCATACTGCCATCAGGGAGTGTGAGGCTGTCGAGCTTTGTCGGGGGTCCTGAGGTGAAGACTTTGCGGAGCTTGGCCACTACTGTGAGGGCCTCAGTCTCCTCGCAGAAACCCCTCCAGGCCTCGTTTTTTGATCTCTTGATGAGAATCTTGTACTCCTTCTGAGCTGCTCTGTAGGCAGCCCAGTCATCTTCTTGCCGTGTCTTGAGAGCCCTGTTGAGAAGTTTACGAGAGCTGGTTCTGTGTTCGCCCAGCTCCTTGTTCCACCAGGGCACCTTCTTACTCGCTTTTCTTGGTTTGGCCGGACATGCCTTCTCATACGCTTGTATGAAAGCTGCCTGCAGCTTGGTCGCCTCTTTTTCCACTAGCCCTGTCGTTTTGAGCCGATGGCAGGTCCCCCCGAGCCTTTTTTCCAGCTCCTCCTTGTAAGAGGTCCAGTCAGTGGCCTTGGGGTTCCTGTAAGTCTCCGTCTGTTCCCAGGTTGCGTTCGCGATCAGGTCGAAGGAGATTCTTTTGTGGTCTGAGAGGGTTTCTTCCTTTCGAACCCGCCAGTGTCTCACGATGTTGGTGAGTCTGGGTGTGCCGAGTGTGATATCTATCACTTCTTGCCTGGTGGGGATGACGAAGGTCGGTTGTGACCCTTTATTGAGGATCTCCAGCCCCGTGGACGAGCGGTATTCCAGCAGTGCCGAGCCCCTTTCATTCGTATTCGTGCTGCCCCATACCTCGTGGTGTGCGTTTGCGTCGCATCCGACCAGCAGGTTGAGTCCCCTTCTCGTGCAGTGCTCTATTAATGCTCTGAGTTCCGCCGTGGGTGGCAAATCCTCCGAGTCATAGGGGAGGTAGGCTGAGCAGACGACCACGTCGATCGTGCCGCCTCTGGCCAGTTTCACCTTGATAGTAGCCGCTGCTAGGTCCCTGCAGCAGAATTGGCTCAGCCTTAGAGCGCAGTGTCTTTTGTTGATGAAGACGCAGGCTCTTGGGCCGTTGCCCCCCTCCCTGCGCTTATCAGAGCCCCATTGCTGGTGTCTATACCCCTTACAAGTCCCCCTACTACCCAGGGTTCTTGAATTAGTGATATATCAGTGTTTTCCACTGCCAGGTCCCGACTGTGTACCGCCGAGGCCGCCTTGCAGTGGCGTAGGTTGATTTGTGATATAGCGATCCCGTCCCTCACCTTGGAACTTCCGCTCGCCCCACCTTTGACCAGCGGTTGAGGGAGTCCCGGTTAACGAGCCTCCCTTCCCCCCTTGTTGGCTGCTGAGAGGGCCCCTGTCCCTGGGGGCTCCTTCTCTTTCTCCGCCGGTTTGGCTAGTGCGCGGTCTAGGGTCTTTTGGGTCCCGGCCCGCACCTCAGCCTCCCCGGCCTTGCCCGCCTCGTAGGCCTTTGAGGGCCGGCCTTTCGTTCTGCCGGAGTCGCCCCCTCTTTTGGGTGGGTCCATCTTTCCCAGGGCCCCAGAGGATTTCCCCTGGTTCCCTTGGTCGGATGAGCCCTGCCCTTCGACCTCTGCGGCCTTTACCCTCGTCGTCCCGGCGGGAGGTCCCGTCCCCGCAGTTGGAGCCGGGGCCACTTTCTCCCCCTCCCCCGGTTTCTCGCCTTCTCCTCCTGTCGTTGGGGCCGCAGCCTCCTGTGACGAGGAGCCGGGAGCCCCCCCAGCCTCACCAATAGCCACCCTCCTGCCAGCCTCGACCACCTCCTTGTAGCTGGCCGGCTTGCCAGTGGCTCCTCTGCCCCTCTTGGCGGCGGAGTAAGCCTCTGGCGGGGTGCTGTCGGAAGCCCTGGGCCTTTTCAAGCCCGGGCCCCCTGACCCCGCTGGTGTCCGGCAGTGTGTCGTGCCGTCCTTGGGTTGCCCACTATGTGAGCCCCCCGCTGCGGCACGTTCTCCTGTGAGAGGGGCTCCCCCTGGGTTCGACGCCGAGCGGTTGCCCTTCTTCCCCTTCAGGTCAGGGGTGCCAGAGGTCCCGGCTGTCGCTGAGCCCTCTTTTGCCCCTTCCCTATCCGTGGTCACGGTCCCCAAGTCCCTCGGTCCGATGTGCGACATGGAGATAAGTGTCTCCACCTCGTCCATCAGCCCTTCGAACCCGGAGCCCTGAGCTGCCGATGAGCCCACTTCCATGGAAGTGGCCTCACCGGTTTCTTTTTCTTCTGCCTCTACGTTTTGTTTTTTGTGTGTATCCATATTTGGTCCCACGAGTAATCAGGAAATAAAGGTCCGCCCCCACAGAGCCTGTTGTGGGGGTAAGGCAAAATACAATGGGTGTCGCCCGGTTCCCCAAGAGCATCGTTTGCGGCACTGTTCCCCAGTGTCATGCAGCCCTCGGCACGATAGCTGCCACCTTGGCTTGGGAAGTTGGTCCACGGCCGGGGCCTTAGCTCCCCTGGGCCGGTTTTTACTTCAGCCGGGTCGCCTATAGCCCCGGCTAACCAGGGCATCCACGGTCTCCGTCTCAGGTTCCGGTACCCTGCGGTCCCCGGTCCCCTTGACTTCCCCCGTATTCTCCCTGGCCGTTCTCCTATCCGCCACCCGGAGACGCGCTCGGTTGGCGCTCAACCCTGTTCCCCGCACTCCTTTACGGAGATAGGGGAACCCGAGAATTAATTATTACTAATTATAAATTAATTATTAATAATCATAAATTGAGTAAATCATGTACCCTGTAACTATTACCTGAATGACGTTGAAATTACATACATGCATATATCACGGTTTTAAATAAAAAAAATTTAATTATCACAGCTTTCATATAAACATCTATCTCAGAGTAACTTACAGGAAAACCTATAGTTAGTATATTTGGCAAAAGTAGTACAAACATTCTCAGAACAAGTATTTTTGGAAACAGTATTGCAACAAATTCAGCGACAATCACAGTTACTGATGCACCCAAACGATTCGTCAGCTCAGAAAATGGCAAACATTTGTGCCAGTTACCGACAGTGCATGATTTTTTGTCAATGCATAGAGTCTAAGTTCAATGTACGTTGCAAGAATTGTTTTAATAAGCTTATGTACATGGTGTGAAAATTCTTCTACAACGAACATGTCAGTAACATGCCCTTCTAGTTCAGGAAATAAATCAGAATTTGATAGAAGCAGATCCTGAAAGATAGCTGAAGCAAGGACTGCCGGGAAATTTGATTCAACTGGGGGCTTACACATATTGGCGTTGCATGCCCGACGAAAAAATCTTTCAGCAATGGTACATATTGTGATGACACTTTTGGACGGAATTGTCAAACCACCTCTACTCTTCGACAGTATTAGGGCGATTCGACTATGGCGATTCGAGAAATCATCAGCAGCAGCTATCGATTCACAAGCGCTTAAACATTCCAAACACTTCATTTTTGTACGTAACTTACGAACAACAAATCCTGCAATATACCCTACTGTCTGTTGCGAGAATTCACTCAGGCTGCTTGGCACAGACCAAGCGAAATCTATAAATTCATTGAGAACTGCAGAAGTGGAAGAGAGCGAAGAAGGTGTTTCATCCAGATTATATTTTTGTTGAACTCTCAGATTATCCATCTCATCATAAACACATGCACATCATATTTATCAACTTTTACTTTTTTTTTGGCTGAAGAAATATTCAAGATTTTAGTATCATCCATAGCCTGAATGTTGCCAGTTGAGACTTGCATGTCATGTCAATGGTACATATTGTGATGACACTTTTGGACGGAATTGTCAAACCACCTCTACTCTTCGACAGTATTAGGGCGATTCGGCTATGGTGATTCGAGAAATCATCAGCAGCAGCTATCGATTCACAAGAGCTTAAACATTCCAAGCACTTCATTTTTGTACGTAACTTACGAACAACAAATCCTGCAATATACCCTACTGTCTGTTGCGAGAATTCACTCAGGCTGCTTGGCACAGACCAAGCGAAATCTAAAAATTCATTGAGAACTGCAGAAGTGGAAGAGAGCGAAGAAGGTGTTTCATCCAGATTATATTTTTGTTGAACTCTCAGATTATCCATCTCATCATAAACACATGCACATCATATTTATCAACTTTTACTTTTTTTTTGGCTGAAGAAATATTCAAGATTTTAGTATCATCCATAGCCTGAATGTTGCCAGTTGAGACTTGCATGTCATGTCAATGGTACATATTGTGATGACACTTTTGGACGGAATTGTCAAACCACCTCTACTCTTCGACAGTATTAGGGCGATTCGGCTATGGTGATTCGAGAAATCATCAGCAGCAGCTATCGATTCACAAGAGCTTAAACATTCCAAGCACTTCATTTTTGTACGTAACTTACGAACAACAAATCCTGCAATATACCCTACTGTCTGTTGCGAGAATTCACTCAGGCTGCTTGGCACAGACCAAGCGAAATCTAAAAATTCATTGAGAACTGCAGAAGTGGAAGAGAGCGAAGAAGGTGTTTCATCCAGATTATATTTTTGTTGAACTCTCAGATTATCCATCTCATCATAAACATGCACATCATATTTATCAACTTTTACTTTTTTTTTTGGCTGAAGAAATATTCAAGATTTTAGTATCATCCATAGCCTGAATGTTGCCAGTTGAAACTTGCACGTCATGTCGTACCAAAAGCCGTTTAAAAGCCGAAATAAATTGCGACGCGGTTGGGTTGGGGCACCAGCCACTGCGACCCCGGATAGCACAAAAAAACAATTCGAGGTGATCCTGGCTCATTTTGTAAGTGGTCAAGTAACGGAGGTTGAAGTCCAGCGATTTTACATAAAAATCATATACATTTATAGCTGATAAAACAGCCGTATAGAAGCCCATGCAGCCAGCTTTACGCTTTACGCCTAGATACAAATATTGACGAGCCATTTTGTTGTTTGATGTTAGCTAAATACTTGATCTCATTTGTAATTCGTGGACGCCAGACATGCTCATTAGTGCTTCTCAAAGGAGCCTTGAAGTCCTTGCCCCAAGGATTTCGGACATTAAGAACATCGAAAATGCAGTCGATACTGCGAATAAATCTTACTGTGGCTTCGCAGCCCTTAAACTGTAGCAACTTCAATACAGACCAACAGAACTCTATTACATCCGCTACACTGGTACTTAGGGTCTGTACGGCTAAAAAAACTTTAGTGATCATTTTCTTAAAATCTATATGACGCGTTCTTAATTTGTTCCCTAAGCATAGTCCCTCTTCTTCCTGAAGCTGAGCTAAACCTACGATGTACTCCCACTTTATCTTGGGACCATTTTCATGAAGAAGAATTTTATACTCGGCAAGGCAATTTCGTATGTTTTTGAGCATATGGCAAGGATCAAAAAATACATTAACTATCGGTGCCTTGGTAATTGGATGAGGAAAATACGGTTGAAATTTCTCACTGTCTTTATCTAAATTGGCTCCAAGCTTTTTCAACATCGAAAAATGGTCGGGTGGTCCATCCATTGTTAATGAACAAACTTTTATCCCAACCTGTTGTAAACAAATGAGGCTTTTTCGCACCATGTTTGCCTTAGTTTCTGCAGATAAGCCATTGACTAAAAAGTAACCAATTGGTAATTTCCAATTTGAGTTCAGGGGTACGACCATAAAAACAAGGCTATCTTTTGCTTCGGGAAGATCGTCTCCCATGTTCATCCCTGTCCCAACATCTACATGACCCCTCTGTTTGCCATTTCGACCTCGTTGGCTTCCTTTTTTAATACCTATCTCATCCATAAGTAATGCGCATGTTATTTTCTTGCCCTTTTCAGTTGCCCTATCAACCTTATACTTCAATGTAGAAAAACAATTGTCGACAAAACCTGGCTCAGCGTCTATGCTGGCATACCATGTACGAATCGCAGCTGCATGTGGTAAAGCCAATTCGAAAGTCTTTCGTACGAAATCATATGTCTTTGGCGAGTAGAAGTGTAATGTTAACGCAAAACATCTTAGTTGCGGAGGATATTGTTCGCGAGTTAGTTTACGAGACTTATTATTTTTCAACATCCTCGTAAATAGTGAAAGCGGTGTATTACTGAAGCTGGATAATATGTATGAAATAGATTCTGAAACCATTTTTTTTTTTAATTCAACGTACTCACGACGTTTTTCAGAGAATCTATTGTGGTTTTCAGATTCTTGACTCGTCTCTTTAAAGCTTTTACCTTTTTTTGGGATGATTCATATTTTTGCCGGATAAGATTTAATTTTTTTCTACTTGTTCGAGGAGTGTCTTCGTAATGGTGATCGTGTTTCAGTAAGACTCGTCGCCGTGATGTCGTTGGTGTTAGCATAGTTGTTACTTCATCCCGAAAGGTAGATGCCTTTGGAGTTGAAACAGTACAGCTTGGTTTCGAAATTTAAGGACCTGAAATTTCGAAGTACGAATACGATAATTCACAAACGAGCACATTTTTTGAGAATGCAGTATGCAGTTCGTAAAAAGTAAAATTTAGACTATCCATCGATGATTAATTAATTTATAATTAGTTATTACGTAATAAGACTAACTACTCAATAAGCATAGTCACTCATTGTGAGAAGTATCGCCTCTTGAAAACTGGACTCCTCCGCACAGTTCATTCCACCCGTCAGTGCAGATGGTGAAATACATCTCGTAGGTGTTGACATGTAGACCTTTAATTTTGCACAGTCATTAGTTATTTATTTATTAATTTCTTAACGCGAAAACGTTCACGATCACTAGAAATGAACGAGTATACAATATATGTACTTTTATTTGGAGCCTGGCCTTCAGCCAAACTGATACCTGCCTTAATTGCATCTTGCGTGAAAATTGTGGGCAAGCTACCTTTACGTAGCCTAGTAAAATTCCACCAGCGCTCAAAACAATCATTTGTAAAATGGTTAGAGCAAAGAACCGCTGTTTTTCCAGGTACCCAGAGTGGTCTGCCGATTTTTTAGGTCCATTTTTGCCTTTCAATTATATTAGCTGGGAATCTGATAAGATTTTGGAGATTTTGGATTTTCGCCTTCTACACGACCTGTAGCCGTTTTATACCAGCGGGGAAGTACCCCCGGGTACACAATTTGTTAATTCTATTTTTCATTCAATTTTTATTCAATAAATTCTATTTTTCTTTATTTTATTCAAATACTCAAGTCGTTACTTAACGCCTAACTAATCCTTCAAGTCATCCCGACCCCTCTCCGCGGTACTGCAGCTAGCCGACGCTTCAGGTACCCGTTAGTACTATTTTTGTTTAGCTTTTCGAGAGTGGCGGTTATCCGCCTGGAGCCCAACATCTTATTCAAATCTCAATTTTCAGGCCAATTGTCGAGTGGATGGTTCTCGGAGCCCAGCAATCCGGTCTAGTCCGAGGACTAATAAAAATCCACGTCACAAATTGGCGCCCAACGTGGGGCCCTGAGAAAAGTGAAATTGCATATTTGGTTAAATGAATATTCGTTTGTACTTGGTAACGGCACCACTGTTGCTAAGAGAAGAGAGGTCAGCGTACAGTGGGCCGAGACGCCAGAAATAGTGGCCAAAAACACACTTTTAAATTTGCATAAACTAGATATACAGTAGTCTCTCTAACACTTCAAAGTAGTTATTCCTAAAATGTGACATAATTTAGTCGAATATTGTTGTGTTAACAGCACAAAAAATGCCACCAAATTTGATACATTCAGCAATAGATCTGTCTGGACGAAATAGTGTATACTGTTTATTACTTGAACGTTCCCATGTCTTTATATTTATTTGAGACATCACAAATATTACAGAAACCTCGGAAACAGTTAATTGTTTTGAATGTTGACATCAATCAGAGATTCAGAAATATTTTATGGACTCGTAGTCAATTTTTTCGGCATTACGTGTGACGCCGATTTCTCGTTCCCTGAAATTCTACCTGGGATTGGAATCCTATGTATCCCTATGTGTTGTGGGCGATGCACACTACAAGTTAGAGTTGCCCATTTTTGCCCATTTTCACATCTGCGCACAGAAATTCACTTGGGAGCACTGCCGTACACTGCACAGGCTAGACGCCGGGCGGCCTGTAGAGTAGGATCCCGAGTAGAAACGTTGATGAGGTAAGCCTGATGCTCCATCAGGCCCTGGTCAGGTTCTCCTTAGGCAGCCCGTATTGGGGCAAACCTGATGTGGCTCGGGCCAGGTATTTCTCAGGCACCCTGTATTTGAGGCAAACCCGACGTGGCCCTGGTCAGGCTGGCATCAGTTAGTCCTTGCCAAAGTTTGCCTGTTGCGTCCCTGGTCAGGTTGGCATCAGTCAGTCCTTCCCAAGGTTTTCCTGTTGCCTCCCTGGTCAGGCTGACATCAGCAAGACCTGATTGAGGCAACCCTGATGTGGCCTTGATCGGGCTGACGTTAGTCAGTTCTTCCAAGGTTTGCCTGCTGCACCCCTGGTGAGGTTACCATTAGCAAGCGCTTATTGAAGTAAACTGGATGTGACCCTGGTCAGGTTGGCATCAGCTTGTAACGAATCGTATATATTCCATAGTGAGTAGCAACTAGGAGTCGAGGTCCTGTTATACTTTTGTTCATTCAATCAAATGAATCATAAATATATTCCATAGCGAGTAGCAACTAGGAGTCGAGGTCCTGTTATAATTTTGTTTATCTAATCAAATGAATCATAAATAAATTCCATAGATGGAAGCACAGTAATTTCAATTTAATATCTCCGCCAATAGGTGGTTATATATCTCGTGATAAAAGTAATTATGTTATTTAAATATAAGATGTCAATTTTAAGTCGTAGGTGTGCGCCATACACCATTTAAAAGAGATCTCTAAGGCATCGCGGATCGTACCTCGGTCTTTCTGCCTGTCCTTATTTTCTCTTATAATATAGAAGAACAGGTTGGCTAGCATCGCGGATCGTACTTCGGTCTTTCTGCCTGTCTAAGTCATCCTTTTCTTTATTCAAATCCTTTTTTCAATTACCTTCAAAGGGTTAACTAGCATCGCGGATCGTACTTCGGTCTTTCTGCCTGTCTAGTTATCTTTTTATTATTCAAATCCTTTTTTCAATTACATTCAAAGGGTTAACTAGCATCGCGGATTGTACTTCGGTCTTTTTGCCTGTCTAAGTTATCCTTTTATTTATTAAAAATCCTTTTTTCAAATACAGTAGAATCCCGGTAATTCGTACTGTCAAGGGACCAGACCAATATTTCGAATTACCGGGATTTACGAATTATCGGGATTGTTTTCAAGGGCGATTCTTTTGAGGGGCCGACTGGTTATTACGAATTACCAAGATTTTCACTTTATCGGGATTACGAAGAACCGGGATTCTACTGTATAATAAAGGGTTAACAAGCATCGCGGATTGTACTTCGGTCTTTCTGCCTGTCTAGTTATCTTTTTGTCTAGTTATCTTATTGTTTGTTACCGCACAATTAAATGAATATATAATAATAGTGTCATTCGATAGCTTTAAAATGGTTTTTGAATGAAGTCTCCAGGATGAATACAATCAAAGATATGGCCGTTTGAAGGGGAGTATGTTTTCGATTTTTGGCTTTTCTTCCTAAATTTCACCCCCGTGTAACTTGGAAAATAGGGACCAAAAAAAAAATTGTTTGATCAATTTATTTGTTCCATAGAACCCGTAAAAAAATTATAGCGAAATCGGTAACATCGAGGTCAGAAAGTTGTCCGGTTGACGTGGAATTGCTCATATGAGTCAATCCACGTCAAGCGGGACGGATTTGGCCAAAAATATTCGTCGATGTTTCGGATTCTTTTTTAATTTTTTTTACACATTCTCTGGGTGAAATAAACACATGAAACATTTTTTTTTTTTTTTTTACTCAAAGGGCTTAGCAGCTGCAAGGGGTTGAATTTTGGAAAAAAACACCAAAATTCGGGATCGCGCTCTTCTTTAAACGTTAATATCTCCGGTTCCCTTTGTCGTACAGACATCGTCAAAAACTCATTTTGAAGCTCTTGAATTGCACTTTCATGTTATGAATTTTTAATTCATGTAATAAACAATTTTCTATTTGTTATTAACAATTATACTTTTCAAACGCGATTTTCGAGATGACTACCACGTTCGAAAATTCTGAAAAAAATACGAGCGTGTTCCTTGATTCATTCTCTACGAAATCTGTAAGTTTAAAAATGGAACTCCGATGGAAACTATATTTCCAAAGCGGTTGATTCATGCGGGACGTCGCGCACGGCCGGGTACACGCGCTTTGGGGCGGCAAGACCCTGTTCGCGCGTCGTTACATACTTGGAATCGAACTCAGGTGAGAAACTAATTCCGCGTAATGCAATAAATAGTCCCCAAAGATTTTTTTCCTGGGCTAAGAATAATCAGAATATTAAAAATATCTACGTCGATTTTTTCACAAATGATAAGTACAAAAAAGAAGCTGTTGCATTACAATCTCGATTTGAAAAAGCGAAGTTAGTCCGTGGAACATTGACATTCCATTGCATGAAGCCTATTTCAAAAAAAAAAAATTGTTGCTAAAAGATATTCGTATGCACAGAAGTCAGTAGAAGCATTGGTTTCCAAGTAATTGAACCATTAATATATAAATTTAAACTCGCCGTTTACTTTAAGATTTTATTTGAATGTATATAGTATCAGAGTTTAGATTAAATATTTTTCAGTTTGTTACTTTAGTACGTAATTGATTAAATAACACTGTGATGTATTCTATTTGATGGACTCAAAAAGTACGTTATATTTACCACTTATTTTCGATGACTAGGAGCTTCAGTTTCGAATTTGTGATATGTTTTAAGATTTTAGTTAAGCGTTTTATTTCTATATTTGTATTTTTGTTGTTTTAATTCGAATATTCAGTATGAAATGAAATAAATAGTTAATAATTTCGTGAATTAATGGACTGATGAATTTGAACGTATAACAGCCCCCCCTGTATTCCTTGCATGCAAAGCGAACAAGCCTCGGTCTCGGCGCACTCGCGTACCCGGCCGTGCGCGACGTCCCGCATGAATCGATCGCTTTTTAAATATAGTCCCCATCGGAGTTCCATTTTAAAACTTACAGATTTTGTAGAGAATGAGTCAAGGAACACGCTCGTATTTTTTTCAGAATTTTCAAAGGTGGTAGTCACCTCGAAAATCGCGTTTGAAAAGTATAATTGTTAATAACAAATAGAAAATTGTTTATTACATGAATCAAAAATTCATAACATGAAAGTGCAATTCAAGAGCTTTAACATGAGTTTTCTACGAGGTCTGTACGACAAAGGGAACCGGAGATATTAACATTTAAAGAAGAGCGCGATTCCGATTTTTGGTGTTTTTTTCGAAAATTCAACCCCTTGTATTTTCTAAGCCCTTCGAGTTAAAAAAAAAAAAAAAAATGTTTCATGCATTCATTTTACCCAGAGAATATGTAAAAAAAATGACGACGATTTTCAAGACCATGAGGTCAAAAAGGTGTCCCGCTTGACGTGGACTGACTCATATATACAAAACAGTTCCGCGGTCATTTTTGTTTCCTTCGATTCAAAGTGACAGTCTACGCCTTCTCAGCAATCCACTCGCTGCTAGCTAGACTGTCATATTGTTTTTAGAGCACCGAAATCCGGGCCTTGGTGATAAAGATGGATGATAGTATGTTGATTGATGCCGTTAGAAGTCGGGGTGAAATATATAATAAAGGTCATGCAGGCTTCAAAAATCCGGCGATTAAAGATAGCGCGTGGAAATGCGTGGCTGAAGCAGTGAACGGTAAGATAACATATTGGTTCTCAGGTTATCTTAGTTCATTTTCATATTAATAAAATTCTACGGATTTCCAATACAAAAATCATGATAAATGGGTGTTAAGATTTGCATTATTAGATTACAAACCAATTAATAGAGTGGGCTATGTGTACTGATGTTTCTTTCTATTGCAGCTAGTGTAGCTGACTGTATCTCTCGATGGCATACACTGAGAGAGAGAGGTATACAAAAGAGAAGAGGCTCCAGGAAGGTGAAGAACGAAGTGGGGCAGGAGCTTCAAGAAGACCGACTTGGGTTCATTGGAATTCTTTAACTTTTTTGAATGCCCACATTCGGCAAAGGAAGTTAGTACCATTTATCTGTTCATTTGATTCATTTTGCAATCATGTACTTTGTTTTATTTCCAACCTCATTTGAATAACGTACTCTTAGAATAACTTTTCTTTTCTCTTTAACAGATCTATCATTAATTTACCACCGTTGTCGTGTGCGTCTGCTGTGCAACCGCCACTTTCCTCGCCAAGTCTGTCAACGTCTCGGTCAACGTCATCTGTGGATGAGGAAGTGAGCCGTTTGCTGTCGCCAGGCTATCTTGAAAATCGTGATTGTGTTGAGCTAATTACCGACTCTCAAGAACTTGAAACGCCAGAAAATTCACAATTTACAGTTATTGCCCAAGGCTCTCCAATACCAGGCTTTAATGTGGCTGAAGTCGGAAGCACAAAATCTATAGCTGGCTCACTGCCCTATTTGGGACCAACTGGTAGATGCAAGAAACCCAAACTCGACGAAACCGCAGAAATGTTTAAACAAACTCTCGCAAATCTTAATGAAAAGATAGCTGCCCCTGCACCTGCGCCAACGCCACAACATGTCGAATTGACCGATCCAGATACGTTAATTGGGCAGAGTGTCACTGTATGTTTGAAATCTTTACAAGATCATCGGCTGAGACTACGTTTCAGAAGAAAATTCAGAGACATAGTTCAGCAGTGTGAGGAAACAATGATCGAAGATCAGTGATATTGACTTTAACTTTCACGTTACAATGTGAAACGCAATTACTACATAAATTTGAAAATGCAAAAGGTCTGAAGACAATTATAATTATATTTTTTCACCAATACATCCTTGCCTACTGCTTCATTTTCGTTTTACTTTTATTATATCTCACTAAACTACTGTCAACGTTGGAATAACTGAGTGGCAGGGGCTACAGCTAATCTTCTCTGATCAATCCTTGTCGCACTTGTACAACTCCATTCTGCCATGGCACCGCTCCTACTCCATTAACGAACTCCCTGAGGCTGTTTCTGTACGCGGCTGTTTGTACTGTTGCATTTCTTGCGCCCAAACGCGGACCAGCGACGAATGCCCCATTTTCACCTGCGACAATATTACGCCATTCTCCTTCAACAAGATCACCCGCCGGTAGCTCGATGTCGATAAAGTTTAATGGGCAATATTCAATTCTCAGTCTGTCACCAGCTGTCTTTATAATGAAATTATGTAGGCACACGGCGGACTCAATTATTTTTTCTGTAGTCTCCAGTGAAGCGCATATGGGACGCCGGAATATTCGCCACCGAGCTGAAAGAATTCCAAACGAATTCTCAATCGATCTTCTGGCTCTGCTTAGCCTGTAATTAAAGATTGCATCTTCATGCGATACATTGCGTCCCCCATATGGTTTCATTAGGTACGGCTTGAGGGGAAACGCAGCATCTCCAACAAAAAAGAATGGCATGTTCACTTCCGTTCCGGGTAGATAATTCAACGGAGGAATTCCTAACGATTTTTCTTCCAGACGTCTCCCTAATTCCGAACTCATGAAAACTCCACCATCGCTCTGTGATCCTTCTGCACCGATGTCGACTATTAAAAAATTATAATCAGCATCACAGATGGCGAGCAAGACAACGCTAAACATTTTTTTATAATTGAAGAAAACGCTATGCGATGCTTGTGGAGCTTGGATTTGAATATGTTTTCCGTCAATAGCGCCGAGGGTATGAGGGAACTGCCACTTGTTCCAGAAGCCACTGGCAATATTACGCCACTCCTCTCCAGAAGACGGAGCTACCGAATATAATGGCTTGAGTACCTCGACCAAAGCCTGAGTCGTCTCTTTCAGTACGCAAGATACAGTACTTTGCGCACACCGATAGGCAAAGCTTAGCGTATCCTGACTGTCACCAGCCGCAAGAAATCTGTTAACAGTTCTATCACTGTGAATTGAAATCACAAAGGTATTTCAAAGTCGATTGCAGGTGGCTTTTCACAGTTCTCAGATTAAGTTAGAATGACATAAGTGAGTAACTCACCCAGGTTACTCACTTATGTAATTCTCATTCAATCTGGAAACTGTAATTCAGTCCCCTGATTTTCATGCATTTGTTGTACCTCAAGGTCATTGCCAATCGTTGCACAGGAGTGATGGCAGTATACATGTCCCGTTTTTTTATAAGAGGCCCAACTAGACTCAGAAGATATTCAAACCTATAATAAAATATCTATATAATAACAACAGCTATAATATTAAGTATGACCTTCATATGGGTATTTAAATTTCCTTTCACAATTCATTCTGGTATATGTAAAGAACATATACCAGTCGCCCAAACGTAGTTCCTCCAAGAGGTTATGGCCATCCCCATATTCATGTCTTTTCTTGAAAATGTCACGTACTCCTATTCTTCTCAGTCTTTGTTTCTTTTTCATTTTCAAGTATAAATATCCAGCGAGAAGGAGATTACACATTAAGAGATGATTTTCTATCGCAGGCATTTTTGTACGTGAACAAGCTCAAAAATGTGAAAATTCGAAGCATAGTAGACGACGATACTCATTACGTTCCGTCAAATTGCGGCGATCATAATACACCGCCACCTCCGTTACGTTAAGTTAACATTGCGTCCCGTCCCGTCGCGCCACGTCCCGTTACGTCACGTCACGTTAAGTTCATCGTAATCCCGGCTTTACAAACAGCCTACCGGTACGTGACTAAGAACGTAAGACCCACGGGAGTTATTTATGTTTTAAGTTGTTGCGCACATATTATGCATCGCGTTTCAAAAACTATTAAAAAAGACTTTCCGGCCCTCATGAGAATCAAACCCTTTTGAATGGAGTGCATGGCATCCTGATTCTCTGCCGAACAATGGATGAATTGGATTCAGTTTTTACTGACATTTTATCTGTAGTTTTAACTAAAGATGAAACTAAAGCAGAACTAGGATTATTATTTCTGAGCGGCCAAAAACAGAGAAGGGAAGAATCTTTTGAAAAAGTTATCGAAGAATCAGAAATGCTTGCTGAGAAAGAACTCGAACTAGATGACGAGTTTGTGGACATTTACGGTAAAAGCACGGCCATATACGCGAATTCGCCATTTTACGAACATTTTTGGAAACAATTAATGTATAGAAAAGATGATGTTGAAGAAGACGAGGAAAACCCTCCAGAAATTTCCAACAGGTATTACGCACCAAGATTTGCGGAGTATTTAACCAAAACGTTTATGCCATACTGTCCTATGTGGAGTGGCATAATGTTGGATCTCGTAGATAAAAATATTTCGCGTGTGACTAATGCATATGCCGAATCTTATATGCAAGTTTATAAGAGTACGATTCTGGAAGGCCATCAAAATTGGACACTTGGCGAAGGATGTCGCAAGTTGAGTGAAAATAACAAAAGTTTGGTACAGGAGGAAAAACTGGAGGGTATACAAACTAAATCCGCAATCAAAATTAGCACTTATCCGCTATACGCGGAAGCGGCTTCAAACCCCTTCGAAACAGAAAAGTGGGGTCGCAAAAAAAAAGATATTGCAGGACAGCAAATAAAGAAAAAACGGAATATATACATGGAAGGAAGAGAATTAATAAAGATAGGAAAGAAAATAGAAGAACGCAACGAAAAACGCGAACCTAAAACCACGGACAACAATAACCAAATAGTCGCACCATTAAAAAAAAAGCGTACAAATAACATTAAGAAACATCAGTTGAAAAGAACTGCGACAAAGAAAATCCAGATTTCTGACGATAGTGAGTCAGAGTCAACGGTAAATGACTTGATGAACCTGAAACACGCGGAATCAGCCACAAAAAGCGGGGTATTGGACATGCTCGAGAATGGGCTAGTAAATAATGTTTTATATTACATGGGGTCAACATCATTTCGTATAAAAGTCGGCTTATATTCGCCGCAAACTAATTTCCCGTTGGTGCAAAGTGAATTTGAAATGTCAACTAGAGAATTTGGAAGTTTAGTTCATGTAAATAGATGGGTCGACGGGCAAATTATAGACTCATTTACCGTCACACATATAGACGAATGGGACGATAATATTACTTACTTGCCAACGGATATTGGATGCACTGTTATCGGTAATTTTTGGGAGAAGCGTAAAAGTAGTAGCTTGAGTGTATATAAAATTTCAAAACCCGTAACAGGAAAATTGTTAATTCCATACGCATTAGAGGGGCATTGGCGGCTGCTTGTAGTTAACGTGGATGATGAGACTTTAACTTTGATGGACCCATATGAAAAGACAAGCGACACCGAAAGAGTTATGAAGGCTTTTATCAAGTTTATAAATGAATGCAGTGTAACATCCACGTTCGGCAGACTACGGCATATAAGCTGGAAAGGTAAGGATGAGAGGAATCGTCCGTTTCAAGAAAATAGCGATGGTTCCAACTGCGCATTGTACGTGATGCATTATATACGCTGCATTGGGAAGAATCTTCTTTATGGAACAAGCCTAGAACCAAAGGAACTTAGGAGAAACGTAGCAGAGACACTGATTCTAGAATCGCAGCCCCTCAACGAAAGATGTAGGCACTGCCTTCATAAGCTACATCCAGACACCGAAAAAGTAATATGTACTTTATGCCAAAGTTGTTTCCATACAGATTGCGCAGAGAAAAATGGGCAGAGTACAGAAGACGAAGAGATCGAAGTATTCGGAAAATGCGTAAGAAAACGAGGCAATACGGGTGAGACGAAAAGAAAAATTGTGCGTAATCAAATACCATCTACGTATACGTGCAGACTTTGCAAACGATATAAAGCACCGTAATTATCGGGGAGACCTATATTTGCGGTGTTCGCTTGTATCGACTGCGAAAATAGAAAATTAAATGAAAAGTAAAAGAAAATAATGATAATAATAATGCTTCCGAAAATAGTGTACCTTTGAAAACCCCTTTGCGCTCGCGCTACAACTCGTGTTGACTACGACGCGTCGTGGGTTTTGGCGCGCTTTTAGCGTTGCCGTTATAAATTTTGATGAAAACGATCACATTATAGTATAAAATATACCTTTGTTAAGTCAAAAAAAAAGGGCACGCTTTTAGTGTTGTGGTTATAAATTTATAGTATCAAATATAGCTCCGTTAAGGTGCTTCGCTAATAATTTTCTAACATTGGTACTGTAACGAATCGTATATACTCCATAGTGAGTAGCAACTAGGAGTCGAGGTCCTGTTATACTTTTGTTTATTCAATCAAATAAATCATAAATATATTCCATAGCGAGTAGAAACTAGGAGTCGAGGTCCTGTTATAATTTTGTTTATTTAATCAAATGAATCATAAATAAATTATTTAATATTTCCGCCAATAGGTGGTTATATATCTCGTGATAAAAGTAATTATGTTATTTAAATATAAGATGTCAATTTTAAGTCATAGGTGTGCGCCATACACCATTTAAAAGAGATCACTAAGGCATCGCGGATCGTACCTCGGTCTTTCTGCCTGTCCTTATTTTCTCTTATAGAAGAACAGGTTAACTAGCATCGCGGATCGTACTTCGGTCTTTCTGCCTGTCTAAGTTATCCTTTTCTTTATTCAAATCCTTTTTTTTTATTACATTCAAAGGGTTAACTAGCATCGCGGATCGTACTTCGGTCTTTCTGCCTGTCTAAGTTATCCTTTTCTTTATTCAAATCCTTTTTTTAATTACATTCAAAGGGTTAACTGGCATCGCGGATCGTACTTCGGTCTTTCTGCCTGTCCAAGTTATCTTCTTATTTATTGAAATCCTTTTTTCAAATACAATAAAGGGTTAACAAGCATCGCGGATCGTACTTCGGTCTTTCTGCCTGTCTAGTTATCCATTCTCTTAAATATTTCAAATAAATTCATTTATAAATAACGTCAATATATTGTATGGCCACCGATTAAATTAGATTAATCCTTATAAGGAAATATATATATATATATATATATTTATATAATAAAATCACTTAAAATCAATCAGCTAGCATTGCGGATTGCAATTTTTCTTTCTACTCAAATAGTTCATTAAATATTGTAAATAAATCTCATTGATTATATTAAACTTATATATAATAGAATAGTTTAATTCAACCTTCAAAGAAGGAATATAGGAACCATTAAAATATTAATTTAATTTAAACCTTTATAATAACCTCATACCATATTATTTTAATAAATTGATTTATTGTTCAAATAAAATGTCCGAATGTCCTTATTTCCTTTAGAATATATTGAAAAATTCTTTTAAAAAGTCAGGTATTAAATCGTTTTTCCATTTAATATTCGTTCATTACTCTTTCTCGTTTGATCAGCCCAGAGAATTCTCAACGCCCTGATTTTATGAGTCTACAATTATATATCAATAGATTGGCGCCCAACATATTTTATTTAAAAAGACCAATAGAAGAGCAAAATTAGCTTCAAGCTATAGTTCTCAATGAGGCAAACCTGATATAAATTTGGCCACGTTGACCTCAGTCGGTCGAAGGCAGCGATCGCGGGTGTTTTGAAAAGAAGACGGTGGCGGTGGTTAAGGTCTTGTTTCGTTCATGATTTCAAAATGCTAATAGTACGCGATAATTATTTACATTAGTACATTAATATAACAATATGGCGGATCCTTCTTGTAAAAAACGAAAACTGACGCGATTACGTGTTCAACGTTTCCGCGACGTTCGTCAAGAAATTGCGTCAGATCCCTCACTACCACCAATCTTGACGGATAACAGTAGACCAAAATTAGGTTTGCTGTCCAAAATCGAAAAATGTTCGGAACAAAAATTTGGAAACGAGAGAGAAGAATCCAAAAAAATGGAAGTGATTAATGACATGGAGCTTGAGCAATCACTTGCAGATGACACACAGGGCAATGACAAAATATTCGAAGTATATTATGACGCTATTGGATATAATGATGAATTGAATTGAGAAGATTGTGAACCCGTGGAGAACCTCAATGAGGACGAACAAGGATTCGACGAAATGGAGGTGCAGGTTACTGAAGTAGAGTTTCTGCAGCAATTACTTCTAGACCAACATGTGAATAATTTTGAAATAAACATAAAACATCGAAGGAATCAATCATGATATTAATAGCAATGCCGGTTTTGATGACGAAGCGAGTGAAGCAGAAGAGGAACTGGACGCGAATGATGTAGAAAAGGAAGAATGGGATGATTTAACACAGCTTCGAAATTGGGCTATACAAGCGAATATTCCTCAAACTCAATTAGATAAGCTACTTTTGATTCTAAGACGACGATTATTGCCAGGACTCCCAGCATGTTCGAAAACCTTCCTGAAGACAGCTAAAGCGGAATATCAACTCAAGAAGTTCAAAGATTCATCTGGAGTTTCTGTTGGAGAATTTGTTTATTTCGGGATAGCCAAACATCTCCAGAACACTAACAATATAGAGATACCCGAAGAGCATGTACTTCATCGTCAAGTGAATATCGATGGCCTGCCTCTCTATAAATCTAGTTCAAGGCAGTTTTGGCCAATACTATGTAAAGTACAGTTTCATCCGGAGGTATACGAACCGTTCCCTGTAGCTATCTATTCAGGTATTGAAAAACCGAACGACATATATGAGTATTAAAGCAGTGTCATCGAGGAAATCAATGGACTCATGGACACAGGAATCGTCATCAATGGAAGGAAGTTTGAAATATGTATCGCGTCTTCCATATGCGACAGACCTGCACGTTCATTTGTGAAATGTATCAAGGGCCATGGAGGATATTCTGCATGTGAGCGTTGTACCGTGGAGGGGGAGCGTTGTGAAAATCGAACAATTTATACTTCCATTGACTCCGAGGCCAGAAGTGACGAATCATTCAGAAATGTCGATGATCCTCAACATCATATCGGTTTTTCTCCTCTGGCTTTAATTCGACCTAGTATTAATATGATTTCTCCATTTCTTTTGGATTTCATGCATCTCTGCTGTTTGGGTATAATGAAAAAGTTGCTAATTGATTGCTGGCTGCAAGGTATTTTGAATACGAGATTCAACGCAGGAGCAAAACTAGGCTCTTTCAACGCTTGATTCATCTTCAAACATAAATACCCACCGAGTTTCAGCGTACGACGAGATCGGTGTTTGACGTTGCAAAATGGAAGGCGACAGAATTTCGTTTCTTTTTATTATACGGTGGCCCTGTTGTCCCGAAGAATATTTTTTACGGCACAGGCATGAAAAAGTGGCTTTATGGTGGCTATTTTCATTCCACCAAATGCCACTTTATACGACCAGTTCGAAAACTGCCGTATAAAGACTTTACACGGCAATGTTCTGCGTAACTCGAACTAGACCTAGCGTCATAGTCGAGGACAATGTTTTCTGAAAGAGTAGTATGTATATATCGATATGTCGAGTTGAAGTCGATATGTAAAAAAGAGATATAGCCAAAAGGGAAGAAGAAGAAGAAGAAGTCGATATGTGTATATTTTGCTCATAACCTCATCCAGTGTCTCGATCGTATTTACAGTGGCTTTTCGTGGCTATTATGATCTCCGAATTGAAAATGAGTGACGACGAGATGATGCCTGCTACACCACCAGAACTATGCGAAGAAAGTCGCAAAGCTGTGGAAAACTTATTGCCAACGAAATCGAAAACTCAATACGAAATTAGTTACCAGCAATTTTTGACCTGGCAAAAGGAAAATAATGCTAAATCATTTTCTCAAAGGGTACTCCTAGCCTATTTTTCTAGGAATACTGAAAGATTTTTTTCTTCCTTTTGAAATTTTTTTCCTTAGTTTCTGGGGGCTTCGCCCCCAGGCCCCAACCGGGGCTCCGCCGCGGGCCCCGCTGGGAGCTTCGCCCCCAGACCCCCAGAGACCGTAGATAACAGTTTTTCCGGGCGTTTGGGATGTTTCTTCGTCTTCCTTTGGTTATATCCTCTTCAAAACGTTTGTTCGAGACAAGTACACATATGATATCGGTATCTGTCCGTATGAAGTTGGCACCAAAGTCTTTTGACTCCTTCTATCCCTCATCGTTACATAGAGAAAAAAAGAGAAAGAAGACTCTGGGGCCAACTTCATATGGACTGATACCGATATCATGTGTACCATTTTGGGATGTTTCGTAGACTTTTTCATACCAATGCCGTAAAAAATAATGTATGGGGCGCACGCGTAAACTGTTTTTCGGTTTGACCGATTTTTTCAGCACACCGTTAGCTCGCCATCGGCCTTCGGCTTGCCTACGACCTTCGGCTCGCCTACGGTCTTCGGCTCGCCTCGGCCATGGCTCGCGCATGCTGAAAACATCTGTCTCACCAAAAAACACGTGGTTTACGCGCATGCCACATATGATAAAGTACTATTATCGGATAAGCTATATAAACATTTCCTTCTCTTCTCCGTTGCCTGCAGAATACTATGTTCCAAAAAACTTTTGTCCGCACAGGACAGCTCTTCTACAGAAAAATCAGCCAGGTTTTGAACATGCATAGCCTCATCCATCTTGCTGAGGATGTGAAAAATACGGGATGTCCCTTAAGCGAGATCACTGCATTTCCGTTCGAAAATTCACTGGGAAAGATGAAAAAAATGCGGCGGAGTGGTCGCAGGCTATTAGCACAATTGTGCCGCCGCTTACATGAAGCATTTTTTGCCGGTAAAAATAAAGCCATCCCACCACCACTGATCACGATTATCAGGTTGATTTTTTTTATTTCATTCAAGAAAATAAAATGAAATAAAAAAAATTAAAAAAGAAAAATTGCCGGCACCCCTTAATAGTGAGATAGAGCACTGAAACTTTGAGGATCTTCTTTTTTCAAGGTTAACTTAAGATTTTTCAGCTTGAAGCATAAACATTTTTTCTAATGGCCAGTCTAAGCACGCCATGTTCAATTGTTCTAGTAGTTTAATCAAAAAGTTTGTCGTAGGTTTGTCGTTTCCTTTTCCTTGTAATGTTCGAAGTGCAATACATAAAAAAATTTTACTATGATATTATAAACTTTTACGAAATTATATCTCGAATTTGTCTCGATATTTATTATATGCATATCATTTCAGATAATTTTTATATTTACATAATACGGACAGTGAAAGGAAATTTCAACGGGTGATAGAGAAAAATCTGCAGTGCCGAATCAAGAGGTTCAATCACAATTGAACATGAAACGAAAACCCAGTGTTATCGTATGGTTTATTTCGTAGCTACAATCCTCACCCTTTCAGAAAATGCCATTTTCTTGGACAGATTTTCCAAGACCAGGAAGTTTCGTATCATTCGAATCGTATATTATGGAAAATGAAAGATCGTAGCTTTTAAATGCGTAGACAAGCAGAATTTTTTTCAAATTCAAGTGTTGTCCCTCCGAACATTTAGTAGCTGATTGAATTTGAATAGCATTGTGAATACAACCTAATGAGGGCTATAACCACCAAATCAAAACAGGGCCTGGTGAACGACCCTGGCCAGGGTCTGACCATTGATTTTGATCAGGGCCTGGCGAATAATCCTGACCAGGGCCTAACTAACCATCCAATATAATCAGGCCCTGACCAGTGGATCTGATCAGGGCCTGGCAAATACGGTCTAATCAGGTGGTTCTAGAACGCTGCGTTACAAGCTTGACCAGGGCCCGATCCGGCAGCCCCATGTCAACCTGATCAGGCAAGCCTGCACAGGGACTGGCCTGCGCCTGACGTCAATTTCTACTCGAGATGGAACGTGTCAAAATCGTGGAAACCGTTATAATCTCCGAAAAGTTAAAAAACGTCGTTTTTCGGAGTCCATCGCCATACGTCAACTTAAACTCGTCACCGTTCGTCTGAACTAATTTTCAAAAATCTGTAAAAATTCAGAAATATTTCCTGAACATTGACGGGCATGATAGCCTTTGGTAATTTCAAAAATATTCAAAAACCTGGACGCCAGGTGCAAAAAAGTCCAATGGTGCGATTTGTGGAACGGATTGGTACCGGCGAACCTTAGCTAGCTCAAAATTTTCGTCAAGATATACAGTTTTTGATTCCGTAATCAGTTTTTGGTTTGCGAGAGTCAACTTCCAGTAATCGACGTCGACAGTTTTTCAAATTCGCGCGGGGCCGCGTGTGTCCAAGCTGCGATATTCGTCGCTGCATTTACATTGTTAGTTGCACTAACAATTGAGTCTGCGACGGGCGCGGCAGGAGGGAAATCCAGCAATGAATATCGGGGCTGGGACACGCGTGGCCCCGCGCAAATTTGAAAAATTGTTGGAGTCAATTACTGGAAGTTGACTTATGCGAACTGAAAACTGATTACGGAATCAAAAAGTGTATACCTTGCCGAAAATTTTGAGCTAGCTCAGGTTCGCCGGTACCAATCCGTTCCGCAAATCGTACCATTGGACCTTTTTGCACCTGGCGTCCACGTTTTTGAATATTTTTGAAATTACCAAACGCTATCATGTTCGTTAATGTTCAGGGAATATTTCCGAATTTTTACAAATTTTTGAAACTCAGTTCAGACAAACGGTGACGAGTTTAAGTTGACGTACGGCGATGGACTCCGAAAAACGATGTTTTTTAACTTTTCGGAGATTATAACGGTTTCCACGATTTTGACACAGAAATTCGTGAATCTGACCCCTTCGGGATGTTTGTTTTCAGTGATTCCCCTTGCCTCTCACTTTCGGGGTGCTTGCTTTAAGTGAGCCCCCTTGCCTCTCACTTTCGAGGTGCTTGTTTCACGTGAGTCCCCTTGCCTCTCACTTGCGCGATAAGATGTCTGCTAAAACCGCGTGTTACCTCTGCGGTTTCTCCCGCTACGTCCACGTCGTTGATCCTGGGTAACGCCAAAAGCGGGAAGCATTCATACACAGGTCGGAAGGAGTTTCAAATTTTTGGAAATTTCGAATTAAAGTTTGATCTGATGATAAAGCACCTGGAGCACGTCCAAAATGGTCCGCAAGAAATTGTTCTACCATAAAATGTTCAGAAGTTATAGCAAATTGAAGATCTTTTGCAGTTAGTCTACTTCAAACTGTCGTAACTCGGCGAAAAAAAATCGCACGGAGATCGACAGCTAGAGAATTTGAAAGAGAAGAGCTTGAGCTTTTTGAAAATCATAGCAGTTTTCAATTTCCGATAAGTTTGAATAGAGTTTTGGGGGTCGGATTTAACTCTAATTTTCAATGCATTTTAACCTATGCACTTCTGTGGTAAAAGTGAGCTGAACCCTTTATAATTGAGAGAAAAATTAATTTGATACGAGCATCTTGAAGGAGATGAAATTACCTAAAAATCGGTGTGTAGAATATTGTTCTACCATGACTCTGTCGGAACTTATGGTGATTTGAACATTTTTTCGAGAAGTTTCCTTGAAATGGACGTAGCTCTGCGAAAAAAAATCGTACGAAGATTTTGAAAAAGGGGTTTTGAAGCCAAGAAAATTTCCTAACTTTGACACGGAATGGATTTTTTGACGAAAAATTCCTGCTCCCCGTGTGCTACGTTGAAGTTTGCGTTAAGACGTGAATTTGCGCACCGATTGCTTCAGAGAGATGCAACTCAACAATGAAACGGAATAAAAAATATCCATTCAACAGGCGTAAAAGAAGACACTTCAAGCTTCAATTTGAACCCCACAAATTCCGAATATGATATCCAGATCAAAAGTTACAGTCGTGTTAAAATTCATCATTTTTCGACTCGTGATCAGGTGCTGCTTTAATTCTTTTGAGGAGTGTATATTTCCTCCAAAGTTGAAGAAATTACATGCAATACAGCAACGCAGCAACCAGTACCCTACGACAACTACTTTTTCTCTGATGGACTGAATATATGTCTGCCCACCAAGAGTCTGTTGAACAGCTCGAACCCACAGTATTTATTCAAAATAGTATTTCAAAAGAAGCAATAGGTAGAGTTGAATTTTTTACAGACGCTTCTCTTTGCCCAATAGTTTATCCACCCACTAAGTCTGCCCACCAAGAGTCGCGTTAAAGTGGCGGAGACTCTAAATCGGCAATTGTTTGCTACTTAGCAACCAACGCAGGAGTCGGTAGTCACTAAATCGGTAATTGTTTTCGGAAAAATTTGTTTTAGTGGCTACCGATTCTGGAATTCGCTCCATCCATAATCTCGTAGTTTACTGATAATTCTGCGAAGCAAAAATGAATATGGCAAACGCTTCAAACAGCGATGAAACGGATATGCTATTAGCATACGGTGCAGCCAACAGAAATAGCCGTCAGGCTGCTCGTATTTATGCGGAACGTTTTCCAGATCGCCAGCATTCGTCCGAACATATTTTTCGAAGCCTCGAAACGTCCCTTAGAAATAAAGGAACTTTTGAAGCTGCGAAGAAGACAGGTAGATTAAATTGAGTACAACTATCGAGCGTGAAATTCGTTTGTAAAATGATTAATAATTAGTATTTTTCGAGGTTGTTAGTGCGCTGAATACTGGGTCAAAGGGCTACCCATTTACACGTTTTGTGTGCTTTTTCATAGGGGATGCTCGGACAATGTCCACTGCTTTTATTTAATAAAATAATAAATGGAAAGTACAGAAGCGGATGGTCTCACACCTTTCAGCTTCTTAACAACTTTGAAAACTATTAATTTTTTATTGCTCCGATAAACTATTGGCCAAAAAGAAGCGTCTGTAAAAAATTCAACTCTACCTATTGCTACTTTTGAAATACTATTTGGAATAAATACTGCGAGTTCAAGCTGTTCAATAGACTCTTGGAACATAGGCCACCTTCAAAGTCATTTGCTTCATGGGGAAGGAACCATGTTTTGCACGATTTTTTGAATTTGACTTTTTCTTGTAATTTGACTGCTAGGATTACCACCGACACTACGCAATAGAGTGCAGCAGCCTGTCCTGAACAGCTTAGGACAAAATCCGCGCACCAGCATCCGGGCCTTTAGCACACGAACACCATGTCAGTTATAAAACAGTATGGAAAATATTGAAACAAAGAAAACTCCATCCATTCAAACCAAGTATCTACCAGCGGTTGAGGCCCGGCGATAGACCGAGAAGAATGGCCTATTGCAATTGGCTCGCCGATAAATATGTTGAGGACCAAACCTTCGCAAGCCGGATTTTATTTACGGACGAGTGTACATTTAAGCTGGACGGCAGTGTCAACAGACACAACCAGCATTTCTGGGCAGTGGAGAACCCGCATTTAGTAGAAGAAGTCCGGGAACGGCGAGGGGGCTCGGTAAATGTGTGGGCGGGTATTCGTGGCAATCAAATTATAGGGCCCGTCGTCTTTTTGGGAAATTTGAATGGGCCAACGTACGCTAATTTCTTACGAAAAGTGCTGCCTGCATTGCTGGCAGACGTTCCACAGGACGAGATACAGAACACCTAGTATCAGCAGGATGGTGCACCTGCGCACACTTCGCGTGATGCAAGAATCGTCCTCGACGAAATGTTTCAGAACAGGTGGATCGGGCTGCATGGCCCGCAGGAATGGCCACCCAAGTCACCGGACCTGACTCCACCAGACTTTTTTCTTTGGTCTTATATCAAAGAGTCGGTATATCAGACGAGACCGGTAGATTTGGCTGACCTGAAGCGCAGGATCAGCATCGCATGCGAGAGGGTCACTCCGGAAATGCTGGCGAGAGTGCACCACGGAGCCGTGAGAAGGGCTGCGCTTTGTTTAGAGGTAGAAGGTGGCCTGTTCGAACACCTAATGTAAAAAAGAGAAGTCATCAGCATGTAAAAAGTTTTGTTCATTAGTTTATTATTGGATCATTTTTTATTTGCAATTGTTACTTAGTTTATTAGTTCACTTTTTGAAAGACGGGAAAAGGGGGACTGCGGGAATCGTCGAGGGTGGCTCGAGAGGTCGGAGTATCTAAGGCTTCAGTAGGACGCACTATTGATGAGATGCGTTGTTTACCGTACAAGTCCAGAAAGGTACATAAGCTTGATGCACTGGAGGCAGAGAACCGTGCAATTTTCTGTGAGACGATGAGAAAAACTTATTAGGCTGAGAACACGTGCAGAGTATTGTTTCATTCAGCAGAGATGCCTCATAGGATGAAACACTTTCAGCGAATCGATGCGATATTGCTCAATGAATGATATTCACATCGCTTTGTTCGTAACCCTACTTGTTGAAGATATGCAACGGGTCAGTCAGTCACTGAAGTAATGCTCGGTTGTAACTAATGTAGTAGATAAGCAGAAATTCACAGCTGAAATGAATTCATAATGAATCGATTTCGTATGCTATTGACTTATTAATTTCAACAGTATCAGATGTGTAAATTTAACCAAGACTGTTATTTATAACCTAATAATGTTTGAAATAAACAGTAATTGACATCTGCAATCAATTTAACAATTCATCACTACTTATTTATGGAATAGTATCGTATATATACCGTTGTATTATAAACGATATTACAATTCAATTACACAATATTGTATACATTATATTGCTCGATAAATGTTATCCACATCGCTTTGTTCGTAACCCTACTTGTCGAAGAGATGCAACGGGTCAGTCAGTCTGTGAAAAAAAACGTTTTGCTAAAATTTTTTTAAATTTATCGGAAACCCGTAACAAACTTTAGTGCGGTAGAATTTCTTTAAATTGTTCCAGATGTGGAACAGTGGCAAGGAAGAGGTTAAACTTTTGACTTTGGCCAGTTCTGGGTCATGTAGTGTCATGGTCGGCACCCCCGGGCTCTCACAGCCACGCTGGCTCTAAGGGTCACAGAGAAAGTGGTCACAGTTCTAGATAAATATAAATTGAGTGACAGAGCGGCAGTGCACTTAATTGCTGCAGTAGCGCAAGAATTAAAACACGATTTGAGAACTCTCATTCTTAATAAATCATCAATTCACGATTATAGAACAAAGGTACGTGAGTTAAAAGCACAAAATATCAAAAAAGTTTTCAAAGAAACTGAGTTGAACTGTGCCACTTTTTATACTGGGATGAAAAAATGCTGGAGAATCTGGTAAAACGACAAGTGCTGGACAGATTGCCTGTGCTGATCACAAATGGCGATACTGAGAAACTACTAGGAATTCCAGAATTGGAAAGTTCTACGGGAGAAGCCCAGACGAATGCCATTTTGGAAGTGCTTGATGACTGGGGACTGAGTAGTACAATTAAGGCTTTTTGTTGTGACACAACGGCATCGAATCTTGGTCCGTGGAAAGGTGCCGCCGCTGCCGTGTTGCAAAAAAAGTTGGAGAAGGATCTCCTTCATTTGCCCTGCCGTCATCACATTTTTGAGCTCATTCTACGTGGCGCCTTTGAATCAAAATTTCCGCCATCAAGTGGTCCAGATGTTCCTTTATTCAAAAGATTCAAAGAGGTCTGGCCGAATATCGACCAATCGGCGTACAAGACGGGCCTTGAAAATGAATATGTGAAAAATGTATTAGGCGATCGAGCTAATATCATCAATGATTTCGTGGAACAGACACTCACTTATGCGCAGCCCGGAGACGATTATAGAAAATTGTTCGATGGACGGGTGTCAGATATTGTCATACGGAAGATGGTTTCGGCGTTGAGAGATGATGTCGATGATTTGGCTCAAGGTTGTCCTAGTCGATTTCAGATAAATTTGAAGGACATTGACACATTGTGTGATAAAGACCTGAGCCATTTCATCACACCCCAGTCAATTAATTTTTTTGATCGGTATAGTATCAGCAAAGAATTTTTGGACATTGATCCAACTCTCTGGTATCAGAATGAGGCTTTCAAACATGGATTACAAATTGCGACAAAATTGAGAGTAGTTAATGACTGTGCAGAGAGAGGAGTATGTTTAATGCAACAATACAACAACATACTCACAAAAAACGAGGATCAAAAACAGTTTATACTCCAAATCATCTCTGAATATCGCCGAGAATATCCTGACGCCCGAAAAGCAACGGTTTGTAAAGATATTTAATGTCAATGTAAGAATTGTATCTAATTTTCATGAAAGTATAAATCATATCGAACGTTATTTTGTGCGAGTCATTTGAAAAATATCAATCCCCCATAGAAATTCTCATTTATTTTCACAACGATTGATAAACCGTGACGTGCAACACTAGTTTACGCCTGATGGAATAAGTGCTTTCTTGTCCATTGCGTTATTGAAAGGATCAGTTCTTCTTTTAATTCAAAAATTTATTTATTCATTTTTCCGAGACGATCAGCAAGGAGGATTTTTTTCCATGTACTTCCACTTATATTAGGGCGATTTCAACTATCGAATGATTTTTTCTACCTTCTTTTGGCTACGTAAAAAATTGAACTTGAAAAAAAGTGACAAAAATCAATTTTATCCAAATAGGAAATTATTTGGACACTCATAGGCATGCCTTCTAATTGAGATAGAAGGCTCGAATTTCGCTTAAAATTTTTTTAATTTTTCATTCAATCATTGTAGGGGGTGCAACTAGTCCGATTCACAATTGGGTTTTTTAACGAAAACCCTATTGTATAACTCCTAATTTTATTTTAAGAAAATACAAACAATTTCAGCATATTATTGGAAGTAATCATAGTGATTGGTGATAATTTTTCATGTTATCACCAGAAAGAATTATATATAATCTTAGGATAAAATAGCACAACATTTATCATATACTATCATAAAGTAACACAAACTTTAATTTTAAGGCTCTGGTTCAAAACTGTTATCAATTTTTTAGAACGTGGTTTCACAGTTATGTCTTCAATCAATACTTAAAACTACTTTCATAAAAATATACTTCACTTATATCGGAGCGTATGAAGAAAAAAAATTACACCGAAGTTAAAACGATTACAAGATCAACTGGTATCATATTGCAGTCTTCAATATCATTATAAATATGTACCTACTCGAAACTAACTATGACAAAAATCTTACTTTTCAAAAACATCTACGGCAGTAGAGAATTTATAGAAACATCTATCACCTTTCATAACCAATTCAGGCAATGGCAAGGAGCATAGTATTTGGTCCAATGCCTCATAGGACGTATCATCATAATCAACCTTAAAGAGTATGCCTTTATTATCGCGTACTTTCATATAAGTAACTTTAATCTTTCCTTATTCTTCGTCTATATCTCCAGAGCATATTGCTGCATATCTATAATACTTATTTCTGTTTCCCCTCAATTGGACTAGTACAAAATCACCTGGTGAATAAAGCTTTTTAAGACTAGAAACTCGCGATGGTCCAGGATTTTGAGCAAGGTCCAGATTTGCAGTAACTTCATCTGATTCGTTTGCTGATGCCGAGTATATGTCATCAACGGCTAAAACTGTGGAAGTCGAGTTACGATATTTAAGCTCACCCAATTTATAATGATTGCAACCTTGTTGACAATCTTGTTTGGGATGTGAACGTTCCCGCAAACTTGGTGTACCTGCAATGTTCCTTTGAATGAAATTATATTTTTAGCATTTGCAGCGATTAAAGAAGCTATTCCATCTATATCCTCGTTGTTGATGACATGAACACAGATTATATTCCATCTCGTTTTCGATATTACTATGTAGTTCCCCTCAGGCCCGCTAGATGTCACAACCTTTAGCGAAGTTAAAAACTGGGAGGGGGACTGCCCATGGACCTATAAAATATAGGGACGGAGCACAAGGTCCTATCTTAGGCGAGGGGGTAGTCTTGGTATATCGGGAGAGACGAAGTAACCCCACTCCATTGGTGGACGTCTCCGGATTGGCGGAACAGTGCGCATGTGCGCCGCTAGTCACTTACCGATGATAAGTCACTTTTTTTTCTTGTTTTTCGTCATATTTTTTACATCTTAAAGCATTTTTGCAGCATTTGACAACACATTTTCCGTGAATAGGCATTATTTTTCACATTCAAACCAAACTCACGTATAACGTATGCCGAACTAGGTTTGACCGGTTTGACACACTACAAAAATGTCGACATACTACCGCCGAAACTCATCGACAAATCACCAAGCGTCCTCCAAAGGAGTGGGGAGCGCATGCGTAGTTCATGTCACCCCCTTTACTTACGTGCGATAGACAAGGGGGGTTTGTGCTCCGTCCCTATATTTTATAGGTCCATGGGACTGCCTAGCTGCTCGCCAGCAGCCCCACCATCGTCATATCGCTTCGTTGTGTGCGAGAGTCAAGACCTAAGTGAAGTGTGTGCAAAAAAAAAAGAAATATGTCCAAAAGAGGGTCGGTGGATCTTAAAGAGGTCCGATCGAAATTAAGAAAAATGAAAAATGGTCCTACGATCTGGTCTAGGTACATGCCACACCAGACGTTCAACTTTTGCTGGTACTGTGTGTTTGCCGCAATGGTCAAATGGGGATTTCTCGCTGAGTAAAACCTCAAATTCTGGCTGTTGTGGGTTACGACGAGCAGTAAAATCGTCCTTGAAGCATATGTTGCGGATACAGTCATCTTCCGTCGTCTCACAGAAAATTGCACGGTTCTCTGGATCCGGTGCTCCAGGCTTTTGTACCTTCCTGTACTTTTACAGTAGACAATGTACCTCCTTAACAATGCGTTGTCCCGAGGGCTCAGATACTTCCGTTTCGTTGTATTTGATTATCATCTTCCGCACGGTTTCGAACGACGGACGCGGACGTCCCGGATTCTCGGCTGCGAAATTATCCGCGATGGTCTGAAAGCTCTGTCCACCCGCGTGTTTTAGAACTATTCCTATTTTTTTTTTGTGATTCGTTTTTGTTTAGAAATTCGTTTTAATACTAACTCTATGAAATCAAAAACATCCCGTAGTTTTATTACTCTTTTATTAATTTGAAACAATATCGTCCTAGCAACGCAACGAGTAAACAATAAACAATTGGAATTCTCAACTCATTTGCTTTCGCATTCGTACGCAAATCGGTCGCGAAAAATGCCGAGAATCATTTTTACTGTCGAAGAAAGGGTGAGCATGGTGCTAAAACACGCGAACGGGCAGAGTTATCGCTCTATTGCGGATAGTTTTGCTGCCGAAAATCCGGAACGTCCGCATCCGGCGCCGGAAACCGTCCGGAAGATAGTATTGAAGTATAAGGAAACTGGAGTCACTGATCCGCGCTCGCTGAAAGTACACTATCCTACGCGCCAGGTGAGCGCCGAAAACAGGGCCGAAGTGCTGCGAGTACTCGAAGAAGACGGGAAAAAGCCAGCGTCGAGAGTAGCTCAAGAGGTCGGGATATCCAGGTCCTCGGTACAACGCATTGTTAAGGAGGTGCGTTGTCTACCATACAAGTACAGAAAGGCACAGAAGCTTGCAGAACCGGATCCAGCGAACCGTGCAATTTTCTGTGAGACGATGAGGAACGCGTTGCGGGCAGACATTACGTCACATATGCTTCAGCGACGAGTCTACGATCGTGCTCGTCGGAACCCACAACAGCCAGAATTTGAGGTTTTACTCAACGAGAAATTCCCATTTGACCATCGAGGAGAACACATAGTACCAGCAGAAGTTGAACGTCTGGTGCGGCATGTACCTGGATCAGATCGTAGGACCATTTTTCATCGAGGGCAACATGAACGGAGACAAGTATCTAAGACTACTACAAGACCGTATCGTTCCGGCAATCAGATCCCTCGAAGGAAATGTAAGTACATTTAATTCACTAGCGTTTTGTTAAGCTTCAATTGTTATACTCTCGTTCTGACTTTTTGCTATTCATTGTTACAGGGTCCGAAAATCTGGTTCCAACAGGACGGCGCGCCACCCCACTTCAGCGCCGCCGTCCGAAGGTACCTGGATGCGGAGTTCCCGAATCGTTGGATCGGTCGGGGTGGGCCAATTCAATGGCCTGCCAGGTCCCCCGATCTGACACCGCTCGACTTTGGTCTTTGGGCGTACATCAAAAATAAAATATACGTCGGCGGTCGTATACATGACCTGCCTGCACTGCGAGCTAGGGTATTGGAGATACTTGCGGACATGACTCCGCAAACTATTTCCAATACCACCAATTCATTTTGGACACGTGTCAATGAATGCATCGCGGTGCAGGGAGGCCAGTTTCAGCACCGTCGACATGTTCGGCAATAGGTCGTCCAGGGGTGAAGGTCGAGTAGATAAGGGAACTCCCATTCAAGGTCAGCATTTATCAATGATTTTTGAGTGGAAATGGTAGTTGTGTTACTGAAATTATCAGAAAGATTAAAATTAAATAAATACATGATTCGAGTTTATTTAGTGATAATAAATTGCATCAATTTCAACTACTGTTTAACTCAAAGTGAATTTAATCTCAATATAAAATAAGTAAGAAGTAACCTTTTGATTTTTTTGGCTTATAACAGACCGGGCCAGACGTTCAACTTCTGCTGGTACTGTGTGTTCTACTCGATGGTCAAATGGGGATTTCTCGTTGAGTAAAATCTCAAATTCTGGCTGTTGTGGATTCCTACGAGCAGAATGGTAGACTCGTCGCTGAAGTATATGTTGCGGATGCGGTCATCTTCCATCAGAGCTCGTTCCTCATCGTCTCACAGAAAATTGCACGGTTCTCTGGATCCGGTGCATCAAGCTTATGTACCTTTCTGGACTTGTACGGTAGACAACGTACCTCCTTAACAATGCGTTGTACCGAGGCCTTGGATACCAACCTCTCGAGCCACTCTCGACGCTCTCGACAGAAAACTCTGGGAAAAATTCTGAGGCTGACCACAAGAAGGTACAGTAATGTTCATCGATGGTGTCCCAGTGGCTCACTATTTTTCCCAGCCTCTTTTTGAATCAAATTTCCCTTCTACAAATATTTCATTTGCCTATGACCAGTGCAACCTTCAAGTCATTGGGAATATGACAGATGCGAGGTGGAGCAGAGTCACGAAGTAAGCCACTAGTCATAGGCGAATAAAATATGTGTAGAAGGGAAATTTCATTTAAAAAAAGGCTAGGAAAAATAGTGAGCCACGGGGACACCATCGATGAACATTACTGTACCAGTTGATCCGGGAATCCTTGACATGCTTGGCATAGAGGCCGGCAAAAATAAATCTGAGGTTATGTCTATCGACAGTGAGCTCATTACGATCTGGCAAAAGCTGATCAATAGAGGCCTGGCTAAAGAACAAAGAGAGGAATTATTAAAAAATTATGAAAGGATTCCAGAATTGGATGCTAAGAAGCTTAATGCAGAAATCTTAGCTTCTCTGGCACCAAAACATGCAAGAAAAGATACTTACATGGCAGATATTCAAAAGCTGGCGGGCTCTGCGCTGATGGCAGTCGGATGAGTGCTTGCGCTATTGATGCGGGAAGACGAATGTGATAAGTTAACATTCTTGAAAAAGATAAGCGATGTGGCCAAAATTATTATCGCTATGCATTATGCAATATCGATGACTAGAACGGTCAACATCTTTATTCCTGATCTGACGCCACAGGTTGCGGAACTTATCAAAAAAGCAGAGATGGATGATACTATCTACGGTAGTAATCTCGGGGAACGCATCAAAGAGTCAAAAGCTCTAGCAAAATTCAGTCAAGACATAAAACAGAAACCGGCAACAACATCTTCAAAGAAGCCAAAGGAGCCCTTTGCTGCCCACTCGGGCAACTACCAAGGCAGATCTCAGCATAAGTCACCCCTGCCGTTCAAAAGCAGGCAACAGCATTTCAACAGCAAGGCTCGGGGTTCCAAGAGCAGCAACAGCAGCAGCTCACCACACCGGATGAAATAAATGTAAGCAGAAATTCAAAATCAGTGGCTGGGAGACTTAGTTTGTTCTACCCAGAATGGCAAAAAATTACAAACAATAAGTTTGTACTCGGTATAGTTGAAAACTATATTATAACTTTCCACAAGAAACCCTGCCAATATATACCACGGATTGTTGATATATCAAATAATGATAAAATTAGATATGAAGTAGCCATCGAGAAGCTGATAGACAAAGGAGCGATTGAAAATTGTCAGGAGGTCGAGAATCAATTTCTATCGCCTTATTTTCTAATTCCTAAGAAAGACGGGTCTGATCGCTTTATTCTTAATCTGAAGAAACTAAATTCCTTCATGCAGCCGGAACACTTCAAATTAAAAGATTTGAGAACTGTTACAAATTTAATCTTTCCGGGCTGCTTCATGTGTACAATAGATCTCCAAAATGCTTATTACCTAGTCTCAGTGCATCCCGATAGCAGGAAATATCTACGTTTCTCCTTTAGAGGAGTTCTGTTTCAGTTTACATGTCTATCATTTGGACTATGTACGGCTCCATATATCTTTACAAAGATTCTTAAACCCCCGGTGGAAATTCTAAGATCTAAAGGGTTCTCGTTAGTCATATACCTTGATGACCTTATATTTATTGCTGAAGATGAGTTCAGTTGCTCGGAGGTAATAACATACTCTAGCAAATTATTGGTGTCCCTTGGTTTTAAAATAAACATGGATAGATGTTCCTTGTGCCCATCAAAAATCTGCAGGTTTCTAGGCTTCGATATTAATTCTGAAAAATTCACAATAGAGTTACCAGTTGAAAAACAGCAAAAATTATTAGAATTTTTGACCATATTCAAAAGAAAATCATCGTGTACGATCTTAGAATTTTCTAAACTCATAGGAAAATTAATTGCCGCCTGTCCAGCAGTAGAATACGGGTGGCTCTACACCAAGGGTTTCGAATCCAGTAAACTAGTTAACTTGGTGATGAATAATTATAATTATACTCGGCCAGAATGACTATTCCAACTAAGTTAACTCATGACTTAGTATGGTGGCAAAAAAGCATTAAAAACTCAGTTGGAATTATTAAGCCCACTGTTTTTAATCACACGATTGATTGATTGATTGAGGAATTGAATTTCCTCTGCATACTTTGTATTATAGTTCTCGCTAAAATCCATGTGGATTATAGAGTCATCTTGGGTAATAGTGTCGTTCAAATTTTTAAATTCGTTGTATTGGTGAACGATATTAAGCTGATGGTTAAAGAATTTTGGAAAACTATTTTCAAGTCGCACAATAACATCACGAGGAGCGAGCTTTAAAATTTTTTTGGCGTATTTTCGAATTTTGCGTAAATTTTTAGATTTAGAGTTCACTATATTTCCTGTAACAACCTCCCATTGTTTCAAATTTATAGGGTATGAATTATTAAATTCTTTATATTGCATGGTTGTCGTTACACATTGCTGGCATTTGCGAACAAGACATGTGTCATTGTAACGATCACAACAGATAGATTCCAGAAACTTTTGATGATTGGGAACAGTGATTATATTTACTAGATTGAGACTTTGCAAAAGAAGATCGAAATTGGCATGAGTAATGCATGAGCATGTATCACGATCATGGGCTTGCGGTTGCACAACCCAAAATGGGCGAAACCGACAGAAAATGCTGTAACTAATTATTATTTGGCAAGAGGATAAAAATTTTTGGTGCAAATTTTTCATGGTATCTGCTAATATCCGCTTTTGTTTCTTCTCTTTATTTCTCGCTATACATTCTTTTTTTCCAGCACATAAACGTGAGTTACTAGCTGTGTTTCAACTTGTAAGGCTGTACAGTGTACACTTACACTTACCCTTACCCTTACCCTTTGCCTGCGCGCCGAGCGTATGCCGACGCCAATGGTTGCGCATTTTAGCGAGCTCTGGCGGAGATGTACTCAACTAGATTGCCGAGCCGCCCCTTCGGCGGGACTTTTGTTTTTGATTGTTGCAAATTTTCAATCATCACTTTTTTCTTTGCGTTGTTTACACCGCATTCATCCTTGATTCTTCGCCAATTATACATATAATTATATTACATAATATTAATTACTAAAATATTTGCGTGTGAATATTTCATCTTGATTTTGTTTTATTAAATAAATCTCCGCGCCTTACATCAATCAATTATGATTACGGACGAAGAATTTGTTGCTATATGGTTGGTGATGTGGCAAATATTTCAACGAAATCGCCGCATCGAAGAAGCTCGCGCGAGAAGAGTCAACGGGTATTTGTTGCTAGCGTTGCAGCAATTGTTACAACAGAGGAATAACCTGGTAAGGATATAACAGTTATTTCATAATTAAATTTCGTGACGATTCCTTGTCAAGAAAAGAATTACAATTCATTCAAAAAATAACAGCATCGACTTTACAGTATGGCTTAGATGAATTATGAAACATCATAATGCTGTGTACATTTTGTTATACCTTATAAATCTATTTGTATAATTTGTGTAGAGAGGTCCGTATTGCCTCACTCCTCCTGGCTACAATCATCGCCGCTTGCTCGGAACATTCCTGAGAGGGGATTGCAGAATGACCCAACGATACTTGCGTATTAATCCAGCAAGCTTGGGACAAGTTGTCGAATTTTTTAGACGTACTGGAAAAAGATCAGGCTGGTGCATCGAAGTTGAAGTGAGTATCAGACCTTGTTATTTGTATAATTAATGTATTTTTTTTTTGTATTTCAAATGGAAAAACATTCCACGCTTAATAATAATGAAATTATATTATAAGATAAATAATAATAGAAAAAAATATAACATAAATGAATAAACTTACATAGAATATAATGATAATAAATAAATAATAGTGTAGAAATGAGATAATAATAACAAAAATAACAATAATAATAATACACTCGTTCGCCGCAGTTACGAGTGCCGCAGTTACGAGCTGACACAGTTACGAGCACGCGTCGTGTCGCAGCTACGAGCTAAATCACCTTGTCTTTACCCCCACTTCCCAACCGCATAGAGCACAGAGCACTCACACGACCGCATATTTCGTCGCTCGCGCATACTTGTGCGCAACAACAGTCATGAACACGCGCACACATTTAACGATAGTCCTGAGAGTGGGGCGCCCCTGTCGCGCTCATAAGAGCGGCACTCGGCGGTCCCCAACTGCTCGTAACTGTGGCGAGCGAGTGTAATAAAAATAATAAACGTATATGTTTCAGGTCATTCTGTTCCTCTTTTGGTTGGCTACTGAAGTCGCATACCGGGTAGTGTCAGCTTGTTTTGACATACCTCGAACAACAGTCTGCAGGGTGGTACACAAGGTTTTGAACAATATGATAGCAATTTTGCCAGAAATTGTTTGTCTGCCATCGGTGGACAGGTTGCCAGAAATTGGTTTGCAGTTTTCAAGACGAGCAAACAGCGCGGTCTTTCGACAATGCGTGGGAGCCATTGACGGATGCCATATCCGAATCGTTTGTCCGGTTAATCTTCACGACCAATATTATAATCGGAAACAATATTATTCTTCAAATTTCCAAGGTCTGGTCGATGCCTCTGGTTCATTTATAGACATTGTTAGTGGTTTTCCGGGGTCTGTGCACGACGCTCGTCTATTCCGCAACAGTGCATCGTTCCGACGAAGTTTGTACCCACCCGAAGGATTCTTTATTGTCGGAGATAGCGCTTATCCTTGTAGACGAGATCCCGTATGTATAATAACACCGTTCACTCAACCACTCACTGAAAACCAAAGGGCTTTCAATCATGCACTCAGCCAGACACGGATGATTGTTGAACGTTCTTTCGGGATCATGAAGACACGCTGGCGTTCAATCTTCACAAAAGCGTTGGAGGTTAGGATCCAAACTGCAATCGAAGTTATCGCGGCATGTACAGTAGTGCATAATATTTGTGTCAGCCAAGGCGATGGGCGGCCCTTCGGCGGGACTTTTGTTTTTGATTGTTGCAAATTTTCAATCATCACTTTTTTTCTTTGCGTTGTTTACACCGCATTCATCCTTGATTCTTCGCCAATTATACATATAATTATATTACATAATATTAATTATTAAAATGTTTGCGTGTGAAAGTTATAAGTTCGTAATATTATGAGTTCCTCGTTGCTGAAATGGACGTGTAAGTATAATTTATTACTTTTATCATACGAGTAGAATAATTAATTGATAAACAAATCTCTAAAATGTCTTTGTGTTTATTATACACTAGTCATCTTATGGGTTTCGCATATAATTAAACGCAGATAATTAAATATTCTAAACTTCAATTCCAAGTTTTGTTTGAAAACTCACATGTATTACCCGAAAAAAAGGCCAGATAGAAAACTTATCGGGTCGTATAAATGGCTGCAGATAAAATGCTAACAGACAACAAAACAAAAATGTTAAAATGTTCTGTAAAAATCAAAATTGTAGATCAATAAATAAATACTGATCTGATATAATATAATATAAATAGAAATAAATAAGTAAATGCATAAGTGAATTGATAATTGAATAAATAGATAAATAAATAACACGGTTTTTATTTTTAGGGAGCAAAAATGATACCATAAATCTGGTAAAGACCCGCTCTGCATTAAACTACATGTTCACCGGTAAAAAGGGGATGGCAACTAGTGGCTGGGAAACGGTGGCCACCAATTTGGGATGCGGTGCAAGCGCCCACCAGTGTAAAAAAAAATTTCAAAACCTTCAAAATTACTACGAAAACATTATATTGCCACCGACCGGGGAAGGGCTGGAAGAGCGGCAGCATCCGGCCGAAGTATGGCCGTATTATGAAGTCATGCACGAATTCATGTCAAGGAGGCATACGATTAGACCGGTCCTGACTATTCAATCAGCGCTTGGAATAGCAGGGCCATCAGGGATTGGTAACCTGCACGAAGAGGAAACCGAACAGCCAAGAAAAAAAAGACGTGTCACTGGTGCAGCAGTGAGTAACACGTCGATCACAGAATTGATATCTGACTTGAAGGTGGACATGCAAAAGCAGGCCAAAGATAGGGAAGCTGCCAGAAGGGTGGAACAGGAGTTTCTGGGCGTTATCAAAGAATTCCTCCGGAAAAAATAAAATATATACATTATCATCGACAAATGATTACCTTCCGGCGTTACATTTTTTTTTTTTACATGTCTTCCTTTTAATTCTACTTGTACTTCATTTTCCTTAACCTAATACTTTATCTTCTCCCCTTTCTCCACGGGCTGCACTTACTCTACCTCCTTATCAGGAGGAAAATCAATTAGGAATGACTAACACTATTTTATTTTTATAAACTATGTAATCTCGAGCTCGATACTCCACGAGACGTCTGTCGTCGTGAGAACTACCGATAGAAAAATGACTCTACCAAACGTAAAGAAACTTCCAATATCGTCAAGGACGACTCTGTCGGCGTGCAAACCATTGTTGGTCAAGAAAACCCGAAGGTCAGCGCCTATACTCAAGTGGAGGATCTACTACCTCCAACTATCGGATTGACGGCGTATAGGGATGTGCGAGAAGCACAACGAAATCCTCCCGTCATACGGCGAAGCTACCGCCTACAAGAAAGTGCACTGCTAATGTGAGGGTGGCGTACAGGGTTAAGTGCAGGTGCACCCGCACAACCTCCCACCTAATGAGCAATCAGTCAGCGCAATTAATATCGACACTGTCTCCGAAACTATTATCGCGGCCGCGTTGGGTCAAGAAAACCCCCGGATCAACGTTCCAACCCGGCGAATTTCTTCGTGATTTAATAATAACTAAAATTTGATTAATAAAAAAAGTTATCTGAGATGATGTGTGATTATTTTTTTCATGAGTTGAATGCGTAAATTAGAAACTCACTGTTTGCGTTTCCAGTCATTTAACGTACTTTTGGGAATATTTTTTTCAGATCCGAAAGTATTATACAATTTGTATGGACCTCTCTTTTTATTTGAAGGAAAAAAAAGAAAAGAATACGCACGCAAGACGATCAAAGTTTTTGTTTTCATGAATCTGCAGTTTTTTGGAGATGTGTCACAAAATATTGAACTGGGCATGAATAGGTATACAGCTACTTGCTGGCTGCCGAGAAGTAGGGAGCCTAGCGTCCTCAGCCGACCCCCACCACAGTAGCAGCTATGATGCTTTGTCTTTGTTCGTTTGCTGGTTCGCTCGACACAGTTCACGCAGGAAGCGGAGTAGCCCGCGCTTTTCAGCTAGTCAACGCCCTTAACATGCTTTCTTAGGAGTGTGCGTGCACACGTTCATAAGAAACATAAGAAGAGCATGGTAATGAAAACTTTGTTTCGCTTCGAATCGGCATAGTGCGCGTTGACCATTAATTGTTGTGAAAAAACATTGAAAATCTGAACGTCATCACGGTAACTTCAGGCATAATAAAAAACCATTAAATTTTTGGCGAGATTTTAATCATGGCTAAAGAAAAAAATAAGTTTGCACTAGTTAAATGGCTTAGTGGGGAACATATTAACACATTCACTCCGGGGATTCCAATACAGTGGATCCGGGATTTTAAATTGGAAGAATTTGATCCCGATAATGAAGATGAGGACATTTCTTACGTCGTTGAATGGCGAGAGAACAGAAAAGGCAAGCGACCGAAAATGGGGTGGAAGTGCTATGACGCTAAAGTAATAATGGTATCATATATGTAAGTTAGAAAATTCTGCATCAAATTCAGCTTTTGTTTAGTTGAAAAAATTTAAAATTTGAAATTTAAATACTCCTACAAATAAATTCATTTCATCCTACAGCTTCTATGAAATTTTTGAAAAATAGATTGGAGGCGTTGGAAGGAGAAGCTTCACCATTAAAGATAAAACAAACAAACGAAAATGATACATATAAAACGAAATTAGAAGACGGATTGAATGAAAATCCATCAGTACCAGATCCATCGACTGAGATTTCGGTAATACAAGTATAAATTAGAAAAAAAAAATTCAAAATCTATCAATCAATTTAATTAATCAATTTCACAGTTTTTATACCTTTACTTTACACTGTTAGAAATTTAGTATACTTGTGCATAAATAGGAGTTGGTTATATTTTTGTGTCAATTATTTTTCACATTTACTCCGTATGCAGAGTAGATAGGGGAGACGGGTCCTAGTTGTCACAAAAATCACATAAAGCTATCTGGCTACCTGGATGAAACTAAAAAAAAAATTCGGCCTATTCAAATAGCGAAGATAATTTAACTGGCTCCGACACAGAAGATGAATCAACGTCCAAAGGTGATGTTTAGTTTTTAAGGGGTCATTCGCTTTTAGAATTCAAAGAAAACACACTTTTTCAAAAAAAGTTTATGAAAAATCGATCATGTTTATTTAAAATAAAATAATAAGCAAATTATTCAATTTTAATGCTAAAGGATGTTTTTCAATAAATATCGCGTGTCTCATGCTATTAGGTCGGAAGCGCAAAAAAAAAAAATTCGGTTTTTTGGTGGCACCATCTTTTTCATGCAAGATAACATCTTTTGGGCATATCCGCAAAAAAAAAGTGTGTTTTTCTTTCAATTCTGAAATCGAATGTCCCCCTGGAAAATATAAAATGAAACATCTAATGATATAAATTTTATTTTTAATTGTTGACCAAAGGAAATTATATAAAGTATTAAAGAAGCTATCGAAGGATGTGCGAAAAATCAAACATTCTCAAAATAAAATGCATGGATCAGGCAATAAAACCACAGATGAAGCAGTATATATATATTCATGAGCAAGTCCACCAATTTTATATTTTCTGATTTCTTAAATTGTTTTGTTTTTCCATTCAGTTTTCCCGCTATTTTACAAGCATAAAAGAATATATAAAACATAGCTTTTTTGTGTGAATAAAGCTCACCTTTCCGAAAAAAATATTGATTTTTCCGTTATTATTATGCAAGTACACTCGCTCGCCACAGTTACGAGCAGTTCGGGACCGCCGAGTGCCGATTTTATGAGCGCGACAGGGGCGCCCCACTCTCAGGACTATCGTTGAATGTGTGCGCGTGTTCATGACTGTTGTTGCGCAAAAATATGCGCGAGCGACGAAATATGCGGTCGTGTGAGTGCTCTGTGCTCTATGCGGTTGGTAAGTGGGGGTAAAGACAAGGTGATTTAGCTCGTAGCTGCGGCACGACGCGTGCGCGTAACTGTGGCAGCTCGTAACTGCGGCGAACGAGTGTACCTTAAAATCAAGTTCGAATTACATGTGAAATTTTCTCAGCTTTTCGGTAAAAAAATATTGTTATTTTTTTTTTCAAATTTGGGCAAGGGCAGATAAACGGGTTTTTAGTATTTAAACTTGATTTTATGGTGCTTGCATAATGATAACTGAAAAATCAATATTTTTTTCGGAAAGTTGAGCTTTTTTCACACGAAAAACCTATGTTTTATATATTTTTTTATGCTTGTAAAATAGCGGGAAAACTAAATGAAAAACAAAACAATTAAAAAAATCACAAAATACCCAACAGCGAAAATAAGAGGAAAAATTCTGTAAAAAAATCGGGACTCGTTTTGCGATGTGAACTTTCAGCTGGTAAAGTTACAAAAAGATCCGAGAAGACGAGACCGGATCCGACGTCTAGAATTGGTGAACTTGCTCTTATACATAAAGACTTACATTACATTTTATTATTTACTTGGAGTCTATTTCACTTTATCAACAAAATTTTAATCTCAATTAAAAATATTGCCATTAAATTTTCGTTTTTAATATTTAATATAAATTCTATCTTATTGACAATTATGCAATATACAAATGAAATAGTAATACATTCTCTACGGTACCAATTGTAGAATATTCTTATTAGGTTGAAATAGGACATGAAGGAAGCAACGTTTTTGTAACATATGCCCAGTGGCGAACGGATGAAAGCCAAAAATCACACCAGGCTATGGCAAGATCTCTGGTGCTTGCATTATTTCCACCGGAAGTATTGCTTCAAAGTAATTTAAGAGGTGGTGCAAGCAAAATTGATGTAAATTCTGCTCGACGTCCAGGATTAGATAAAAATATAATGACTGCAATCGAAGGTATCTGATTAATGCTCAATTTGTTAATATATACACTAGGGTGGACGTTGAATTCCATCTTGAAGATTGAAACCCCACAGTTTAGAGGAAAAATAAAGAACAATTTTTGTCCACAAAAAGAAGTTTCTGGAATAAAGTCAACACGTGCCAGTAAGGTCTCAAAGTTTCCCATTAGCCTCACAGTGCATTTTTGAATTAAGATCCGTAAAAATGCATGTGTTTTGAACAGGGAACTTTGAGACCTTACCGGCACGTGTTAACTTCATTTCAGAAACTTCATTTTGGGACCAAATTTTTTTTTTTTTTTTATTTCCAGTCAAACTGTGGGGTTTCACTCCTCACCTAACTCGCTGGGCTACACCATTTTCCGTCGTCACGTTAAAGTAGGAGAAAATACCACTTTTCCTTAAAAGTGATCCAGAATGTTTGTTTTTACAAGTTTTATAGTGATATGGAATCGTCGGAATATATCGAGTAAGACATAAAAAGCTAATTACAAAAAGAAGACGAGAAGGCACGAAATATTCGAAAGGTGCCTCTTTTCTTAGGGTGCCGCCGGGTCACTGGTGACCCAGGTATAGCCCAGCGGGTTAATTATTCAATAATAATATATGGTTTAATAATTCCGAAACGTATATATTAAATGATGTGTGTAATTTACTAATTCAGAAGCTGTAACAGAAAAATTTATGGACGAATTTAAACCAACGATTTCCGGTATCGCAATCAATAATATGCTGACGGACCTATACGCCGAAAGAATAAGTTACGGGCGGTAGCTCATCAAACTAATTAAAAAATGTACCAGAATAATAAAACATTTAATAATAAAATGCAGTTATCGATCAATTTGATCATACTTCAAAGTATTTTTTATAAAACAGGTAGCAAAATATATTCATTAATGTATGATTTCATGTATTAAGATACAATTATTGAATATTTCTGTATATATTTTTGCCATATATAGTTTTTTGATACGGGTACCCTTTCCCTCCTGATGAGACGCCTGGAGAACCCCACTCTCTAAATCTGAATTAGTGAAAATTTCACTAATTAATTCGGTGATTTCATGAATCACTGTTACATTCAATGAATTCTTTAATAATTTAACGAGTAAATCGTAGTTTGCGCGCGTTGTCGATTATTCGACGATTTTTGTTCAAATTGGCTCTTATTTCTAACGTTATTGTTTAATGGACGTTCATGGATACCGCGGTCAATCTGGTAAGTTCATTTACACATGATTTAAAAAAATATTTTGTAACATTGAGATGAGTTACGCCGGGTGAATGCAGGGTTATGCCTCAGATTATACTGAACCTTAGATCTCTGGTTAATTTTTTAGAACTAACCATCAACATCATTTATAAAATGGAATATGCGTTTTTAAGCGCTAAAGAGCTCGTAGAAAAATTGCGACCAATTATAGACGACCCGCACACTTTACAGATTCTCGAGGGTAAGCAAGACTATGATATATTAATTTTAATCTTGAGATTGATGATCATTTGAAGTAGTTGACAAGTCTTTCATCTTTTGCGATGAAATAATGAACCGTTCGCAGATTATCTTCTGCGGTACCACTGCGATAACTTTCCTGTGTCCACACTATCATCATAGAGCATTGAAAAAATGTTCACTATAGATAATACCATAGTGTAAAAGTTACGTTAGGCATTTCTTTAATTATCTGATAGGATTTTTCTCACCCACTTATAAAACGTATCTTTTTTTAATTGTCAATCTTTCATTAAGGGTTTTGCTGATATCTATAATACATGCAATTCGATATATTTTTGTAAAATTTTACGAATAACAATAACTTCCTTGCAGGATTCCCTCTGTAATATAATAAAGTGATTGAACACCTTTTTAATGAGCATCTCGCACTTCTCAGACATACTAATTATTCAGCCGAGTCAAAATCAGCGACAGGTGTTAAAGGAGATTGTTGCCTACATAGTTCTCGATATTTTCACCAGTGTAGAAACAAAATTTTTGATCCAATGCATAATTTTTTGGTTGGAATTTGTCCCATGGTACTAAAGTTGGTAATGCATGAAGATGTATCGGTTCAAAGGCTATTCAGTTGCGTTTACTTCAATGAACAAATATCTCCATTTCAGTACGGATACATTGAGATGGTCAATAGGCCTTCAGCAAATTTTACTGATTCTATGCTTCGTAAAAATGACCATTCTTTGAGCCAAAAAGCTATGCAAATGTGGTGTCTGATGCGAGTCTTTCCATTTCTAGTTTCGGACAAAGTTCCAACTCGTGACCAACACATGGCACTTATAACAACCCTGTTGCGAATTATGGAAATTATTTTTGCTCCAAAAATCACAGTTCATGAAGTGACATGCTTAGAAAATCTAATTACAAGCTTTCAATTAGAATTCCGAAGACTGTTTCCAAATGTTCACCCTATCAATAAGTTTCACCATCTATCTCATTACCCGGAATGTATTTTGTGGTCCGGACCTTTGGTTAGTTATTGGTGTATGAGCCCTTACGGAAAAAAAATACTGAAAGTACTGCCAGTACAGCAGTACTTGAAGTACTGCCAAAGTACTGCTGTACTTATTTCGCGAGTACACACAGTACTCATAGTACTTCAAGTACAAAAATTACTGAGAAGGGATATATAAGTAGGTGGCAAGTACTAGTGTGGTATGACTGAAGTATTACTTTAAGTTCTAGCCCTTCGGTATTAGTCCAATAAGTACCAGCTAAAACCGTACAGTACAGTATATGAAGTCCACGTACTGCAATATAATAGTATTTGGACTAGCACTGTAGTACAGCAGTAGTATTAATTCTGAACTTGGACTAATGCGGCATTACTAGTTCGAGTGCTGCAGTACTAGTTCGAGAACTGCAGTATTGGTTCGAGTACGAGTACTGGAGTATTAATTCGAGTACTAGTAGTGCAGTATTGGTTCGAGTATTAGTACTGCAGTATTGGTTCGAGTACTAGTACTGTAGGATTGGTTCGAGTACGAGTACTGGAGTATTGGTTTGAGTACTAGTACTGCAGTATTATTTCAAGTAATAGTACTGCGGTATTAATCACAGTTAATACTTGTGTACTTATAGTACTGGTACTCTTGTACTGATAGGTCAAAGTGCCACAGTACTGAGTACTGTAGTGCACTTGTACTTAGTAATAGTGCTTCTCAACTTAGTACTAGTACTCTCGTACTCGGTACTAGTATTCTTTAAATCCGTACTAGTACTCATGTACTAAGTACTACTAGTCCCCTGTACTAAGTACTAGTAGTCTTGCACTAAGTACTACTAGTAATCTACACTTGGTACTAGTACTCTGCACTTAGTACTAGTACCCCTGTATTAAGTACTACTAGTTCTCTGTACTTAGTACTGTAGTGTTAGTACTAAGTACTGAAAATTCGTGTACTTACAAGGAGAGTATCGCACCTCCGGGTCATCGATCTTGACCAAACTTATAGGGGTGATTCCTTGAGCCAAAATATTAATTACGAGCTGAATAACTCTCTTGAATGGGCCTTCACTCTGTCAATTTACCTAAATGTACAACAGAAATCAGCGAAACCCAGGTTTTGCAAATCGCCATGAAATAACCAGTTTTTGTGCTGCGTTATGAGATTCTACATTGCACTGAATATTTAAACATTGAATACAGTCATTATTCTACATTATATTGTCGAAATTTAACATCCCAGCTATAGAAAATCACTGTATTCTGCGCCTATTGACACATTACTACTAGTAGTTTATCGCTCGTTCAACATTCATTTGGTGAATCCGAAGACCTCTTCTGACTTGAAAAATGTTGCTTATATGTAGCCTCAATACTCCCACTGACAGCATACGAAATCCTGTGAACTACCACATAATAACGATTTCATCGCAATATTACATTTATTATTTCAGAAGAATATGTATATACTATATTATATTCATTCAATGGGACGACGTTAGGTCAGGATAAGTGAGGTCAGTTTTAAGGTTAGACATTTGTAGGCTACTCGTTTGAAAACCGAGAACACGACGAGCAGACGACGCATTTCTGGAGAAATGTCGAATATACGCGACGATCGATGTCAATACGTCAATCTATGCAGAGAGTCGTCCGATCCAATATATCGAAAAGGATTGAAACCAAGAAAACCCAGATGGTAATATGTAATAAAAAGTATTTACCAAGTCTTATTATGGAAGGCTATTTTTTGCAGCGGTTTGATTCTCCATGAGGCAGTAGCCTACAAATGTCTAACCTTAAAACTGACCTCACTTATCCTGACCTAACGTCGTCCCATTGAATGAATATAATATAGTATATACATATTCTTCTGAAATAATAAATGTAATATTGCGATGAAATCGTTATTATGTGGTAGTTCACAGGATTTCGTATGCTGTCAGTGGGAGTATTGAGGCTACATATATGCAACATTTTTCAAGTCAGAAGAGGTCTTCGGATTCACCAAATGAATGTTGAACGAGCGATAAACTACTAGTAGTAATGTGTCAATAGGCGCAGAATACAGTGATTTTCTATAGCTGGGATGTTAAATTTCGACAATATAATGTATAATAATGACTGTATCCAATGTTTAAATATTCAGTGCAATGTAGAATCTCATAACGCAGCACAAAAACTGGTTATTTCATGGCGATTTGCAAAACCTGGGTTTCGCTGATTTCTGTTGTACATTTAGGTAAATTGACAGAGTGAAGGCCCATTCAAGAGAGTTATTCAGCTGGTAAATAATATTTTGGCTCAAGGAATCACCCCTATAAGTTTGGTCAAGATCGATGACCCGGAGGTGCGATACTCTCCTTGTTAGTAGTGAGATTTGTGTACTAAGTACTGAGCTCTCAGTATTTTTTTTCCGTAAGGGAGGTACGAAGCGAATCATGGCATAATTAGAAACCGTGCTCAAAACATGCACAATTTTAAAAATCCTCAAAAAACCCTGGTATGAATCTCTCAGTGTGGTCAGAGCGCAAGGTGGGGTGAGAAGGATGTAAAACTTCATAAATTTTTTTTTAGGAAGGCACAAATTTAGAGCAACTGATTGATAAAGCAAGGTACAATAAAACCGAGAATGTTCAGCCCTACTTAATTATGGTTGATGGACAACAGTCCAGTGCATCCTCTTTTATTCAAGGAGATGGATGGTTCATTGAAGTCAATGATAAAGGCAACCCTATTGTGGGTTGCGATCTATTATACAAATGCATGTACGTCCTAAATGTTGCATATCCGGAAAGTTTACGAAATTTTAACAACTTTTTGGATTGCTAACTTCATGGAATCCTAAACCAACCTAACAGTCTGGTTTCCTCTGTCCACATAAACATTTCTAACGTAGAGTTAGAACAAAGCGACAACGACTCGACATCTGATGAGTAATTCGTTTCAATGAGCCTTTAATAGTATTGTGCAATATTATTCAGTATTTGCATGGATATAAGGGGACCCATCATGGTATTTGCCACCGTCCAATGTATATACTGTTTCAAAAGTTTGAGAATTAAATTGATTGTTCTTATGAGTAATGTTTTCTGTTAATTTATTCAGTTCTTCCCATGATCAATTGATTATTGGAATTCAACAATTACTTAATATTGAAATTTATCCATGGAAAATCCATAGCTCTATGGTGAAACTGAAGTATCCTACAGAAATAATGTGGAAAAAATTGGAAGTATACAGATATATGTATATACACAAACATGTAACAACTATAATAATGTTTCTACACCCATTGATATATTTATGGCATTGTCTTCTGTTGGCTATGCTATTTCTTCTCATATCCGGGGGTTTTGTCACTGTTGCCCAAATTTTTAGACAATTTTTTAAAATAAATGTAATTTTTTGTGGTTAACTGATCGAACCAGTGCATTCTTCACTCTTTGAACCAGTGCATTCTTCACTCTTTGAACCAGTGCATTTTTCGCTATTTGAGCCAGTGCATTTTTCACTATTCGAAGCAGTACATTTTCACTATTTCAACAAGTGTGCCGATTTCACTGATTGAATCAGTAGAACTTCACTAATTTACAGTGGCAGACTTATAACTGTAACAATTAGTGATTATTCACTGCTAATCAGTGAAATTTCACTAATTCAGATTTAGAGAGCAAGAAATGATTTCTCAAACCTCGACTCCCAGACGATCCCCAGTGGGGATCGAGGAGATTATTGAACCAGTAAATGTTCGGTGGTCCGAAGAGCTACCTTATGGGATTAGACGAAGAAATAATAGACCCTTAACTATAACCATTGAAGGAAATATCGGATGCGGTAAAACAACTTGCACTAAAAAATTTTTGAATGACAAAAAATATTCTTACACTATGTAACGAATCGTATATATTCCATAGCGAGTAGCAACTAGGAGTCGAGGTCCTGTTATACTTTTGTTTATTTAATCAAATGAATCATAAATATATTCCATAGCGAGTAGCAACTAGGAGTCGAGGTCCTGTTATAATTTTGTTTATCTAATCAAATGAATCATAAATAAATTCCATAGATGGAAGCACAGTTATCTCAATTTAATATCTCCACCAATAGGTGGTTATATATCTCGTGATAAAAGTAATTATGTTATTTAAATATAAGATGTCAATTTTAAGTCGTAGGTGTGCGCCATACACCATTTAAAAAGAGATCTCTAAGGCATCGCGGATCGTACCTCGGTCTTTCTGCCTGTCCTTATTCTTCTCTTATAATATAGAAGAACAGGTCGGCTAGCATCGCGGATCGTACTTCGGTCTTTCTGCCTGTCTAAGTTATCTTTTTATTTATTCAAATCCTTTCTTCAAATACAATAAAGGGTTAACAAGCATCGCGGATCGTACTTCGGTCTTTCTGCCTGTCTAGTTATCCATTCTCTTAAATATTTCAAATAAATTCATTCATAAATAACGTAAATATATTGTATGGCCACCGAAAATAATAGATTAATCCTTATAAGGAAACATATAATATTTGCGTAAAAGGGCCTTTTACCGGCAATCCAATCTCGTCGGGTTCCTGTACGCAATGGCCAACCCTTACCGGGGTCGGGGCCAACGTCGCAACCAACAATTGTAAATAGTTTATTATGTTATTATTTATTGTTATATGTTATATGTTATAATTCATTAAAATTTGTTATATAGCATGGAAGACGTATGAGAGACATTTTTATTTGATAGTAATAAAATTCATTAGTATTTAATAAAACACATATTAAAATAAAAAATCTTTGACAATAATAAAATTTATTAATATTTAATAAAACACATATTATAATAAACTTTCGTTTATTTTCAGGCAATCGAAATCATTAATATGTAATAGAATTCATACTTATATGAAGTACTGGATCGAAAGAAATCCAAATATTTTTTTTTTATTATTAAATCAAAATGTCCCTCAGTGTATTCACTGATTTTATGGGTCAAAATCATTTCATATCGTGCGCGTCTTACGGGACGAAAGAAATGAAATGTAATGGTAATTGATCAATTTTGTCATTTAGCGTTAATTATGTTAATCAGTCAATGTATGTATGTAGTACAGCAGTGGTTTTCAAAATGTTCGCCAACTGCTGGAAGTGGCTAATAAAACGCACACAATATATTTAATCGAAAGACGACGAAAAATTATCAAATATCGATTACATGTTTTGGAACCAAATGAAGCACTGCGCCCGCGCGCGTGTTTCAATTGAAAAATCATTCGTTTATTTCGTCTTTGGATACATTTTTGTGACTGACATATCTATTTATTTTATCCTGTCTCTTAATTTTAAATTTCAATCTTTCAAAATGCCTCGTCGCGCCAATTCCTCCCGAAGCCAATCAAATGAACCACCAAAATCAAAAAAACCTAAAATTGACGATATCGCTCCGTTTTCTACTACTGAATACATTCAAAATATCGAAATCGGAGATAAATTTGCGTGAGCCACAAATTTACCAATATTACTATTACTTCAATGTCTCATTATCTTATCTCCGTTTTTTTTTATTTTTTATGTAGAGCTATTATTGGATACGTCGACACTATTCAAGCCAGCAGAATCAGAAGGAAAACTTCGCGAGATAAGCCAGAATTGGACTTATTCAAATTTGTCATAAATAATAATAACGGCACCAGAGTATCCTGCTATAAATGGGGCGATGAGGCCCATCATCTATCAAACGAAATTAAACAAAATCAGGTCAATCATATTTGCACCTCTCTTCTATATTACATTATATTTGGACATTTTTCTTTATGAAAAGTGTATATCCCTTGTTTTTAGATTTACCTTCTTCAAAACGCAACCGCGAATTTAGCCTCATCGTACAACCTTGGAAACGCTCATTTCGAACTACAATTAAAATCATTTTCAAAAATAACTTGCTTCGGAGTATTCCACGTTTTTCAAAATTCGGATGAAATTAACTCTTGTGACTTTTCTGCCATCCCCCACAAAACTGGAATTATAAGTAAGATTATTTTCGATTAACCGTTGTTCACTTGCTAACAATTTGTTTAATAACCTTAACTGTAGAAATTAGAGGCTACGTCAAAGACGAATTTATTAGGCCTTCCAAAATCCGAGCCGACGAATACATCGGTACAGTGACTGACGGTGAATTCAAAATTGAAATCCTTTTATCTATAATGTCGTCAAACTGAGTCCAAACTGGTAAGCCGGGAAATTTTAAAGAATTTAAATACTCGATAGGATAATTTAAATTCGCATCAGTCTCAGTTTGGTCCACTCCTTTATATTTTGCTCGATCGATACTGAAATAGGTTTTTTCAAAGGTTTTAATCTTTTTTAATATTTTGTCATTTAATTTGTAAATGTCTTGATTATGACTTGCTAAAATCGTATGATTAGATAAATCTTCCATATTATCGTTAACGGTACCGTAAATTTTTTCGCAAATATCATCAGTTTTCCATTCCTCAGGGATTTTAAATGAGTCTATCATTCCTTCTCCAATGTTTAATAAAAATGATGAAAATGTCATATTGCTATTTCTCATATTTTTTTTTAATGTTAAAATTTTGAAATCTTTCCATAAATTTGAATATTTGATTGTTTCATGAATGATATTTAATCGCGAGCCATTTTTTACAACCGGTAAGATTTGACGAAAATCGCCACCTAAAATGATTAATTTCCCTGCAAATGGAAGATTATAAATATTACAGCAATCTTTCAATGTTTTATCGATGATTTCCAATGCTTTTTTAGGAATCATTGACGCTTCATCCCATATAATGATATCACATTCCCTCAATTTTTTTTTATCAGAATCTAATTTTAAAAACGAAGCTTCGATGTTTGATAAGTCCAAAGGTAGTCTAAATGTTCGATGACTTGTCATGCCACCTGGTAATAATACTGAAGCTATCCCAGTCCACGCCATAGATACAACTTTTTTCCCTTGACTAATATAATAATGAATCAATGTTTTATATAAAAACGTCTTACCGGTACCCCCAGGACCATCAATAAATATCAAACGTCTTTCATTTGTATTTGTTATATAATCAAATATATATTTTTGATCTTTATTGCATTTTGTAATCATTTCATCAAATAATTTTTCATTATTCATCATAAATATTCGATTGTCTTCAAAATCTTCATTATTTATTATTGGTTCTGGAAGCTGGAAATCCGAGCATGTCATATTTTCGGAATTTAGAATGTCGCTTATTTCTTTCAAAGCTTTGTCTTCCTTATTTTCCTTAAAATCTTCGCCAAAATATTTTTTATATTTATTCCAAATTTTTTTAGCAAAAGACACATTGTCCGAAATAAGAAACCACGCGAAAAATTTACGTAATTGTTTTGGCATTCCAACATTACATACTTCGTCAAAAATTTCAAAAATATGTTCATCGCTTTCAACTAATCCCATCGCGATTGCCGTTTCTTTATAAGATAGATAACTATGATTTTCATGTTGTTTTAAATCGTTAAAAGACATGGCTCCTTTTTTTCTATTCAAAATTAATTTTAAATGGAAACGTTCGGAATCTTTAGGACTTACGCTGTTAATACGTCCCACCACTTTCGAAAATTGTTTACGCTTTATCCATTTTTTTTTAGAAAGATCAAAGAGATAATTTTTTGGTATGTTGATATACAGTATATCTCTTGCAATTTGGTCTCGTTGATTTAATTTGAACCAAGCGGTTAGAGTGGTTTCAGAATTGTTTAATGCATCTGTTTCTTTATTTTCCTCATAAATTATTCTCTGTTGGTTCTCAGTATGTACTGCTAAACGAATAATGGTATGAGATCTACCAGAAAGAGGTAATTCTTCTATTCGCCAGGCAGATTCCATTGGACTTAGATAACGACTATCAACATACTCAGAAATTTCGTCATAAATGTCATCATTTTTATCAATTTCTTGCTGACCTTTTTTCAATTTTACGTATGCCCTATCATGTCCTTTGTGTAAATATTGGTAAATATATTTTATACTCATAACTGAAGCACAATATTCTACATTTATATGACATTCATATTTTTTCAATAATTCCGGATTATAAGGTACTACCATGGAATTGTCAACGTTAATAAATTGGCCATTAATTTTCTTATTGTACACGTATCCTTTCTCGCGATTATCGATACGTCTATAAATTGGAAAACCATTATCCTTAAACGCAGTATGCTTACAAAATGCTTTTGGAAAATTTTTCGTACAAGTGTTTTTGTTTGAATCATAACATACTGAATAAGATGTATGTGGACCATGCAACATATGTTTGATCACTAATGTTTGTAAATGGATATCATTCAAAGGAATTTCCGCACTAATAAATTTATCGATTGTTTCCGGATTTGATAGTTTATTAGCGTAGTCCAAAACACATAAAATATGAGAATGAGGTAAACCGCGCTTTTGAAATTCTATGGTATAAACAAATGCTAATATTTTCCCAAACACTTTGCCACTAATAATATCAGACATGATCGATTTAAGTTTAGAATGGAATAATCTCACGATGAGCGTAGGAATATCGTTGCAAGTTGTTCCGGGTGGAAAGTTATTTAATATCCTTCTAATCTCTGGCCAATTTGGATTACAAGTGACAGTTATGAATAAATCAGGTCTACCGATATCCCTAGAAATAGCAACTGCATCTTGATATAATTGATACATGTGTCGCGGACTACCTATATATGAAGATGGTAATACAAACATATTTCCTAACCTTTCTTTATTTTCGAAATTACCCGATCTATTCATAGCACTACCGGCGACGTGGTCCACTAATCCTTGATAACACTCTATTCGTAATTGTTTCTGGTTGTACCTGATATAATTTAATCTGTTACTTTCGATAATTATATAAGCTTGGATTATATATTGTTGTGTCAACCTTCCACAATACAGAATAGGATTAAATTTACTTTTTGGTCTGTACGCTAAACGATATGAATAATATTGAAGCGCTGTTAATCGTTTTTGAACATCGGGATTTTGTGTGAATACTGAGCTCCAACCTAAATCACCACAAGGGAACATCAAAGGGAAAACCATAGGGTCGATATGAAACGATAATTTATTTAAAGATGTATGACTATTTACACCAGGTGGAAGATCTTTTGGATAAACACTAGGGTGCTTTTTTTTTGACGACTATTTTTTTTTTTTCACTCCCATCTTGAAATCTTGTGGGAAATACCTAAAAAAAAATTTCCTCAAAATTTGAGCCCTTAATTTAAATATTAGGCGCTCACCCAAGGCATGCAAAGATTTCCTGCTTAAAATACACGTAAACTTTAATTTTTTTTTTTCAAAATTCTACAGTTCAGTGGCATTTTATGGTATAGTCTAGGACATTAGTAGGTTTTCTTCAGAATTAAATGCTCTACAAAAAAGCCTATTGCAGTGAAGTCGTAACTCACACCGGCGAGGTCGTACGGGTCACCCAAACCCAATTTTTTTATGAAATTCTTGTTTTTTTGCCCTTATCTCATAAATGACAAAAGCTACAAAAAAAAATATACGAGACAAATTTTTTAGGAAATTTAATTTCCTACAAAAAAGTTTAAGAGAGCCAAATTCCTAACATCGATATTTATTGAGATATTCGGCTAAAAAATAAAAAATAAAAAAATAAAAAATCAATAATTCGACAATTTAACGCAATCATTCATAGAAATTCCATACTTCCTCAACTTAAAAGCCCAATATCTCAATAAATTTCGATGTTAGGAATTTGACTCTCTGCAACTTTTTTGTAGGAAATTAAATTTCCTAAAAAATTTGTCTCGTATGTTTTTTTTGTAGCTTTTGTCATTTATGAGATAAGGGCAAAAAAACAAGAATTTTATGAAAAAATTGGGTTTGGGTGACCCGTACGACCTCGCCGGTGTGAGTTACGACTTCACTGCAATAGGCTTTTTTGTAGAGCATTTAATTCTGAAGAAAACCTACTAATGTCCTAGACTATACCATAAAATGCCACTGAACTGTAGAATATTGAAAAAAAAAAAATTAAAGTTTACGTGTATTTTAAGCAGGAAATCTTTGCATGCCTTGGGTGAGCGCCTAATATTTAAATTAAGGGCTCAAATTTTGAGGAAATTTTTTTTTAGGTATTTCCCACAAAATTTCAAGATGGGAGTGAAAAAAAAAAAATAGTCGTCAAAAAAAAAGCACCCTAATAAACACACATATCAAACGTTGATGGTATCTGACCATCTTTGGATATTATTAAGGCCGCACATTCAGCAGTTGAAGGAGCATTGTATCTATTTTTGTCCAAATTTATATTACGTACAAAATATAAATAATATTCCGGTAATGATTCGTCTTTGCTAAGTTGATACAAATATTTGTATTTTTTGGCATATGGGTTATTATTATTCAATAAATTTTGTATATACTCAATGTGACTTTGCGCCAAATTGTCATCTTCTTTCAGGCGTTTTTGTGTTGCCTCATTATCATCATATATATATATATATATATTTGTCCAAAATTTGGATTTTCACCATTTACCGAAATGATACTGCTTGGAATTGTGTGACACACCTGACCTTGTATTTTCAAGTTATAAACACCTTTTTTTGATTCACTCAACACATTTGCACTGAAACTTGCAAACGAAAAACGATTATTATAATACCTAATTAGGTCCCTAAATTTTCTATCATGTAATACTAAATTTTGTAATTTTTCGTCATAATCACTCATCGGAGGAAGTTTTATTTTCCCATAATGACAGCAACTTTTTTTTGAAAATTCGACTGACCAAAATAGTGCTGAACAATGAGGGCACATATAATTTAAATCCCCAAAATCAAGATACCAATTTTCCCGAGGTAATGCTTGAATTTGATTATTTAATTTTGCAACTTGCTGAGTTATTCTTCTCTTATTTAATCTATATTCCGCCATATTTATCGCTTTATCTTTTTTTCTTTTCTTTTCTATACGTTCTTCGTTCATAGCTTTAACAACATCTTTTTTTCGCTTTTTCTCCAAACGTTCTTCGTTCATCGCCTCAATCAAATCTTTATTCCGTTTTTTCTCCAAACGTTCTTCGTTCATCGCCTCAATCAAATCTTTATTCCGTTTTTTCTCCAGACGCTCTTCATTCATTTCCTCAACTAAATCTTTCTTCCGCTTTTGATCCAAACGCTCTCGATTCATTGTCTCAACTAAATCTTTTTTTCGTTTCTTATCCAAACGCTCTTCATTCATTCGCTCAACTAAATCTTTTTTTCGTTTCTTATCCAAACGCTCTTCATTCATTCCCTCAACTAAATCTTTATTTCGCTTTTGCTCCAATCGCTCTTCGCTCATACCTCGAATAGTATCCCTCAACCTTTTTTTATGTAATTTATTTTCCAAAAGATTATAAACCTGTCGTTTTTCATTAATCCTTTCCTTGTTATGATAGTAATGTAGTCTATTAGTTCTATTTCTACCTGTTAAGGGGGTATTCTGGTCTAGAAGCCTAAATTTTAAGCATTTTTCAAACTAAGATTAAAAAAAAATGAAGAATAATTTTACTATCCATTTTTTTATATGTTATTTATTGGTGTTTCAACAATATGAGAAAAAATTATAAAAAAAAAAAATCCAAAATTCGCTAAATTACAGGCCGGTGAAGTGGGGGCCTCAGAAAAAACGGTGCACCCTGGTTGACAGGATTTAACCCCTTTGAGTGATCTGAAACAAAGAATTTTGAGAAATTGTCAATCAGTAAAGATGTCGCTACCGGGTGGACCTTAGCCAAAAAAAAAAAAAAAAAATTCACAAAATGGCGCCAACTTGAAAAAAAAAATTTTTTTTACCCTCTTTTTTTGACCTTTTCGAATTTTTTAAAAATACTCAAAATTGAAATTTTTCAAAATCCAAGGCTCACCCGATAGAGAGATATATAAAGAAGATTTACACCAAATTACAAAGAAATCGGTCGGGTAGAACTTGAGATATCATGTCAACCACTTCGAAAAAAGTAGTTTCGAGAAAAACGCGTTTGAAGTTAGAGTTATAATAATATTTAATACTTACTTTAGACTTAAAATCTTCTGTATCTCCGAAAATAATTCGAATTTTGAAAAATCCTTTTAAGGGCATATTCTTAAAGGTCTAAACTTTGAAAATATGCAAAAAAAAAAAAATCGATTTTTTCGAATTTCTAGACCAGAATACCCCCTTAAACTTGAATTCGCTGAATTTATAATGTCATAGTGACCTCTGTCTAAACAGCCAGATAATAAGAGAATTAATTTATTTATACTCATCTCATCCCCATATTTTCTTGGATCCTCGAAACAATTTATATAAACCGATACGTGAATATTATAGATCTTCACAAACGACTCTATTTCTACTTCCCCCCCAAAGACTCCTGTTTTTGACATATGCGCCTGGTAAGTATATTTATCTAAAATTTCTAAACCGTACGATTGATCGCCCACAATAAATGATTCATATACTGACCAGTTTTGAACTACATCAGAAACAATTTCTAATCTTATTTTTTGATACTTTTCTTGATCCTTATATAAAAAATGCGAAAAACATCTAAATAAACAATTACCGTCTCCCACTATACGTACTGTAATAGCCCGGTTATCATTCATTTCAATTAAATGACTAACTAAATATCGTCAGTTAAGTATCTCAAAGAGAATACGCAACGAAAATATTTATAATTAAAATAAAACAACCGCAGTAGATAAATTGTCTATTCTACTCTCACCTCGGCTATTTGACGCGATATCCAATCCACAAAATCTTATCGGGATTTATGATTCAGGACCCGACGATCTAATATATATTTCTCGATATTTTTTCAAATCTGCCAGATCTTCAAGCGACCTTAAGTTTTGTTAAACAGTTGGCTTACGTTGTTTCTCTACCTATTGTTTTTTCGCGAACTGTCAACTTTGAAATAGGTTCGTTCCCTTAATATCAACCCCGATTCCGAATTCCCAATTCTTCTTCTCTTACGTCATTTCCTACGTCTATCAAGAAATATTTTCGGTATAATATTCAAGATCCCCAATATTACTGGATATATTTTTTCAAATCTGTCTATAATGATGCGTGAAAATGCTGGGTCAACTCGGTCCAAAAGCCTAGGAAAGCGGCAGGGAGAGAGGGAGTGGAGGGAGGGGTTCACATGACCCAAAGCAAGGGCCCAAGGCACAAGAGAGCCAGGGAGGGGTTCGCATGACTCGATCCAAGGGCCCAGGGATGAGGGGGGGAGAAAGCCGAGCGGAGCCGAGGTGGCGGGGAGGGGTTCACATGACTCAAAGCAAGGGCCCAAGGCACAAGAGAGCCAGAGAGGGGTTCGCATGGCTCGATCCAAAGGCCCAGGGATGAGGGGGGGGGGGGGGGGGGAGCCGAGCGGAGCCGAGGAGGCCATGGAATGTCTGACACGGCGGCGGCGGCGATATATCTTTATAATATAGAGAGATATATATATTTACTAGGGGGGCTACGCCCCCCTGCGCGCTTCGCGCGCCAACCCCCCCTATTTCAATTTGTATCATTTGTCGAAGTCAAAGTGATGGCATGTTTTTCCGTTGTTCGGTTCGGTAATTAAAGATAAATTGATATCACAAACCTTGTCCTACTGGTTCCATTATCCAATTTACCTAAACGTTAATAAATTTATAAAATCGCAAAACTTAATTAACTATAGTTATTTCCAAAAATTCATCGAATATCGATCACATGTGTCGAAATTAAATGTAGAAACAAAAAATGTAAACCGTAACTATATTCATTTGAAAAATCAATTGTTCTTGTTTTGTTGGGATAAATTTTTGTGACTGATACATTTATTTATTTTATCCTGTTTATTCAATTTAAATTCAATTTAAATTCCTGCAAAATGCCTCGTCGTGCAAACTCATCTAGAAGCCACTCACTCGAACGACCTAAATCAAAAAAATTTAAGACTGACGACAATATTCCTTCGCTTTCGACTACGGAATATATTCAAAACATTGAGATCGGAGATAAATTTGCGTAAGCAATAATTTTACTAATATTATTATTATTTTAACGTAAAGTCTCATATATTTCTCCTTTTTCTATGTAGAGCTATTGTTGGATACGTCGACTCTATTCAGTGTAGTAAAATTAAACGCAAAGCGTCACTAAATAAGGCAGAAAAACCAGAATTGGACTTATTTAAATTCGTCCTGAATAATAATGACGGCCAAAGAGTCTCTTGTTACAAATGGGGCGATCAGGCCCCGCAATTATCAAACGAAATTAAACATAACCAGGTAAATCGTATTTACATCTTTCTTCTGCATCACATCATTTTTGGTGGACATTTTTTTCTTGTTAACTCTGTACCCTTCGTTTTTAGATTTACCTTCTTCAAAACACAACCGCTACTCCCGCTTCGTTGTACAACCTTGGCAACGTTAACTTTGAACTACAATTAAAATCTTTTTCGAAAATAAGTTGTTTCGGAGTATTCCACGTACTCCAAAACTTCGATAAAATTAATTTCTCTGACTTTCCTGACATTCCTCACAAAACTGGAATTATAAGTAACGTTATTTTCGATCGACCATTTTCCGAAAACTTGTCCAATAACTTGTTTAATAACCTTAACCTGCAGAAATTAGAGGATATGTCAAAGACGAATTTATTCAGCCTTCCAAAATTCGAACCGACGAATACATTGGCACAGTCACTGACGGCCAATTCAAAATTGAAATTGTCTTATCTAATGTTTTCAATCTAAGTCCAATCTCTGCTGGCCAACGAATAGAAATTGTAGGCGATGTTCAACAAAACGGTGAATAATCTTTAATCTAAGTTTTTAACTCAATGAGGAAATACAAAATATTCTCAATATCGAAAAAAAATGAAATCATTATTATTGATTAAATGTTCTTTTTATGCTTTTAATACGTCTTTCTAGACCACCACTTCTTCCTACATGTGCCGACTTTCGAAAACATCAAAATCCTGGATGACCCCCCTATGCCTCTTGCAAAATTATTATGCGTTTCCAGAATGTTAGGAATATAACGTGATAATTTTTTACGTGTTAATCATCTTTTATTTTTGATCTTTTGTATTTATATTATGTAATCATATGCATATGTGTTAAAAATATATAGTGGATTAGGCTTTCAGAGGAAACCACTTTAAAAAAAACGCGCCGAGTTATCTACTGCAAAGTGGTGTGGAAACGATAACTGTCGCATAATGGTTATTATCCTCACTTACATACATCTCTTATTATTTTCAGACCTTTCCCTACTTACTGCTACCCTACCCTTAGTGATTACGTCATCTAAAGACAGGCCCTCAACTTTCATGGATAAAAGTATCATCCACCCCTAGGTGGTGTGAAAAGATATAAATACAGAGATCGATTCGATACGAATACGAATACAGACATAGGTTTCCAAATCTTATCTAAATGATGTATAGTGTTTGAAATTAATAAAATATTAATCGGTATGACATACATTTTTCAAGTGGAATGGTTTCTTTATGTTGATATCAGAAATTGATTAATTCAAAATATTCGTATTATGAGTGGGAAACATATTTTCATTGATAAAATTCAGATACGGTCATGAATCTTTGTTAGGTGATCTATTAATTGTTAGATTTTATCTATGTTATTGTATTACATAATTTGTTAGCCTCCAGCGCATATCATCGTTCTCTAATAAATAAACGTGAGTTTAAAATAGTCAAGAGTTCAATATTGCGACAGTAGTTTTTAAATTTCCCATATGGTGATATGGAGAGCCGTCTTGATTGAACTCTGCATTAAATGTAGTTTCCTATTGATTACCTATGGTGTATATCGAGAGCCGTCTTGAATCGCAATTTTGTCAAATGCCAAAGAACTCGTAAGCTTTTCGAGGTAATAACCGTGAAACGATTTAATGAATGCGATGTAATCATGTATAGGTGTTACGGAATACTGATGACATGCGATTACATGCATGTCGCCATCTGTCGGTAACCTGATAGATTCGCATGACAGTTATATATCGGCCGATCATCGATATCAGTGAGGCCGATCAAGTAAAGGATTACTTTTTTAAGCGCTATGATCGCTCTCACTTCTCGTTCCAAGCGCTCACTTTTTGTTTCGCGTAACCATGTAATAAATAAATAACATTTGTTTCATTCAATCCTGAGACTGAACGGGGCCTGGTTCCGTAAGTATTGATAATTATCAATTAAATTTAATATCAATATGTCCGAAATTAATTCACTGCATTAATTATTTCTCAGTTACAAAATCCAAGATGGAGAATCTTATTGAAAATGGTATGTTATATAATCTTCAACAATTATTACGATTATTATTTTTCTTCACGCATTCACATATTTTTATAAATAATCATATGAATTATATCTTCATTTGAAAACGAAGAAGTGCAACAACCGGGGCCAGAACTCCAGCAGCTGTATATTTATATATAATAAAATCATTTAAAATCGATTAGCTTACGTATTGCGGATTGTAAATTTTCTTTCTGCCTATATAGTTCATTGAATATTGTAATCGAATCTTATTAATTATAATAAACTTATATACAATAGAATAGTTTAATTCAACCTCCAAAGAAGGAGTATAAGAGCCATTAAAATACTAATTTAATTTAAACCTTTATAATTTACAATATCCTCATACTATATTATTTAAATAAATTGATTTATTGTTCAAATAAAATGTCCGTATGTCCTTATTTCCTTTAGAATATATTGAAAAATTCTTTTAAAGAGTCAGGTATCGAATCGTTTTTCCATTTAATATTCGTTCATCTTCATTACTCTTTCTCGTTTGATCAGCCCAGAGAATTCTCAACGCCCTGATTTTATGAGTCTACAATTATATATCATTAGATTGGCGCCCAACATATTTTATTTACAAAGACCAATAGAAGAGCAAAATTAGCTTCAACTATTAGAGCCCTTAGATGAATACCGAAACCTAGCTGGAGAGAATCTCCTGAAGAAGATGTATAAGAATCCTAACAAATATGCATAACACTTCTAGCATCACGCGGCGATGACGATGAGAAATAGACACTTAGTTCAGACCGCGTTGCCTAATAAAATCATGGAGAGGTCAATTTATACGCTAGGCTCGTACAATTCCAGTACGCTACTAGTGTGTGTAGAATTTGTGCATGTATACGACCGCCAGCGCCGCCTAACTTGTGTGCCAGGCAACTCTGGGGTGACAATCGCATGCATGTATACGAAAACACAAGCTTGTTTATGCGAGTGTAGTAGTACGAGCCTAGCGTATAGTTGTAATTGTTTCGTAGAGGCACGTAGAAGAATGGGAGAGTTCGAAAATCTGGAAGCTCATCTACTATTAGAGAATGTTAGGGTTTTAATTAGCGAGTCCTCTGCTTACGAAGTAGATCTGATAGTTTATTTGAGGTTATCTCCAGAAGAGTCGTTTTCACGAGTAAATTCACGCGCTCGTTCCGAAGAAGACAGTATTCCTCTATCATATTTGAAAGTTCTTTATGAAGTACATGCAGATTGGTTAGTTAAAAAGAAATTCGCGACTCTTCCAGCACCAGTCCTGATATTAGACGCTGAAGCTTCGGCTGACGATGTATACATGAATTTTTGCGAGGTTATGATGAAGCCATACGATTTTTAGTTTATACTCTGAGACAACTCGGAATCATTCGGGTGGAATCGGGATAATTCAGAACTCTTTGCGAAACAATTAAGATCAAATCAATATGAGAATCAATAAAACAAATAAAATACAAGGAAATGAATAAAAATTTATTTGAAACAAATAATTAAAATTATAGTAGTTGTATACAATTTCAATATACCGGTTAGTAATTATATTCTCCACTACATGCTCAGTTAGAATTTCCATATTTTTACATTTTTCGCAATCAATTTCCTCTGTGACTACTAAGAGAGGGGTTTTGCAAAAAAAAAAAAAAAAAACACGCAGCGAAACCTCCTCTTGTGTCTAATTCGCCGACGAAGCTACGATGCAATTGGGTTAGACCAAGTGATTCTTCTTCTCGAATCCTAATAAATATATTGAAAATAATCAATTTCTTCAAAGTCAACATTTGATATATTAATTAGCTTGCCAGTCATTATATCATTGAATCCTATAAATATTATGAAAATTTTGCTTTTAATAGGACATAACTAACGAAATTTACAATAACTTCAAGTAGACTATTATTTGAATTTTCTAACTATCATTCACGCAGTTTGAGACTTGTTTGTCGGCTACAAAAACGGGGCTGTCTTCGACAATTGTCGATGAAATTGTTGCTGTGAAACATTTTGAAAAAACAAAAAGTTCATATTAGACTTATTTTCTTGCTGATCGAATTCTTCTAGTGCTATAGTTTTATATTCACTAGTAGAGGCCTGCGTATCTGATATATTTCCGTCAGAATTTGGATCAATCATCTCCAATACCTCAGCTGCAGTGAATCATACATGAATGATCAAAATTTCAAAACAATTATATTTAATTCTGCTTAGGTAAATTTACCTGTGAATGTCTGTTTATTCAGTTTTAATATAGTTGGGTTATCTTCAAGAATTCCCAACATTCCTGCTGTAAATCATATTCAGGTATGAGAATATTCGTGAAATAGAAGTCTATTTTATAGGTTAAGCTATCACATATTTGGTATTTTACTTACTTTCAACATTGAAATATATTTTTGTCTTCCAGCTTCGTCGAACAAATCATTACCTAGATGATCTGAGCATCTCTCAAAGCCATCCATAATCTTTTCTTGTTGAACAAATTTTCTTGTTAATCAAAAGCTCTATCTAACCACGTATAACGTTTCGAACGTTTCAGTCGTGGCTGCGATCAAAATTTGAAATTTTAACCTAAATCCCCGCGCTACTGGTATAAACCACATAGAACTAGCCACGCCTCTACCGGAATGAACCAAATTCGCAAAAATGCGTTTGGTACCTCTCGGTATAGTTTGGTTCTATACCAGAGGCTCGCTAAAAAATGCCTTTTATTAGACTATGACTTTGTTTCTCATGAATTTTTACATTACTTGGGCCCGGAGTACCCTTATCTAAATTCTCGACAACCTCATCTGATGTCTGAATTAAATCATCCAACATCATTCCGTTTTGATTCGTCATCTTGACGTCTGTTTTTTTTTTGCACTTCTTGTGAGAACCATCCCCAATTCTGCAAGTGTATATTTTTAATTATTTTATACTATTATATTTTTTATACCGGCGGAAGGCCGATGTAGTCTCTAATCTCAGGATGCTTGGACTTTCTTCACGGGTCTACTTGTTTTTTTTTTTTGTAACAGGGATGGTAGCGGATGATTAAATTCAAACGGTTTATAATAAACGATGGTAATGTTTTATTACATAAAATATTGAACGTAATTATTCAGTTTTCCTAAGTCTAATTATTTTAACGCTAACATAGTATAAACTTGGGTTGATGTGAATTTTATGAGAACTTACAGAGTAATTGCCCAGACAGCTGGGTCTTTAATAGAATTTTTTGGCTCAAATATAATGTTAAATATTCAGGTTTACTGAGTATGACTATCCCCAATTTACTTAATGCTAATAACGTGTATAGACGTGTAGATGTGAATTGGTGAGAATTTATAGAGTACTTGCCTAGACTGCTAGGTCTTCAAAGAGTTGTTGGCTCGAATATAAGTGGTTGAATTTATTTAATGCATGAATTTGATTCATTGAATTTTCTTTGAATTTAAATAAAGCTTATTTATCCCGAAATTACTCGACTGATAATTAATTCAACAGCTGTGCTTGTGAGAAACAAGGATCTGATAGGCAAGGAGGCCGAAGCAACTCCGCTAACTTCACTAATACTTCTAAAGCGATGCTGTGTATATAAAAATGCAATAGGAATGAATATCGAAATCGTCGGACAGGCAAGGAGGCCGAAACAACCTCGCTAGCTTCTCACTTTGATATCCTCAGAAAGACCTGCTCTGATTAAATAGCGATATTTGATGCTACCTCATTAAATCGAGAGATGACTTTGTAAGCGAGAAAGATTTTTAGGCAATATAACGCTTGGCGATAGTTGATAGTTGGTAGGTGGCGTCTTATTATGGTTAACCGCGCTGATGGCAGATGGCGCTTACAAACGCAGTTGTATGATATAGGAAAGAAATTCTTCTATTCTATCGGTGTGTACTAGTTGAGTATGATAACCTGAAGCACAACCAGTATGAGAGATGCTCTTATACCGTATTGGAAAATTTATAATACTCATGTAGTGTAATAAAGTACGTCGCATGAAGGCAGTTACAATACTTATAATACAAAATTTTTATATTTATTCTAAATTATGGGTATAGGATTTTTTCGAAAATACGAATGTGAGATAAAGAATGTTGCTATTATTTGTATTTGAAAAGACATAGTTTTCACACCATCAGTTTCGAAATATAGGTGAAACCATCACTTAAAATATTTTTAGTCGAGATCGAGGCACTCCCCAAATCTTCATATTTAAAAAACACCCATTCAACCACTTGTAGATCAATAATCTTAAAGGATTGGGTATGATCGTCAAAAAAACAGTCCAAAAGCTTTTTACATGTAAATAAAATCTCATCTTTTGCATTAGATACTATTAGCTGCACATCGAAAAACATATATATAGGACCTTCGGAATCTGGAATGACAAGAATAGAATTTTTCGTTATCCTGTCACCTCTCTGGAGAATCCAGCTGGTCTTATGTACAAGGGCGGCTTTTTCTGGAAACGTCATTTTATATGGAAGCATTGACTTAGAATTTACTTACAAATTGCGGAAAAGTTCGATGCATTTTACCCTTATAACAATATCATATATTCACTTCGCATGTACGTTGACCATACACAGGACATTTTTGGAACATTTTTCACATTACCATTTGAAAAAAAATTCACTACAAAATATATTATTCATTTTTGTAGGTACGTTTGAGACAGGAACAACCACGCAACTCGCTTTCTTTTCGAGACGGATTTACTATGATCTCAATACGATTAACATTACATTTTTCATATTTGGGTGTTTCTCCACAAACTGGGCGAAAAACTACCAAAAATTGTCCCTATTACTTTTTTCGCAGTTTTGGAAAAAATAATCGAAATGAAATCAACTAAGAAAAATATTTTTTTTTAAATCAAATCAACATGTTACAAAACCAAGTTTTGAAATCAACATCTCATAAAAATAACTTATTAACAATAAAATTGGGAAAAACTGGCATATTTCAGACAGGGGACTATGCGACAGGGGACTGACGAATTTGGCAAAAATACACAATAATGCTAAAACTAAGAATATTCCCTGAAATCAACTCGCAGTGATAGTAATATGACTTCTACCGTTAGATGTTATCTAGCTGGATATGGTGAATAGAATGATTTATTTAGAGAAAAAACCTTGCCAGAGGACTGTTCTTCTTAGGGTAACAGACACGTAATCATCACACTGAACGCGAAGAAACGACGAAATAAAATAGCGCTAAAGCGCTGTGTGGCATTTGCTATGAACTTCTCAGCGGTAACATTCGATTTAACGCATAAATCGTGGCGAAGGTGCCACACAACATTCAAAATGATTTTTTTTCTGCGCGACAGAGGACTGTTAGCAGAAATCAAGGGACAAACTTCAGCTCACAATTTCGGCGTAAAAATTGTAAGTTGAATAATTATAATCATGCGAATAAATTGTAAAATGCCTTCATTATGGACAACTTTACTAGAGTAGTATTGAAATAGTACATTACGATACAAGTGCGCAAATTTACTAAAGATAAATTGTTACGAACGATGATCATCAATGATTTATTATAATAGTAATGTTATGGAAAGAACTTGATATAGGATTTTTTTTAGGATTAAGCCTCATTTGATTCAATTATCTCTACTAATAGTAGCAGTATTTCCTACTGAAGTCAAAACCACATATTACGTGCCTTATTGTCGTTTTGGAAAAACAAAGGTATTGGCAAAAGGCAAGTTACATGTCAGATATAATCACTTCCGAGACATTTTACTTTTATCGGGCTCTACGAAAAGCCAAAGAGGAAGCAAAAGAAAAGTGACGGATGAATCTATGCCGGTGCGTATAGGAACTGTCAAGGAAATATTCCAGACTGGTATGATTTTTTGTTTTACTGCATTTATTTTTATTTTATTTTTTATTGAATCATTAATTTATCTATAGGTGCTGCGGCAGTAGATTGTGAAGAAAAATTAGCGTGGCTAAAAGATAATATAGATCCGTGGTCTACGGTAGAGAAGTTTTGGCGAGAAGCTTCAGCTACTCGTATTCAAAACCTTGTTTTAAATAAGACATTTACAAGTTGTGACTATATAAAGTCTGTTCCTGCCTTGAGACACATAAAAAATGGATTAAAATTGGCATGTTCAAAAATTTTTTTTTCACAACTGCAAAAAAAATATATATATATATATATAAGTCGAATCCTCTCGTCTCGTTGACGAAGAGGAAGTATTTCTCCGCAATAATTTTGGAGGCATTTTAATATTGATTTTAAAGAAAGTACTTGTCAAGAATTCATATCAACATTTTATTTAAATTATCAACGAGAATATATGATAAATTAAAAGAGAATGTAAAATGATTATTTGTGAGAGAGACGTGACAGTTCAAGCCGATTTCTATCAATTTAACGATAATCGTCGGATCTCATATCTTCGGAAATAAAATCCAGCAACCGATAGTCCTTTGACAAGTTAGTGCGCGTCGATCTCATGTCATTGGAGAATGCTCCGTCTTTCTCAGCAAACAAGATGATTTTTGAATAACACGCCGACATGGCCATATTGACTTTTTCACACGTCCTCGTGTGCCTCAGTATCTTCATCTAAAAGAAAAACGAACAATTTTCAAAGTATCTACTCCAAATCGTTCGGCTTTCCTGACCCTTCGTTTGTAAACTAATATTCTGACTTAATGAAATGAGAATGCTCTGTTCCCATATCCGCCAATTAATTGCACAAAACAATGTCTAAAATCCAAACATAGATTTCACACCGAAATCTGCCAACTGTCAACCTTGTGGCACATCAAGACTTCAAACATCATCTGCTACCAAAGCAGGTTCGCATCAACCATACAACAACACCACACTATTAGCCGTTACATTGCACCATCTCCGTCCACCGAAGTGGGTTAGGGTCTTTGTGATTTACAACTATGAAGCATGATAAGTGTGTGCCAAATAACAATTCCATCACAGGAATCTCAACTTTCATCGCAGAGTTACCTCATTGTACACTCTTTGATACAGAATTCACCACAAGAAATATAATATTGTAATATAATAATAAGTATCATCATTATAAAACATATATAATGTTATAAAACATTATACGATACCATATAATTTATATACGATCTGAGAAAGCTAATAAAAATTTTTCTAAATGATCAGACATGACATCTAATTCACACCCTCTTTCATAAATGTAGTAGTAAACTATTTCCATTATTTTTTACTTCAATGATTCAGACATTAAATAACATCAATGATCATATTATTTATTCAATTAATAATGATCTATCTATTTATGATCATTCACGAAAGAAATATCCTGATAGGCCGAGTGGTTAGAAATGTGTTGAGGTGTTCAAAATATCGTTGATCATATATTGGTTAAATATTGGGGACGTTGGAATTGTATTGGACGCGAGTTCTTTGTCGGCCCGTCGTTGTCAGCGCGTTGGACTTTCGAAGGCAAATGTTGAAGTGTTAGGCAGCAGCAAAGAAAATGTACAGGTTGGTGAAATAACGGGGCGACGTTAGGGAAAACTAGTAATCAGATGAAGACAACAAATTCTTGCTCATATAAAATGAAATTTTCGACACTTTTCACATGTAAATAGTAGACGTTATCATTTATATTAATTGAAACTTTTCAGGTGGATTATATATACAGAGCGATCCTGTGGAAAATCATGCGCCTATAGTAGATAGGCTAACGGGAAACGGCTGAATTGAGCAGATCAAACATCGACGTATGGGTTTCATTTATTACGTGGGAAATAAAACCCAATTGTCGATGTTTGATCTGCTCAATTCCGGCGTTTTCCGTTAGCCTATCTTTTAGACGCGTGATTTTCCACAGAATCGCTTCATATATGGGGTATTCTCGCTCATCCGGGACACTTTTCTGCGCATGAATTACCGATTTTAATGCCACGCGAGATTTTAGTTCTTGGCCAATCTCTAACAACATATACAGAGTCATACCCCCCGATTTCAACTGGTTCAGAAGTTATTAGACTTACAAAATATGAGAAAATCAGTTTTCGATTGCACCGCATTATCTTCAAACGTACGTATCTGTGGTTCGGGGGGTCCAAAAAATATTTTCAACCAGTGCTCTAGAATCATAAAACTCCCACCTTACACGCTGTGACATTCAAGATTTTCGACAAAATATTTTTGCCCACGAATTTTACAATGTGTTTTTGTTTTCTATCCTGTGACCAGAGGGCATCATTTTTTAGAATGAAAATTGGACTGTAGGTAGATCTCCATGTACTCAAAAGACCCTGCAATTTTCAATATTTTTATTTTTTCCTTTTTTTTTTTTAATAATTTTTCTGGCTTTTTTTCAGGCACCAGAAAGAATGAAATCATTCGTTTGGATTTCTTTCTTTTCAGGGGGACAGTCGTATTTCTTTTGCATGAGGTTGAGACGTACAGAAAAACTGTGTAAAAAAAAAAATTCAGACAAAATTAGGAATAGAAAAAGCCTATAAAAAAAGCACCTTCAACGCGTTCACAACGCTCCCAACAGGTTTCCAACGCGGTTCCAACGATATACCGGCCACGGAGACGGAACCAACGCACTTCCAACGCACCTTCAACGCGTTTCCAACGCTCCCAACAGGTTGCCAATGAAAAAGTCGTTGGAAAAGTATATTGGATTTGAAACAAATCAACTAATCTTCAACGTACTTCATCCGTTAACGTCCAATGGTTGCTCAACGGGATATCAACGGTTGGAAATATGTTGTAAAATCGTTGGACTAGCCCATCAGGGATAATATAGTGAATCACATAATAAATTACTTACTCGTATCAGTGAAATAAACCATATGAAAAATCACATGATGAATCTTAAAATGAATAACGTGATGAATATGAATCTGAAATCTTTCATACGAGCATACGATTTATCACATGATTAATTTTGTACGTTTTCACAATTATGACGTGAACTTTTTCAGTAGGGGAATATGTAGTAATAATCTCTGCTATATCGGTATGAAACCTAAAACTTGCAGCTACGGATATACGTGTATGCTATAAGTAGCATAGAGTATGATAGTTTGATATAATCATGAATATAAAATTCAGTTGATGATTGCTTTGGTGTATCTACCATGCGATTATGTGGAAATTACAGGTTCCAAGCGCGCAGGCGCTGATTTATTCGACTATTACGAGGGACACCAATTTCAGACGCTGCACGAATATCCCTAGAGTCCGTCTGCTGTTTGTTTCCGATTCTTGTCAAATACAAATGGCGACAGACCGTGGCAGAAATAGGTTATGTTTCTTATGAATCCAGCAGACGACAGAGTTAGGGATATTACGGAAAAGTTGGTGGAGTTGCTGGCGCGATTCTGCTGGCCAATGATATCCGAGCAAATCAAAGTTCGCGCGCTTGGAGCCTGTAGTTTCCACATAATCGCACGGTATACTATGTCATACAATCTTGCTCACGATGCATGCATATGTGCAGGTGCACGAGCGTTTACACGTAGTGGGGAGGATCAATTTCAATACCTGAAACCCATCTTCGTGACAGTAGAGTGCTTGAGAAACATAGTACTTTGAGACATCCGTCAGCCGCCAAGTGCCGATGCAAGCAACTGTTCGGAAGAACTGTGAGACAAACAGCCAAACACAAAATAAAACTGCAAGGAGTTGTGTCCTATCAATCGATGTATTTTAGATGCCAGATTGATACACCTGTTACCACGTGACTCGACCTGCAGTCCAATCATCTGTTGCTGAGAAGCTAAGAATGCGCGCGCGACGACATCTCACGCGCGTTTTGGGAATTAACGTCATCACAGTAGCGGCAATTGCCGCTCCCAGCCGTTGACAATCGCAAAAATAACCACAAAATCGTAGATTAGATGTCGTTTCTTCATCGTTGTCGAAAACAAAGATGTTTTTGGATGGTTGTGTTCGGAATGCCATACAGAATCAGGCTCAGGAAGCTGATTTTGCATTTTTGATCCGTAGGCTTTGATATAAGTTGAAATACATGGTACACCCACACTTTACGATAAAAAAAAATTAAAAAATTTCCGATTTCATCCGATCAAACGCACCAGTTCGAACTCATTACTCGTCAAACATCGGCTGCCAAAAGAACAAGTCGATTGATAGCCCGGTTTCGGAGATATTCGAGAAAATAGACGGAGTCGGTAAAATTCGAGTATACCCTCCCCTTAAAGCTGACACTATTTCAATCTTTGTGTCAGAAGGAATTCATGATCAAAAAAAGCCAATCCAATTAAATAGTCACTTACGTACCATAAATGCTGAGAAAAAGTTTTTAATGCTACTGAAGCTAATTTGTTGTTTTGTTTTTTATATTGGACCAAATCTTTTAATAATTGCAAATCAATTCTTGCAGCTATCGTAGGATTTTGACAAAGAAACCAGGCTTTTAGATATAGTTCAATAACAAATGCATCAAATTCTTCAAGTTGTTTTAACACTGATTGGGATGATTTAAATTGACTCCGAAAAAAATATATTTTCAAACAATATATTATTTCAGACATCCATCTAGCTCGATGATACGCCCTAGGTTTATTAATTGGAAAATCAGTAGATTCACCAAGATAAATCAGTGACCACGTTAATAACTCCTTGTAATCATCTCTCGGTTGTTGATTTTTCAATTGATCATAGATAAAATCCTTAATTCCCTTTTTATCTTCCATTTTCCCACATTCAAATATACTTTTGTTAAGTTTTGGCCATTCTTTTTTAAAACGCTCGAATAATATTATTTAAGGGCCACTAGTTACTGCTTCTAACTGTGGTGAGAATATCGCAGTTAGAATTAGTTCTAATACATGGTGCCTACAAGCAAAGTGAAGCATTTTTCGATTTATTTTTTTCTCTAAATGAATAGAAGCTCCTTCATTTCGTCCTGTGTTGCTGGCTGTCGTGTCAAAACACATCGACCGAACTTGATCCGTTATATTCCACTCCAAAAGCACATTGTAAATACCCGTCGCTTGATTAATGCCTGATGATGCATCAATTTTGGGAATAGCCAAAATTTTAGTTATTCCTTTCCAGTAACCAATACTGCCAACCTATCTTCAGTTTCGGAAAAGTTTGAACTTTTTATCAGCTTAGAATCCCAATGTAGTGTGAGACATACATCTGGTTTAAAAGAGTCTTTTATATATTTCTTTCTCTCTACTCGATGTTTATGGCATGTACGACGACGAACGGTGTCTATACTTAGATTAACTTTTAATAAATCTTGCTTCAGAGTAGTAGATATTGCAGCTAAGAGATATGTTGCACTACGGTTCGAAGTTTTTGTTCGATCTAACATACCTGTCACGTTTGTGTTGAGAATTGTTACTAAACATTCCGTTTCATTTCGTAAATAACCTATCCTAAATAATTAAGCAAGGCATGACCTGGAATGCGACAAAGCGCAGCGCATGCAGATTACGCCAATAAACACGTAAGCATTATGAAAGTAATAAATTAGGCTAAAAACTGAACCTCGCTTCAGTCTTGAGCAGATATTGAAGAAACGGAGACTATCTCTCCGAGTACTCATAGACTCGAACCGGAGAATAACGGGAGTTAAATATTACAACATCTGGAGAAATAATATTTAATTTTGTCTTTTGATCTAATTTTCTTTTTTTTTTTGCTCAGGTGAAGGATACAATTCATGTGATGACGTACTACAATGTGATGCGTCACTCTTTTGAGACAATAGTACAGTTGATTTTGATTTATCTGATAACGAAGTCTTCTTAGTACGTGTAACAGATTTTGTTGGTTGATTAATTTTTTCGGTTTGAAGTGTACAGTCAAACATGAGTTTTTCACGCTGAGTTTTTGATACCCTTAAACGATTTTTTTTTAGTTTCTGCCAAATGTCGAATGTTTTTCCATTTTTTTCATTAATATGGAAGTCTTTGATAATCCTTGTCGGTTCCCAACATTGTTGAATTTTTTCAGTAGTTAATTTCAAACTCTCAGCAATTGTTAATCTATTATCATAATGATGATATAAAAAAAAGCTGAGAACTTCAAGACGAGAAGGAACTTCAGTAGTTGTCAATTCTTTATGATATTGACCTATTAACCATTCACCAGAATCGAATGGTTTTGTTGATGTCATTGTGAATCTTAAATTTTGCGCCATCCTAATATACAGGGTGACCCAGAACCCACAGGTCACATTGAATGGGCATATTCCTTGTCGAATTCTGAGACGAAAGTTTTTTTTATGAAAACTCTCTGAGGCCAACGGTTCTCGAGTTATCAGAAATCGCGATTGACCAATCAGAGCGTCTTTCTAGTCAACTGCTTCATAGTTTCAGCGGTCCAGGTTGTCCGCTCCATAGTTTTTGGCTGTTCACGTCAACCGCTTCATAGTTTTAGCCGTCCGGGTCATTCGCTCCATAGTTATGGGCCGTCGCGGTCAATCGCTCCATAGCTTTAGCGGTCCAGGTCATTCGCTCCATAGTTACGGTCATAGAGAAACGCTCTGATAGGTCAATTGCGATTTTCAATAACTCGAGAACAGTTGGCCTTAGAGAGTTCTCGTATAGGAATTTTAGTCTTAGAATTCCACAGGGAATTCCACTATTCTTAGCAATATCATGCAGGGTAAATTGTGGCTACAAAAATATTCAAAAAAGTATATAAACGAGATTATCCTTCCTTTTTTTATTTTTTATGATGACTTGGAAGTGGGAAACGCACTTGGGAGTCACGCTGGGGTTAATAAATTTGGCGCTATATACGCAATTCTTGCATGTCTTCCACCTCAAATTTCATCTCGTTTAAGTAGTATTCGTTTTTCCACGCTTTTTCGTGCTGAAGATAAGAAACATTGTACGAATGGAGAAATCTTCAAGAAATTAATAGATGAAATAAAATTTCTTCTAACTGAAGGTATAGAGATAGATGTTAAGGGCCAATTGACGAGGGTAAAATTTCAACTACTTCTTATTCTCGGAGATAACTTAGGTTTGAACGGTATTCTAGGTTTTGTGGAATCATTTAAAACGAATTATTGTTGTAGGGTTTGCAAAATCACTTCGGAATCACTAGAAAGTACAATTGTAGAAAATGAAAAATTATTAAAAACGCGTGAAAATTATCAAAATGATACAAAAAATCCAGATCCAACCATCACAGGAATAAAAGAAAAGTGCGTTTTCCACGATATCCAAGATTTTCATGTAACAAAAAATATTACTCTAGATTTAATGCATGTATGATATGAAATCAATCATAAGGCATTTCATTTATGATAACGAGTACTTTACCCTGGAAGAATTAAACACCATAATTCAAGATTTCGATTTCGGACCCGTAGAAAGTTCTAACAAACAGCTCCGGGCTTTAAGATTGACAAAATCAAAAATAATAAGCTCCAACTTAAAATGTCTGCATCCGAAGTACTATGTCTAGTAAGATATTTTGGATTATTCGTTGGGTATCTGATTCCTCGAAACGATGAACACTGGCTATTGTACAAATATCTATGACAAATTTTAGACATTGTTACTGCTCCAAGAATCGTCAAGAGTGACATTCAACATTTAACTGAATTGATAAAAAAAAACACAATCTGCTCTTCATAAAATTACATGGATCGTTAAAATTCAAATTCCACAACCTGATTCATTATCCGCGGTTGTTAGAAAATAATGGGCCGTGTATTTATTATTGGTAAATGAGGTGCGAATCTCGACATCGAGAAGTGAAAGCTAATGTTCAAGCCACATACTATAATAATAAAAATTTACTTGTCACAATCGCTATTAAGCAAATGTTAAAAATGTGTCAAACTTGACACAATCTGCGTTTTGATGACTTCATTCAATTTAGAACAAAAATAATACCAAAGTTCAGTTTTCAAGACATTTTCAAAAATACGAATGCTGCATTTTTCAAATTGGTTGAAGTCTCAGGAATACTCTTTGAATTAGGAATGTTTTATTGTGATAAACATGGAAAATGTTGAAACGCAATTTGGTCAAATCTGTGGCATTATGAAACACGAAAGAAATATTTATTTCCACGTCAATGTTTATGAAGAAATTGTTTTTGACGATCATTATCACGCCCATGTTATTAAACGAAAAGAGAGAGAGATGAAAACTATCAATTACCAAGAATTACCCTTACAAGTATTATGCTTGTCGACACTAATTGAGGGCACTCGTTATGTAACAACGCGGTATGGATTGTAATTGAAAATATAAAAAAAAAAAAAAACCTTCTCTTGTATATTCATGTGAATATATATATATTGTTATTTATTTATTTGATTGAATAGTTTGTAAAAACCTGAAAAGAACGCATGAAAATCATTCCTCGCATATATCATTTGAAATATCCGCAACAATCCGGCGTTTGGCACTATTCCCACTTCTTTCACGCGAACCACACAACCAAACTCTGGGAACAACTGCTCGCCCGCCGTTTGGGCAACTCATTCACCCGAAAACGTGCAGTCGTTGCGCTAAATCAGCCCCCTGGGGCTTAAATGCGAGAAAGACTCAAAAGAGCTAGCGTGTGTCGCGTGATTTTAGTACCTTTGGGTGGCGCTAGTAGTTTAGTTGCACGACAGCTGTTTACTGTTTGTGTGCAGTCATATGCCAAAAACACGCAACTATACTACTAGCGCTCTCTGCCAGTAGCGACAACATTGAGTCGTTTTCTGTAACACGGAGTTGCGGGGGGCTGCGCTAAATTCAACATGCAGAAGCGCCACTGTCTTCAAGCGATCAACCGACCCTCTCTTCTCTCCGTGCAGGGAGAACTTCATGTAGACTTTTTAAAATCTCTTCTTTTCTATCCTGCCTCTCTTGTGGATTTAACCTTAATTTGCGGCTTTTCCTAACTTCTCCTGTTTTAGTTGTATCAGTATCAATTTCGTACATTTCGTGCAGTAATCTTTTCTTCTTTGGCGTAGTTTGTATAGCAGCTTCAGTAGTAGCAGTAGTATTTTTATCTTTCTCAAATAACCGGATTGAAGAATTATTTACTTCACTATCAGTATCTAAATACGCAATAACAATTTCTGCATCCGTTTAAACTGTACTGGACCGTTCCATTTGTACGATGGATCCATTATCAATAGAATTCAGCTCTCTATGTGTTGAATCATTCGGATCTGCCATTCTATATGCAATAATAATTGAATCATTTAAATTTTGGTTCACATCAAGTGAATTATCCTCATGCTCTAAACTTGTGAGAATTTTTTGTGCTTCATCTACACATCCATTATCATGCCAGAAAGAGTTTCATCATCATTTTATACTGTAAAACTTTTATCAACCTCCATTGCTTGTCATGCCTTATGTGGTGAAAAACAATCCATCATTATAACCCGTAATGAAAAAAATACATTTTTCATGCAATGCGAAATTAATACAATTAGAAGTTTTTATTACTTGTACAGAATTATTTATCTATTAACCTAAAAATTTGATTGTCAACGAAAGTTCCGACTGTGTTACATAACTATTACTAATAGTACGAGAGCCCACGACTAAAACCATGTCTCATCGCACCAAGGATGAAACCATATAAAATCGCAAGATTAGATAACCCTAGACCAGACTAGGGGGGTAGTTACCTTCAGAAATCTTGCAAGGCCGCGGGGGGTGATTTCTGCTATGTAAAAAAAAAAAGCCACATTGTCTCATCACAATATGTCTGATATTGATAATGTACGTAGTTTTGGTTATTTTATTACTAAAAATACTGTCTTCAGACATTTTGCGTCTTGCGTTTGACCTGTGCGCATTTTCGAAAATGACACAAAATTTAGCCGACCTGTCTCATAGCAATTCAGTTCAAATTTGTTTCAAATCTTTCGTATGGCTACCGAGATTACAAAGATCCTGTTTTCAGACATTTTGCATCTTGCCTTTGATGTTAAAAACGATAAAATCGTTTCGGGACCGCCCAGCCAATGCTCAACCGCTCGTTACGCTCCTATCTCACGAACGGCCATTTACTTGTTTGCCATTTATTTGTTTGTTATTTATTTGTTTGTTTACGACGCGTTTGCCAGGTGATGTTACTTTAAAAAAATGTCTGAGCTAACTTGCGTGGTTTTGCAAACAGAAAACGAAGGGGCAAGTGAAAGGATTTACGTATCAAAATTTGAAAAAGTGTCACGAAATTGCTGAATATCGGAGCAAAAAGCATTCGCCAAGAAAATCTATTTACTCCGAAATCGATTTACCTCGTGGTATTAAAACGGACGTAGGATACCATTCTCTGTGCTACAAAAATTATACGGCCGTGAAGATACGAAAGGATTACACTATTCCTCAGGAGAATGTCGTTGATAGTTCGACGTTAGCCGACGCGGGCAATGAAAATCGACAATTTGGATCATGAAGAGTCGATTGTTGAAGAAAATACACTGACCTGTATTATTTGCGGTAAGTCTCGCATATCCGTGAAAGGACGTACGTGTGTGTGATACGTTTGACAAAGGGAACTGAGACTTTGGTGAAATATATCGAGAACGTTGCCACTGGGTATAACAACGTAGACATGCTTGTGAAAATTCGAAATAAAACAGATGTCGACAATATTTTTTATCACACTACTTGTGAAACAAAGTTTGCATGGCATTGCCAACAAAATTTGGAGAAGAGAGACGAAAGTTCTTGGCATTAAACAACGACAATTTCATACTGATGCATATGCTGAAATTTGCATATTTATTCGTGACCGCGTTGTTGAGAAATACGAATGCCTATTCTATTCTTTTGTATCGGAGAAATATATTCAATTATTACACGAACAGTATGAGCACACTTCTATCCCCGAAAAGCCAGATTCTTTTACAACACGTCATTTGGAAAAGAAATTATTAGCAACGTTTCATGAAGAAATAAAAATAATTTATTCGGACAATAAAAAATATATTGCTCCATACGCGGGTCAGTTAATCAGTAATCTTGAATTTTTTAAGAATATGGAGACAAGGCAAGCGATCTATAATGTTGGTAAAATTATCAGGCAAGAGATTATATACATGGACATTAAGACTAAATTACCAGAAGATATAACCGTGCAAGTTCTGATCCGAGGTGAATGCGATTCTGTGCCACAGTTGTTATCGTATCTACTAGAATGCATTGTTTGCGGCGACAATAAAAGCATCAGTCAAACTCGTCATGATTTAAAAAAATCCGCGCGCGAATTAAAAATGTTCTCACTCGGTCAGGACATTATTTATGCGGTTTCAAACGGATATGTTAAAACTTCGAAGCATGTAACTCTAGGCATGGCGTTGAAAAGTCTTTCAAGCAGCAGAAAAATTGTTGACCTCATAAACAAGTATGGTCATTGCTGCAGTTACTATGTTATTTATAATATAGAGCATGATTCTGAAGCTGTGCGGGCAATGCTTGTAATATAATCTTCGGTAAGAAGCTTCATAAAATCTTCTGCATATGTTTGTTTTTGTTTTTCTTGTCGCTTTATCCACTCAGAGATGCATAGTTTGCCGACTTGCTTGATCAATGTTCCCATGGATGTTGCGAGAGAAGCTGTTTTGAATCCAATTTGAGTTTCATTAAGTCTGGCCAATGACTGTATAGCGGATATAGAGGCATCATAATTTTTCGGAAAGAATACGCTAAAGAAATCGTGTACGTCGTCTGCATGTTTGCGTATTTCAATCAGGAATCGACCCAGTTGTCTTAACTTCTGCCTGATCATATCGTAAAAATGCGGGTCTTAAACTTTTGGCAAAGCTTATTACCAAATAGAATTACCAGATGATCGTATCGTATTGCTTTTACTGCGGAATCTTCATTCAAAGTTGGAAAAACCTTTTGGTGCAGAATATTACTGGCTTCATGGTGTACACGACCTGTTACTTTTTTCGAATTTACCAGTATATTTCTCGGCTTATTATTCCGGTCTTTCATATACCGACGCACATGATAGCCCATCGAGGTTTTCGCGTAATCTCCAAAGCACGATGGACAAGTGGCGTAATGAACGGCATTTCTTTTGTCACGAGCGTTCGGTCTTCGGACTACTTTACGTTCCCCCATGTTTATGGTACGATTCGTATTAAATAAAAAATGACCGTTTTTCCAAATCATCGACATAATGTTTTTTCTCTCATCGGATTCTTTATCGTTACTCAAAAATTTAGCAACGTTCTCTTCGTTTCTATGTTTACGGTCAACGTGACGGCTCAATTTACCTTGTTGCGTGTTACAATAAACGCAGTAATCTTTTCTGGAGCCTGTTTCCACAGACGTCACATACATTTCATCATTATTGGGTGCACTGTGCCCTACAATATTCACAATTTTTGATGGAGACGAAATGGTACTGTTAAATGATTATCTCGAATTTTTGCATGAGTTTTTGGACACGCTGGTGTGTTCGATCGATGTACGGTTCATGCCAGAACTCTTATCCGATGGACTCGAATCAGGGACGTAATCGGAGTCATCTAGACTGTCATTCTTGGACGCTTCTTCCAATGACTCTGAGTCAATAGATACATTTAATTAGTCTAGTCAATCAAGTTGTACATAATAATTTTCTAAATATGTTACCATAATCATTATTATTTTCACTTTCGATTACAATTATTCATTTGCATCCATTGTATTATTTATATTTTCGAATGTTCGAAACATACTTTTTTGAACCAAATTGGATGTAGACGGCTGGCTGAAGGGATCGTTTGATAATTCGCCAGAGTGCCTAATAATGTGATTTTTTTTACAGTAAGGTATAACCTAGGCTTCTCATTACAAAAAAAAAAGTATATTATTCGCGGACCCCAAAATTTCAGATGAAAAGGCTCGTTCAGTAGGTGCTTCACAGACTGGGATTTGTTGACATTGATTTAGCTCAATCTCGTCTGACATAGGTCCATTTTGATCATATATCGTTGGAACGTTCTCCCAAATCAAGTTAATGGAGTGAATGAATATTTTTACTGTTTCGTGGAGACATGTACTCATTTCTGTAAATTGATCCGTACTTTTATTCACAATCCCCAGTTCTATACAATTGTTAAATATATGAGCTAAACAAACCATCTTTAAACGGCAGTAAGTTTGGTATATTTTTTAAACTGTCAAGATCTAGAACGTCCAGTTGAACAGCATCTTTCGGCAAATTTTCTTGAGTCAGGTCATAATTAGTTATGATTCTGTCATCGATAATCTTAGGCATTTGTCGATCTTCAATCAAGTCGTTTCCCACATAAAAAAAAAAAAAAAAATTGAAAATAAAATCCATGTGGAATTTCATGAAGTGAAGTAATCGGGGACTAATGTCATTCGCAAAAATCAACGTGTGCAATTTATTTTAAAGAATCACCTATAAAAATTGCATTAATATCTTGGCAAAAGTCAGTGAAATGAAAAAAAATACTATATACCTGGATTCACATGGCACACGTTTATAAGATTACTATTTACATCGTCGATCATTTCATGCAATTGTCGATCAACTGTCATGTACGTGCATTCATTAACCGTCGCGATAGACGGATTGTTTATTGACATTAGGTTTTCATTGTCAACAGAGTCTGTTACCTGCACTATATTCACATTTTCCATTACTTTTTCCACCTCAAGAGATTCTTTTTTACCTGTTATGAGAAACAATTGTCATACTTAAGGTGCTTCCCTACGCAATTCCACCAGACCTGAAAATATTATCAGGCTAACCAAAGTATTTCTTATGACACCATACCGAAAATTGATCGAGAAACGGTTCTGAAACCCGCTAGCATGTGTTGCGTGTGGATTCACGACATCCCACAGATGTTCATTGTGATAATTGAACGGGCCATCTCTCCCGAACGTGGACTCATCCGAAAAAGCGATGTTGCGGGTAAAATTGATATCCGCTGCATTTTGCTCCAGGATCCACCTGCAGAACGCCAAACGTCGCGGGTGATCGGCAGCCTGCAGACTTTGCACCCTCGTACAATGAAATGGATGCAACGTGTTATCGTGCAGAATGCGATGCACAGTGGAGGTGCTCGTTTCTACAACTCTAGAGATCTCACGAATGCTCAAGGAAGGATCCTCTTCGACAACCTCAAGTACCATTTCTTCGACTTCGGGTACGCGAGCATTTTGATTGGCACCAACAGCGTTGTCATCATTGCGATTTGGCGCAAGCATGCCCGTCTTCCTCGTTCGATTTACCAATCGCAGAATCACACACGCGTCAGGTAAGCGGTGATTTGAAAATCGGACGGCGTATTCGCGAGCCGTACCACGAGCACTCTGACCACATTCACCATACAAAATCAACATATCAAAATATTCTTGGTTCGTGTACATTTTAACCGAATTTTGTTCCTTGAACAACTGAATGTGGTTGTTTTATTGCCATTGTTTTATTCATGGCTGTTCCGTTGCCCGCTGCTCGCTTTTTATTGATGAACCGAAGCAATGCATGATAAAAATGATTTATACTTTGCCAAAAATGCAGATCCGAACTTCATCCGCAATACCGTTTTTGTAGATGTATCCATATCCTGAAGAGAATTCCCGTTCAATCATCATGACCAAAACCTGTGGAATGTCGTGAATCCACATGCCACACACGACATTAGCAATTAATGAGCATTCTCTCCTTCGCCCTTGACAATCTTAAAGTAGTTTCGATGGACATACCCACCATGGGTATGGTAAAATAGTTTTGAAAGATTATCATTATCATTATTATTATCACTATTATTATCCAAAATGGATGATTCAGTTGAGTGATATCTAAATTCCTAATCATTAGTCGTTATTATTAAAATATCCTGTAACATATGATATCATATTACCATGAAACATATGACATAAACTATAGAATAACAAGAACTTACTACGGGGAATACCTGGACGACGGAAACTTTGAAAATGGATACCTGGATGACGAAAACTATGAAAATGGATACCTGGATGACGGAAACTATGTAGAAGGATACCTGGACGACGTAGACTATGGTGGAAAAGAGTTTGTATGCGAGAATTACGCCGGGGGATACCCGGTCGATGAAAAATTTGAATAGGGATACCTGGACGACGAAAACTATGACGACGGATACATGGACGAGGAAAATTATAATAACGAATGTCTAGACGACGAGAACTATGAAAAGGGATACCTAGATGACGGAAACTATGAAAATTAATACCTGGATGATGGAAATCATGTAGAGGAATACCCGGACGACGTAATTGCGCCAGGGGATACCCGGTCGACGCAAACTATTAAGAGGGATACCTGGACAACAGAGACTATAGAGGAAATACCCCGGACCACGAGAACTAGGAAGGGAAACACCTGGAGGACCGAAAAATTGGATAAACAACTCTAGTGAACGAGCGGAGCACTCTAGCTACGGGTACAGCATTGATAGCGTTCGTGACCCGGCACTGATTTTCCGCTGTACACGCTCTGTGATGGGTCAACTTGGATGCTCTCTAGCTGGGTAACCGTCGGTCACAGGAAGTTTTGGCAGAGGACTTTTCGTTCCAGAATTTATCCAGGAATCTGCCCACGAAATTTGTTGCGCCCAATCTGGAACGCCCTGTATGTACGGTCCTGGAATATTGGGGATATTTTACAATGCATAATCAACACCAATTTAAATTTTCGTTGGTGGACAACACTAACTCATATTTTGACGCTTTAATACGGACTATGTTTAGCATAAACCGTAGATGTATACACAAAACAAAATGCACTGCTGTGGTAAAAAATGTTATTGGCAAAAATCATGAAGATGAGTTGGCAAAGCAATTTAAAGAGGAGAAGTTCAGCGTACTGACCGATGAATCAACCGATTTTGGCACAGTCAAAACTTCGCGTGTCGTTCATCGATTTTTTGATATCAACACGGACAGAATCGTACGCAAATTCTGGAATCCCTGCAATGTTTTCGACTCAGGTGATTATGAAAAAGCTATCCAAGGTGCGACCGGCGGAAACTTATTCCGAGGAGTCATGAATTCTTTAAAAGAATATAATATTCCAAGCGATACACAGTGGGGAATTTTCAAGAAAACGTGGCCAAAACTCGAAAAACGAACTTTCCTATGCAGGTATAATGACCAAGGGGATTGGTTAAGAACTAATTTCTGCGTAACCTCCCGTTTGTCCCAACCCTTTAACCCTCATAGTCTCTTAGATATTTCAGTTCAAAGTTGACCTTCGTCCGTGACGGTTGCGTACCTGAATTTTGCTATAATATTCGCTCTAACTTTGAACACTTCTAACTCAACAGTGTAAAGTGATAATCAATTTCACCAAAATGGATGATCTTCCTCAAGGTATGTAGAAAATTTTGCCCATTTTACAATTGAAAAATAATATTTATTGTCCCTGTTTATGTAGTCTAACGATAATCCTGTAAAGTGCCTTCGATCGGAAATAAGTATAGACTTTCCGTAGACTTTTAGTTGAGAGTCCCACGACATCCCGCCTTCGTTTTTTTTTTAAATTAAAGCTTAGGATATCAGCTTTCGAATGAAGTGTGAATCAGAGTGCGCAAACGTGCGCGGGCTGGTCCAGAGCATTTTTAGTGAGCGTATGCGTGTTCCGAGAAGGCCCCCGGCGGCGGCGCGGCACTCGCTTGCCGCGCCGCGCCGCGTTTCCATGCCAGTGCGCTGCCTAGTCAGCCGAGCTGGGCAGGTAGCTCGCTTACTTGGAACTTTCTCACCCTAAGCGGACTCGGTCGACTGGTTTACTCTGACAATAGATTCTAAATATTAATATATTGTTCATAGACATTCTGATACCTGATTTGGCATACCTACGTACAATTTGTTTCCGAGAGGCGAAGGGATTTGTTCGAAATTTGTTATTGTATTCGAAAAATTGTGTTACCAAGTGCACAAAGGCGTATGTCTAATCCTCATTCGGATCACAATGACATTTATAATTAATACGAAATACTATTTTTTTTTTCTAGGTTCTGGAACTTCCCTTATTACCTTCAAACGAAGGGAAATCTTTTCGATAATGCAAAAATAGATAATAGATTTATTTTGATCGATGCCTTTTGCATCTATCATACAAAATCGATCTGAAAAAGTGGCAGGCACGAACCGAAGATGACAAAAAGCTGGTTAATGATCGAAAAGCACAGATTCAAAAATCTTTGAAGTCTGAATTGGGGTTGATAGTAGATCGTCCAAAGCCTGGGTATGGGAGCACCAATGATGGAAATACTGCACTTCGCTTTTTTGAGAACCACGAAGTAACATCAATGATAACTGGCTTGAAAGAAGAACTTATAAAAAGATTCCATATGATTCTACAAGTTATCTCCAGTGGGTACGATATAAACGTGGAAAACTTTAAAGATTACGCGTTGGATACTGCGAAACTGTACGTGCGCGAATATTCATGGTATTATATGCCAACAACCGTCCACAAAATATTGATCCATGGTCCTTTAATAATAGCTTCGGCTATTTTACGTATTGGACAATTATCAAAGGAGGCTCAGGAAGCAAGAAACAAGGATATTAAGAAGTTTAGAGATGGATTTTCTCGTAAATCATCGCGTGAAAACACTATGCAAGATATTTTACATTGGCTACTAGTTTCATCCGACCCCTTCATCACAAGCCTGAGGAAACTACCTCAAAAAAAATTGAAGCAATTTTCGTCAGAAGCCATTCCACTATTAGCGAGCCCAACTATCGCACATGAAGATCTGTATCCGGATTCGGATTGAATTATTACTTTTAGTTCCTGCCAATAAAGACTGTTTACTATATTGCAAGAGAATGATTATTTTCCCCCGGAATTCCCGAATCTATTGTCTAATCTAGTATAGCAGTCGCTCCACACACATATTTTAAGTTCACCATTTTGTTTTTCTAAATTTGAATATCAGATTCGTAAACAGCGACCCCAAAAACATCGATAAAGTGTATAAACAATCGAGTTTTTTACGAAATTCATGTTTTCATCGGCCATATTGGAGCCGCTATTTTGTTTTTCTAAATTTGGATACCAGATTCGTAATCAGCGACCCCGAAACCATCGGTAAAGTGTATAATCAATCGAGTTTTTCACGAAATTCATGTCTGATTCGGCCATATCAAGTCCGCCATTTTGTTTTTCCAAATTCAGATATCAGATTCGTGATCAGCGACCCCGAAAACATCGGTAAAGTGTATAATCAATCGAGTTTATCACGAAATTAATGTGTTCATCGGCCATATTGGAGCCGCCATTTTGTTTTTCCAAATTTGGATACCAGATTCGTAATCAGCGACCCCAAAAACGTTGGTATACCAAATTCGGAAAAATTCCGATGATCCCCTGGATTATGGCCACGTTTTCGTGAAAATTCCCCACTGTGCGATAATACCATTCGATTCGTATCTGACGGCTGCAACGCGATGATGGGAGCTCATAACTCAGTGATGACTCGATTCAAAGCACAGTGCCCGGGAATAACTGTTTTAAAATGCGTGTGCCATTCGCTTCATTTGTGTGCCAGTGAAGCCTGTAAACATCTTCCTAAACGCTGTGAGGATTTGGCGCGCAATATTCACAACTTTTTCGGGGCTAGTGCCAAGAGACAAGCACAGTTGCAGCAATTCCAGGTATTCGTCGAAATTCCTATACACAAGATGCTTCATCCCTCACAAACAAGATGGCTTTCTTTACATGCCGTTGTCGCAAGGATTATCGAGCAATGGGATGCCTTGCGGCTGTATTTAGATTCGAAATATTTAGAGGAACGACTGATAGCTGCCGAGGAAATACATCGCGTTTAAACGACCCATTCATGAAGCTTTTCTACTATTTCTTAACTTGGACTCTGCCAAAATTTACTGGGATTAATCAATACTTTCAAAGTAGCAAGGTTGTCATAGGTGATCTTCATGAGAAAATGCAAAGCTCGTACAAAGATTTGCTATTGTGTTACATAAATCGCTCGTATGTGACTCAAACTAAATTGTCTACAATTGATCCTAGTAATTTTGATAAATTTTTACCGGATGCAAGTAAGTACTTGGGGGTTGACGTGATGAGAGCGCTACAAAAACCTGAAATTGCTAGTCAAAAACATCTGCTCACGGATTTTTATCAGAGATGCAGGCAGTTTTTACAAAAGGGATGTCAGGAATTAAAGAAAAGGTTTGACTTCGATGACGCCCTTCTGCCATAATTATCTCTTTGAATACCCAAAAGAGCTGTTTTCAATCAAGAGAGAGGATCAACGTTGTCTCTTATTCCTCTTGTGACGCTATTGCCGAGGATCATTTCCTCGCGGATAAGGACCAACAGCAGTGTATTGACGACGAATGGCGCAGATTCCCAATCACTGAAATTCCTGACGATATAAAAAGCTGCGTCGAGCCTGTCGAATTTTGGGCTCAAATATTAAAGCTTCGGGATATTTCCGGTTATTCGCCGTTCTCTCATCTAGCAAGATTTGCACTTGCAGCTTTATTATTGCCCCATTCGAACGCTGATTGTGAACGTGTATTCAGCAAGGTGAATTTGATTAAGGTTAACCCTCAAACACCACACTGGGTGACGCTCACCCAGAGAGATTGGCGACGCTCTATCCCAACTGCTGCGCACCCATCAGAGCTATGATGCTGTGGGGCTAGTAGTAGGGGTCCCAAAGTTTTTTTACACCCCAGTACCGACCACCTCCCCTTTACCCCGTTTGGGCATCATGCATGGTTTGAGAGGCTCTGGGTAACCGTAACCCAGTGTGGTGTTTGAGGGTTAAAACCCGAAACAGACTTAACACTGCATCCGTCAATGGTTGTATACTCGCTTGTCAAGGCGTGAAAAACTGTGGTTCATCATGCGAAAGGTTCACTGCTTCTGATAGATTGCTAAAGCTTATGACGAAAGATAATTTATATGGTCGTCCATCGGAATCTGCAGCTTCTACAACCAATGCGAAAAACAGTACGGAAGATGCTGACACCGACGGTTTCAGTTTCGATGACTAGCAAAATAGCAAAGAACGACGAAAGAACATTGACCCAAAGAATATAAATTGTTATATTTGAAAAAAAATCGTTAAACAGTACAAATATGAGTGCAATTCAATAGAAAAAAAATAACCAATACATCCTGTACTACACCTAGTGACAAAATTAACGGGCCACTCAAGTTTCCCGGAAAAAACGGTATTACTCAATGAAAAAATATTTGTAAAAAATGGTCAGGGAAGCATTTTCCAGGTTGAAACGTCATCTCCGAGCTCGTTTCCGAAAATTTCACCTGCGATTGTTTTTCACCTGTTGGCACAGGTTTGAATGAAGAGCTACAAATTAAAAAAAATCCGACATTTTCAATCTTGGCTGCGGGGGTAAAAAAAATCGCACAAAATTTTCAGGATAATGGTTGTGTAGTCTCAGGTCTGCTCTTCAAAACTGTTCTCGAAATTTTTGTCTACGACTTTTTTTTCACCAGGTTATTGAATTTTTAGTAAGTGCAGACCGTTCTGGCGTTACCCAAGATGCATCACGTGGAGGTACGGTCTTGAAGCACCCTATGTGTTTGTGTGTATGTTTGTGTATATTTTTGTGTGTGCAGGCAGCGATCGGGACCCCCAGCTGCGTCGCTTCCTCGGTATTCATGACTCCAAACCCTCGCTGCACTGCATGTGTTTGCTGTCTGCGTGCGTATGTGTGAGTATTAGCGAGTGTGAATTGGTGGTTCTCTTGAAATCTTGTGTTACCACCCCTCTTTTGAATCACCGCATCCAACCGTTCGCGCATGTTGATGCACGATCGAATTTTGATCTGGGGAATTGCGTTCCATGCTTCGACGAGCATTATACCCTCAACTCATGAAGATTGGCCGGCTGTACGGGTCGACTACGTAATTCACGATTCAGCATATCCCAAACATGCTCGATTGGATTTAAATCAGGACTCATTGACGGGTGATCTAAGACTGTGATGTCTTGAATGGCCAAAAATTTCTGCGTATGCCGCGCGGTATGAGGCCGGGCGTTATCCTGCATGAACATGAAGTCCGCTCCTTGTTCATTTCGTTTAGGAACGACGTGTGGACCTAAAACTTCACGCACATAACGGTCAGCGGTCAATCTAGGTGGAGGAATGATCACTAGATCAGTGCGACCGTGCCAGGAGATACCACCCCATACCACCACTGAACCCCCGTTGAAGGCTAAGTTTGGAGCTAGACACTCTCCCGTGAAGCGCTCTCCGGGACGACGCCACACACGCACTCGGCCATCGTTCATGTGTAGTCCAAACCTTGATTCGTCGCTGAAAAGCACGTGATTCCATTGTCACTGATTCCAATCGAGATGCTCTCGAGCGTAAGTAAGACGCGTGAGTTTGTGGATAAGCTTTAATGCCGGTACGCGTGTCGGTCTGCGAGCTCTTAGATTCTGCTCCCCTAATCTTCTTATCACCGTTCTTCCGGAAATGTGAGTGCCAATCTCTCTGTTAACTTTATTAGCAATCGCAGGTGTAGTATAAGAGTACGTGAACGTAGGGCTGTTCTCGTTATTGTTCGGTCTTCCCTAGCAGTCGTTTTTCGAACGCGGCTCTGATCTTGACGCCTACTCAAGTTATCAGTCTCTTCATAACGCAATAAAGCTCTACCAATAACTGAATGACTTACGCCCAGACAATCTGCAATGTTTCTTTGGGATACCCCTTCTTCGTTCAAAGCAAGAACTCTTGCTACCGCAACTTCTGTTAGATAACGCTTGGGCATTTCAAATTTGTGAACTTCTTGTCTCCACAATCTCGGTGTGCCGAGAACTTCGATTATTGAGTCGATGGAAAAGCCACAATTGTATGCAATGTCAATCGTTCATGAGAAAACACTATACAGGGTGACCCAAAACTCCCGCACCACCTTGCACGGGCAGGTTCCTTATCGAATTCTGAGACGAAAGTTCCTTTACGAAAACTCTCTAAGGACAACTGTTCTAGAGATATTAAAAATCGCAATTGACCAATCAGAGCGTCTCTCTATGACCATAACTATGGAGCGAATGATCTGGACCGCTAAAACTATGGAGCGGTTGACCTAGACGGCCGATAACTATGGAGCGAATGACCTGGACGGCTGAAACTATGGAGCGGGTGACGTGAACGGCCAAAAACTATGGAGCGCACGACCTGGAACGCTGAAACTATCAAGCGGTTGACTAGAAAGACGCTCTGATTGGTCAATCGCGATTATTAATAACTCAAGAACCGTCGGTCTCAGAGAGTTTTCGTAAAGGAACTTTCGTCTCCGAATTCGATAAGGAACCTGCCTGTTCAAGGTGGTGCGGGAGTTCTGGGTCATCCTGTATACTGTAATGGACGGAGTCAATAACTACCGTTGTCAACGAGAAATTGTTGAAACAGAAGAAATTAAAAAATGCAGAATGCCCAGAGCCCTGGACGCTAAATCAGAAAAATTGAAAAAACGAGAATTGTTGGGCTGCACAAGGAGTGGGTGAGAGAAATATCGCACTTCGTCGTAGTGTAAACCATTCAGTTATTGGAAAAGCTTCAACGTGAGCATCGTCAGCAAGAAAATCGCGTGGTTTTTAGAGATAACAGACGGGTGCATTCTGGGTCAAGCCAAAACGGTCTATACTTACTAAAAATCCGATAACCCAGTGAAAAAAAGTCGTAAACAAAAATTTCAAGAACAGTCTTGAAGAGCAGACCTGAGCTCTGAGGTATACAACCATTATCGTGAGAACTTTTTGCGATTTTTTTTCACTTCCAGAGCCAAGTTCAAAAATATCGGATTCCGCTTCAAAATGAACAAGGAGCGGACTTCATTTTCCTGCAAGATAACGCAAGGCCCTATACCGCGCGGCATACGCATAACTTTTTGGCCGGTCAAGACATCACAGTCTTAGATCACCCGTCAATGTGTCCTGATTTAAATCCAATCGAGCATGTTTGGGATATCGATGGCCTGAGTCTCAAATGTCGTAACCCACAAATGAAAAATTTTCCGAGAGAGAGTAAAAAAAAGTCAAAGAAGTCAAAAAAAAGTGGAAAGAGCCAAAAAAGTAAATTTCCGAAATTTTGTGGGTTACGACATTTGAGACTTAGGCCATCGATATGCTGAATCGTGAATTGCGTAGTCGACCCGTACAGCCAGCCAATCTTCATGAGTTGAGGGTAATCCTCGTCGAAGCATGGAACGCAATTCGCCAGATCAAAATTCGAGCGTGCATCAACATGCGCGAACGGTTGGATGCGGTGATTCAAAAGAGGGGCGGTAACACTTGCTAATACTCACACGTACGCACACAGCCAGCAAACACATGCAGTGCAGCAAGTGCATTGAGGGTGTAGAGTCATGAATACCTTGGAAGTTACGCACCTGGGGGTTCTGTTCACTGCCTACTCACACAAATATACACAACACACACACACAAACACATGGGGTGCTTGAAGAACGTACCTCCACGTGGTGCATCCTGGGTGACGCCAATTTTTTCCCACCAACTGACATTTTAATTATATTTAAATGTTACCATCATTCATTCCCTTAGATTTTACTTTTATTTTCCCTCGAGCTACACATTTAGCTCACCTACGAATCAAAAATGCAAAATCGGCTTCCTGAGCCCGATTCTGTATGGTATTCCGAACACAACCATCCAAAAACATCTTTGTTTTCGACAACGATGGAGAAACGACATCTAATCCACGATTTTCTGGTAATTTTCGCGATTGTCAACGGCTGGGAGCGGCCATAGCCGCGAATGTGATGAAATTAGTTCCCAAAACGCCTGTGAGATGTCGCCGCACTGTTACATTGATACACCTGGTACCACGTGACTCGACCTGCAGTCCAATCATCTGTGGCTGAAATGTTAAGAATGCGCGCGCGACGACATCTCACGCGCGTTGTGGAAATTAACGTCATCACATTAGCGACACTGGCCGCTCCCAGCCGTTGACAGTCGCAAATATTACCACAAAATCGTAGATTAGATGCCGTTTCTCCATCGTTGTCGAAAACAAAGATGTTTTTGGATGGTTGTGTTCGGAATGCCATACATAATTGGGCTCAGGAAGCCGATTTTGCATTTTTGATCCGTAGGCTTTGATATAAGTTGAAATAAATGGTATGCCCACACTTTACGATAAAAAAAAAATCCAAAAATTCCCGATTTCATCCGATCAAACGTACCAGTTCGAACTAAATACTCGTTAAACATCGGCTACCAAAAGGACAAGTCGATTGATAGTCCCGTTTCAGAGATATTAGAGAAGGTAGACGGAGTCGGTGAAATTCGAGGATACCCCCCCCCCCCCCCCCCCCCCCTTAATATCAAAGTCTACGCGTCAAAAACGCAAATACCGGCAAAGTACCCCTAGTCTACATGCAATGACGAACATTTTTGTCTGAAAATTTTGTTGTTTCACGCAACAATGGGGCGAATGGATAGAAAGTAGAGCGGTAGTAAAGATGTAAATAGTGTAAGATTGTCGATTTCTGATGACTGAGACATGAGACGGTCCTCGGCTAACGAAACGCCCGACAGATGGCTCTACGCGTAAATCATCGTATATCATCGTCGCTGTGGCGTTGGCAGACTTGGTACCACGTGACACGACGACCACGCAGAGGTGATTCGAAAGATACGAAAACGTATACTTACAGGATAATTGATGATACTTGGCAAAAATAATAAAAATATTATATTTTCAATATAATAATTATATTCTAATTGTAATTCAATTATTAGTTGCACTTACCATAGTATTGAATACATCATTGCCAAGTATTATTAACCCTAGACGAGGCATGCCGTTTTTCTTGCCCTGTACGGAGCATGTGGGGTCCGTGTGGCCCCCACGCGTTTCCTTCGTGTAAAATGCTTTCTATATTAAACGATAATCGGGTTCAAATATAGATGAATCTCTTCGTTTTCCAATAAGGAATAAAATGGTGTATAACAAAGTCAATTTTCGAACACTAAAATCCGTGAAAAAGTGCGTTAAACGAAAAAAAATGTGGAAAACATGCAAAAATGACTTTTTTGAAACAAAAATCTCTACATTTTCTTCTAATCAACTGATTGGAAAAAATCAAACGGAGTTTCAAAGGAGACACAATAAAGTATCAGAAAAAAAATATTACCGTTGCGCTTCCTCGGAAAAGTATATTTATTTGAGGATATGAATGCGCCCAATTTCTGGAGATGCGGGGATGGGAAAAGTTAGGGATAATTCGGTAAAACAAACTTGTTTGCAAGTAATATCAGTATAGATTCATTAAAAACTTGAACAAATATGGCAAACTCGAACAGATAATAAGCTATACGGTACCTTGTATCTTTTTACTCGCGAGCGAAACAAACAGGGCACGACGTAAAAAATAAAAAACTTTGTTGCAAAAATAAATTTCACAGCCTATACTTTGTAATTATGCAATAATAAGCGTAATTTATGACCTTATACAAATGAACTCAAATCGACTTACCGCTACAAAAAACTAACGCAAAAGAGCACGTGGGGTCCGCTTGGCCCCCAAATCATCGTCCACTAAACACTGTTACACGACGGGCCGCTTTCCGGCGCTGTAACGAGTAGGCTGGCTTCCTAGATAGTAGAATTGAATTATCGAGAGGCTCCAGACCCGAGTCAGCCGCCTGCGATTTCAAGTTCGCACTTTAAAATGGGAATGGGGTCCATATGGCCCCCACATACTCCTTCTAGGGTTAATTATCCTATAAGTATGCGTTTTCGTATCTTTCGAATCACCTCTGCGTGGTCGTCGTGTCACGTGATTCCCAGTGTGCCAACGCCACAGCGACGATGATATATCTTTACCCGCACGATGATTTACGCGTAGAGTCATCTGTCGGGTGTTTCGTTAGCCGAGGACCGTCTCATGTCTCAGCTGTCAGAAATCGACAATTTTACAGTATTTACATCTTTACTACCGCTCTACTTTTTATCCATTCGCCTCATTGTGGCGTGAAACAACAAAATTTTTAGACAAAAATGTTCGCCATTGCATGTAGACTAGGGGTACGTTGCCGGTTTTTGCGTTTTTGACGCGTAGACTTTGATATTAACCAAAATAGGTGACACGGACACACTTGACGAACATAAAAAATTAAGTTTTCTCGATTTCACCGGATCTCGGGTGCTGGATCGAACTTATTCGTCCCTAATCATCGAATAAATCCATTATATCATTTTTCACCATCGTTTCGGAGTGTTTTCGATGTTTTACTTTATTTTGAGGCCGGTAAAGGTAGGACTAGGACATGCTCTTAAATTACACTTTAGATCAGACTTCTGCGATGCTTCGTACTCAAGCTATTTGATTTTAAACTCTGAGGACTCTACTCCAATCGTATGTAATTCGATTAATTTACCTCATTTTTTCTCGATATTTAGCCAAATTATGAACGCCGGGTCTTTTCTTCTTCTTCGCCAACAACGAACGACACTTTTTCGCCTGAACCATATTGGCACTAAAAAACTAGAACTTTATAATTGAAAAATACGAAGTGAATCGAAAAACTGTAGCACCCACATATATGAGAGTGAGGAGATTCGAATCCGCGAAAGGAGAAAAGCAGTGTGAGGTCTGTATTTACCCCTGCACTGAAAAAAATTTAAAGCAGCGTTGACTCGAGAGCCAAGCAGTAACTGCTCAACTCAGCCGAGCAGCGGCGCTCGGGACGGTCTTACCTGCCGAGCCGAGTAACACCTACTCGAGCGGGCCAAGTATTTACAGTATAGCTTGGCTTGAAAAGCAGAATCTTCTTGGGCCCAAGTACAAACTGCCGAACTCTTAAGCCAACGTTGCTTTACAACCGTTGAAGCAGATCTCGCTTGGAGCTAAAAAGCAACTAGAGCTTTAAATTTTTTTCAGTGTGCAATGCCTGTAGGTCGTGTTGCTACCACCCAACGCGGCTGCGCTAGAAATCGTCCAATATTTACAAAAAAAATCGCTTCTAGTTGTACATCATCGTGAAGATGGCTTACTTTCAAGATTATTTTTTGCTAAGCTTAAAATGAAATCGCAAATTTGGCTAAAGCCATGACACGGATACATCATTTATCTGTGAGAATTTTCATCGAAGACTCCGTTATCTTGAAAAATGAGGAAATGAGAAGTAAATGCCGAGAGTCTATTTACGCGCGCTCGGCGAGGCCTAGTCAACGCCCTTAAGGGGGGGGGGGGGGGGTATACTCGAATTTTACCGACTTCGTCTATTTTCTCGAATATCTTCAAAAAGGGGCTATCAATCGACTTGTCCTTTCGGCAGTCGATGTTTGACGAGTAATGAGTTCGAACTGGTACGTTTGATCGGATGAAATCGGGATTTTTTTTTTTTTTCATCGACAAGTGTGGACGTACCATTTATTTTGACTTATATCAAAGCCTACGCATCAAAAATGCAAAATCGGCCTCTGTAGCCCGATTCTGTATGGAATTCCGAACATAACGATCCAAAAACATCTTTGTTTCTGACAACGATGAAGGGGCAAAACGTATTCTACGATTTTGTGGTAATTTTTGCGATTGTCCACGGCTGAAAGCGGTAATGGCTGCTAATGTGATGACAATTAGTTCCCAGAATGCCCGTGACATGTCGCCGCGCTGTTACGTTGATACAACTGGTACCACATGACTCGACCTGCAGTCCAATCATTTCTGACTAATAAGCTACTAACGAGCGCGTGGTGACGTCTCACGGTCGTTCTGGGAAATAATTGTCATCACAGTAGCAGCCATTACCGCTTTCAGCCGTGGACAATCGCAAAAATTACCACAAAATCGTAGAATACGTTTTGCCGCTTCATCGTTGTCCGAAACAAAGATGTTTTTGGATCGTTATGTTCGGAATTCCATACAGAATTGGGCTACAGAGGCCGATTTTGCATTTTTGATGCGTAGGCTTTGATATAAGTTGAAATAAATGGTACGCCCACACTTTACGATAAAAAAAAATTAAAAAATTTCCGATTTCATCCGATCAAACGTACCAGTTCGAACTCATTACTCGTCAAACATCGACTGCCGAAAGCACACGTCGATTGATAGCCCCGTTTCGGAGATATTCGAGAAAATAGACGGAGTCGGTAAAATTTGTGTATATACCACCACCACCCCCCCCCCCCCCCCCCCCCCCCCAAGTCGAATTCTTTTGTCTGATTCAAACTTATTTTGTAAATCGGTCTGGTTAATGTTTATTTTTCCCACCTCATTTAGCCTCTTTGTTTCGACCTTCTTGATAGAGTTATTATATCTTTCACTGTTTTCGTCCGTCTTGTTATTTTCTGACTGTGAGTTACCTAGTTTAGGATCTAATATTATTTGTTCTAAAGAATCGAACCTCATTTCCATTTTGTTTTCTAGGTTTACTAAAGAAGCTAAAATCCTGGTCATTGGATCTGCCGGATTCACGTTAGTTTCTGGATTCATTGTGAAAGATAGTGAACTGGATCTATCCTCAAATCTGAACCTTGTCCCTAATTCCCTAAAATTACGACACCGGAATGTTTAGACCTATTTGCGGTCCTTTGTTGGACATTTCAGCCCTGACTCCGACCAAATAACAATCCCAAGTCTGACGCACAGGTCTTTTGTCGGTCCATTTTTGAAATTTGACTCTAGATTTTACTTGATTTTACTATTTTTGAATGATTTTAACGTTTATTTTAAGTGATTTTATTGATTTGACATTGTTTTATATAATTTTCCCAAACGATTTTACTAAGAAAAGCCCCACGTTGGGCGTCAAATGTAACTTTGCGCAAATATCGCGGACTCGAAAATCGTAGCGATACCCGCAGTTATTGTGAGTTCTTTAACTAAATTGAAATTAATTGATTATGGGCTTTTCTTTGAGGTCGAAAGGCAGGGAAAAGGATGGGTACTGCACCAAAAGCCATCTATCTAACCTTGTGAATTTAATCTAGCTACGGACTCAGATAGATTTCTCTAACAAAGCCGGGTACGATCGGACTCAGGTGAAAACCAAAGCCGAGATATTTCCTATCTAGTAGAACCGGGAAATTAATCCAAGCCTACTTTTCCTAATTAAAATGCTACTTTTCTACGGATTCGGGAATCTTTCGATACCAAGACCGTGCATCAGGCTCGGAATCGTTTATTCTTGGCCCTCGGACGCAGAGAATTAACCCAACACCGTTCGCTCTAGAATATGATACAAAGCTGGTCCATGTTGGCTTTCTTTAGGAATGGAAGTGATTTAGTTAGGAATCAGAGCTGAAATATCCATTAAATTCCAATGCATTGTTAGTTAAATATACTGACTTTAATGCTATTGTACATGACTTATTTACTCTAACCTAACCTATGCTCATTAGCTTGTGTTTGTTTTGAATCATGATTTGTTTTATTCTGACTCTATAATTTAAAGATTTTATTTTAGAATTAAATACTAGACGCTTTTAATTTACTCAAGTGAATTTAATTTTCTCCTATTCTCTGTTCTATTCTTATACCGTGCGATTATGTGGAAACTACAGGCTCCAAGCATGCGAACTTTGATTTGCTCGAATATCATTGGCCAGCAGAATCGGGCCAGCAATTCCACCAACTTTTCAGTAATATCCCTAGCTCTGTCGTCTGCTGGATTCATAAGAAACATAACCTATTCCTGCCACGGTCTGTCGCCATTTGTATTTGACAAGAATCGGAAACAAACAGCAGACTGACTCTAGGGATATTCGTGCAGAGTCTGAAATTGGTGTCCCTCGTAATAGTCGAATAAATCAGCGCCTGTGCGCTTGGAACCTTTAATTTCCACATAATCGCATGGTATATTTTATGTTTAGACGAAGTGATGCTTTATCACAACTCTATTCTATCTTTGAATTTAGCTTGAATTTAAATTAGTCATTAGAACTAGACGTGCTAATGCTAGGCAAGTGAATCTATGTTTATGAGTCGCTGTGGTGCTCTACCGACTAACGCTAGACTGTTTTGTGAGTCGACCGGCCTAATGCTCGCGTCGCTCTAATTCTATAATAATTGTGAGACGCACGGCCGCTTTGGCTCGAATACGCTCTTGAGCCATCGTGTATGCTTCTTATATAGTCTTGATCCCCTCTTCTTGGTGTGACGTCAGCGTTCTGTCGAAGCTGGAGGATTAGTATAATCCTTTATCCTTTTGTTCTCACTATTCCAGCTGATATTTCGGTAATGATATCGCTGGATATTTTACAATACAGATAAATGCGCATAGAAACAAGACAGATTGCTGGAACAATCCAAATTTCAACAAACGACGATAAAGATATAATAATTTATAAATTATTCATCAATCTAAATACACCAAGATCCCGATGCGCGATATAATAATGTCTCGTGTAAGCGCTATGATATCTCAACACCTGATATCAAATAACAACAATTGATAACAGGTTGAATTACATAAATATTCTATTTATATTTCTTAGTTATATGCGATATGCTATGCTTGTGTACGAAAAAACCAAACATAATATATGAATATCAACATTACTCAATAGGTATGAATATATGCCAGCATATACACAGCAAAAAATATGTTCTGCGGAATGCAATAGCTGGAATTATTTCAATGATAATGAGTCTATCCGGTAGACATTCATCTTTATGGTATAATACATAACAATAATTTTAGTTTTGATCGATATAGAAGTGTAATCCTTTGATATACTCGGAAAAGTTTTCGGGAATGCCGCAGCGCCAAGCGGCAGACCGGGGAGTACGCGTGTCCAAACACGGGTGCCGTCTCTGCGACGGAATGTTGCGTTCTCGCAAGGGAACGCGGGGTTCCGTCGCAGAGACGGCACCTATGTTTAGACGCGCGTAACTCACCGTTCTTACGCTTGGAGCTGCAGCATTGCCGAAACCTTTTCCATGTAGGTAAGCAGAGCGAGATTTACTAGTAAAGGATTGTTGTATTACCTAGTCTCATTCAAAGGATTATGTTCTATTAGTCCTATACTATTTATGGGAAATTCCACGTCAACTCAATGATTCAAAAAAATTGACCCTCTCCGATTTTTTCAGCGATTCTTCTTACGATGGCTCGTGGTTTGAAACACTTCTCTGATTTTTTTCAAATTTTTACATTCAGCCGTTTTTGAGTTCTGAATTTTCGAAAACTCGATACAGTGCAGTGATCGATTTTTTTAAAAATAAATTCTCAACGAGCCGCATTTTTCAGTTATAACAAAAAGTGGAGATTCTTTGTCTATTTTTTCTTTGTCATCACAAACATTCTTTCTTCTAAAACTTCGATTGATTATTCATTTTACATAGGAAACAGTGAAAGGAAACGAAAATTTTATTTCATCATAAATGATGCATTTATTTTAAGAATATTACGTGAATGACAACGTTTATACAGCGTATCCCAGAACTTAATTCAGAAAGTGAAGAGGGCAATGAAGAGGGTCAAGCTGAGTGAATTGACCTATAGAACATGTGGCCTCTGAAGCACCGGTCGCGAGGTACGGCCGCTTAAAAAAATCGCGCTAGGCGCCGGCATACAGGAAACCGACTACACATTAGATATCTGTCAGCCGTCTAATTGATGAGCGCACTCGACTTTTAATGCGAGTCATAACATTTTTAAATTCGAAAATGTCAAACAAAAATTCGTTTGATATCAAATTTTATTAAAGAAACAAATAATGTTGTTGTGTTGGGCGAAAATTCAACGACGAAAGTGTTTTTATTTGAAATTCTAGACGTTTGAAGCGTTATGAATGAAGCGCTGATCGATGCCAGCTGTGTAGTCGGTTGCCTAGATGCCGGCGCCTAGCGCGATTTTTTAAGCGGCCGTATCTCGCAACCAGTACTTCGGTGACCACATGTTCTATAGGCCAATTTACTGAGCTTGACCCCTTTATTACCCTCTTCATTTTCTGCATTTAGTTCTGGGACACTCTGCATAAACGTTATCATTCACGTAATATTTTTAAAATTGATGCATTATTTGATTACATAAAATTTTCTTTTCCTTTCGCTGTTTCCTGTGTGAAATAAATCATTAACCGAAGTTTTGGAAAAAAGAATGTATGTGAAGGCAAAAAAAAAAAATAGAAAAAAAGAACTCTACACTTTTTTTCATAGCTGAAGAATGTTCGTCGTTGACCATAGTAGGGTAGACGTACCGTTTTTGGCCACCTTAGTACCGTTTGTGGGCATCACTTGCTCCATTTGTGGCCATACCCATTACCATGTAAATCAAGGCCTGGCCACAAACGGTACAAAACTATTCCAACATCTTCAATTATTAAAAACTTTATTTTTAAGCAATCAAGTACTGAAAAAGTTGAGTCTAATATTTGCTGTAGGGTATGTGTTTGTGATTAATTTAATAATTGAATAGGTTTATCGTGCCAGAAAGGAGGGAAGCATTTGTCAAGCACGGTCACAAACGGCACAGTGGCCACAAATGGTACATCTACCCTATTTTTGAGAATTTATTCAAAAAAATTGATCCCGGCGCTGTCTCGATTTTTCGAAAATTCAGAACTCAAAAACGGCTGGATAAAAAAATTTGAAAAATATCAGACAAGTGTTTCAAACGAAGATCCATCGTACGAAAAATCACTGAAAAAATCGAAGAGGGTCAATGTTTTTGGTTCATTGAGTTGACGTGGAATACCCCCCATGTATTATTTTTCACAGGATAACTTGGTACTCTGTTCTAAATCGGTAAGCATCTTAATGCTAATTCTGCTGTACTTCACGATCGTATTTACATAAAACCAATTTGCTATTGTGCTCCTACGTTCTCGCACATCATTGAGTGCGAAGCGTGAAGCCGAAATTTGTCCGAAGTTGTTCTAAGAAAATAAATGTCAAAATTGTATGCGGTGCAAGTCGGACAAACGCAGGTACGTATCCCTGGAAACAGATAGATCATTTTAATTATATTCTATGGATAGTAGAGTTATTCAATCAGAGAGAATAATTCAAATATAACGATCATGATAATATTTATTCTAAGCTTGTTTAAACGTCGACAGAGAAAAATTCATTCCGCATCATAGATTCATGATATTGCAAAAACAGTTAATAATCCTTGCATGTTAGGTAACTAGTATATCGTTGGTGATAGTGCAATACCGCGTAACCCACATTTCCAATAGGGCGTAACTACATCATGCAATACCGCGTGAGAACAAAAATAGCAAAAATGAGATTTGATGTGCATAGTATGTATTGTTTCAGTTTTCCGTAAGATTTTCAAGTTTTGTGTCGCCTTATATTACTTCTGTAGAGCCGTAGGTTTCGCACTTAAGTGCGAGCGAGATAGCCTGCTTACATCACTGTCGCGCTCTCTTTCTCTCACGGAGAGATTCAGAACGATATGATATTTTGAATTCTGTTCAGCCTTTTGTTTCACCTACGAAGGCAGAGTTAGATTAAGTTAATTTGAAGTAATAATTTTGTGAATTAGTTGTTACGCCTTGCGGGCATGTTTTAGTCTTTTACCTGTAATTTTTGTTCCGCGAGGGACGTATTTATCGAGTTATTCAGTTTTGCCTTATTTTTTTTTGTTATTGCTCTCCTACGTGGGAGCTAGCAGTCTATTTATTATTGTAAAACTCGTCAAGCGTGGCCAGGTCGCCTATACACGACCTGTAGCCGTTTTATACCCGCGGGGAAGTATCCCAGGTACATGATTTGTTAACTCCATTTTTGCATTCTAATTTTTATTCAATAAATTCTATTTTTCTTTGTTAAATTCAACTTCTCAAGTCGTTAATCAACGCCCTGCTAATCCTTCATTTAATCCCGACCCCTCTCCGCGGTACTGTTGCTAGTTGACGCTTCAGTACTTGTAGTTATTATTTTGTTTAGATTTTTTAAATTGGCGATTATCAGCCTGGCGCCCAACTTTTGTTAAAATCTCAGTTTTTGGCCAATTGTCGAGTGGATTGACCTCGGAGACTGGCTATCTGGTCCAGATCCAAGGGTCCAGAAAAATCCACGTCACAGTAGTTATACGCTATTGCAAATGTTAGTTTCGCGGTATTGCACTATCACTGACGATATGTTGGTTCGAGTATCAACAAATCTAATATATTATTATTAAAAACTCACCTTAAAAAATCCTCGGGGCCCGAGTTTTGCAGTATAGAGAATAAGCTCCATCATATTCTGAAATAAAGTCAAGAATTACTCTATGAATTTCTTGAGGGATCGCAGCTAATTAATCAACTAACCTTATATTCTCCAGGCTGAGCATTCATTGCTCTTGTTTTAAGGACATCCAAAGGCTGGGTAAGAGTAGTTGCAATTGCCCCCTGAAAGATAATCAGCAATGAGATGTTAGTAAGAGTTCAATAGCCGTGAACAGTTTTCATTCAAATGTTAATCTTATAATAACCAACGGTGAAGACCCACTATGGTCAAAGTACCATTTTTGGCCACTTCAAATTTAAGTTATTATATAAAGCATTTTCAAATTACTATATTATTTTTATAGAATTTTCTAATCTTTACAATCATATAATTATAATTTACAATATTACAGTATTTTTCAGAATGTTTTTTATACTAATTTGAACCTAAAGTGGCCAAAAAACGTACCGTGACCACAAACGGTACTCGTACCCTATTTGCTTCTTATGCTAGTTAAAATTGCTTAATATATGTCCATTTATACTATCAGGTATTTATTACTGAAAAGTACTTACTGCTGACAAGCTACAGAGAAAATGTGTTGAGGGATTATCACTAAACATGCCAGACTCTAATAATAACATTTTAATCTGATCGTAGAAGCTGAGTTGTCCGATAGTCATCAGGGCTGCTCTACTAGTCGCAGTTGTACAGCCGCTAAAAAGCCTTAAGAAGCCTTCTTCTCTCCATACTGTGACAAGGCCGTCCAATGCATGTTTGTAACTGCGAAATTTTTCTCATTATAGTTTACTAGTTTTGATGAATGGATAAGATTAGTCAAAATAAAATTCTCTTGGCTAAGAATAAGTTCTCTTGGAGATTACAGTATGAGAAAAATGTATGAATATTACTTTCTTCTTAATTCCGGTGCTATTTTGATGTCATTCTGCATTCGTACATTTATAAGATCCGCAGGAGTTCCAATAATTCCTCCTATTGCACCCGAAACTCCAGCTAACAATAATCTTTGATGGAACGGCAAGGTGTAACCTGGAGCCTCTAATGCTTGCTTTCCGACCTGTAGATTCAAGATAGAGCTTGAAGATAATGCCAGCGACACAGACTTTTAGTGTCGGTTCACCTACGGAGAACGCGACCAGTATACAGTCACTCACACGCAGCGCCGACCAATCACAACTATGTGTGAGCGATCGTGGCGCCTGTAAGTGAGGCGGAACAGGGGACACAAAAAGTCTGTGTTGCTGGCTTAAGCCGGAAGAGTTATAATATAGAGTCTGAAGGTGTATTCGCTTTTTTTTGAATCCTATAATCCTAATCATTTACAGAACACTCCGATGAAGGCCTCGTTTCTGATTATAAAAACATAGAGTACAGTTATAGTTTTGGCTATGAATTCACCTCGTAACAGCCGAATCTCGTGGTAGAGTAAGTTAGTTGGCGGAGAAGGGACGCTGTGAGACCATTATATAGTGCAGAAACTCCCTGTTTCTTAATTATCTGCACAGTTATCTTTGATATTGAAGTTTTACCTTCTTGCTGAGTTTGTAGATGAACCTGTGAAATTTATATCAATTTTAACAAAGATTGCATTATTATAACATCCTCGCACTTCTACCATTAAATTGTTTCATCTTTTTCAACCAACAAGTGTCTACAGTCCGACCTCGGGCACTGTTAACTCAGGCACTGTTATACCTCAGGCACAGTGAACAGCCGAGCTTCAGGCACTGTGAATCCGGCTGGGGCCGACTCAAATACCTGAAGGTGGGGAAAGCAAATTTGTACATAGTATTGAGGATAGCCAGAAATAGCTACGACTCTGGTGCTTCGCTCTCATTAGCCCGCGAGGGGAAGCGTGGGGAGTAACAGTGTCTGGAGTGCTCAGTCTCGATGCCTAACAGTGCCCGAGGTCAGACCGTATCTCCAGTCTAAATTGCATAGATAACAATTTTAAAAACACTCATTAAACTTGCGGGATCTGAAATGAACATATATACAACTAACTACATCTTCTCAGTACGGTACCAGGGTGTATAATCGAATCTGAAAATAAATTCCCTAGACTTTTCCAGGCTTTCCATTAAAAAAGTTTCATTTATCCCGGTCCTTGCTGCAACGATTACAGATAAATATGAAGTGTTTTTTTTTTTTAATTTTTCATACTTACATTTTTCTAATTAAATTTTAATATCAGGTACGCTTAATGAAATGGATTCTGAGCCAGATGTGTTCGATAATCGAAGAAGCAGCCAATTGGCGCTCTGAATTTTTGTAATCCACAGCCCCGATTGGCTGTTTCTAGAATTGTCAAACACATCCGGCTCAGAATCCATTTCATTAAGCGTACATAAACATGCGGCAGTGCAATGCAAGCTGTACATTTTGCAATACAGAGAATTTCCCGCGACTATACCATCTATATCACTATGTGAGGGAACACAAACGCATTTCTGGTAATTTCCCGGTTTTTTAAGACAATTTTCAAATCTTCTGACTTTTCCCTGACTTCCCAGTTTTCCATGGTCAGTATACACCCTGGTACGGTAGGACCATGCTAACTGAATAAGAGCTGAGTGATCTCTTTGCCTGCACTGGGGACAAAACTGTCCCCACTGCACCAACTGTACAACCAGATTTGTTGGTCAGTTATGGCTCCCTCAAAGAAGTTCCAAATTCCCGCCTGCAGAGCCCCAAGCTGAATCACTTACAGAGGTCCTACTGTAGCACAACGTGTTTCAACTTACTACATCTAAGTCTAGGTCTATTTAAATCCAATAATATCACTATTCTGAAAGGATTGCTTGCGGAATTACATAATTCAAAATATGGCCCAGGTGTAAGTTGGAGGATTCCGTGATGACGGAAATTATTTGTGAGTCGATAACTTATTGTACAGAACTTAAGGGGATATGTAAGGTGAATTATACACCTCGAATTTTTGGCAGCCCGTTTCCTAGCTAAAACACATCCGATCGATGTGAAATTGATATCAGTGACGCAGAAAAAGTACACGGAGGGCATGATGCTCTTATATTTCTAAATAGTGAAAATAAAATTTACAGATTTTCATCAAGAGTTCTCTGTAATAAATAATCGTTGCTGCTGACGTTGTACTTGATAAATATGAAAACACCCGGAACATTTTCGCTGTTTGAAAATCCAAGAGCATGCCCTCCGTGCAATTTTTCTGCGTCATTGATATCAATTTCACATCGATCGGATGTGTTTTAGCTGGGAAACGGGCTGCCAAAAATTCGAGGTGTATAATTCACCTTTCATATCCCCTTGACTACAGGTCAGAGTTTCCTTGCAAGTTGACATAAATGACGGAAAGAGTATATGTGTAATATTATTAAATTATACAAGCGACTGTATGTTAATAGAATAACGAAGAGCATCAAAACACTTTGCTGTTGCAGTAAAAGTCATAACACCTCGTCCAAGATTGATAAATAGAGACAACTAAATGAATCATAATACAAAACTCAAATGGAGTATCATATGTCAGTAAACTTGATAATTACTTTGCTTATTTTTGAGTTAGTCAGATGTTGATTGCATAACTTTAGTTACATAAATGTTATATTGGGAAAAGTATATTTTAATATTTCTACGTAACATTCCCATTTCCTGTAATATAAATAGATATTATACTCATTTCACAGCTGCCATACTATAGTAGTAACGAGTGCAGGCAATCAAGTGTGACAAGGTTAGACAACATTGTGACCTCTCTGTTGATTGAAGCCAGTGGCGTAACAATAGGGTGGCAGGACGGGTAAAATGCTAGGGGCCCCCAGCCCGAGAGGGAGGTGAGCACAGAAGGATCCCAACATTCATTATTACAAAATTTCGTAAAATTCATTAGTTTAGTGTTCAATTAATTCAAGTTACCGAGTAAAGTACATACACAAATTAAACTACAAACAAACAAATTAAAAACAAAAAAATGTATCAAGGACGTTGTTTCAGCTTCTTTACATTGAGCGCCCCATCCGATGAATTTGCCGCGGACCTCAACTGTATAGTTACGCCACTGATTGAAGCTAATAGATAACATAATGTGGATGGTTATTTTTAAAACCTACAATCAATTTGGACAGTGACAAGCACCAGGAATACAAATTTCAATTTGCTCGTAGTCGAGGTGTTTTGAAATCCTTTTAACATCTGAACAATGTTACAACAGTTATGTCCCATCGCAGTGCATATACAGAGCGATTCTGTGGAGAGTAACTCGCCTAACAGGTAGGCAAACGGAAAACGCCTGCATTGAGCAGATCAAACATTGACAATTGGGTTTTATTTATTACGTGGGGAATAAAACACAATCGTTGATGTTTGAGCTGCTCAGTGCAGGCGTTTCCTGTTTGCCTACCTTTTAGGCGCGTTACTTTCCACAGAATCGCTCTGTATGTATAATAGAAATTGTATTCCATGGTTGTTTCTTAAATTGGAAATTCCACATATTTATAGCTATGGGAAGTGGAATGAATAGTCCAAAGCTAAATTAAATCGATCTTGACAATTTCTAAGAAAGTTCTAGAATTCAAACTGTTTATTGTTTAAATTATGAAATGAAGAACGATATTCACACAATTGAAGAAGTTCGTCGCCATCAGCTGAAAGTTAGCAGTTTGCAATCGACATCAGTACCCGATATGGATCTAGAATTAGTGCGCGAGTTTAATAGTACTTCATTCTGTCGAAATGTTTTGCGCTTGAAAAAAATCATAGACAAGGGATTAATTGAAATCTTTAAAACTGATTTGTAGCTAATGTAATTCATCGCAAATCACTCGACAACGTTTGGAGCAACATAAATACTATACCAATGAGTTGATTTTATTCAGCATGAATAATTTGTGCAATATAGTCCAGTTTATTTATTGAGAAGCCACGAGCTATGAAAATAGTATACTGCATGTGCTTAAGGTAGTTCACTACCCACAGTTCAAGCCAAAAGTTTGAGCGAGCTGAATATATACCGCGCATGCTTCGGTAACCCCTTTCTAGAGAAAACTTTCAGTGGGTGACTGTCCTTCTCGTTCTGTGTGTCATATATGTGTGTACGACTACGCCGCTACGAAGCGTTGTTGTGCCTCCCTTACTCTAGTTTTTCACTCACCGAGTACATTGTCACAGCTTATTTCACAGAAACTATACGTCAGATCGCTTTCATCTTTTGATATAACATTCGGAAGATACTGAACAATACATGTTTGTTTTCTTATCACACTCTATAGAAGCAAAATGATGCTATCAATCAAAACGTTGGTTTTGATAGCCTTGGTCCCATGCTTTCAGTGTTAAAACATCCCACTTCCGAGGAAAATATCTTATTTTCTGTACGTCAGATGTTTATAAAAATTTGACTGTGCATGTATTAGGTCATTCTTAACACATAGTTCAAATTTCACGAATATCTATAGAAACTCAATTAAGTGGTGAACTACCTTGATGTAATTGAGGAATAGACCAGCGCGACATATAAAAATTATGCTGTCGATTGAACCAATGAAAAAATCAAACACCAACAATTACTACAGATAAATCGATAAGACTGTGGTGAACTGATGAATACTCTTTTAACTGTCAACTGTACCTTCAACAAATCCAATGGATGGGTGACACATGCGGCACCTGCAGAAGCCAATCCCCCAAAATACCAGCGGGATAGTTTCTGATTATTTTTACTCATTTTTAATAATTATAGTTCCTTATGCTCGTCTATTGTGAAAAGATTGTAAAACTGAAAGTAAAATTGGAAATGATGATGGTTCATTAATAATATACTTTTATAAATATGAATTACTAAAAAATAGATAATTGATTTCATTTTTTGACCCTGTTCAAACGAGTACAGTTGTCTATGATATAGGAGTGCGAAAAAAATTATCTTCAGCGGTCAATCTGCGAGCATTAGAATTTATGTAAATATCAATTGACCGCCAAATGTTCCAGATCTGTTTGCATAGTTGTATTTAAGATGTTGTATCAATGTTTGTCAGACTCTTTAAGAAAAGGTAGAAATTAGCAAGTGCGTGCGTCAGGTGTTCCAGGTTAGAGGTTTGATCAATTCTAAGATACCTATTCTGAATAATGTTCTGTAAACATGTTTCGTCGCATAAGTTACGATATTATTGCTGGTCCTTGTCAATAAAATGTACAATATTTCATTTGATAATTTGTGACTCTTTTCCTCGGCCTTATATTTGGCGATCCATCATCATCAATGATATTATCTCAAATTTAAGATAAGCGAATGATTATATAACAAACAATGTATAAATGTCAAATGAAATCACAGATGTTGTATATGAAGAGACTTATTGAACAATGAAATGTTTAATGTTTTTAGTTGCATAAATGTTAGTGTAAAGGCTGAATAATTATTTATTGGGAAGTTCATAACGTGCATTGTCGTCATTTTTGATTTAGCTTTATAATTGACTAAGTGTATGAAATTTGATTGAGTGTTTAGTTCGATTCTCGAGATATTATTCTACAGTCTTAGTTATCGAAGAATATGGTATGATAATCACGAGGAAATAAGTCCAAACGATTAAAGTTTCACTCCAGATATTTACTTTACATAATGGATCGGCATGCAATTAATTCGCTGTAATATCTAAGCATGACAATGACCTATGGGTCTTGATATAACGACAGCTAAATCATACATCTAATAATTACAATGATCTGCATATTGTTAGAAAAAAATCTGTCTAAAATGGGATTTACTAAGTTAATCCTACCTATAAATTTTCTATCCAAAATTAAATCTAAAAACTAATTTGACTTGCTGAAATTTTACACGATAGTAATAGAATAACAGCATATGTACGCTTGGTGTGTTTGATCTTGACCGGTATGAAGTTGGCACCGCAATCTTCTGTCTCCTTTTATCCTGCGTGGTTACATAGGGAAGAAAAGAGACAGAAGACTGTTGGGCTAACTTCATACCGGTCAACATCAAACACGTTTAGTGTACAAGTGAGATTATATTTTCAAGTAACAAAAACAAAAGAAGTATGAAAACAGAACATGTATGTTATAATCTGACGACCGATATTCAGATAAGAAAAAGATCAAACAAAATAGGAAATATCGCCAACGTTATGATAATACTCGCCTTTGACCGATTGATCAAAAAACAATTGACGATAACAGTCGACGGTCCAGGATTCTGAAATCTATCTGGTATTTAGTGCAGACAATTAAACTATGACCCCGATTAATATTATTCACGATCGAGTCAGAGTTATAAATTATTTTTGCGCAAACTCGATGGAACAGAATGCATACGTCAGCCGATTACTAAGTCAAACAAACCAGTGCATGTAGAAGAAACAAAAAAAAAAAAACAAAAAAACTTACGTTTGTTAAACTGACTCGCACGACGCACGCTGAGAATTGTTTGACTATGATGATCTGCGAATAAATGCCTACGCGATTAGGTTGAAAAAAAAAAAAAAAAGAATATAATAAGATAGTATTGAAGTTAATCTGATAAAGCCGGTGAGATAGTATATCTAGCGTATACGACTAAACGGTACCGTGCTCACTCGTCGAGATCACAGCTGACTACTGAATACTGAAATATAGAGTTATTCAAGTACATACTGGAAGTTGCGGTAGCAGCGCGAATGAACGTCACGAACCCCCCGCCATGTCGAATATAGTTTATAAATCGAGACGGAGAATATGTATAACATACTATCTGATTATCTCGAATAGAACTCGAATCCTACAAACAGCTGATTTCCTCGTGTTGAGTATGGAAAGAAACCTGGAGAGGGCAGAGGGAGATAGAGACCAGAGAGAGGGAGACGGACGAAGAAAGAGTGAGAAGGATAGCGAAGACTGGCACGTTCGTCGCGTGGAACGTGGACCCTGAAATGTGACTGATATAACGACGGGTTGAAGAAATTGTAATTACGTTCATGTCAGGCCTGATCGGTCAGTGCCTTATTAAGCCGCGATTTATATCCATGAAGGTTCATTATCCCTGAGTAATCTTGCTCACTTAAGATTTCAATGTGAATACACCATTTGCCGATACTTTTAACTGTCAAAGATTTGCATTACAGTTTATAGGTATGTACATGCGATTGTTGTTAGGTTATATTATACTGTCAAATCAAAACTTTGATCAGTTTTTCTTTTTAACTAACTAAGAGCGTATATTATTTACGCTCGCATTCTAAGTAGTATTAATTGAATGAAAATATCATGAGTTTTGATCATTTCAATACAAGCATGTAATTCAACTAATAATAAGATCTTTAGTGCAACACGCGGCGTCCCGAACATCGCTAATTCCACGTGACATATTCGAATCGAATTTCGAATTTCGATTTTTGTCAGAATTAAGAAAAAAACAACAAAATGTTAATTCTTTTAGAGTTAATAATTAATAACGAAATAAAAAGTAACTTAGCTGTCTATATTCGAAATTCAATGACTTACAAGATTTAAAAAAAAAAATCACATTTCAGGAGATAACCAAGATAAAAAATGACGGATTCGGTATGCAGCGCACTGGGAATTGACCGAGTTGATATGTGTGGAAAAACTATACTAATAGAAGAGCAGCACGGTAGCGATGCCAACTTTATAGTAAACGCAGTGATCTCTGGAGCATTGCAGAAGGGACAAGGAATCTGCCTGGTTCTTTTCCACAACACTTTTGGCCACTACCATAATGTGGGAATGAAACTGGGCTATAATATGAAGGTTCTCAGAGAGAGAGGACAAGTGACGGTTGTCGAGCCAATGAAGATAGCTGCTACCAACGTCGAAGACTTGGGCCACGACTCTATTGACGCAGCAAATGTTGACCTGACTAAAAGTGGACGAAAAAAAGTACCTGTCGATGAAATTGGTATCCCAGACATTATGAAGCTAGACACAACTCTGGTACGTCAGCTTTTTCTCCCAGTAAAAAATAGGGTACATGAAATGCTGAAGTCTATGGGATCTGTGAACGTGATTGTCGACGATCTCAGCCACTTGTTCGATATCAGCTTAAGCCTTAGAGATGTATGGTTCTACGTAAGGTACTTGAGGTCTCTTATGGAGTTTGAGCCTATGATTTCCGTCTGCATCATGACTCATACGTACAGAGCTGATCCAGACACTTGCCAGCCCGACATGATAGCTATAGGGCTAAAGCACATGTCTGATTTGATCGTTAGCGTCGAGCCGCTGAGTACGGGCCATGCCAACGACGTGTCAGGGAAGATAAATATTAGGTGGAAGATGGATGAGGTCAGGAGGAAGTACCACTGGGCAGAGAAAACAACTTATTTGTACAAGTTGATGGATCGTCAAGTGAAAATATTCGCACCCGGAGCATCCTCATTGTCGTAGCATAAATTCACAGTACCGTATTTAAGGGGGAAAATCTTAGCTGATATTACCGCTTTTTTCATCTTTTCTTTTTTTAATGAAACTGCACTCAATCAATTCGAAATTTCCAGCGTATATTTATTAATATTCCAATCATTAGTAAGAAAAATTTGTTTGCGAAGTATAGAGAAGATGAGGTTGAAGTTCGTAAACGTTAACGTAACAGAATATTCGTTGAAGAAATGCAATATTTCGTGATGAATTGATGTCAGAATTGAAAAATATGCGAGATAAACATGTTGCACACAATTTGAGGAATTATGCATCGTTTTTGATCCGTTTGAAACGTTCGAGCTTTGAATTTAAGAATTTTTTGGCGAATAGTTGCGTTAACGTTACGAACTTCAACCTCACTAGAGAAGGCATACTTATCGTGTTTGTCTGCTAATCTGCTATACCAGGGCCATAGAATATGCCTTCCTCCTCTTCCAGAACATCGTCCAGGTCCATTTGCTTGTTTTTATGCGCTTTTCGAGTATTTATTGTGGCGTCGAGGCTTCGTCTCAACGATCTCGCAGAGTCGGTTAATCACTTATAACTTGGCCAATCTTCTGCGGTTCGAATCTAAATTAGCTACAGAATAAAATAACGCGAGAGAACAAAAAACCGGTAATTTTAGCGAAAAAAACACGAAATTCCCCCTTAAGACAGGAGCTAATACAATTCTTGATCCTGGTTATTTTATCGTTGAAGAAATATCAGATGGAATAACCTTTTCCGTCGCTTTTTAGGGATCAAGACATGTTGTAATTCTGCAAGGTGCAGAGAAGGGCAACAAATCTTTTGATATTGATGGTAATGCAGATGATGTCCAAGTCATTTTCATTCAAAATTTAATTGTCACTAAAAAACGATATATCACAAAGATGTCAACAATTGAACGATTTTCTATTGTTGTGATTTCTTTCCGTACTTTTACCCAACTTATTGTATGTATTTATTGAAATATAGGAAAAAAATAATTCGTTAAATTGTCAAGCCCAAATCATTTTATTCAACAGAAAGGAGGAGGAGAAGAATAAGAATATGAAGTGATCAATGTTTATTTCTTAGTTTCACAGTTTACATTTAGTTTACAACGACGATCTGACAATGGACTCTGACTATCTACGAGACTGCTCATTGCTTGAATTCTAATATAATAAGCATTACCTGTTCCAGTTGCAAAAAGTTAGTTCACCATTTCTCTTTCTAAACCTTCTCAACGCTAGACATTCAACATATTCCATGTCCTCCCTGAATCTTGGATTACATAGCATACAATATGCTTCTTTTCTTGTGTACCATATTTCAGCATCTTAGTTTAATAACTCTCATATTCTCAAAATGAATTTTATCCATTAATTTTTACAATTTTTTATGTATGTACAGTCAAGAAATCGGATTCTGAAGCGCCTTGTTTAATGACATTGAGCAACCGTAGCGACACGTTGATTTTAATTGTCTTTAAGTTGGTATGAAATTTAAACATCTGCTCAGGCGATGAATCAGTTTCGTTTTCTTTTTTTTTTTTTTTTCAGAGAACGTCAATTCACTAACCTAACAGGTGATTAAGAAAATCGTCACATCGGATAACCCCAAAATGCGCGAATCTTTTTCTGAATCAGGTGGCTCCTAAAATAACCTAGTTCTCGTGAAGTGTTTAGAGGGCTAGAGGAAGGGCCCTAATGAAACTTACTGATATATTATCTCACGAAATCCGATTGATTTTCAATCCTTCTCAAGTGTTAGTTGAAACCATTTGAAACCAATAAGATCAGCACCTGAAATTTCCAACTCAAGCCTAAATACAGGAGTTACGCACCAATGATGTTCGTCAGCTATAACAATTTTGGCAATGTGTCCAGAACACTTGGGCAAAGGATCCCAAGTGTCGGATAAACGCTGCAGAATCAAGTCTTGGTTCCAACTAAGATATCCTTCTGGTACTTACGCCATATATTCTCATTTCAATGTTCGCCTTGGCTGAAATATCTCCAATAACAAATCAGGCAGAAGTTAACAGCTAATTAAATAACGTAATTTTCATTCAGTATTGCACCAGTGGTTTGGGTCTATCCAAGAATTCGGAGCAAAAAGGGGTAGGAGAGAGAGAAAAAGAAAAAGGTATCGTGACAGCCACATCCACCACGTGAGGCCAAAACTCTCCACAAGCTTAGCAGGCAAAAAAATATTTAAATCCTATTTCCCTAACCGCCCTAACAGACGCTTATAGAGAGGTAGTACTGTATCTGTTAGCTTCTCCTTGTGCATTGTTAACTAATGAATACTTTAACGCCAATGAGAAAGAGTTTGTAGCGATTTAGGACGTTCAGTTGATTCAAATGGCCACAAATATCCGCGAAAAAAAAAAAATTGGAAATGTGAAACGTCAATATTAACTGCCATAATTAAGTAAGATTATACTTTCAAGATAGTTTATAATATTAGTGAGAAGTAGAAATTCTTACAAGTTGTTGATTCATATAGTCTTGCGTTGAACTCACATGTGTTCTACATAGTTTTACTACCTGTTAACTTATCCTTAAGCTTTGTCGATAAAACCATTGACATTTTTCTCATTAGAACAACGAGACCTGTTTCTACAACTTGAAAGCCTATTGCTCATGTTGATAGTTGATCATTACATTTCAATATTATTAAAATCATTTTCAAAGATTAGCTTGACAAAAAAAGTAAGGAGAAATAAATACTCAACGGTTTATATGACCATTCAGTATTTGTCTAAATTGCATTTGCTGTAATCGAACTTCCATTATTCAGCAAGACTAGACTTTAAAAATAGTTTATAATATTACTGAGAAATAGAAATTCTTACAAGTTTTTGATTCATATATTCCTGCGTTAGACTCAAATGGGTTATACATAGTTCTACGACCTATTAGCTTATATAATTGAATAGTCTTACATCCAGTTCCAATGAGAAGGAGTTGATGGTTTATATTCCACGTGCCATTTCAATTCTGCTTTCACAATAAAGTTGTGTTTTTTTCTCATTGACTTAGTTTCATTGTAATCATCTAGGAATATAACGTTACATGTATTGTATCTTACTGCTGAAATATTTTATAGATTTTATTTCTTTCAATTAAAATCAGAATATTTTTTTGCCTGCTAAGCTTGTGGGGAGTTTTCGCCCCGCGTGATGGATGTGGCTGTCACGATACAGCTTTTTGCTCCAAATTCTTGGAAAGACCCAAATCACTGGTGCAATACTGAATGAAAATTACGTTATTTAAATAGCTGTCAACTTGTGCCTAATTTGTTATTGGAGATATTTCAGCCAAGGCGAGCATTGAAATGAGAATATATGGCGTAAATACCAAAAGGATATCTTAGATGGAACCAAGACTTGATTCTGCAGCGTGTAACCGACACTTGGGACTCTTCGCCCAAGTGTTCTGGACACATTGCCAAAATTGTTATAGCTGACGAACATCGTTGGTGCGTAACTACTTTATCCAGGCTTGAGTTGAAAATTTCAGGGGCTGATCTTATTAGTTTCAAATAACACTTCAGAAGGATTGAAAATCGATCGGATTTCATGACAGAATATATCAGTAAGTTTAATTAGGGCCCTCCTTTAAGCCTTTAAACACTCTACGAGAACTAGGTTATTTTAGGAGCCGCCTAATTTGGAGAAACTTTCGCGCATTTTGGGGTTATCCGATGTAACGATTTTATCAATCACCTGTGCATCCGAGAGGTTATGTGGATTGGCGTTATTTGAAAAAAAAAAAAACAAACGAAGTTGATTTACCGACCGAGCATATTCTGTCATATAAATTTCATAACCAACTTAAAGACAATTGAAATCAACGTGTCGCTACGGTTGCTGAATCTCATCAAACAAGGCGCTTCAGGATCGATTCCTTGACTGTACTGTGTTGTTCCATTCACGAAATCGAGTTCCGCATCTATAGCTGTGTTCATCTTGGATTACACTTTCGCAGTGGCGTAGCGTGGGCTCCTGCCGCCTGGGGCAGATCATAGAATTGATGCTGCAACAATAGATTCCCTAATATAGCAATATATCAATTGCCTCGTGATTTCCAACCTTCCTCCCTCTACGACGATCTTCATCTCAAGTATCTCATTTAATAAATACGGAAACGGCTGACTGATGAAAAGGAAATAATAGTAATATTGCATTGGAAATAATGCCGTCTTGTTTCGGGAAAGCCCAACAATAACAATCAGCTGTAATATTCAATAATTAAAGATGACTCCGGATACTTCCAGTTTAATAAAATTCTAATGTAGGTTTGGATCTTCTTGAAATCAGATACTATCGTGTAAACGGTTTCTTAAACTCAAAGTTATGACAAAATCACAATCAAAGTAAAAAAGAATATCGCCCAACGTGGGGCTCGAACCCACGACCCTGAGATTAAGAGTCTCATGCTCTACTTATTTTTTTTCAATAGATTTTGTTTATTGATGGGAGTACAGTATATAGTTTTTTTTTTTTAGGTTAACAAAATTATTTAACAAAGACCTTAATTAACATAAATGGGTATGTGGAGGAGGGGTGGCTTAGAAGAGTAAGCACTCTCCATCCTTCTGTAGTTTTGAGAATAATATCTCTCTAGTATGTATGTAAGTTTATTTTTTTATAGAGAGCATTTCGTGTAGACTCTAAATATATAGGGGGTTTTAGTATGCTTATTGGAAGAAAAGCCTAAGTACCTTCTTAGGCTAAAACCAGCTGGCAATAGATCTTAGGGAAAAAAATTACTTAATTTTAAGATATTTACAGAATATATATACAATTATTTACAATATTTTTATCTATAAATAAGCATGGATGAAGAAAGATATTTTAGGGTGTGTTTCTTGACATATTAGTTTGTTTTATTTTGATTACGTTGTGATGAATGGAAGTGGCGTTAGTCCACCAGTATTTTTTGTAATTGAGTCTATAAAAATTATTTTGGTCTGTTAGTGAGATTGCCATAGAATAGGTAAATTTATAATGGTTAGAGAGGTCGTCATTGCTGTTCCAGGCGATTCGTTCATCAGCCCTATTTCTGCGCCAGTGATAAATTAGAGGGATGTTATTTGAATTTTGGATGAGTCCAGAGTTATCTAGAGCTAGAAAGGCTTGTGGCTGAAGGTATTTTGAATGTTTTAAACTATTAATATTCATAATGGTACTGAGGGATTTTATTGTGCTTACTAAAATAATCTCTGGTTAGTCTTATTGTAAAATTGTCAATTCTAGGGATATTAGCTAGGTTGTATAAGGTGGTGTTACTGGTCATGTGTTGATAGTTAGAATGGGAGGACCTGTAGTTTTTTAAACAGATCCTCTTAGGCAAGCACGCTCAAACAGTCTGATTAGTTCCATAAGGGAAGATCCAATATTCCAGCCTATTGGGGCAGCGTATGTTGAAATTGGTCTAATAAGTAATTGGTAACAAATAATTTTGGCTTTAGATTTTAGATGTTTGCAATAGAAAAGTTGGCTGTTAGCTTTAAATGCTTTTCTAGCTTTATTTAATTGAATGATATTGTGTTGGTTGCCTCTTACGAGTTGATCTATGTTATATCCTAGATATTTAACTATTTTCCTGTGAGGGATGGGAATGAGTTCGTTGGTCTCGGGTTTAGATAATGTTATTTGAAATTGTCTTATTAGGGATTTATTTTTTGTAGAGTAGAAGTCTATAGGTTTCCTAAATAATATAGATTCACATTTTTGCGGATTTATTTTTAAACACCATGAGGTGTAATAATTATTTATTTTATCTAGAAGAGTGTTTAGGATGTTTTGAGTCTGAAGTACATTATTTCCAGCAGTATATATAATGAGATCATCTGCATATGCGATAGAATATGTGTGATTATTTGAGTTTATAAAGCAAAAGAGTTAAGAATATCGGCGGTGAAAATGTTAAAAAGTAATGGAGAGTTTACAGTGCCTTGTTGAAGACCTTCTTCAATTATAAATGTTTCTGAGGATATGTTTATTCCATCCCAGACTACAAAAGATTTTTGGGAGATCATATCCCATATTATATGGATAAGCCAAATGGGGAATTTCTTTTTTGATAATTTGAAAATGAGACCGTTTAGCCATACAGAATCAAATGCTTTTTCCAAATCTATGAGTAATGCACCAACATGTTGGGTGTTATGAATATGGTGATTAATATCGGATAGAAATTTGTGTATCGCATGGGTGGTTGAATGTTTTATTCTAAATCCAAATTGATTGTCGGGTAGTATGTTATTTGTATTACATGTGTCAGCAATAAGATTGTTTATGATTGCTTCAAAAACTTTGCTAATTGCTGGGGTGAGGCTGATAGGTCTATAATTAGTCGCAGTTTTTGGGTCTTTATCTTTTTTGAGGATCGGCAATACTTTTGCACATTTCCAAGGTGTAGGGAAGTAGTAATTGTTAAGCGCATTGTTAAATATTATAGTGTATGCAAATTGCAAATATGATTTTTGGAGTTAGGTATTTTAAAATTAATGGAGATATCTTGTCTAAACCGGTTGATGTTTTGTTCGGGAGATTGTGTAATATTTGTCCTACTTTATTGGGGGTGCAGAAGAATGGTGAATCTTCATTTATATTTGGGTATGATGCTCTGTTTGTTGAAGAGAATTGTATATATATATGCGTTAAATTATTATTTCTTCTAGATAGATGAGTTGCTTTAAAGTTGTTAGAGTGATTATCGATGATTTCTTTAAGTCTGATATTTGTGGTATATGGTTTAGGTGAGTTAATTTGTTCATAATGTGCTCCTATTATGTTTAATTTATGGATTGGATTGGTGAATAAGAATTTATCTGCGTATTTTTGTGCTGTGTTAGGATCACAATTACTTCTGTTAAGAATGAGGGCGTTATTTTGCTTTATTTCAATATCATGAATTTTTGGGGGTTGTTTAGGTCTAAGGAGTTTATTTAGTTTTGGGAAAAATGAATCTGTATTTTTATAATTTATCTGTCTCAATTGGCTTTCCCAATATTTAGTAATGGCTTTTTTAAATTCTATAGTCTTAGGGTATTTTTTGTTTCTAAAAGTGTTTTTTGTAATAATCGTGTTTCAATGTTTTTTAATCTAGGGTCAGATCTTTGTGGCCGATGGAAGTTGGTCAGTAATTTTTTAATTTTTGGGGTCAAATATTTTAATACTGTGGTTTTTGGGGTAGTTTGTGGAACTATGTTTTCAATGGTATTACGGATTACGGAAGCTAAAGTGTTGATGTGTTCGTCTATTTCTGATATTGTTAGATCGCGGTCGTCTGGGATCTGTATGTTGTAATTTTCATCTAATTTTGCGGTGAAGTTAGTCCAATTTGTAGATTTGTAGTTGAAGAAGTGTTTAGGATTATCTGTGTCTATGAGGGGGTTAAATAGGCTAATAATTTTGATTAAAAATTGTATGGCTTTATGATCGCTGTCAAAGGAGAGTGTGGTTAATTTATTATTTATTAAGTTAGAAAATTCTAATCTGTTGTCTGCTAAGCACAAATCTAAATAAGTATTTGCTGGAATGAATGTGGGTTCAATTGGTGAATAGATTGTAAGTTTATAACGAATATGGTTATCTTTTTCCCATTTTCTTAGGAATCTACCACGAGGGTTGAATGCTCTATCTCCAAAATCTTTTGAGCGAGTATTAAGGTCTCCTGCTATAATAAATTAATGGTCGTTTGCGTTGTTGAGGGATAGATGATCAAAAAGTTGTTGTAATTCAAATATAAAAATGTTTCTATGATATATAGATTATTTATGGGAGATGTCATAAATTTGGTTATGGTGAATTCGATGATTTCGTTGGTATTGGAAGATGGATATGAAATAAACTGGTGAGGAATGTGATCACGTATTAGTATTGCTGTTCCGCCACCTGCAATGGCGTTTGGTCTATCTGATCTGTATAGAGTATAATTGTTGAAAAAGAGTTTGTGAGTATTTTTTAATTTGGTTTCAGAAAGAAGGAGAATAATTCGAGGGTACTCTGACGTAACCTCGTAACTCGATTTTTGAAAGTTAACACGTATTTCAGAAATTTACCGAAAAACTAAACTTGAAATATTTCTTATAGTATAATTATCATTTACATCTATAAAAAAATGATAAAGCTTTTAAATTGGCAACAAATAATTAGAAGTTTTTGATCTGGTTTATTCCAATAACAATTTTTGTGTCTCTTCTGTAAACCAATGATTTTGGAGATACGAGGTTACGTCAGAGTACCCTCGATATCGTGATTGTGTTTTAATATGAATTCATTTAGTTCGAGTCTTTTATAATTCGATGCTATAGAATTTACGTTAATAGCAACGATGTTTAATTCATGTGGTAACATGTTAATCGGTTCTTCTATAATTTGCGGTTGTGAATTTATTCTGTACATATTGAATTGAAAAGATAGTCTAAGCGAGAAGCATTTTCTGAGATTTGTTGATTAATTTTGGCTAATTGGAGATTTAATTGGGTTGTAATCTGTGTTGCAAGCATATTTGTTATTTCTTTTTTAAGGTGAAGTGAAACGTTTGTCAGAACCTCGAAAACGGCAATCAATAACTCTCCGAAACTACTGAACCGATCGCGATGAAACTTTAAGGGATTACACATAATTGTGGCTGAAAGTGGCTAATTATTTCACTTTTCCAAAATTTGACAAAAATTTTAACAGATTGACGTACCGACCACATAAATCGCGAGATTATTCATTGTCGCCGTAGATAATCGCATTTTCCGGATAATTAGCCACTCCGCAATGAAATACCAAACACTTTGAGCCTAATCCCGTGTCATTTGATGAAGAAATGGCTGAGAATCGTTGATTCTCCGTTACTCAAAACTAAAACACCAACATTTAGTTGAGATCACAACCTGTACCGACATTGTAGCCAGCATACGTGTAAACCGAGCGCTACCAAACGCTGGGTATCTCTGTTTTACCGCTAGGGAAGGCACTCGGCCGTGGCCTTGAAACGTTTCACTTCACCTTAAGGTCAGACATCCAGTCGGATGGGAGGCTATAATTTGGGGTTTGGTGTGTCGGGGGGATGGTTTGAGGTGGGTCTTCTTGTTGAGAGGAGATTTGTTGCGGAGTGTGGTTTTTATAAGAAAGTGCAAATGAGATATTATCGGTTATGAGTCGTTTGATGAATTCTCGGGGTTTTTGAATCGGATTGGTATGTTGAATAGTGGGTTTTTTGTTAAGTGTAGATGCAAATTTAAGAAAGGGGCAGCCCCTATATGAAGCAGGGTGTCCATTTTGTCCACAGTTGGCGCATTTTAGATGATTTCTATCTACATCGGAGGCAAGTGTGCATTACCCCCGGTGGATGTGAGAGCGAGCATCTTACGCATCGAAATTGTAGATGGCAATTTTTACTTGCGTGTCCAATTCTCTGGCAGCGCATGCATTGAAAGATCTTTTTCTTTCTTAGATGTTCCCATTTAACTTTTTGGTACAAGAGGTGTTTAGTTTTAAATACTTCAGATAGAGATGAATTACTGGTGAATTGTACCATAAAATGGTATCTATTGGGGGTTGTTTTGTTGAAAATAAATTTTGAGACTTTAATCGCTTCACAATTTGGAATTTTTGAGTCTTCAATTTCCTTAAGCACATCTGATTCGTTAAAATTTTCCTTGATTCCTCTAAGGATTACAGATCTTGGTCTTTCGTGTTTCGGTGTATATGAGTAGAATTGTATATTATTTTTTTCTAATGAGTTATGTATTGAATACTAATCAGTGAAAGTTGTGAGTGTATAAGAGTTGTATTTTCTGCATCAATGAATTTAATTTTAAATGCATTGTTTGGAATGTTTTCCGAGATAAGTAGGTTGATGGTGTTTTCGAGAGGGTGTTGTTGTATGTGTATGGCGGGGGTTTCCCTTTGGGGGTGGATGGAGTTTGTGAGGGCGCAGATGAGATTGCGCTTGTTTTTTTATTATATATTTTTATGGTTATATTTTCGGGGGCAAATATGTTGTTTATTAATTGTTTAGTTTTATTCCAATTTAATTTATCGAGCCCACATCCGATACGTGGCATGGCTAATTCTTTTATATTGAGTGATTTGCATTTGAGTAGCAAATCAGATAGGCTTTTACTAAGAGAGCTGTACGTTGGGAGGTCGTCGCTATTTGTTTTAGTGATTAAATAGAAGATGTATCTATTTCCGTGTTGAAGTGTGGCAATTTCTCCTGTTTTTGCATTTTGGTCAAGAAGTTCTTCAACAGATCCAAATAGCTGTTTAAATGTAATTGCGATTCCCGCGCTCATTTTAAAGTCAGCTGCAACACAGTGTGCGAGGCGGGTAGTCTCGTCTGTTTCGAATAGATCTCCGTTTGTTTCAGTGACGTATGTATACGCGTTGTTAGGGGATGATAGGTTTTCCATATCTGTTTCAATGTCTGTAATGTTTTCTTCTATTTCGTTAATATCTGTAATGTTATCGCTTAAGGGATCGAAGCAATTGCTGGTGGGGATGGTAGATGGCGTTGCTTCTCTATTGTTGGGAATTTTTTGAGTTTTCGCGGGGGTGATCCACTCGCTATGTGATGAGGATTCTGTGCTTTGATGATAATTTCGAGATTTATTTAAATTAGGTTGAACTTTATGTGCTGTATGCGTGCCTGAGAGTTCTTTCATGGCTTGTTTGTACAGTTTATTAGCTGTAATGTGGTCAACACTGTTACCTGCAGTTTTCTTAGGTCTGGAGTTTAGATTATGTGTGGAAGTATCCAGCGGATCTGTATGAAGCTTTTGCTTCATGGATGGGTCGGCCATGTTGGCCTTTTTTACGAGGGCTATCTCCTCGACGGTTAGCGTTTTTGATCTGGGTTGGGATATATTTCTGTGTTCGGGTTTAATTAATGTTCTATGGGTCACAACTTAATAATATGGTTTTATCACTCAGCACTAACTTTATTTGATTTATCGTCCATAAATGGTGGAAAAATTGATTAAAATGCGCGCGTTAGAAAAAACCAAACTGGCTTCGGTTTGAAAACAACCGGAAGTCCCAGTCTCATGCTCTACTTTTTTTTTTTTTTTTTTAATATAGTTTGTTTATTATATAGTGTTCAATATACATTTGAAGGTTAACAAACTTATGAAATAAAACCTTATCATAATAGTGTGCTGGGGGAAGGGTGGCTTCGGTTTGGAAGCTCTCTCCTTCTGGATAGGATATGAGAGCATGTTGATCTCTGTAATTGTGTTTCGTAATTGAGGGTAAGTGGTCCCCCCTTTTTTATTGAGAGTAATTCGTGACGGCTCTGAAAAATAATGTGGGTGTTTTTAGATTGTATGGTAGAAAAAAAAACCCAAGCTGTTTCTTGGGTTAAAACCATAATATCATCTGTTGAGGGGTTGTGTACTTAAATCTAGGTTATAATTATTTACTTATTTACATTATTTACATTAATTTTTTACAATATTTACATTTCTTACATCACTTATATTAATCTATATATGTATGTTCTTACTAGAAGACTCGGTATTTTATTTGTTTTTTGTTAACTTGTTACATCTTAGTTTGATACTATTATGGTGCATAGATGTGGAGTCTGTCCACCAGTATTTCTTGTAGTTCAGTCTAGAAAAATTGTTAAGATCGGTTGGTGGGATTGCCATTGAATAGGCATAGTTGTGGTTGGTAGTTGGATCGTCAGTATTTTTCCAAGCGATTCGTTTGTTTGCACAGTTTCTTTTCCAATGAAAGATCAATGGGATATTAAGCGCGTCCTGTATGTATCCGTTTCTGTCGAAGTACAAAAAAGCTTGTGGATGGAGGTAGTCAGTGCGTTTCAGGGTGTCAGTATTTTGTGTATTAATAATAGCTAATGTTTTTATAGAGTCATTTGTTGATTTAGGAATTTTGCTGTAGTAGTTTCTAGTAAGTGAGATCATGAAATTGTCTATACGAGGAATGTTGGCTAAACGGTAAATGGTTTCATTACTGGTGTTATGTTGGAAAAGAGAGTGATGTGATCTGTAATTTCGGAGACAGATTCTTAAGCAGGCGCGTTCAAACATACGGATTATTTCCATGCGGGCTGCAACAATATTCCATATGATAGGGGCCGCATATGTTAATATGGGTCTAATAATTAATTGGTAACATATGATTTTCGCTTTTGTTTCCAGATATTTACAGTGGAATAACTGGTTGTTGGCCTTTAGTGCTTTTTTTGCTTTATTTAATTGGATAGTAAGGTGTGTGTTACCTCTCATTAGTTCGTCAATATTATAGCCAAGGTATTTGACTATCTTGCGGTGTGGGATAGGAATGCTTTCGTTTGTGCCGGGTTTTTTTGTTTTAAGTTGAAAATGTCTTATTGAGTTTTTATTAGCCGTGGAGTAATAGTCAATAGGTTTCCGGAAGATTATCGACTCGCATTTTTCTGGATTTATTTTTAGACACCAGGTAGTATAATAGTTGTTAATTTTGTTGAACAGGTTGTTTAATGTGTTTTGGGTATTCAATACGTTGGTTCCAGCAGTATAGACTATAAGGTCATCGGCATAGGCTATGGCGTGCGTTCTGTTGCCCGAGTTTAGATTAAATGCGTTCAGTATGTCGGCTGTGAATATATTGAATAATATTGGGGAGTTGACCGTCCCTTGTTGTAGGCCTTCCTCGATTTTGAATGTCTCAGTGGAAGTGTTGGTGCCATCCCATACCACAAAGGTTTTAAGGGTAATCATGTCCCAGATTATATGTGTAAGCCATGGTGGGAATTTTTTTCTCAAAAGTTTGAAAATGAGTCCTTCTAGCCAGACGGAGTCAAAGGCTTTTTCAAGGTCAATAAGTACTGCGCCAACGTGTAGATTGTTGCTTAAGTATCTGTTTGTGTCTGAAAGGAGTTTATGGATTGCGTGGGTTGTGGAGTGCTTTGTGCGAAAACCATATTGGTAATCAGGTATTGTTTTATTAGTGTTGCAGGTTTCTGTTATTAAGTTGTTAATAATGGCTTCATAGACTTTGCTTATAGCCGGTGTGAGACTTATGGGGCGGTAGTTAGTTGCTATATTTGGGTTTTTGCCCTTTTTAAGAATTGGCAGCACTTTAGCGCATTTCCATGGGGATGGAAAGTAGTAATTGTTTAGCGCATTGTTGAAGATTATTGTATACGCATATATAAGTTTAGGAGGTAGGTGTTTTAGGACTATGGGAGGTATATGGTCAAGTCCAGAGGACGCTTTATTTGGGAGTTTGCGTAATATCAGTTCGACTTTTTTGGGGGTGCAGAAAAAATTTTTTTCTTCGTTATTTGTGGTGGGGTATGCCGCGTTGTTGTTTGGCGTAAATTGTGTGTATGTTGATTGTTTGTTTCTGATGTCTTGATGTGCGGATTTAAAGTTATTAGCTTGTATATCTATGATGTCTTTAAGTCTTGTGTCTGTTAGGTACGGTTTGGGTGAATTTGTTTGTTCGTAATAGGCTCCTATTATATTTAATTTGTGAGTCGGGTCTGTGAATAGGTATTTGTCGTCGAGTTTTTGAGCCGCGTTGAGGTTACAGTTGCTTCGGTTGAGTATATGGTTGTTATCTTGTTTTACTTCTATATCCTGTATTTCTATCGTTTGTTTAGGTCTGAGCAGTTTGTTAATTTTTGGGAAAAATGAATCGGGGTTTCTGTAATTAATTTGCCTTAGCTGACTTTCCCAGTATTTGGTGACTGCTTTTTTAAATTCGGTTCTGAGGGTGTTTTTTGTTTCGGTCAGAGTTGTTTGTGCCTGTCGAGTCTCCCTCTTTTTTATTGTTGGATCAGATCGTTGTAGTCTGTGGAAATTAGTTAGCTGAAGGGATTTGTTTTTTTGCAGTTTTTTAATTTTTGGAGTAAGGTATTTAAGTACCGTTGTATTTGGTGTGATTCGAGGGACTGTTTTTTCAATGGTCTTTTGTATAGTTGTCGTTAGTGTATTGATGTGCTCGTCTATTTCGGCTATGGTTAGGTTATGGTCCACCGGTATTTCTGTTGTGTATTCTTCGTCTAGTTTTTTTGAAAGTTTGATCCAGTTGGTTTTTTTGAAGTTATAAAAGTGCTTTTTGTTGTTTTGGTCTATGAGGGGGTTGAAGGTGTTGGGGGTTTTAATAGTAAATTGGATAGCTTTATGATCGCTATCAAAAGTAAGTGTGGATAGTTTATTGTTGATTTTGTCTGTAATGGATAATCTGTCGTCGGCTAAGCATACGTCAAGGTATGTGTTGGCAGGGATGAATGTTGGTTCATTAGGTGTATGAGTTGTAAGTTTAAATTGGATATGTTTGTCTCTTTCCCATTTTTTGAAAAATCGGCCTCGAGGGTTGAATGCTCGATCTCCCCAGTCTTTAGACCTTGCGTTAAGGTCACCGGCTATTATGTAATGATTGTTGGGGTTGTTAAGTTTAAGGCTGTCAAAGATATGTTGTAGTTCGTTAATAAATATAGATCTATTGTCGTTTTTTGCGTATATGCTAACTATATATAGATTGTTTGTGGAGGATGTTTTGATATTGATTATAGTATATTCTATGATTTCATTGTTCTTAGATGATGGATATGTTACTAGTTTATGAGGGATGTTGTCTCGGATCATTATCGCCGTTCCGCCGCCTGCTGTGGCTCCAGGTCTGTCGTTTCTATATAGGGTGTAGTTGTTGTAGTAAAGTTTATGTGTCTGGTTGAGTTTAGTTTCAGATAGTAGAAGTATGTCGTGTTGGTGTTGATGGATGAAGTTGTCTAATTCATACCTTTTATAGTTTGATGCGATAGAATTTACATTGATAGCGACCATTTTAAGTTCGAAGGGAGTTGTGTTGGTCATATCGTGGGCCTGTTGGGTATGTGTGTTTACTCCTGGCATATTGCATTGTATAAGTAATCGATTCGAGCGGTATTTGATGAGATTTGTTCGAGCAGTTTCGAGAACTGTAGTGAAATTTGAGATGCTATTTGCGTAGTCAGGGTTTGGGATATTTCATTTTTCAATTCATTCATCCATTCGGTTGAGTGAATATAGGGAGGTGGGTGGTTCGGGCGTTGGTTGTGTTATTGTTGATGATGGTATGTTTGTTGTTGTTCATAGGGGGGTTGTATGGTGTTGTTGTTGTTTTGGTTTTTGAGGGCTTGTGCAAAAGATATATTTTCATTTATTGTTCGTTTAGTGAATTCACGGGGTTTTTGGGTCGGGATGAGTTGCGATGATGTTTTAGTTTTTTTGTTTAGGTTAACGGCAAATTTAAGGAATGGGCAGCCCATATAGGAGGCCGGGTGACCCGTTTGGCCGCAGTTGGCGCATTTAAGATCAGTTTTGGGTGCTTCTGCGGATATCGTACATTCCCCAGGGGGGTGGGAGAGCGCACATCGTACACATCGATATTCTAAGTGGCAATTTTTGCTCGCATGACCTATACGTTGGCAACGCATACATTGGAACAGTTTTTTTTTGCGGAGGTGTTCCCATCTTATTTTTTGGTAAAGAAGGTGTTTGATTCTAAATACTTCCGCAAGCGGAGAGTTACTGGAGAATTGGATCATAAAGTGGTACTTATCTGGTATGTTTTTATCAAATTGGAATTTGGAGACTTTTGTGATTACACAATCAGCTATATGGAGATCTTGTAGTTCTTTAAATACGTCGTTTTCACTGAAGTTTCCTTTAATTCCTTTCAGGATTACTGTTCTTGGCCTTTCGTGTTTGGGGGTGAAGCTATAGAATTGAACTTTGTTTTTTATAAGAATCTTGTATATTTCAGCGTGGTCGTTGTAGGTAGCGGCTGTAAGAGTCGAGTTTGTTGGGTCTATGTATTTAATTTTGAAGGCGTTTTTGGATACGTTATCGGTTGTTAGTTGGTTAATAGTATCGTTAATTGTTTGGTTTTGAATATGTATTGGGGGTGGCTTTCCTTTCGGAGCGGTAGTGTTGCGACGTGGTACGGTACTAGCGGGTTCTAGGCTGTATACTTTGATGGAGATGCCTTCAGGCGCGAATTTATCGTTAATCATTTGTTTGACCTTGTTCCAGTTTAGGTTGTCTAAACCGCATCCGATGCGCGGCATAGCTAATTCGGTTATGTTGAGTTCTTTGCATATTTTTAGGAGTTCGGATATGCACGTGTTAAGGGATTGGTATGTGGGTTTGTCTTCGCTTTTATCTTTGGATACTAGGTAAAATATATACCGTTCGTTTTGATGGATCATGGCGATTCCGCCTGTCGTTATTTTTTGGTCGAGTAACTCTTGTACTGACCCAAATTTCTGTTTAAATTCGGTGGCGATGCCGGCGCTCATTTTAAAATCGGCACCCACGCAGTGCACTAGACAGGTGGATTCGTTGTTATCAAATAGGTCCCCTATGTGTTCAGTGATGCATGTTATCTCGTTGTCATTTTGGGTTGTTACCTCTTGCGTGGATGTTTCGTCGGCAATGTTGTAGTCCATTGGTGCAGGGTCGGTATTGGGTCCGGTGAGGGGATCGAAGCTGTTACTAATGTTAACTGGAGATGGCGTTGCGCTGGCGAACTTGGGGTTTTTTGTTATTTTTGTCGGAGTTATCCAATCCTGGCTTGAAGAGGGCTCAGAGATATGTCTATGTGTTCTAGCTTGTTTTAAGTTAGGTGAGGCATTATGAGCTGGTTGCATGCCAGTTAGTTCTTTCATTGCTAACTTGTATAATTTGTCAGCCTTGTGGTGTCCGATGTTATTACCGTATGATTTTTTGTTCCTTGGGAGTAGGTTAGGAGTGGGTACCTCTAGCGGATCGGGTTGATACTTTCGTTTGTTGTGTGGGTCGGCCATATTGGCCTGGATTGAGGTTAACTCACCTACCGTATTTTCTTTTATCAATTTAGCGATGATTTTCCGTCTGTTGAGCTATTTGAGATGTTCAATACACTTATAGTTGTTAGGGTTGTTCACTCAGCACTGAATTTTTTATTTTTGCTATTCGTGGATAGCTAATAATAGACAATGAATACTGGCGATTTTTAGGGCGTCAGACGCGTGTTGAGTCAGTCTGATCAGTGGTCTCATGCTCTACCGACTGAGCTAGCCGGGCAGATGCCAAATTTGCCGCCCCCTTCCCCTATATTGAGAGAAAATATAACTTTCAAAATTAAAAAAGAAACAAAGATATTTTCTTCCTAGGCTCTTTTTTTATTTCGGTACGAAATCCCACTTTCTTTTACTCTTTTCATTTTCGAATTCTTTAACCAGAAAAAAATTGAATCATTTTATTCTACCGTGAAGTTAAAAGGAAACCGAACGATGACCGCACTATAGCTCGACCAACACACGCTGGCGTTGCGTAAGTGAGCTTCTACTCGCTGCCAGTGACTGCGAGTGACTGCGAGTAGAAGCTCAGGAACAATCGAACATAGATTAAACATCAACATATTAATTCGTCGCATATATAAATGCGCGACGTATTTTTGATACAATGTGACACATTTTGATCATTATCCGAGCCCAGGCGTCAAAAACGCAAAAAAGGCTATAATGCTGCGCGAATTTAAAATCAATACCGAACACATACGTCCAAAAAAATGTTCGTTTCGTGCGAAAATAGAGACTAGAGATGGTTTTTACATTGTTACGAAAAACAAAACGTTTTACATGGATATCTTCTTTATTTAAAAAAAAAAAAACATTTTTTTGGCCGTACGTGTTCAAAATCGTACATAGAATTGCGCGACGAAGTTTGTTTTATTGATTTCAGTGCCCAGGCAGAGATATTCCGTTTAATAACACCTTTTTTCCCAAATTTTCAAGGCTGTTGGAATTGGGTAGGGAAGCACCTTAAGGTGCTTCCCGAGGGGTAAATCACCGGGGAGATTTGGTGTACATGGTACAGGAAATGTCTGGGAGATGTGAGGAGATGTGAGGAGATGTGAGGAGATGTGAGGAGATGTGAGGAGATGTGAGGAGATGTGAGGAGATGTGAGGAGATGTGAGGAGATGTGAGGAGATGTGAGGAGATGTGAGGAGATGTGAGGAGATGTGAGGAGATGTGAGGAGATGTGAGGAGATGTGAGGAGATGTGAGGAGATGTGAGGAGATGTGAGGAGATGTGAGGAGATGTGAGGAGATGTGGGAGATATAGAGGAGATGTGAGGGAGGTGTGGGGGAGATGTCGGGGAGATGTAGGTGAGATATGGGAGATGTCGGAAGATATCGGAAGTATGCGAGAATTATTGAAACGATGTAGAAGACTTGGTGGTGAACACACGGGATGCGTTCAGACCAGTCAATTAAGTGGTTGTCCATGTGCGCGCACGTATTGTTTACGATTCGACCTATCTTCTTAATAATGAAGGTATAACATTATTCAAGATTAATTAATAAACCGTCGGATAAAATGGCAGTAACTGTGGATGACTTTTTCCAAACAATCGAGAGCGAATTAGAAGTAGTGATTCCCTTATACGGCCTATATGAAAAAACAACTAACACTACACGGCCTCGCTAATAATCTGTCATTAGAAAATATCTCCGAGGCTGATATATCAGAAATTGAGCGATTCACCAAAAATGAACTGCAACTTGTTTTTCCAAAAGAAGAAATACCGGATTATCTAGGTATATTCAAGGATAATTCGAAAAATTTCTTATTTATTGGTGGTGAAAAAAAACTTCTGTGGAAGATACAGGAACACGTTAAAAACCGGCAAAAAAATAAACCCAAATTAAAAGTGAGTTCAAAGACCACCAGTCATACAAAAATTAGTAACTCTGCAAAAAATATAACCCCTGAAATGGCTCTGGAAAACTTGGACAATGAAAGGCGTTGTTTAACTAAGTTAGTTAAAAAAAATCTTGAAGAATGTATCCCCTTTCTGGATGAAAATAAGCAATCAGTTGTCCGTTCAAAAATTGACGAGATCAACTACAATTGCCAGATGGATGAAGATGGCAATGTTTATTGTAATATCGCGTGCCCATTGTGCGACGTAAAACTGAAGGTAAAAATTGGATTCACTCCTTCTATGGAAAATATAGTTTTTGATTGGTATAAATTCTGTTTCCGTGACCATGAAATGAAAAGTGAAATATTGTATAACCAGCCTCATACTTATTTTTTTTTCTTTCAATGTCAATATGAACAAGTCGTGAAAAAATTATTTCTTCATTTTATCATGTGTATTTATTTTAGATCTTGTTGGAAATTGTACACTGTAATTTTATGAAACATTGATTTCATTTGTCACTGGAATAAAATCGAACACAATGTACTGTATAAGAAGTTAGAAGACAAATATGACTTGGGATGAAATACCAGATTTATCTCATGTTATATTTTCACATGGGGCATTCCGTGTCAACTCGACCATCTCAAAACCCTCATATTTTTTGTTTAGTCTGAAATTAATTTACGTAACATTAGCACTCGAAAATCAGTGTTTCTTTTTCTTTGACAAATACTTCAAAAGTTATGGTCGTTTCAAACTTACTTTCAACATAATTTGGACCCGTTTGTAAAATCTGAGAAAATTCTCGAAGAAACGACCTCGAATTTCCAATTTTCGGTCCACATTTCACGATGGTATTAGATTTCCTTGCTTCTCGGCACACTTGCTATACTTATGATTTAATCGAATCGCGCGCATACCACGCGATTTTTGAGAATTTTTTGTGTCGGTCAAGTTGACATGGAATGCCTCTTATAATTCTTGTGTGATTTAGAAATCGGAATAACCGAGATCATAAAAACAAAAATTCGCATAGAATATGATGCCGAAACAATTAGAAAACATAAATCAGCAATAAGAATGTAACAATGTTGATCACTCATTTCACATTAATTTTATTTCTAATTAAGGTCCATCCGTAGTCGCGCACCTCCTTTTAGTCGAAATGTGACACATTTCTATTATTATCCGAGCCCAGGCGTCGAAACGCAAAAAAAGCTAACGCTGCGCGGATTCAAATTCAGTTCCGAACACATACGTCCAAAAAAATGTTCGTTTCATGCGAAAATAGAGTCTACAGATGGTTTTTACGTAATTCGTCGAGGAAATCGAATTCGAAAACATTCTAATAACGTAAAAACTATCTGTAGACTCTATTTTCGCATGAAACGAACATTTTTTTAGGCGTATGTGTTCGGAATTGAATTGGAATTCGCGCAGCGTTGGCCTTTTTTACGTTTTTGACGCCTAGGCTCGGATAATAATCGGAATGTGACACATTTCGACCAAAAGGAGGTGGGCGACTAAGGATGGACCTTAAGGTGCTTCCTTACCCAATTCCACCAGACCTGAAAACATTGGGAAAAAAGGTGTTATTAAACGGAATATCTCTGCCTGGGTACCGAAATCAATGAAACAAACTTCGTCGCACAATTCTATGTACGATTTCGAACACGTACGGCCAAAAAAATGTTTTTTTTTATGCGAAAATAAAAAAGATATCCATGTAAAACGGCTTTAAAAACGGATTTCGGAGGTCGAAAATTGGTGATTTCGTGAAAACGTCTTTTCATTATAAATTATGGTGGATTTTTTAAGTTTAGGTCTTACTCTATAAGAAAAAAATAGTCGCTGAGCTCGCAGCCCCAAGGGCCCTTAATGAGAAGGGATTAAAAAAAAATTTCTTTCATGGAAGTGACCGCATATCCACGGAAGTGACAGTATGCTCGACGAGTTGTGAGAATGAAAATTCAAGTCAAATTTACTTCTTGTGATTACGACGTCGGTATAAATAGACCGTTGGCTTAAGATGGCGGGTCAGTACTGTGTCCACAGCCATTTGGTTTAGGTTCCCCGCGCAATATTTTTTCAAATAAGAGGGGTGTGACATAGGTCCATGGAAGTGACAAAAAAATTGGTCACATACTTTGATATGACGGTTCATATTAAAATCTGTGTAATTATAGACATTATATTGTTTTATTTAATGAGTTATTCATCGTAGTTGATATTGGCTCACTTTTAAAGTGAATATTATCAAAAAATAAAGACTTTTGATTTTTGTTCTTCACGAAAGCGGGGAAGTCACACCAATGGAAGTGACATTTTTGATGCTTTGACGCTTAATAAAAAATTAACTGTGAGACTTATTTACATAAATTTAGCTTGAGAGGATCTATATTTTACTAAAATAAATAACCAATCCCATAATTAAGTACTGAAGTTTGAAAAAATGGTGTGCACGCAGATTTTTGTCGAAAATGAGAATTACCTGTATACTACAGAATCGAGATAATAATTCCACCATACATAAGAAAAACCGAAGACAGCTTCTGATCGATGGTGTATTTTTAATTTTCAAAGTTAGTCAATCTTAACTAACGCATATATTTTATTTTCTTGCTCGTCCATAACGTCGTCCGTGAAATTAATTCATCATATTGAAATTCATTCGAGATCTTACAAGAGTGCACTTATTGAACGACATTGAAATATTATTCACCTTCGATACCGCACGGTGCAGTGTTGTTGATTTCGGCCTCCTCGCCAAGCAACATTGGTGCTATCTTCGATATCTATGAAAAATTTTTATGAATTGAGTTATTATGTTATATAATTTCAGAATATTCGTCGTAAATACTCACGTCTATTTCGGCTGTTGCCATTTTAACAAATGATTGTTTACAGTTGTGTTATCGTATTCACTGCATTGATTTCTTCTTTTGTCTGAAAAAATTGCAATATATCGATACATATTACACATAATATTTGTTTTAAATTATACTATTATATTCACTGCCGGCCTCAGTATGAATTGGGCCCTGACATGTTTTGGCATTTATCTACATTTATTCTCCAATTGGAATATAAATTTGCACCTACCCGTTCGAACGACGCGGAGGAATTTTCTGCGGAAGAACTCAAATACTCCTTCGCTGCTGTCTCTCAGAGCCCCTCATCGGCGGCTGATGTTGCTGATTTTGTTGCTGACCCTGGTAAAAATTCCCACATAGGAACCTACACAGGACCTACATAGGTACCATACGTATCGTAATTTGGGACAGGTTCCTATAGGAGTGCAACTTATAGGAGTACATAGGACCTACGTCGGCATAGCGCAGCGGGACCTATCCAGGTATATGTATATATAGGATTGAGACCCATATGGGTGTGTATATATAGGAGGAAAACCTATATAGGACCTGTATGTAGGCACGCCTTTATAGGTATGGGTCCTACAAGGGTCCGTCACCTATATGGTATATTCCTATCATCACACAGATCTGTCCCAAATTACGATAGCCATATGGGATTGGGACCTGTATGGGTATATTTTGACTTGGGTATATTATGTAGGGTTTCCGGATGGTTATATATTCACACATCCGTATCCCCATATGACTCTCACAGGAACCAGTCCCATATTACGATAGAAACCATATGGCTGTTCTGTTTGGTCCTATTGGGTTCTGAAAAACATCTAGATGGGTTATTGCGGAAGCATATCGAACCTCATGGGTCCTGTACGCCAATTACGAACACCTCAGTGGGTCCTATTGGGTCCCAAAACATACCTAGATGGGTTATTGCGGAAGCATATCAAACCTCATGGGTCCTGTACGCCAACTACGAATACCTATGTGGTTCCTATTGGGTCCTGAAAAACACCTACATAGGTTATTGCGGAAGCATATCGAATCTCATGGGTCCTGTATATCAGCGTAGAATACCCATATGAGTCCTACTGGGGCCTACAAAACACCTACATAGGTTATTGCGAACACATATCGGACCTTACGGGTCCTATATGCCAACGTAGAATGCCTATAGAGGTCCTGTCAGGTCCTGTAAAGCACCCACGCAGATTTCTGTGGTATATTTGTAGGACCTATACCTTCCCTTGCAGGTCATTCGAACACCCTATGATACCATCATAGGTTCCTACAGGTACCCACACAGGACCTACATATTCCATGCAAGACCTTTAAGGTCCTACCTCGGAATTTTTACCAGGGGATATACCAGCTAGGGGTTTCTAGCGACGACTCTTCGCCAGTGGCTGTTCTGGCTGCGGTTTACGAGCATTCAGCTTGTAATTTCGGGATGTTGACGATCTTTCGCTGCGGAATGTTGATGATGCGCTGCCTGTGATTCTCCCGTTTCTGCTCCTGCTACTCAATCTGTCGCCCAGCACGGCCACTTATCCTGATCCCAATCCTTATCCTTATTCCTACTCTTATCATTATTCCTACTCCTTACACATTATCCAATACTTTGGCTCACAATAAATAAGAATTAACGTGTGCAAATGTAAAAATATCTTTATACGTGTAAGGTAAAGGACCCAGTACCAGAACGACGAAGGGTATATGACTGATTTTTCTTATTTCAAACATACTTAAGTAGCTGATAAGCAAAAAAAAAAAATTAATCCATGGGATGAAATAGACATTTAGCTATTCAGGCGTAATTATATTGATTAGTTCTACTGAAATTTAATATATTAAAAATATTTTTTTCGAATGAGTCTAAAAGACCCAGTACCGGAACACCTAAAAAGCCCAGACCCAGTAGCGGAACGGTAAATAAAATAAGTTGATTTTAATGAAAGGATTATGCTTACCGTAAAAGTGATTGAATAATAGCAGTTAATTAGAAGAAATAATTAATAATAAATGAGTTAAAGCAATAATAATTAGTGATAGAAGCATTTAACATCGAAAAATTCTATTATAAAAGGGTTTTATTATTCTTTTATAATAAATTAAGTTTTTCATTTAAACTCAGACCTTAAAACAATAATCCAACATATTAATAATTATTTTAAAATAACCAAGTAATCTATGATTTCTTTTTTTTTTTTTTCCAGTATTTTGAACTTTTGTCTCTTTCTCTTTCTTTACTAATTTTTTGAGTTCTCCTTCCCTTTTTTTTTGTTCTTGCTCCAACTGTTTGACTTTTTTGGCTTCAAGTCTCTTCTTTTTTCTATTATCAATATCTAATCTTTTTTGAATTTTTTCTTGATTTTTCTTTTCGTGCAATTTTATCCATTCATCTTGAGTCAAAACAGTCGGAAGTTTAATTTTTGGTTTTCTTTTTTCTACGAGAGGGGAAAGATTTGGCCAAAACAGCTTATCTTTAAATAACTGTGAAATGCCATCCGGTATTTGCCATCTTGATGAACTGTCTGAAAAGTTTTTAGAATTTTAATTAAATAAATATACGGAGGCAGTTGTATTGTATTTATTCTGACAGTTTTGTTTACGATTTTGATCAAAGAATGAAAGTGAGCTAACCTTTTAAATATTTATTGGTCGTCGGAACTGGGATTGTCGTTGTGGTGGTTGTATCTAAAGACCTGCTCAAATTTGAAATTTCCAGGAGAAATTCATCGTTCACGTTACTCCATTCAGTAGAATTAATAGGGTAGACGTACCGGTTTTGGCCATCTTAGTACCGTTTGTGGTCATCACTTGCTCCATTTGTGGCCATACCCATTATACCATGTAAATCAAGACCTGGCCACAAACGGTACAAAACTATTTTAACAGCTTTAATAATTGAAAACTTTACTTTTAAACAATCAAGTACTGGAAAAGTTGGGTTTAATATTTGCTGTATAGGGTATGTTCTCGTAATTAATTCTATGATTGAATAGATTTATAATGCCAGAAAGGAGGGAAGCATTAGTCAAGTATGGCCACAAACGGTACAGTGGCCACAAATTTTACGTCTACCGTACAGATTGGTAATAATATACTATTGGTATTATTATTCGGGCAAGTTACCAACTCTTCGTTATCTTCAACATTATCAATAATTACAGGAAAAGAGTGACTCTCAAAATCACAGTTTACTTGGTTTTCTTCATATCTACTGTTTACATTGCCTGTCTCGGCTAAAGAAGTAATCAAAATGCTCTCCTCCATTTCATCATTTTGTTCGACGCTCACCTCTACATTCTCGAGAACTTCGAGAATAATTTCTTCTCCTAAGTTGATTATTAAAAAATCACATAAAATTAGTTAAATTAATCCGTATAGACAAATCTAATTTTCAAAAAATCTAAATAAGAAATTATAAAAAAGTGTGATTACTCTTAATCTAACTACAAATTAAATTAATTAAAATTCCCTTACGGAAAAAAAATACTGAAAGTACTGCCAGTACAGCAGTACTTGAAGTACTGCCAAAGTACTGCTGTACTTATTTCGCGAGTACACACAGTACTCATAGTACTTCAAGTACAAAAATTACTGAGAAGGGATATATAAGTAGGTGGCAAGTACTAGTGTAGTATGACTGAAGTATTACTTTAAGTTCTAGCCCTTCGGTATGAGTCCAATAAGTACTAGCTAAAACCGTACAGTACAGTATATGAAGTCCCTAGTACTGCAGTATTATTTCAAGTAATAGTACTGCGGTATTAATCACAGTTAATACTTGTGTACTTATAGTACTGGTACTCTTGTACTGATAGGTCAAAGTGCCACAGTACTGAGTACTGTAGTGCATTTGTACTTGTAATAGTACTCTTCAACTTAGTACTAGTACTCTCGTACTCGGTACTAGTATTCTTTAAATCCGTACTAGTACTCATGTACTAAGTACTACTAGTTCCCTGTACTAAGTACTAGTAGTCTTGCACTAAGTACTACTAGTAGTCTACACTTGGTACTAGTACTCTGAACATAGTACTAGTACTTCTGTATTAAGTACTACTAGTTCTCTGTACTTAGTACTGTAGTGTTAGTACTAAGTACTGAAAATTCGTGTACTAAGTAGTGAGATTTGTGTACTAAGTACTGAGCTCTCAGTATTTTTTTTCCGTAAGGGTTGCTAAATTGAACAACATAAATACCACTGTTTTTTTTTTTTTAAGTAGAACCAATATTCAAATAATCCTTTGTATTGTTCTGCACCGACGTAAAATCCATCCAGCTCTGAATTTTCAAAAAATTTTAACACATCGATTTCCAAATAATTTTCAAAAAACTCTAAGTGTTTTAGGTATTCAGTAGCATCCGGTTTCAATTCTAAGTTCTGATTCTCAACCGAAGGATTATTTTCTGCAGCTTTCTTATTTTTATTAAAAATATTATAATTCACTGCGTCAGCATCAAATGGATAAAGTCCACATGCTTTGAAACCATGTTTTATTATATCCGGCAATGAATTCATTGATTGTAAAGCTTTATTAATCAAAGGTGCAAAGTTATCTTTCTTCAAACATTTTCCATTGCTTTGAATCCTATGACCATCAACAGTTTTTTTCCACGCAGTTTTAACAGGATGAAATACATCCAAAGGTGTTGCATTGGGGTAAAGCGCAATCAGTTCAATTTGATTCGCGCGACAAAAATTTACTAGTGGTAATGTCAAGTGAGACGAATGACCATCTACATATAATATGACAGGGAATTCAATTTTCTTTTTCCAGTAGCCACGGATAAAAACCATCCATCCATTTTGTGATCCGCTGATGAACCAAGTTTTCGGCACGTCTTTGGAAACATTATGAGGAACACGTTGGTATGGATAAATGATCATAGGTGGGACCATGTCACCTGCTGCATTTACCATGAATAACGTGGTGATGTTTTTCTTATCATTCGTATTTACAACTTTATAAACTGCTTTTCTGCCTTTTCTTTTGAATGCAGGCTCAGCTTTAGGACATAATTGAAAAGCACTCTCGTCTGCATTGAAAATACGTCTGGGAGGTATGTCAATCGAATTTTTTGGAACGAGATGAGTTTGGACTTCTTGAAACCAGGTTCGGAGATATTTTTCAGTAACGGAGGCTCGAACACTTGTCAAATTTTGCACTACTCGTTTAGAAATATCAGGATGTCGCGTCGGTTCAAAAATGCATGATACCAATGTTTTCCGGGTCTGTTGTCAGTAAAGGGTGTTTTACGGTCCAACTCGTTAACTACGTCGCGCACACTATTAAGTAATTGATTTTTAGTAACCGGGAATCCACGGTCACTGAGATAAAAAATCCATTTTACGATTTGGTCTCCTTCTGCTTTAGTTAAATATGACTGTGGTCCTTTTTTAGCATTAAATCAAATAAGAATTCAATTGAGTTATTCAAATTCCAAATTTTTTTCATCTCAACGAAGCTATATTTTATACTATAATGTGATCGTTTTCATCGAAATTTATAACCAACGGCAATAAGTATATCAGGTATTGTTCCAACACAAGATTTGTTAACTGTTAATAAATGTTTCTTCGAATGAAGTGCGATCAAGTTCGCCTCAAATTCTACTATGATCCTATTCAACAAAGCTGACTTGAGTTAAATAGTTAGTTAGTTAATACAGTTAGTATAATATAAATATGATAAAACAATCGCAAAGCAGGGATAGTTCTCTCGCGATAAAAGTAACATTCTAAACCCTTGACTAGGCATAGATTTACCATGTAAAATCAGCGAAAAGGACCATTACATTGGAGCCAGTCCTTCAAGCCGAAACCTGTACCTACTCGCAACCATTCGCACATAAAAACCTATTATAGTTAATCTTACATAGAAAATAATAATAGAAAATTTAACCACTAAAATTTAGTTTCAGATATAAAAAATTGTTTATTCAATAATTTTTTTTTAATTAGTAACGTCAACTATTCACATCGTTGATTTAACTAGAAATAGTTATCAATAGTCATGATGATAGCAACGTGTGCTATAAAATCGATTCAATGTATGGAAATATTTGTGTGAACTACGCTTTGTTTGACTCGAATAACCATGCATTTGCTCCTCATAAATGTCAATCAACTGTTACGTTAGCAACTTTTCATCAAACTTAATTCAAATTCAGAATGAACGAGAATAAAATGAATTCGCCTGATGTGAACATTTATTTTCGAAATTTATCAACGAATTACAACTAAATATCTATCAATTAGATATGATTATTAATAATCAATGTTTATGAGCGATATTTGAGACGAAGTGGAGCGGGTAAGTGGAGAATAAATCATTGAAGACAACATCGTCAAACATTGGTTCGATTATTGATTTATTGATTTATTCTTTTATTTTCAGAACTCGATTTTATTCAAAATATCTGTTATAAATACTAGTATTCAATCTAATGAAAATTAGGAATTCGTGAAAAAGTTTTTAGCGTTTGTGTCAACTTTAGTTTAATAATAACATAATGAATGATTTGATCAGACTACAATGCAGAGAATGGAGTCACCGAGGCTAAGGCTGCCACCCACAGGCCACGTTTTCAAGTCTTATACAGGAAAATGAAATTTATCAACGATTATTGGTTAATCGAGGGATCCATTGCTGTCGGATTATGGTGTACGAACAGACTTATCAGAGATTGAATGCTTGGGAATCGAAGAAAGCCTACCGATGAGCCACTGTCGAACGTAGTAAACTTTTAGTGCGATGAGGTAGCGTACGAGGAGCTTCGTTGCAAGGGTTCGTAGCACGTCGACGATATTCATCAAACATTTCTGACTCGTCTAACGAGCATTCAACGTTCATGTCTCGTAGCAGGCGGAGGAGCTTTGTCGCAGATGTTCGTAGCACATCGACGATATGCAGTTCTTCTCTAGACTCTGGCAAAGCCTTGCCGCATAAAAATTCGATAGAAAATGCACGCCGACGCACTGCGAACTCTTACAACAACGCTCCTCTGTACGCTACTAACGCGCTACAAACACCAGTGATGGAGCTCCTCCCGCAAGATGCGAAACATGAACGTTGAATGCTCGTTAGATGAGTGAGAAATATTCGGCGAATATGATCGACGGGCTATGAAGCCTCGCTGAGGTACATGTCAGCACTCGGTTCTCCGATAAAAGTATTCGTTGAGAGACAAAAATGGTTGGAGTAAAAGTGTACTTACGTTCGAAAGTAGCTCATCGATAGCCTTTCTTCGATTCCCAAGCATTCAATCTCTGATGAGTTTGTTCGTACACCATAATTCGCCAGCAATGGATCCCTCGATTAACCAATAATCGTTGATAAATTTCGTTTTCCTGTTTCAGACCTGAGAACGTGGCCTGTGGGGTGGCAGCCTTATCCTGGATGACTCCATTCTCTGCATTGTACTCTGATCAAATTATTAATTCGATCACCGAAGTTAAGCAACATTGGGCGCGGTCAGTACTTGGATGGGTGACCGCTTGGGAACACCGCGTGTCGTTGGCATCTTTTTTATTTTACATCATTTTTGGGCCACTCTTTCTTCTTTCCGCCGACGTGTACGAGTGGCGTCGCATACCTTTCGGCAACGACCATACCA